>JAQQAC010006877.1:11536172-12100605 GCA_029783875.1 Phataginus tricuspis | reverse complement strand
ATTGCATTGCTGTCTATTTCCTCCTTCACTTCTGTTAGTATTTGTTTCACATATGCTGATGCTCCTGTGTTGGGTGCATATATATTTATAATGGTTATATCTTCTTGTTGGACTGAACTGGTCTACTTCTTTTACTGCGGTTTTATTTTCTCTGATGACAGCTATTTAGCCTTAGGAGCACTTCCATCTAGTCTCTTTAAAGCACACTATAAAACTCTTTGTGGGTGGTAAATTCCCTCAACTTTTGCTTATCTGTGAACTGTTTAATTCCTGTTTTGAATTTAAATGATAATCTTGCCAGGTAGAGTATTCTTGATCGGGGGCCCTTCTGTTTCATTGCATTAAATATATTATGCCACTCCTTTCTGACCTTTAGGATTTATGCTGAGAAGTCTGCTGATAGCCTGATGGCCTTTCCTTTTTAAGTGATCTTTTTTCTCTCTCTGGCTGTTTTCAATACTCTCTCCTTGTCCTTGATCTTTGCCATTTTAATTATTATATTTCCTTACGTTTTCTTCCTAGGCTCCCTCCTGTTGGAAGATCTCTGCACTTCCATGCCCTGAGAGACTATTTCCTTCCCCAAGTATTAAGCTCTAAAAGTATTCATACACTGTCCCAGAAGATCTAGGAAGCATTCTCACCGTATATAATTTGCATAAGATAGTCATTTCAAGCACACCCTATTTTAATGACCACAAAGCCATGACACTGAATAGATAAGTGACTATCAAATACTCATCATGGTCTTAGAGCACCATGCCTAGTACCCAGGAGACATGCAATAAGTGTGTTGAATGTTGAACAGATGAATTAATGAGCTTGTTTCTTCATCACTAAAATCACTAAAATAAATTAAAGTGGATACTGGTTTCAAAAAAGTATTATCATACCCTTTGATATAGTAATTCTAATTCTGAGTTTCTATTCATGGGAAATAATCTTAAATATAGAAAAAAAGTCAAATACACAAACAAATGCTACAATGTGACTTAAAATAGGAAAAATGTAGAAATAGCCTAAATATTCAACAATAGAGAAATCTTTGAAAACACCATGTAATATTAATTTGATGGACTATAATGTTGCTATTAAAAAGAATGGTTTAAAGTTCAGTTTTAAAAAGGATCATGAAAAATGTTAAATGGAAAAATCAGGATTTAAAGTTGTATATGTCATAAATAACAGGTGTAGTATAGCAGGTGAGACTCAGCATAAAATCCCATGAACACATTATTTAATCTCTTTAAACTTCAGTTTCATTTATAAAAGGGAAAAGTTGGAACAATATCACCTATCTCAAAGTGCTTTTAATTAAAAGTCAAATTAGATCATTTAAATAGTATTAAGATACTATCATATAATAAGCATTCTGTAATAGCAGCTATCATTTTTTTGAACTATTAAAGAGAAACAAAATGCGTGCATACCAGAAAGTCCAGATGCTAATATGTCAATGCCTTGGCAATAGCTTTTGGGTGGTGGATTTGGCTTTCAGAACCTATGGAACATCTCTCTCATGTTTGGAAAATGCTCCATCTTCAAGTTTACACACCACCAGAATGGACTCCAGAAATCCACTTCTCAGTCTTCTTTACAGGTTAAGAGCCTAAATCATCTCTAAAAGCATAGATGGTGAGAGTCCTAGGGTGGGAGTGTGTGAGCTAGGCATTTCTGATAAGATAGCATTGTTCAAGGCTCCAAGTCAGAAGCACATGATTCACAGATTCCATCTGGCAATCCATTGGGAGAGCTGACATCTCTGCTGCTCTCAGAGGCCATGGGACAGATGATCTACCAACAGGCCGGCAGCAGCATTGCAGGTGGGGGAGCCTGTGGTGGCAGCAGTTAACTGATGGTTCGTCATAGAGCAAAGTTATGTAGATTTGCTCGGGCTTGGAGCTCTGAGTATGCAGTTCATGAGGACTACAGTGCATGCAACACACTTTTGCCTTCATAAGCCTCTTCCTCCAGAACACACACACACACACACACACACACACACACCTAGTTCATGATTGCTGACTGCATTAGTATAAGGACAGATATTATATAACAGTTTTCTTAACCTAATTTTTTCCCCCAGATTTTTAAAGAAACTAAACATTTCACGGGCCCCTAAAAGCAGTATAAGTTATTGGCAGTGTGCCTACTGTGTGTGTCTGATAGAAAAGTCAGCCCTATCTAGTGTTTCCAAATGAATTCCTTTCCTCTTTAAGTAGCTAGTGCCTATTCTGTGTTTGCAGCTATGAAACCTGATTATACAGATGGTGAAACTATAGTGAAATTTTTAGTTTTTTCAACTCTTTAAGAATTCTCAAATACTTAAATTCTCAAAGAGCATGCATTACTTACTAAAGGGATGATGATACATCATGAAAAAGAAGAAAAATCTGACCAATTAATGTATCATCAGGAGTTCAGAGCATTAAATGACAAACTTCACATGATTATCTGAGAATCTTAAGCTAGAGGGGACGATAAAGATCCGTGTGGGAAAAAATGTCATTGAGTCCAATCACCCATCTGCCCTTTGAATCACCTCTACCCCATCCTCTCACCAAGTTTCCATGGGTAGTGGTACTGAGCTCTGTAGGTCACTAGTTCAGGAGGAAAATTAGATATTCTACTTCTTGATAGCTTTGACTGCTAGAAAGTTCTCCTTTAATACTGAGTCAGGATATACATTTCTGAAACTTTCTTTTTTTTCCCCCTGAATGCATATCCAACATCTGAGTACTCTTTATGCTCCTATTTTAGATACCCAATATCAGGGCCTTGGAATCATTGCAGAGCAACCCAATTCAAAAGACCTTTATATCTACTGCATACATTTGTTACTTTGATTCTGTATCAATCTCTCATTTCCCTGGATAACCTGTTGCTTCACAGCAGAGATGTGAATTGCTAAATCAGAGGCACTCTCCATTCTGTCTCTTCAGATCATAAGCTTATCATTTCTTTGACTCCTGTCCCCAGAAAACAATTATTCACTGGACCATGGTTTAAAAAGAAATTTGGAATCCAATTCAAAATGCAGATGTGAGTATTTTGGTATGGAAATCTTTCTTCCCTTTGTCCCCCTTCAAGCAGAGAGCCAAAATGGAATAGTGAAATCTACAAAACTGAGAATCTGGAAATATAAATTCTAAATCCTATTTCTGCTATTAAATCCCATGTAACCTATAGAATCTAGATTCTTCTATCCCTTTAGGGACAATTTAGACTCTTAACATTTGATGACTTGATTTCTAAGAAAGAATTAGATCCCTAAGTCATTAGCTGTAGAAAGAAGTAAAATTAAAACAAAACATTTGAGGGATGTAATGTCATTTGCACCTAAGGTTTCCTTTTGACCAATAAACAAATAAAGTATTAAGTGGGATCAACATAAAAAAATATGTCATCCTTATTTATCTTCCTGATTGCCACCAGGTATGCATTTTTTCTGCCCTTGGAAACTGACAGATATAGATACCCCATGCTCACAGATAAAGAGTTTCCACCATCTTTAAAAAGTAGATAATTATTATAAAGACATAAGTGAGGACAAAACCTGTGCCTGTATTAACTAAAACTCCTTTCCTCTGATTCACTTGTTCAAAAAATACTGGATTCTTGTATAAGTTATGGTAACACTAGATTCTGTAATAGGTAATCTTAAAATCTCAGTCACTCATTTAAATTATTAACTCATTGATCCAATTTTTTTGGCTGAAGCAGGCAGGGAAGGAGTTCTGTTTTATGAAGTACTTCAGGATCCTAGGATGAAAGAAACCTCACCATCTTGAAGACAAGTGACTTACTCACCCAGAATATGGAAATCCAGCAGGAAAATGAGGGAACAGAGAAAATGAGGATCATATAAGCACCATTTATGGGACACGTATGATTTACCTGTGTGCAAGGGGGCCTGAACAGTCACACCTCTATACTTTGGAAGGGAACCAGGATCTCTGACAGACAGCTGGCTATCTCCATCACAGTCCAGTACAGCTAAAGATACTGTTAAGACTCAGTCCAAGGGAGGTTTCTTACATTTGTCTATACCACTGCTAGATACCTAAATAATGTAGTATATAAAATGAATGCTTTAGTAAAACTGGCCCCAGAAATCATTGAAAATGAAGGGATAATCAGAAGAATGTGGTGATTATAAGCTGCAAGCACTTCAGAGAGAATAGCAACAGGGGTTCTGGAGAAATGTAGCTCTGGGTAAGAAGTATCAAAAATCTTTTTGGGACAAATGCCATTTTAGAGAGGGTAATTTCTAGGGTCTTACTTTCATAGTTATATAATAAAAAATTAAGAATATGCTTCAGGCTGACATATAGGGCCTTTTATGATCTGTCCCCTACCAGTGTTCTATACTAGTCTTCTACATGGATTTGGTCTCTGCCATTTCCAAAATAACTTTTATTTTGTTGTCCCTGCAAATTTCTTCTGTCCGGAGGCAACTTTCTTCAGGTTGCTACCTGCTGGAACTTTACCAATTCAACAATGCCTCCCCATTGTAGAATTCCCATATTATGTGTTATGGTGACATGTTATGTGGTTATCTATTTGTATGTTGTTATGTGAATATTCTTTATCTTGACTCCTTACACTATCATATCTTCTTTTATATAATAAGAAAATAAAATGTTCCTTAGTGAATAATTGAAAAAGCAAACAGATTTACACATTAAACCAGTGGTTTTAAAACATATTGCACACCAGAATTCCTTGGGACTCAAGAGTCTCAGTCAGCATCATTGAGGTATTCTGCATTTCTAAAAAGCTCACAGATGACTTTGATTTCATCAACTTTGGGAAAAACAAACTACTACTGCTGAATCTGAGGTGAAAGTATTAAACCACATTTCAGACAAAAATACAATGAGGTCAGGGTTTTCATTACCTAAACATAAACTTACAGGCATCAGATTTAGCACTGGAAAGTTTGGAGGGAATTGGGATCTATTTCTCAGAACAAGTAGTTAAAACTTGTCAAGAAGGGAACATATTCCATTTTGTGCAGTCTAGAGCGCAGGAACTAGTAAAAGAGATAACTATGAGAGAGCGCAAAGTAATGTCCATCACAATAACATCATCTCTAGTGCTGTCATGAAAGCGAGGAAACAAAACAGTTAAGTATTAGAGAAAAAGACATATGGCAGCAATATGTGGGTATTAGCGGAGAAATCATTTTAAATTAAAGTCAGTGGCCTACAAGAATACTAATGGTTGCTTACCAAATATCTTACTAGAAGCCCAGGAAAAATTCATGTTGTGGATCAAAACTACAGGCATGGCTATTCAAGGGAAACAATGATATTGTAAAGGAAAAGGCACATATTTTTACTTGTTTAAAGTTCAATGAGCTCTATCAATTTTGAGATAGTATAGCTATGAAATGTTGCTCTTTCAAGCAGCTTCACACACAAGTAGTAAATACTACCAGTCAAATGCCATAAACTGTCACCTGTTAAAAATCATCTTTCAGAACATGGAAAGACAGGTAAAGTAAGGATGACAGGGAGGCCTTCAAAATAACTTACAGATCAAGTACTATCTAAAAATAAAATATTTTCCCCCAATACAACTTGCAAGATTACCTTTCAAAGAATGTCAAAGCACATAAAAACACATTTTTTTTCTCACAGTATCATAGGAAAGGAGCCGCCTAGAGACCCAGGGAACTTAGGATAATGGTTCACCAAAGAAACTCTTACGACCTAGGGCATTAAAGAAAAAAAAAAAAGACTAAATCTGACAGGCTCCTTTATTTGAAAGGAATGTTATTTTAGAAGACACCACAAAATGTCCCCTAAAGTGGTCATTAGAAGGACAGAATAAAATAGTTATTAAAAATACCTAACCATAGATGTTAGCTTTTTTGAGGGCTTATTAGATTCAAGGCCTGTGCCTAAAACGTCACCTCATTGCCATCCTTGCTTTGGTTGTTCCCACACTGAAGGGCTGACTGAGGCCCATATCGAGGCCAGGAAGAGGGGTGAGAACTAAGAGCAGAGACAGTGACTTCTCCTGGGCAGATGGGGTCTAGGAAGCTGCTGAGATGCATGCCTTTGCAGAGCTCTTAATGTGAGCAGAGGAAAACCAGGCACTGGAAAACCTGATGGCTGCAGAAAGAGATTTCAGAAACTGGGGTTATATTTGAGCAGCAAAAACGTAAAGACCAGTGTCAAAAATTCAGAATGGTATTGGGTTTGTTTCAATGGGCTCCATAATTGTAGATGGGAAGGGTGATAGTGTGGTTCCCTGAAGCAGTGCTGCGCTACAGCCGCTGATCCAGCCCAGGAGACTTCCCCTAAATCAGCAGTTAGTGACAGCCCCTTAATAGCTTGGAATCAGGCATAGTGCTGGAGTATTTATACCTGGAAAATGGGCATACACTAAAAATAAGAACTTTCTGTTTTGTTTTGTCTTGTTTTCTTGAGTGCTAGTTTACGAGGACACCACCACCCTAGACGTTCATGAACTATCGACTCTAAAAGAAGTAACGTATTAGAGGAGACATGCTGAAGGCAAAGGAAGGAGGAGGAGGATGAAGATCTGGACCTGAGATTCGATGCCGTCTAATTAGGTGACAAAATACCTCCGAGATGATGTTATCACATCCACGGAGGTGAAGGTAAGTAAAATGTGTGTGAACATTAGATGCTTTTGATATATCCAGAAGTGGATGACTTTATATCACATGAGAGCCCCTCTAATAAAAAATTCGTGGAATCTTATTAGAAAAACAAATTCTGGGACCGAAGTCCAAAAGAAAGAAGGTACTCAGATGCAGTAAACAGAACCTGTGCCACATGAAATAGAGAACAAAAGGGGCCAATTTAGGAAGCAGATTTTATACTGTTTTATCCTTATCTGAGCCTTTCTCCAAAGTGTGAGAAAGCAGCAAGGATAATGAACACTAGAAGCAGATTGTTCTCCTTTAGAAAGACATGACGCATAAGAAAATATTTCTACTGTATCTAAAGAGATTAAAGTTTTAAAGCCTGAAAAATGTGAAAAAGGAAACTAGAAAAAAGTTGTCAGGCAGGATACATGGTCCTCACTAGACCACTGTAAGGGAGGGACAGTCCACGCAGTCCCTAACAGGCTTCTAGGTAGACCCCTAGCTGACACTGACCAAATGAGAAATGGAGGCAACGGAAATTTGGAAATTTAATTTCTTTGGACTTTATCTCCAAATATTTCTCCTTTGTTAATGGTTTCATTACATTTAAAAAAGTAATTTACTGGCATTGTATTATTGGAGCATCTTTCAGTTGTCATATGTTGTAATTGCATAATTTCTGATGAAACATACGGGATGTATGTCTAGTCATAATTTGGGATGAGAAATTAAAAACCTGAGTGGTTATTTGGCCTAGGACACAGCGAGGTTCTGAAGGTCATTAATGCACTTCTGTTTTAGCGCCCTCTGGTGCACTGTTTCCAGTGAGGGTTCTGTGGTGATGCAAATATGTTCTATCTGTTCTGTCCTAGAATGTATCCATTAGTTACCCCTGACTATGGAGCACTTGAAATGTGCTTAGTGTTACTGAGGAGCTGAATCTTCATTTAATTTGATTTTAGTTAATTTGAACTTCAATAGCCATGTATGGCTAATGGCTACTATATTGGACAATGCAACTTAAAAGTGGAAGCTACATTTCCCACCCAATACACAAAGGAGCAGTTACATTCTCAACTTTATGAATAAAAAGGGCTTCCTGGGAACTAACAACATCCTCTTCCTTCGGATACAGACATAACTTGTATGAGCCATGGGTTTGGTCGTTAAATATGGATGGGTTAGGAGAATAAAAAGAACATACTGGGGTCGGGGTGGAGTTTCCATTCCTCAGGACTCTTATTTCTAAGACAATCACATTAAATAACACCTTTATCCTCCCCTCCTCACTCACTTGGGCGTCTCTGTCTTAAATCAGAAGAAACTGCACATTCCTTTTGGCTTCCTACCTGTGGTAGGCCTATAGCAATGGGTCTACCCCATGCAGGAAGCCTGCCCCTTTCCAGCTCCATGTGACTAAATGGCTACATTTAATTCTAGAGTGAAGTATTAGCAGCTCAATCTGGCATCAAGTATGTCATCCAATCGAGCTCTTATCAGTAATAAAGATGTTGTTTAAAGTTTGATTTTTATAATTTCCATGCCTATGAATCATTTACTTCTAAATCACAGAAGAAAAAGAGAAACAATGATCATTCCCTCCCTCAGAACTTTAGTACTTAATATTTCTGATCATTTATGGCTTCAAAAGTAAGAAAATTTGTCTTTGTTTTAGACTCTATTTGTTCTGCTTGAATGATACTCTGAGACATATATACAAGTTATGTATTAGCTTGTGTCAAGGCAACCAAGAACCAAAGTAAAGCATATGAAAGTGCTTCATACTGAGATTGAAGTCCTTCCTGACATTCCTGAGCTGCTCCACTCCTGCATTATTTGCTTTCATGGTATTTATCACTCTCTTTTTGACATATCATATCTTAATTTGTGTGATTCATTAATGGAGACCATCTGGATTGTAAACTTCATGCATTTCACAAGCAAAGAGACTATGTGCATCTTTTTTCTCCAGCACTTGGAATAATGACTGACACACAGAAAACATGAAACCATAAAACTGTTGAGGAAAAAAATAGACAAAAATCTCTTGAACATGAATCATTTTTTTCTGGATATGCCTCTCCAGGCAAGGGAAACAAAAGCAAAAATAAACAAATGAGACTACATCAAACTAAAAGCCTTTTTACAGCAAAGAAAACCCTCAACAAAACAAAATGGTATGGATGATATATTTGAAATTTTTCTATTTAGTAAGGGGCTACTCATATGACTCAACATGAAAAAACAAAACAAAACAAATAATCTGATTAAAAAATGGTCTGAGGACCTGAACAGTCATTTCTCCAAAGAAGAAACACAGATGGCCAACAGGCACATAAAAAGATGCTCCACCTCTCTAATCATCAGGAAGACGTTAATCAAGACCACAATGGGATAATCACATCACAACAGTCAGAATGGCCACTATCCAAAAGACAAGAAATAACAAGTGTTGGTGAGGATGTGGAGAAAAGAAAGCCCCCCTATGCTGTTGGTAGGAATGTAAGTTGGCACAACTGCTATAGAAAGCAGTGTAGAAGTATCTCAAAAAACTAAACATAAAAATAACATTTGACCCAGTAATTCCACTTCTAAGAATTTACCCAAAGAAAACAAAATCTCTCATTCAAAAAGATATATGCTCTCCCATGTTTATTCCTACATTATTTACAATAGCCAAGTTATGGAAGCAACCAAAGTGTCCACCAATAGATGGATGGATAAAGCAGTTGTGGTACATATACACAATGGAATATTACTCAGCCATAAAGAAGAAAGACATCTTGCCATTTGCAACAACTGGAAGGACCTTGGGGATATTATGCTAAGCAACAAAAGGCAGGAAGAGAAAGACAAATCCTATATGATTTCACTTATACATGGAATCCAAAAACAAAATGAACAAACAGTAATTGTCTCATGACACTTAGAAGTGACTGGTGGTTATCATGGGGGAGGAGTTGGGGTGGGTGCATGAAATAAGTGAAGGGGATAAAGAAGCACAAAAACTCAGTTATAATATAAGTTAGTAATGGGGATGAAAGTACAGCATAAAGAATATAGTCAATAATTCTCTAAAATCTTTCTATGTTGATAGATAATAACTATACTAGTTAGGGTGAGCATTTAATAATGTAGATAACTGTGGAATCACTATGATGTATAATTGAAACCAATATTGTATATAAACTATACTTCAATAAAAAGATATGTTCAATGAATAAAATATGCAAAATTTATTTAATGACAAAAAATCACTGTCAGTATGAGCAGAGATTATAATGCAAATTGAATTTTTGACTACTTTATTCATAGTCCCCAGAAATAAGCATCCTGTAAAAGGAGAATGCTTGTTTGATAGTCCTGTTTGAAACTCTTATTGTAACAGCCTCCAGAAATACAAAACTAATGGTGTGGTCATATGATAGGAGACAATAATAATGGCTGCACTCATGTTATGCTTTTGCTTCCAACCCACAAGTGCATGACAAGGGTTTGACAAGAGTTAGCTAGATAATTCTAGTATATAATCATGGTACTCAAGCCACAATAATGGACTCCATTTGTTGAGTGTTTTTATATTCAGACACTGTGCTAAACATAGCAGAGTGAGGATATAGACAGTTTTTTGAACCATTTTTTTTTTCATTACCACTTTGCCATAATACCTCTCCCTCATGGCATTCTTTAGGTTTCATAGAGCAACGGCCAATGAGAACTCTCTGTGAGTGAATATTCCTAATGAATTTAAGAAACAGTGGTATCTGCTATTCAGATTTAGATTTCCACTTTTCCATCATAGTTTCCCTAGGTCTTAGTCAAGTTTGTAAACTCGAAATTTTGTGCTTTATTGACTAATGTAGCTATATGCATATTTTGGATCAAACTGGAAAGTAAGGAGCTAACACAAGGAGCTAAGGCAACTATATGATTGGACGCAGTGGGGAAGACACCTGGTCTAACGTGATGTCAGCAACCAGAGTACATTTGTGAAATTCAAGAACACTCCCTAGAGATGCTTAGAAATTTGGGGTGAGCGATCTAGAGTTCTTGCCACTGTATACAATGAGGGCTCAAGATTATTGCTTCTTGGATACTAAGGGAAAATACGATACTGAAAAGATGACCTACCCATAGAATCCAGGGCTCTAAATTAGTTTAAAAAGGCCAGGGTGGCATCTGGGAATCTTTAGATTACTGCCTGAGAACACTGATCTTCATGATGGGGCTATTGATAAGGATGAAAGAATGTTGTACATCATGACAGGGCTACTGTAAAAATATAAGAAAAAATTTCCTGTCCTAGTATATCATGCCGTTTTTACCACTGTACCTTAAAAAGTGTATGTAAAACTTAAGCCAGAAAACAACACCTAATACCATCAGGTAAATGAATTAAGGAGGACTGCCATATGCAGTTAGATTGAAATGGAAAAGTTTGCTAACTTGGAAATAGAAGCAGAGAAAAAACATCAACATAAAAATGAGTAGCTTAAAAATCAATATAACTTACAAATTTAATATAGATTTGTTTAAAAAATCTTAAGTACTAGGGAAAAGGAATATGCTTTGAGGAAATATCATTATCAGTATTTTATTAACATGAATTAAAATTTCATTCTGGCAAAATACATATACCTAACAACAATTTGTCAAAATTATAAAAAACTAAGCCATAGAAAATTAAAAAGGAAACTTTAGATATAGCCTCTCTCTAATTTAGAGAGGAAAGCCACAACTTCCAATAATCATACCTTAAGCATCCAGTGGCAATCAAACACTAGAATTAGAAGGGCCTGGTATATCACCAATTAAATTTCAGAATATTTTGAAAAAACAATTTAAACAATAGTTAATGAACAATTTTCTGAAAGAAAACATTAGTAAATTAAGAATTCCCTAGAAAAAGATCTTTGTTCAGATGTTATGAAAAGAAGCGCAGTTGGGGGTCTTGCATTTAGTTTTTGATTAATAATTATTTCTATTTTAAAATATGTCTGTAATCAAGGGAAAAATGAAGTTATTAGAATGTTAATTTGTCATTTGGGGCACTCAGGCAAAGATACCTGACTACTCAGCAGAGAATCTTTGTTCTGTATGGGATTTCAAGAGATTAGAGGGGATGGAAACAGCTTTCAGAAAAGGCATGCACAGATACATTTTTAACCTAACACTAAGGAGCTATAAAGTTACTTTGATAGAGAAGACTTTGATCTTAGGCCAGAAAGCTGAGACAAGAGAATAAAGCAATCAGAATCCATGTATGGTTTTAATCTTCACTTAAATGTTTTTAGGAATACCTCATTAGAGTAGAAATTTTCTCATTTAAAAGAAAAAAAAAGGTATTTAACTGTATGGCTGATAGTCTTTGAGCCACAAAAAACAATGAATAATAATAATCATTCAAAAAACGTTCTGTTTTCCAAAATCTGGGATTATGGAAACATTACAAAAAGCTGTACTCCTTTGTCAGCTAAGAAAGAAAATATTTTTCATAGCATAGTTCAGATAATGAAGACAGTATCTCATGTGATCTTCAGGACAATCTTAGAGTAACAGCAGGTGTCACAGTTTCTATTTCACAAAAGTAAAAAAGTCAGTCTTTAAGAAAAAGTAAATATATCAATAATTATTTTATAATGTCCATGGTGAGCAGTGGTTAATTAGGGACTCACCTTAAGTTAATAAACTGGGATTGAATGAGTCTGTCTGATTCTAAACCCATGCTCTTATCAACTATATTTTACATTTCTTGTCCAAGGTAACATGCATTTACTGCTAGAACTAACAAATAAACCTCCAGACTAGTGTTCTCTTCATTATACAGATTGCCTTCCACACTCATCCACAATTAAATAGCAGTGTGAATAAGGCTTCTAAAGCTAGACACTACCAAACCCTTTTCTCTTTGTTCCTATGCACACACCTAGACTACACTTCCCAGCTTTCTGTGTAATTTAGTGTGGCCACATGCCTGAGATCTGGTTGCTAGAATGTATATAACTTTGTATGCTTGTTCCAGACCTGGCCTAAAAATCATCCTGCACTGTCCTTCATGTTCTCCTTCCCTCTCCACTATCTGAATGAGGAAGATACCGAAGAATGAAAATCCACAAGACCAAGGTTCCTAGTTCCCTCTTTGACCATTATGGGTAAAATTGAAGTATTTCCAGAATCTCTTGCCTGGTCTTAGTCCATCTCCATATCAATAGGTGACTAAGAGGGCATATCTGGACCAGAGAGGTTGGGTGGGGGCCCTTTTTGCAGGTGGTTGCAAGAGACACGGGTGGGTGAGGAGAAGTGGATGACTGCTTATAAGCAATAAATGGGTTTCTCCCACTTTATTTCTCCCTTTGACTGATTTTGGCTTCAAAGGTAATTTGCCTGGGGCTGGGAATATATTTTCCCCCAGAAGTTACAACCATATATTTAAAGGCCCCTACCTATGAGGAATGACCAGATTGCAGTTTTTGTGAAAAAGAGAAACTTCTATTCTAATAAACTACTAAGACTTTGGAATTTCCAAAGTGATTGTACCATTTCACAATCCCCCAACAAAGTCTGAGAATTCCCGTTGCTTCACAGTTTTACCAACATTAGGAGTTATTTGTCTTAATATTAGATATTCAGTTCACAAGCAACGATAATTGGCTTTTATTTGCATTTTCCTGATAACCTATAATTTTAACCATTTTCCATGTTTATCACTCTTTTGTGACATATTCATTTAAGACTGTTCCAATCTTTTTCCCATTTTAATTGGGAAGTTATCTTTTTGTAATAGTGTATTTTATATTCTGGATACAATTTTTTGTCAAATATATTTTTGTTGGAATATTTTTTGTCAGGAACATTTTCTTCCTATCTGCGGCTTGTCATTTCACTTTCCTAGTGGTTTCTTTCAAAGAGAAGTTTAACATGTTCAACTCCAATTATTGATTTTCCTTTTTGGGGTTTGTACTTTCTTATTGTATATTAAAGATCATATCCTGTACAAGTTCATGAGAAGAGTTTGCTTTCAGAAGGTTTACATTTTAGCACTTGCAATTTAGAATATAGTTCATCTAGTGAGAATGGGAGCTGGTATTCATTTTGTTATATACATTTATCAAGTTCCAACAGCATTTACTGCAAAGAATTTCCTTAATGATTGCCTTGGTGCCTGTATAAACAAATCAATTGTCCATTCTATGTAGATCTACTTTTGGATACTCTATATTGATCCATTAACTTCTTTGCTATATTTATTCTGCCACAACACTGTTTAGATTAAAATCACATTATAGTAAATCTTAAAATTTAGAGAATATAAATTCCTTAATTTTGTTCTTTCTCAAGATGTTTTGTCTACTCTGGGTAGAACAAACATTTCCATGTAATTTAATATTAGCTTGCCGATTTCTATGCCTGAAAAAGTCTGCTAGGATTTTTCTTGGGGATTGCATTGCATTTACAGATCAATTTTGGGAACATTAATTTCTTAAAATTAAATTAATCTATAAACATGGATTAAAGATCTTTAAGTTCTCTAAGCAAAGTGTTTTAATTTTCATTTTAGAAGTCTTGCATATATTTTTATTAAATCTTCCTAAGTATTTTATGTTTGGGAGAATATTTTTATAAAAATGTATCTAAAATGCATCATCTAATTGTTTCTTCATGTATGTATAAATAAATCTGTATAAATTCGGCCCTGCACCCTATGATCTTTCTGTATTCACTATTTCTAGTAGTTGCATTTTAGAGTTGGCAAGATTTCCTGCATACATATATCTTCTGTGAACAAAGACAGTTTTAATTATTCCTTTGAATTCTTCTGATTTATATATATATATTTTTTTCTTTTTGCATTGACTAGGACCTTCAATACAGTATTGAATGGAAATAAGGCACTTGTTCCCTATCTTAGCTGGAAAGTATTCAAAATTTCATCTTTAAGAATAAAGTTTGCTGCAGAATTATTTTTTTAACATGAATGGGTGTTGAATTTTTCAAATGCTTAGTGTATATCCATTGAGTTCTTATCATTTCTTTCTTCACCTTGTATTCATGGGATAAATTCCAAATGGTCATAATGTATTATCCTTTTTTATATATAATGGAATTGTTTTGCCAATATTTTTAAGGATTTCTCATCTCTGTTCATGAGGGATAATGGAATGTCTTTTCTTATAATGTCTTTAGTTTTGGAATAATGATGTCTTCATAAATTTGGTTGTGAAGTGCTCATTTTTCTTATATTTTATGAAAGTTTGTATAAAATTGGAGGTTTTCCCTCCTTAGATATATGATAGAATTCATCAGAGGAGCCATATTGACCTGGAGTTTTTTCTATGGAAAGGTTTTGAATTACAAATGTAACTTACCAGACACAAGTCTGCTCATATCTTTTATTTCTTCTTGTGTCAGTTTTGATACACTGTGATTTTTTTTTTTTAGGAGAGCAAAGCAGAGGCTTTTATTTAGAGAGAAAGTGAAAGGATAGAGCTCCTGGCTCAGGCCAGGAGGGGTAAGAGAGTCCCCTTACATTGTGATTTTTAAGGAAACTATTTTCACATAAATTGTTCACTTTTACATAATATTCCCTTAAATTTCTCTTAATATCTTTAGGCTATGTACTAGTACCCTTTCTTTAAAATCTAATGCAATTTGTACTTTCTCTTTTCTTGATCAGTGATGCTAGGAGTTTATCAATTTGATTAATATTTTGAAGAAAACAATTTGTACCCTTGAACTTCTTAACTTTTTTATTTTACTGTTTTCTATCTTATGTTTACTGTTTATTTTATCCAACTTACTTTGGTTCTAATTTGTTCTCCCTTTTCTAGTTTCTTACTATGAAAGTGGGTCATTAATTTTAAACATTTCTTGTTTTCTAATATAAGCACTTAAAATTGTTTGTTTTCAAACACTGTTCTAGCTGCATCTCACAAATTTTAATATGTTGTGTTTTATTTTTACTTAGATTAAAACATTTTATAATTTTCCCTGGGAATTCTTTTTTGACCCATGAGTTACTCAGATGTGTGTTACTTAACTCTCAGATATTTGGTGAGTTTCCAGGTAGATTTGTTTTTTCTAATTTAATTCTACTGTACATACTGTGATCAGAAAAACTACTTTGTAGAGTGTCAATTTTTTGAAAGCTGTTGAAATTTATAGCTCTGTATATGATCTATTGTACTAAGTGTTCCATAAGTACTGGAAAGTCTATGTTCTGCAAGATGTTGAGAATGGCATTCCACAAATATAAATTGCATCAATTTAATAGATGGTGCTTTTAAGTTCTATTACACTTAATGATTTTTGGTCTAGTAGTTCTATCAATTAATGAAAGTGAGTATTAAAAATACTATGAGCATTTCTGTATTCTCTCTTTAGTTCTGTCAATTTTTACTTCTTGCATTTTAAGCTGTGGTATTCAGGTGCATACATATGTAGGATATTTATGTTATCTGATATACTGACACTTTTATCATTATGAAATAAGTTTCCTTTAAAAGTAACAATCTTAGTGAAGTTCACTTTGTCTGATTTTAATATAGCTAAACCACCTAAGTTCTGATTACTCTTTGCATTTTATACATTGCCCATCCTTTTACTTCAACATATATATGTGTCTTTACATTAAGAGTTCATCTCTTGTAGATCGCATATATTTTATTTTATGTCTTCCATTGCATATTCATTATTTTATAACCTTGGTATATTTTTAAATGGTAATTCTAAACATGACAATTTACATTCTTAATTTATCATACTCTACTTCTAATTATTATTTTATCACTTCAGGTAAAAATGTAAGAATCTTACAACAACATAATCCCATTTGCCCCCCTTTCTCTAAGCTATAACTGTAATATCATGAACTCCAAGTAAAATAATAATTTTTTTCTAGTTTTCAGTTAAACAAAAGAAAAATATAAAATATAATATTGCATATTTGCCAACATATTTATGGTTTCTAGTGTTCTTCATTCTTTCCTGCTGATTCAAGCCCCTGGGTGGTTTTATTCCCATCAGCTGACACATTATATTTTGATTTTACTTGTAGAGTAATTCACAAAAATTCCCTTAAATTGGAAAATGTTCTTATTTTGCCCTCAGTTTAATTGCATACATTCATTGGATATAGAATAGAATCCTGATTGAATTCTTGTTTTCTTTTTAAAACTTTAAGGCTACTGTTCCATTGTTTTCTAGCTGCCATTGTTTTTGATTTTTAAAAAAACATCCATCACTTGGACCATAGTTCTCTTATGTGTAAAATGTACATTTCCGCTGGCTCCCCCCAATATTTTTTCTTCAACTTTATCTTTCAGCCGTTTAATTATATGACTGGAGGTGATTTCTTTTGTACTCATCCTGCCAGGGGTTTTCAGAGTTTCTTCGTTCTGTAGGTGAGTTGTGTTCATTTCAGCAATCTTGGGACATTTTGACCATGATTTATTTAAACATTTCATTGTTACATCCCATTCTCTTCTTTCTCTGGGACTCTATTCTCACATAACCAAACCTCCTGACATTACTTCACATATAAGTGAGTGTTTAATTTTAAAATATAAAAACCAAGGTTCCATTTCTTTGTGCTTTGATTTGGATAATTTGTATTAATTTGTCATGTTCCCTCACCCTTTTTCCTGTAGTTTCAACCTGCTGTGAATTCCATGCAGTAATGTATTTGAAGTTCAGATTTGGTACTTTTTAGATCTAGAATTTCAAAATGATTCTTTTTATAGCTTCCATTTCCCTGCTGAGAATATCTGTTCACTAGTTTTTTTCTATAATTGTCTTAAACTCCTGAACATATTTGTAATTGCTTTTTAAAACAGTTATGAATAGCCGGTTATAAGAGCCAATTCGAGTATTCTATTTTCAACATCCCAGTCATCCAGCTTTCTGTTTCTATTGATTATTATTATTATTATTTTGGCTACAGGACACATTTTTTCCTCCTTCACATGACCAAAAATTTTCATTCTGTTTTGTTTTATGCTGGATAATGCAGATTTTATTGAAAGGAGTTTTGATGATGGAGTTTTCCTTTAAAATAATAATGTGTTCACTTCTGACAGGCATATAAATTAAAGGTTCCTCCCAATCTTGCCAGGCTTGTTTTTTTTTTTACTCTTTATTAAGGAAGATTCACTTTGGTCATGTCTTCAACATGCTCTGTGGCCCTTTACAATGTGGGTCTTGCTTCCAAAGCATGGCCTTTCTGGGGTTTCAACTGAGGTGCTCAGCAATGGCATTCCATTGAACAATCATTTCCTGTAATACTACACAATTTCTGATATTCTCTACTTTACTCTTTTTTTTAAATTTATTTTGGTATCATTAATCTACAATTACATGTGCAATATTATGGTGATTAAACTACCCCCTTCATAAGGTCCCCCCCACCAACCCCATTACAGTCACTGTCCATCAGTGTAGTGAGATGCTATAGAATCACTACTTGTCTTCTCTGAGTTGTACAGCCCTCCCCGTGCCCCCACTACCTTACGTCTGCTAATCCTAATACCCCTTTTACCCTCTTATCCCTCCCTTCCCACCCATCTTCCCCAGTCCCTTTCCCTTTGGTAACTATTAGTCCATTCTTGGGTTCTGTGAGTCTGCTGCTGTTTTGTTCCTTCAGTTTTATTCTTTGTTCTTATACTCCACATATGAGTGAAATCATTTGATACTTGTCTTTTTCGGCTTGGCTTATTTCACTGAACATAATACCCTCTAGCTCCATCCATGTTGTTGCAAATGGTAGGGTTTGTTTTCTTCTTATGGCTGAATAATATTCCATTGTGTATATGTACCACATCTTCTTAATCCATTCATCTACTGATGGACACTTAGGTTGCTTCCATTTCTTGGCTATTGTAAATAGTGCTGCGATAAACATAGGGGTGCATATGTCTTTTTGAAACTGGGCTGCTGCATTCTTAGGGTAAATTCCTAGGAGTGGGATTCCTGGGTCAAATGGGATTTCTATTTTGAGTTTTTTGAGGAATCTCCATAATGCTTTCCACAATGGTTGAACTAATTTGCATTCCCACCAGCAGTGTAGGAGGGTTCCCTTTTCTGCACGTCCTCACCAACACTTGTTGTTGTTTGTGTTTTGGATGTTGGCCACCCTCACTGGTGTGAGGTGATATCTTATTATGGTTTTAATCTGCATTTCTCTGATGATTAGGGATGTGGAGCATCTTTTCATGTGCCTGTTGGCCATTTGAATTTCTTCTTTAGAGAAGTGTCTATTCATGTGCTCTGCCCATTTCTTAATTGGATTATTTGCTTTTTGTTTGTTAAGGTGCATGAGTTCTTTATATATTTTGGATGTCAACCCCTTATCAGATACATCATTTATGAACATATTTTCCCATATTGTACGATGTCTTTTTGTTCTACTGATGGTGTCCTTTGCTGTACAGAAGCTTTTCAACTTGATATAGTCCCACTTGTTCATTTTTGCTTTTGTTTCCCTTGCCCGGGGGGATATGTTCATGAAGAAGTCACTCATGTTTATGTCCAAGAGATTTTTACCTATGTTTTTTTCTAAGAGTTTTATGGTTTCATTACTTACATTCAGGTCTTTGATCCACCTTGAGTTTACCTTTGTGCATGGGGCTAGACAGTAGTCCAGTTTCATTCTCTTACATGTAGCTGTCCAGTTTTTCCAACACCAGCTGCTGAAGAGGCTGCCATCTCCCCATTGTATATCCAAGGTTCCTTTATCAAATATTAATTGACTGTAAATATTTGGGTTAATGTTTGGATTTTCTGTTCTGTTCCACTGGTCTGTGGGTCTGTTTTTGTGCCAGTACCAAATTGTCTTGATTACTGTGGCTTTGTAGTAGAGCTTGAAGACAGGAAGCATAATTCCCCCTGTTTGATTCCTCCTTCTCAGGATTGCTTTGGCTATTCAGGGTCTTTTGTGGTTCCATATGAATTTTAGAATTATTTGTTCCAGTTCATTGAAGAAAGCTGTTGGTAGTTTGATAGGGATTGCATTGAAACTGTAGATTGCTTTAGGTAGTATAGCCATTTTGACAATATTTATTCTTCCTAGCCAAGAGCATGCGATGCATTTCCATTTGTTAGTGTCCTCTTTAATTTCTCCTAGGAGTGTCTTGTAGTTTTCAGAGTACAGGTCTTTCACTTCCTTGGTTAGGTTTATTCCTAGGTATTTTATTCTTTTTGATGCAATTGTGAATGGAATTGTTTTTCTGATTTCTCTTTCTGTTAGTTCATTGTTAGTGTATAGGAAAGCAACAGATTTCTGTGTGTTAATTTTGTATCCTGCAACTTTGCTGAATTCAGATATTAGTTCTAGTAGTTTTGGAGTGGAGTCTTTAGGGTTTTTTATGTACAATATCATGTCTTCTGCAAATAGTGACAATTTGACTTCTTTTTTACCAATCTGGATGCCTTGTATGTCTTTGTTTTGTCTGATTGCCGTGGCTAGGACCTCCAGTACTATGTTGAATAACAGTGGAGAGAGTGGGCATCCCTGTCTTGTTCCTGATCTTAGATGAAAAGCTTTCAGCTTCTCTCTGTTAAGTATGATGTTAGCTGTGGGTTTGTCATATGTAGCCTTTATGGTGTTGAGGTACTTGCCATCTATATCCATTTTGTTGAGAGTTTTAATCATGAATGGATGCTGAATTCTGTCAAATGCTTTTTCAGTATCTATGGAGAGGATCATGTGGTTTTTGTTCTTCTTTTTGTTGATGTGGTGGGTGATGTTGATGGATTTTCGAATATTGTACCATCCTTGCATCCCTGGGTTGAATCCCACTTATCATGGTGTATGATCCTCTTGATGTATTTTTGAATTCGGTTTGCTAATATTTTCTTGAGTATTCTTGCATCTACGTTCATCAGGGATATTGGTCTGTAATTTTTTTTTTTGGTGAGGTCTTTGCCAGGTTTTGGTATTAGAGTGATGCTGGCTTCATAGAATGAGTTTGGAAGTATTCCCTCCTCCTTTATTTTTTGGAGAACTTTAAGGAGAATGGGCGTTATTTCTTCCCTATATGTCTGGTAGAATTCAGAGGTGAATCCATCAGGTTCGGGGGTTTTGTTCTTGGGTAGTTTTATGATTACTGATTCAATTTCGTTGCTGATGATTGGTCTGTTTAGTTTTTCTGTTTCTTGCTTGGTCAGTCTTGGAAGGTTGTATTTTTCTAAGAAGTTGTCCATTTCTTCTAGGTTTTGCAGCTTGTTAGCATAAAGATGCTCATAATATTCTCTTATAATTCTTTGTATTTCTGTGGGGTCCGTCGTTATTTTTCCTTTCTCATTTGTGATTCTGTTTATGTGTGTATATTCTCTTTTTCTCTTAATGAGTCTGGCTAGGGGTTTATCTATTTTGTTTATTTTTTCAAAGAACCAGCTTTTGGTTTCATTGATTTTTTCTATTGTTTTATTCTTCTTAATTTTATTTATTTCTTCTCTGTTCTTTATTATGTTTCTCCTTCTGGTGAGTTTGGGCCTCATTTATTCTTCTTTTTCCAATTTCAATAATTGTGTCCTTAGACTGTTCATTAGGGAATGTTCTTCCTTCTTTAAATAGGCCTGGATTGCAATATACTTTCCTCTTAGAACTGCCTTCGCTGCGTCCCACAGAAGTTGTGGCTTTGTGTTGTTGTTGTCATTAGTCTCCATCTATTCTTTGATTTCTATTTTGATTTGGTCGTTAACCCATTGATTCATTAGGAGAATGTTGTTAAGTCTCCATGTTTTTTTGAGCCTTTTTGATTTCTTTCTGAAATTTATTTCTAGTTTTATACTTTGTGATCTGAGAAATTGGTTGGTAGGATTTCAATATTTTTGAATTTACTGAGGTTCTTTTTGTCGCCTAGAATGTGGTGTATTCTGGAAAGTGTTCCATGTGCACTTGAGAAGAATGTGTATCCTGTTGCTTTTGGGTGCAGAGTTCTGTAGATATCTGTTAGGTCCATCTGTTCTAGTGTGTTATTCAGTGCCTCTGTGTCTTTACTTATTCTCTGTCTGGTTGATCTATCCTTTGGAGTGAGTGGTGTGTTGAAATCTCCTAAAATGAATGCATTGCTGTCTATTTCTTCCTTCTATTCTGTTAGTATTTGTTTCACATATGCTGACGCTCCTGTGTTGGGTGCATATATATTTATAATGGTTATATCTCCTTGTTGGACTGACCCCTTTATCATTATGTAATGTCCTTCTTTATCTCTTGCTACTTTCTTCATTTTGAAGTCTATTTTGTCTTATACAAGTACTGAAATACCTTCTTTTTTCTCTTTATTGTTTGCATGAAATATCTTTTTCCATCCCTTCACTTTTAGTCTGTGTATATCTTTGGGTTTGAGGTGAGTCTCTTGTAAGCAGCATATAGATGGATCTTGCTTTTTTATCCATTCTGTTACTCTGTGTCTTTCGATTGGTGCATTCAGTCCATTTACATTTAGGGTGATTATTGATAGATATGTAATTATTGCCATTGCTGGCTTTATATTCGTGGTTACCAAAGGTTCAAGGGTTGCTTGTTTACTATCTAAGAATCTAACTTATCTTTCTTGTTAAGTTATTGTGAAAACCGTCTGATGTTTCTTTATCTCTCCCTTCCTATTCTTCCTCCTCCATTCTTTATATATTAGGTATTTTATTCTTTGCCTTTAGTTAGTATTTGAATGGTCTGCTTTCTTTACTATGGTTTTATTTTCTCTGATGACATCTTTTTAGCCTTAGGGGTGCTTCCCTCTAGAGCAGTCGATTTAAGATATCCTGTAGTGGTGGTTTATGAGAGGCAAACTCTCTCAACTTTCCTTTGTCTGGAAATTGTTTAATACCTCCATCATATTTAAATGATAATCGTGCTGGATACAATATTCTTGGTTCGAGTCCCTTCTGTTTCATTACATTAAATATATCATGCCATTCTCTTCTGGCCTGTAAGGTTTCTGTTGAGAAGTCTGATGATAGTCTGATGGGTTTTCCTTTGTAGGTGATCTTTTTTCTCTCTCTAGCTGCCTTTAATACTCTGTCTTTATCTTTGACCTTTGCCATCTTAATTATTATGTGTCTTGGTGTTGTCTTCCTTGCGTCCCTTGTGTTGAGAGATCTGTGGCCTTCTGTGGACTGCGAGACTATTTCCTTCCCCAGCGTGGGAAAGTTTTCAGCAATTATTTCTTCAAAGACGCGTTCTATCCCTTTTTCTCTCTCTTCTTCCTCTGGTACTCCTATAATGCGAATATTGTTCCGTTTGGATTGGTCACACAGTTCTCTTAATATTCTTTCATTCCTTGAGATCCTTTTATCTCTCTCTACCCAAGCTTCTCTGTATTCCTGTTCTCTATTTTCTATTCCATTAACAGTCTCTTGCACCTCATCCAGTCTGCTGTTAAGCCCGTCGATGGCTTGTGTCAATTCTGCATAGTCTTTCCTCATTTCCCTCACTTCCTCCCTCAGCTCTTGCACATTTCTGTGTAGATCCGTCAGCATGGCTATGACTTTTATTCTGAATTCTTTTTCAGGAAGACTGTGCATGTCCATCCCTTCAGGTTCCATCTCTGGGGTTGTGTGGGTCTTAAGCTTTGTCTGTACCAAATTCCTCTGTCTTTTCATGGCTATAGAGTTGGTTGCTGGTAGTTGCCACATATGTCAGCTGGGCTCTTTATGACCTCCTTGCCGGGTGCCGAGTCCTCTCAGGTGTAGCTGCACGCTGTGCACTCTCCTGTGTATTCTGGTCTCTCTTTTAGGAATAGTTGTATTTGCTGTGATTTCGTGGATAAATATAATGTTGGGAGGAGATTTCTGCTGCTCCACTCACATCGCCATCTTCCCGGAAGTCCCTCTACTTTACTCTTACCCCCAGATGAAATTTTTTCCTATCCTTGCATCAGGAAACGTAGTCCCAAATTTGGTGTTTGATCTCTCTTCTCAATGAGATCTCCACTCTCTGCTCAGGACTACTTTCCTGCTCCGAGTCAGAAACATTGAAAGAAGGTGGGGCTTATCTCCTATTTTTTAGCCTTTTTACAGATATCAAATTCTTGCACCTCTGTTGTCTAAGGAGAGTAGACAGTTAATTCCATGAAGTAATGTATTTGAAGTTCAGATTTTGTACTTTTTAGATCTAGAATTTCAAAATGATTCTTTTTATAGCTTCCATTTCCCTGCTGAGAATATCTGTTCACTAATTTTTTTCTATAATTGTCTTAAGCTCCTGAACATATTTGTAATTGCTTTTTAAAACAGTTATGAATAGCCAATTCTAGTGTTTTATTTTCAACATCCTGGTCATCCAGCTTTCTGTTTCATTGATTATTATTATTATTATTTTGGCTACAGGACATATTTTTTCCTCCTTCACATGACCAATAATTTTCATTCTGTTTTGTTCTTTGTTCATTCTATTTTTCCAGCTTGATAGCTGCTTACAAGTGTAAGTGTAAGTGTAAGTTTAAAAACAGTTTTTTTGTCATGGATGGAAGAAGTCTTTTATCATAGGCATCTTAATGACTGATACTCTACAAACTTCCAATATAGTGCTGAATGTAACTGAAAAAGTAGTCTCCTCAAATCTGTTTTGAGAATAAAAACAACAAATTAAGAACAATGTAGATTCACTTACTCTTTGGGGAGATAGAATTACAAAATGGTTAAGTAAGAAAAGAAAAAAGGAGGAATAAAAACAAGGGATGGCTGTATTAAAAAGTGTTTATAGTTATATAATAAGAATAAAATGGATCTATAATTAAAAGGTTAGACTTATTTTTTTAGTTTTAGTTTTAAACTAAAAGTCTCATTTTGGCCCTCTATGCAATACCATATAGGAATGTTTATAGCTACTATGTTTCTTTTGCATGCTCACCTAAACCAGGCCTTTGTAACTGATACTTTATCTACCATGTCACATCCCATTACTCCAGTTCTGACTAATACCAGGTGATAAGTAAACAACACTGAGCCCCAGTTCTCTCCTAACTATAACTGTTAGAATCACATGCCACCAAACCAAGAAGCAATGCAATATTCCAAACTAAATTTATTTTGATATTCAGTAAAACCAGTTTCCAGTCTAATATGTTTTTGTAATACTATCTTCTGGATATTTTAAAAAGTACAACAGAGAATCAAGGCTACATATGCTAATGATGAAAATCTCAAGTTTACACAAGAGGTTAATAAGCTCCAAGACTTCCAAACAGGGTTTTAAATACACAAAATATGTCCTAGTGTTTAATTTCTGCCTCACCTAAAGGATATTTAAGCAAATACTTTATTAACTAAACACAGGATAAATAAACCAAAGAGTCAACATCGTAAATAATTTCATCTATATACACTGCTGCACTTACAGAAGCAAAACCACACCTATGTTCTTGGTTTGCTTTTGATTTCCTTGATTTTCTCAACATCATCCTGAAATACCGACATTTTCCAATAGTATACTTCATCTTTTACCAGTCTATTATCACTGGCTTCAGTCACTGCACTAAAAGCCTACTGTCCAGCACTGTCCTTCTGAAACATGTAGAGTAAATGAAATAACTTTTCCAAATAAGCTAAAGGAGGTGACTACTTGCAGTTCCATGTCTGTGTATTATTTGGCACAGAAAATGAGAAAGATATTTATAAATGAAAAAAACAACTGCAGTCAAAAGACATATGTATATATAATTGTTACTTTTATGAGCTTTTAAAGGCATTTGAAATCATGACACAACCAGCTTATTTTTTATCTCCCAGCTTATTTTTTATCTTTATATTAACTTTTCCTGGGCAATTTCATCAGGGGAATGTCAATGTCCAAAAATGCCAACCCTAGTAACATTTGGCCACAGCTTGGATATATCAGCCTTTATCAATCACATCAGTCTTTTACTAGGTAATAGTTACTTCCTGCAAAGCAATGTGACATAAATAAACAGTATTTTAGCTACCTGAAAAATTGAAGACAGGTATGATTTTTGCGAGACAACCAACTGACATGATAAAGAACATACCTATTTTTCAAAGTCTTATTTTGGAATGCTCTGGTTTAGATTACAAAATAATCTTTACAATGTCTTATTTGACTACTAGAAGACAAAACTATGAGTCAGAATTGTGAAATACAGAAAGTGCAACCTAAAGGCAAATCTGTGTCTTTGTATTTACTCTCTGGTTTTAAGAGAGGAAAGTAATTTTCCAGAATATACATAGCATTATAAAAACTGATTTGGAAAGACTTTACTCCCTGTAGGGTCTAGTTATCAGCATCTTTGTGGTTGGGTAATGCAGAAACTGTTCCTCCATTCCTGTGATCTGCCGTGGCTCTTCAGGGATAAGGAAAAATTATCTATTCCATCAAAAATATTCAACCTATCTAAGAATCTGAATTGAGGTTTAAAACCACCGAGAAAATCTCTGTTTCCTTGGCTTATCAAGAAGCAAATGACCCAACATTCCGAGAGAGAAAAATATTTAATCAAGGCCCTCAACCATGCAAAAATAACAAAAACCAAATATCTCACAGGAGTTACTGTTAGTATATAATTTCTGATTAAAAGGAAGTTTAATCAGAAAACAGAATGGTTTAAAGTTATGCAAAATAAAATTTATAATAGGTTTTAATTGTGTTGATCTAAATGTATATTTATCTTATACTCTGCTTTATTGGACAGCCTCACTAAGGCCAACTAAAATTTCATTCTATTTCTCAGGTTATGAAATAATTTTTCTTTTTCTAATGATCCTATTTACGAGCTACCTTTTGTTTAAGACTTACTGAGCAGGAATAGGAATTGCTATACCAGGAAACCGAATATGTACTGTTCACGGATCCCATGGAATCAGTTATCCTGAGAAAAATGTCATCCATCACCCCATAGAGGTCATTATTGCTAAAGATACCAATTACCAACTCAGCAATCCTCCAGGTATTCTTCCCTTTAATCAATGAAAAAGATCAACCTTCAGGCTGTTAAGAAATTATTTAAACCCTATTTTATCTTGAGTGAATGATCTATACACTTCTTACCTTTTACTTCTATTTTCCCTACCCCCACCCAGACCCCATATTTCCATAATCTGACATTCTATGAGATCACTAATGAGAGCCTAAAGGCCAAATCCCCTGCATTGCCCCAGGTTTCCCTAATGTGCCTCTCTGGAACCTTAAAAATTATGATATTCCCTTTGATAAGCAGATTCTGAAAACAGCAAAATAAATCAGGAGTTCTATTCCCTTCATAACAACTTTTAAGATTTTTGCAATTCCAAGTCAAACCAGTTTTTTGCTCACATTATCAGAAGCTAGGGAGGTCAAATATTGGAGAATACACACGAGCTTTCTTCCTTAAAGGGTAGGGCTTGGCAATATTCTAAGGAAATTTATTGGAATCCAAGGGCAAGGTCTAGTAAACTGTACTTGTGGAGAAAAATTTGGCAATTGCAACCTATGTACTCCTGAGAAGACTGACTTAATGAACTTTGGTGCCTCCTGACACTATGAGGTAGAGAAAGTATATTATGTGGGTTGAGTCCCCCTGCCCTTGTGGCCAGATGATTATAGAGAGATTGAGAATGGAGTGGTTTCTCAAGGATAAATTGTAATTATAAATTCTTTCTCTACTCCATTGATGAGTAAATCTCCTTCAAGCCTCTGGTCAATTTTACAACCTAGAAATGTCTTCATCAAGGACATAGGAACATCCCTTTGAAATGTAAACATCAAAAAAGATAGGGCCAATTAGAAATAGACCATTTGAATAGGCCTGTATCTATTTAAAAAACTGAAACAATAATTGATAAGCTTTCAAAACAGGAAGCAGAAAACATACGCATTTATTGGTGAATTCTACCAAACTCTTAAGAGAAATTTTAACAATTTTCTATAATCTCTTATAGAGGATGGAAGCAGAGGGAATATTTCCTGACTCTTTCTATGAGACCAAACAAAATACCAAAATACCAAAACAAGAAAAATACATTATAAGAAAAGAAAACTACAGATCAATATTGCTTATGAAAATAAAGGTAAAAATCCTCAACATAATATTGCAAAATGAATCCAAAAAAGTATAAAAAGAACTATACCTCATGACCAATTGGGATCTATGCCAGGTATGCAAGCCTGATTCAACATTTGAAAATCAATCAATGCAATCTATCAAATGAACAGGCTAAGGAAGAAAAGAAGCTCTCATGATCATACTGATAGATGGAGAAAAGTCATCTTAAAAAATCCAAATTCCATTCATGACAAAAATGCTCAGCAAAGTAGGAACAGTGGGGAACTTTCTCAACTTGATAAAGACCACTAAAATACCTACAGCTGACATTATACTTAATGAGGAGATATTCAGAGCTTTCCCACTAAGGTCAGGAAATGAAAGGATGTTCCCTCTTATCACTTCTTTGCAACATGGTACTAGAAGTCCTTGCTAATGCAATAAGGCAAGAAAAAGAAATAAAAGGTATATAGATTGGACTAGAAGATATAATACTGTCCTTGTTCACAAATGACATGATCATCAATGTAGAAAATCTGACAAAATTGACCCCCCCAAAAAAAATCCCTGGAACTAATAAGAGGCTACAGCAGTGTTGAAGAATATAATGTTAATATACAAAAGTCAATTGATTTCCTGGGTACCAACAATTAACAACTTAAATGGAATCTGAAATTAGAAATGCAATACCACTTACATGAGCACACCCAAAATGAAATACTTAGGTATAAGTCTAATAAATATGTACATGACATATATGAGGAAAACCATAAAACTCTGATAGAAAAAATCAAAGAACTAAATAAAGAAAGGGAGAGATGATACATGTTCATGAATAGAAAAACTCAATATTGTTAAGATGTCAGTTCTTCCCTAATTTGATCTATAGATTCAATGGAATTCCAATAAGAATTCCAGTGAGTTATTTCATGGACTTCAATAAATTAATTCCAACATTTATATGGAGAGGGAAAAGACCCAGAAAAGACAACACAATATTGCAGAAGAACAGTTTGAGGACTGTCACCAGCCAACTTCAAGACTTACTATAAAGCTACATAACCAAGACAGTGTGATATTGGCAAAATAATAAATAAATCAATGAAACAGAATATAGAGCCCAGAAATAGACCCTTATAAAAATAGTTGACTGATCTTTGATAAAGGAACAAAGGCAGTACAATGGATCAAAGATAGTCTCATCAATGAATGGTGCTGAAATAACTCCATCCATAGGCAAAGGAAAAAGACACAAACTTATACTCTACAAAAATTAACTTAAAATGGATCATATTTATGCTGCCTACAAGAGACTCACCTCAAACCCAAAGACATACACAGACTAAAAGTGAAAGGATGGAAAAAGATATTTCATGCAAACAATAGGGAGAAAGCATGAGGTCTTCCAGTACTTGTATCAGACAAAATAGACTTCAAAACAAAGAAAGTAATAAGAGACAAGGAAGGCCATTACATAATGATAAAACATCAGTCCAACAAAGGATATAACAATTATAAATATATATGCATCCAACACAGGAGCACCGACATATGTGAAACAAATATTAACAGAATTAAAGGAAGAAATAGAATGAAATGCATTCATTTTAGGAGACTTCAACGCACCACTCACTCCAAAGGACAGATCAACCAGACAGAAAATAAGTAAGGAGACAGAAGCACTGAAAAACACACTAGAGCAGATGGACCTAACAGACATCTACAGAACTCTACACCCAAAAGCAGCAGGATACACATTCTTCTCAAATGCACATGGACATTTTCCAGAATAGACCACATACTAGGTCACAAAAAGAGCCTCAGTAAATTCAAAAAAATTGAAATTGTACCAACCAACCTCTCAGATCACAAAGGTATAACTCTAGAAATAAATTATACAAAGAAAACAAAAAGGTTCACAAACACATAGAGGCTCAACAACATGATCCTAACTATAAAGGGATCAATGACCTATATAATACAGAGATCAAGCAATATATGGAGACAAATGACAACAACAGCACAAAGCCCAACTTCTGTGGGACGCAGCAAAGGCAGTTCTAAGAGGGAAGTACATAGCAATTCAGGCCTATTTAAAAAAGGAAGAACAATCTCAAATGAATAGTCTAAAGTCACAATTATTGAAGTTGGAAAAAGAAGAACAAATGAGACCCAAAGTCAGCAGAAGGAGGGACATAATAAAAATCAGAGAAGAAATAAATAAAATTGAGAATAATAAAACAATAGAAAAAAATCACTGAAACCAAGAGCTGGTACTTTGAGAAAATAAACAAAATAAATAAACACCTAGCCAGACTTATTAAGAGAAAAAGAGAATCTATACACATAAACAGAATCAGAAATGAGAAAGGAAAAATCATGATGGACACCACAGAACTACTTGATCATGAACTACTACATCAAATAATTATTAGAGAATACTATGAAAATCTATATGCTAACTGGATAACCTACAAGAAATTGAAAACTTTCTAGAAAAATACGCCCTTTCAAGATTGACCAAGAAAGAAAAATAAAATCTAAACAGACCAATTACTAGCAACGAAATTGAATCGGTAATCAAAAATCTACCAAAGAATAAAACTATGGGAGCAGATGGATACACCACTGAATTTTATCAGACATTTAGAGAAGACATATTACCCATTCTCCTTAAAGTTTTCCAAAAAATAGAAGAGGAGGGAATACTACCAACTCATTCTATGAAACCAGCATCACTTTAATACCAAAAACAGGCAAAGACACCACAAAAAAAGAAAACTACAGACCAATATCCCTGATGAATGTAGATGCAAAAATACTCAACAAAATATTAGCAAACTGAATTCAAAAATACATCAAGAGGATCATACACCATGATCAAGTTGGATTCATCTCAGGAATGCAAGAATGGTACAACATTAAAAAAATCCATCAACATCATCCACCACATCAACAAAAAGGACAAAAACCACATTATCATCTCCATAGATGCTGAATAAGCATTTGACAAAATTCAGCATCCATTCATGATAAAAACTCTCAACAAAATGGGTATAGAGGGCAAGTACCTCAACATAATAAAGGCTATATATGACAAACCCACAGACAACATCATACATAAAAGCGAGAAGCTGAAAGCCTTTCCCCTAAGATCGGGAACAAGACAAGGATGCCCACTCTCCCCACTTTAATTCAACATACGACTGGAGGTCCTAGCCACAGCAACCAGACAACACAAAGAAAAACAAGGCATCCAGATTGGTAAGGAAGAAGTCAAATTGTCACATCTGTTTGCAGATGACAAGATATTGTACATAAAAAACCCTAAAGAATCCACTCCACAACTACTAGATCTAATATCTGATTTTAACAAAGTTGCAGGATACAAAATTAATACACAGAAATCTGTTGTATTCTTATACAGTAATGATCAACTAGCAGAAATAGAAATCAGGAAAACAATTCCATTCACAATTGCATCAAAAAGAATAAAATACCTAGGAATAAACCTAACCAAGGAAGTGAAAGGCCTATACCCTGAAAACTACAAGACACTCTTAAGAGAAATTAAAGAGGACACTAGCAAAAGGAAATTCATCCCATGCTCTTGAGTCAGAAGAATTAATATTGTCAAAATGGCCATCCTGCTTAAGCAATGTATAGATTCAATAAGACCCCTATCAAAAATCCAACAGCATTCTACAACTGGAAAAAATAGGTATAAAATTCATATGGAAACACAAAGGACCATGAATAGCCAAAGCAATCCTGAGAAGGAAGAATAAAGCAAGGAGGATCTCGCTTCCCAACTTCAGGCTCTACTACAAAGCCACAGTAATCAAGACAATTTGGTACTGGCATAAGAACAGACCCATAGACCAGTAGAACAGAATAGAGAGTCCAAGTATTAACCCAAGCATAGATGGTCAATTAATATACAATAAAGAAGCCATGGATATACAATGGGAAATGACAGCCTCTTCAACAGCTGGTGTTGGCAAAACTGGACAGCTACATGTAAGAGAATGAAACTGGATCATTGTCTAACTCCATACACAAAAGTAAACTCAAAATGGATCAAAGACCCGAATATAAGTCATGAAACCATAAAACTCTTAGAAAAAAGCATAGGCAAAACTCTCTTGGACATAAACTTGAGCAAACTCTTCATGAACATATCTCCCTGGACAAGAGAAACAAAAGCAAAAATGAACAAGTGGGACTATATCAAACTAAATAGCTTCTGTACAGCCATGGACACCATCAGTAGAACAAAATGGCATCGTACAGTGTGGGAGAATATATTCATAAATGACATATCCGATAAGGGGTTGACATTCAAATTATATAAAGAGCTCACCCACCTCAACAAACAAAAAGCAAACAATGCAATTAAAAAATGGGCAGAGGATCTGAACAGACACTTCTCCAAAGAAAAAATTCAGATGACCACAAGACACATGAAAAAATGTTCCACATCGCTAATCATCAGAGAAATGCAAATTAAAAGCACAATGAGATATCACCTCACACCAGTTAGGATGGCCACCATGCAAAAGACAAACAACAACTAATGTTGGCAAGAATGTGGAGAAAGGGGAACCCTCCTACACTGCTGGTGGGAATGTAAATTAGTTCAACCATTGTGGAAAGCAGTATGGAGGTTACCCAAAAAACTCAAAATAGAAATACCATTTGACCCAGGAATTCCACTCCTAGGAATTTATCCTAAGAATGCAGGAGCCCAGTTTGAAAAAGACATATGAACCCCTATGTTTATCGCAGCACTATTTTCAATAGCCAAGAAATGGAAGCAACCTAGGTGTCTGTCAGTAGATGAATGGGTAAAGAAGAGGTGGTACATATACACTATGGAATACTATTCAGCCATAAGAAGAAAATAAATCCTACCATTTACAACAACATGGATGGAGCTAGAGGGTATTATGCTCAGTGAAATAAGCCAGGTGGAGAAAGACAAGTGTCAAATGATTTCACTCATCTGTGGAGTATAAGAACAAAGACAAAACTGAAGGATCAAAACAGCAGCAGACTCACAGAACCCAGGAACGGACTAACAGTACCAAAGGGAAGGGACTGGGGAGGATGGGTGGGAAGGGAGGGATAAGGGGAAAAAGGGCATTATAATTAGCACACATAATTTAGGTGGAGGGGGGCACAGGGAAGGCAGTGTAACACAGAGAACAGAATTAGTGACTCTATAGCTTCTTACTATGCTGATGGACAGTGACTGTGATGGGATATGTGGTGAGGACTTGATAAGGGAGGAGTCTAGTAACCATAATGTTGCTCATGTAATTGTATATTAATGATACAAAAAATAAATAAAGTTCTAAAGAAAAAAAGAAGTGTGGCATGATTGATGGGTCTAGGTTTATGTTTAATTTTAGTTAGGTATAAGTAAATAAATAAAATAAAATGGATCATAGACACCTAAATGTAAAATATGAAACTATAAAATTCTGGGTGTGGCAATGACATTTTAGATACAACATCAAACACACAATGCATGAAGGAAATAATTGACAAGCTAAATTTCATTAGAATTACAAGCTTCTGCTTGTGAAAGGCAATATGAAGAGCAGAGATACTCAGAGACTGGAAGAACATATTTGCAAACGTCACATCTGATAAAGGACTATTATCTAAAATATACAAAGAACTCTTACAAACTCATTAATAGGAAACCAACCTAATTAAAAAATGGAAAAATACACTTCACCAGTGAAGATATACAGCTGGCAAATGAGCACATGAACAGATGATCCATGTAAGGTGTCATCAGGGAAGTGCCACTTACAAGGAGACACCACTGCACACCTGCTAACATGGCAGACATGTGGGGCACTGAGGGTACCGAACACCAGTACAGATGCAGAGCAGCATGGACTCTCAGACATTGCTGATGGAAATGTAAGATGACACAGACAGGTTGGAAGACAGTTTGGCAGTTTCTTAGCAAAACTAAACATATACTTACCATATGCTACAGTGATCACAATCCTTGATATTTGCCCAACAGTGTTGAAAACTCATGTCCACACAAAACCTACACACAAATGTTTATAGCGGCTTTATTCTAATTGCCAAAACTTGGAAGAAACCAAAATGACCTTCAGTAGGTTTATGGATTAATAAATCATGGTACATCCAGACAATGGAATATTATTCACTACTAAAAAGAAATGAGCTATCAAGCCATGCCCAGATTTATAGGAAATTTAAATGCATAATACTCAGTGAAAGAAGCCAAAGTGAGAAGACTACATACTGTTTGATTACATCTATATGACATTCTGGAAAAGGCAAAATTATGGAGACAATAAAAAACATCAGTAGTTACCAGTGGTGGGAGTGGGGGGGATACAAGGGACACATAGGCAGAGCACAGATTTTTAGGGTAGTGAAACTGCTCTGTATGATATTATAATGGTGGTTACATGTCATTATGTATTTGTATTTGTCCAAACCTATACAATACACAACACTAAGAGTGTACCCTAAGGAAAACTACAGATATTGGGTGATTATGATGTGTCAATATAGGTTCATTCTTGGTAACAAATGTACTATTCTGCTGAGTGATAATGAATATCAGGGAGGTTATACATGTGTGGATGTAGAGGGTATATGAGAAATCTATGAACCTTCCTCTCAATTATGCTGTAAACCTAAAACTCCTCTAAAATTTAAATCTTTAAAAAATAAATATAATGCTTTCTTTTAAAAGGCTGGATAATATTCCATTGCTTGTATATACCACATTTTCTTTATCCATTCATTCATGGATGGACATTTAGGTTGCTTCTATATCTGAGCTATTGTGAATAGTGCCATAACTAACATGAGTGTGCAAATATCTCTTCAAGATCCTTAAAAAAGAAGGAAATCATATCATATGCAACAACATGGATGGATGTTAAGGACATTATGCTAAGTGAAATAATCCAGGCATAGGAGGACAAACACTACATAATCCCACTTATATGAGGTACCTAACCAGGGAAACTCAGAAGCAGTAGGTAGAGCCATGGCTGCCAGAGGATGTGGGGAGGGAATGAGGAGTTGCTGTTCAATGGGTATGAACTTTCAGTCATGCAAGATTTTAAGAAGTTCTAGAGATCTTCTGTACAATATTGTACTTATAGTTAATAGTGTATTATACACTTAAAATTTTGTAAGAGGATAGACGTCATGACCTCACATTTTTGTTTTCCTTTCCTAACCACATCCTATCTCCCCGTCTTGTAGGAGGTCATCAATTAGTAAACTCAGATGACCTAACCACATTGGCCAATCTGCCTGCTAAAGTCCAACAGCCCATCAGAGGCCTAAGCTATTGACTCCTGCACCAGAGGCCCTCAGATGTGTAAATCACAGTGCCTTCCACCCTCTGTGGAGTATCTCAATAACAAGACCTAAGCCACAATGAATTAACAGAAAAATGTATAATCTATTTTAGGGTATTGACAATGAGAGACAAGAGGGATGTTAGAGCAATCAAAGAACTCACCCAGCAAAATGGAATTTCTGGAAAAGAAGGAATATTTGAATAACATTTAGTTCAGCTCATAGACACACACACACACACACACACACACACACACACACACACACACACAAGGTAATCACCTTTATTTCCAAGTAAAGTTTTTATTAAATGAAATGGAGTGGATTATCACCCATCAGGAACCAAAATCATGACTTGAAAGATAAGTTATACAATATAGATATTTATGTCTATATCTATACTTACATATATATCAATATCTATATATATATGTAGAGAGAGGGGTGGAACGGAGATGGCACATATGAGGGAAAATATATGAGATTTGGAGCCTAGACACAGTAGAAGTAATATCCTAATTATGGAAATTTCTGAAAGATAAAAAAGAACAGCTGAAGGCAAAGTAATAACAAAACCTGGTAGAAGAGAATTTTCCTCAGGTGAAGAATGATCTAAATGAGCCTTTGAAATGGCTCACAAGTCCAGATGCTGATAAGAAAAGACAAATTCCTAGGCCTGTGCAATTAATATTTCAGAACTTTGAAAACAAAGAAAATAACATATGAACTTAAAAACATAAAAAAAATGTTACAAGGGAAAAGAAAAACAGACCAGGAAGAGATTTCTCATATGTAGCCCCGAAAGCTATAACACACTGAGAAAAAAAAATAGAACTAATTGAAAGACAATTGTGGCACACTAGAATCCTTTCACCTGTTGCGATGTCCATTACCCTCCCAGGTGAGGGAACAGGCAGTAACAGAGAGTACCACCCCTGCACTGTACGTGAAGAAAATACTTGTAAAAATACTCTAACCAAACAGCCAGATCAGAAATTTCAAAATGAGAAAAGATGAGTCAAGCAAAGACTCAGTGGACAGAAATAACTGTGTCGTATGGACTTGACCGTAAGTACTGAGAAAGTGAAGGTGGTCATTGATAACAATGGAAGATATAGTAGTGTAGTTTCAAGCAGTATGAAAAAATAATTTATCTTCTCTAGCAATAATAAACTTGAAAAGGAAACCAGAAAAATTATATCATTTATAATACTCATAAACATTATAAAATATGGAGCAATTTAATAAAAATGGCATTAGACATATGACATATGAAGAAAACATACTATCATATTGAAGTTATCAAACAAGATCTGAACCAAACAGAAAGGTCCTTAGGTGGGAAGACAACATTTTAAAATGATAATTTTCCCCAAAATTAGCACATACATTTAATGGAATTGCAAATAGAATCCCAACAGGACCTTAGATATAATAAGATAAAATAATTTGGAATTTACAGAAAGAATAGGTACCTAACAACAGCCAATAAATCATGTAATAGAAGAACAATGAGAAGATACTTAAGAACGTATGATAAAGCCACTGTATTATGACTTTGATCAATATGTACTGGTACAGAAACAAACAGATCAAGAATAAGAGACAACCTAGAAATGGATCTTGTTCTATACGATCAGTAGAGAAAGAATAGGTTATTAAATAAATATATTGGCACAATTAGCTATCTAAAAAATATAATTATTTATCCCCATTTTATGCCATATGCAAAAAAACAAATTCCAGATTAATTATAGACTTAATAATAAAAATCAAAACCAAAAACATTAGGAGACAGCATATATGGTCATGGGTTAGGAAAACTAGACAAAATTGGAATTCCAGAAGTTTTTTGTGTCTGACTATATGAAAAACTTTCCTGAGGTAACAAGTCAATAAACAAAGGATAGAGTCAGAAATATATACTTGCCAAGCAAATGGTAGACCAAGGGTTAATATCTATAACATAAAAATTATTAAAAGTAATAAGTAAAAGAACAAGTCAGTAGAGATATGATCAAAGAATTTTGAAAGGACAGTGCACAGAGGAAAATGTTTAAATTTAGCAATAATTGCAGAAATGTAAATAAAGGACAACAAAATATCATTTAATACTTATCAGGCTTCTAAAAATTAAAAAGACCTGTAACACCAAATAATGGCAGGGATGTGAGAGAAAAAGGCACTCTAATACATTTCTAGGAGTATGAAGACAGCCTTTATTTGGAAAGCAATATAGTAACAAGTATTTAAATTATAAATACATTTACTTTTCTACTCAGAAATACCACTCCTGGGAATATATTCCACAGAATAAAAGCCCCACTTTATTAGCACTTATATTATTATTATTATGAATGATTATTATTCTTTTCATTCTGACCAAAAATAGACATAAAAATAAAAGCAAGTCTTGTTGAGTAAATCCCCATATATATAATATACGAATGAATAATTTATTACAAAATGTAATATTATTCCACCATTACAGAGGGAATTAGAGATTAACCAGCTGACCTGGAAGTATTTCCACTGAAGGGTAGCAGATTATGTTGCTCAAAATACACCATTATTTTGACGGTTGTTGAGTGGAAGCAGATAGAAGAAAATTTCTCTGCCTGCCCTCTGTCCACCTGAGATCAGAACACCAATTCCTCTGGTTCAGGTGATCGCCTTCCCGCATGCCATGCCAAGAGGATACTGGCTTCATCAGTGGAGACTAAAAGGCACTGAGGGAGTCTACACGAACACGCCCTCCTAACCGGCCTTATGTACCCTCGGTTTCCCATAAATTGGCCTCCCCTCAATTTGCCACCCCTAGAGGCTCAAACTCCTTTTCATTTGACTTGTCTTTTCTCTTCAAAATTACTTTCTTTACTAATACATTACATGAGTGCAAGTTCTCACAACCCATTTGAGTTACTCATCACTGAGGTTTTCCCTGTGTGAAGGGCGCTATGTGTGTTAATAACCTTTTCTTCTCTGGTTGATTGTTTTGTGTCAGTCTAGTTTAGAGGAATCTGGCCAATGAAACTAAGATGGGTAGAGAAAAACATTTTCCTCACCTATACACTTTATTTTTGAATCAGAAAATAAAGATAGAGGAAAACATGTAAAATATACTTCATGTTTCAATAATTGAAGTATGTGATTACAAATATACATATATATATAAATGCTTACAAATCACACAAATACATTCTATTATTATAATATCATATAAAAAAGAAACATGGAAGGATATATAGTTGGATGTCACCAAGAATTATCATTCTAGTGGAGGTGGTTATTTTGGCAATTTGTGTTGAAAATGGAGAACAGAAAAAATTTCAGGAAGAAAAAGAACAGACTTAAAAGTATACAAATATGCAACATTACTTATGTGAAAATAACTTTTAAAAATTGCAAATGGTTAACACTCTGTTGTCTTTAAAACTCTTCCCTAAATAAGTAGAAAAGTTTCTACAGGTATGTTTAGGAAATGACAGACGAGCCGTGGGCCCACAGCGTTTGATGTTAGACAGCCAAATTTATGTCCTGTCACTAATTGGAGGTAAGACTTCCATTGCACTGTTCACTTTTCCAAACTCCAAGTTTCCTCATCCATGAAATAGGTCATGAAAATAAAATGCAACAATGTGATTAAACTGCTTAGTACAGTACCTGGTACATATTAAGTGCTCAGTAAATATCGGTAATTAGTATCATTTTTATTATAGCTACTGCAAATAGACCAGATTTGGGTCCTGGTTAGAGAAGAGGAAGAGAGGTAGGGAGCAAGATGATTTTGAACCTTAAGCATAAGTGATTTGGAATCATACTGCTATATTTTCAATTCTCCTTCCTAAGTTTCCACTGGGTTGCAAAAATATTAAAACCTCTTAGCATAGTATTCAAGATGCTTAAAATCAGTCTTTCACCAAAATGCAACAATTCTGCCCAGACATTCTAGCTGTTTCCCAAACAATCCCTGCAATACCTACTCACAGAGTTGCTATTAGGATCAAATAGCAGAGATGTTTACACAGTTTTGATAAACTACTAGATGCCAGGCACTGTGTTATATATGCTGTAATCCTGAAAAGTATGTTCTATGTTCCCCATGTTTCAGATAAAGAAACTAACATTCTCATAGTTTAAATGAGTTTCAAAGATTGTTTTGATGGTAGGTATATTTAGTCTCGATGCCCAGGTCTGTTCTAACACAGCTCTTCATCAACAATACATATTGGTGTTCTACAAACAAAAAATATTCTACAAATTTAAATACAGCAGGCTACTTAGTGGAGGTTTCAGTTGCATTAAAGTCTTGGCTGAGGCGCTAAAATTGGAGACAGCAGGTGATAGATAAATGTTCTTCACACATTCTAAAGAGAGGTGCTAGACACTCCTACCCAGACTTGCTGAGATAAATCTAAACATGTCCTTACATCACTTCTTTATCTTTTACCCACCAGTCTATATAAAGTTGATTAGGCAATGGGGCTTTTTAGAAAACATGTCAGCCTAGAAGAGGGGAGGGTGGGCTTTTCATCTTCCCACTTCCAGACTGTGCCCAAGAAGCACTCCATTACAGAAAGAGACAGCAATTGGGCATCTGAAACATGGGGCACTGTGCCAGATGCGAAGAGCACCGGACAGGAGAGACCTTGTTCCTCTACTTTTATTCCCTACCCTCCTCCCAGCCTTAGAGACCCATAAGCTGCAGAGCTTTAGGTTAAAAGGAGTATAAGAACAAAATAGAAGAAGCATGAAAAAATAGATAATGCCTCCTTCCCCACTGTTGGTCTGGGGAATTCTTGGGTCAGGACAGAGCTGGAAAGATGGGGTGATGCCTTAAATTGGATTAGAGGTAAAAGTTACAATATGAAATAAAAATACTACATTTTTAATATAAAAAATGACAATTCTAATGTATAATGACTATTCTTTCTGGAAAGGTCTGGAATCTTTCTAAGATACCCCCCAAGGTCAGAGAAGGGAGAGTCAATAAACTCTGTGGGTGGGAGAAAGAAGAGGCTATTTCATGATTATCTCTCGTTGACTAGTGACATAAGAAAAATGTTACTTCTCCCCTCTGCTTTGGCTGACACTGTTCACATGCACTGTTCACTTGAAATTCTGCCCAGTCTTCTCATCTTGCCTTCCATGACCCTGTTTCCATAATGTCTTTCATAATGTCTCTGGATAAATTCATCTTTTCTTCTGTGCTCCCTTCCACACTATCAATCATATAGTATTGCAGCCAAGTGTAGGGTCAGACTCCTCTGAAACAGCAAGCTCCTTTAGGAAAGGTATGGCATCTTGTCTTTTTATTCCCAGTGTGTTCAGTCCTAGCTGATTAAATTGCTGCGGAATGAATGGATGTTTGAAATCAGTCACAGAATCCAAGGCCTGGATATATCCGCTGTGCCCCCAATATCTCTACAAGATAAATCCAGAAAACTTCCCCTAAGCAACAGAACACTCTTACTGCTTTTCTTGGAATTCCCAGGTAAGAGTCAAGATAACTGACACAGCTGAACACGTATGAAAATAGAGATCCCAGCTGTAATCTTTGCATGAAGCAAGGAGGATCCTACTATGTGTCAGGCCTTAGGAATGAAAGGTAAAGAAGACAGTATCGGCCCTGTTTTCTTAATCTACAATGTTTACAACTGTTTAAAATCTCAGTTTGGGAAATGGATGACCCATCATTTGCAGAGAGCATGAGCAACTTAAACTTGGAGCTAACAGACGCTAATAGAACACTGATTCCTAGTTGCCAGCTCTCTGAGATGCAGATATGGAAACTGAGGCAGGCGAAGGCTGACAATAAAGCAGGCCATGGCACGAACACCAGACACTCCACAGGCACCCTTTCCTGAGAGCGTGTGACAGCGGCATAATCCCAGCCTGACCACTGCCTTAATAATGGCATGTCCTAGATTCAGCCTAGGGAGGCAAGCAGCATCATAACCGTCACTGAAATGTCTTTCCTGTTCTCCTCACCTTGACCAAACTTCACAAAGGTTTCTTTCTGACTATAAACCCTTGACCACTTTTTTCTTAGAGCATTTACTTGAGAAAACTTGTAATTATAAACTCTTTTTCCACGCCTTTGATATGGACATCTTCTAGCTTCATGCCAGTTTTACAATCCAGAGGAGTCATTCTCTAGGACCTGGGGGCCATCCTTTTGAAATGTAATCATTCAGAAAGATAGTGCCTATTTCCCAGTCTCTGTGTGCAGGCAGGAGCCTGATTTCCGTATCAATTAGCAAACACAGATGCACATGGACCAACCTCCCCGCTGACGCTTTTCAGTGCTTTTCTGCTAGCTCACCACAGCGTTTAAAACCTCTTCTGCCTTTTGTTTCAACAGAGCTGTGTGCAATCTCTCTTCCCTATTGCAAAACTCTTGATTTAAGTCTTCTTTGCCTATTAAACTCTGCCCAATGCAAATTTTCCTTAGCAACCACAGTATAGAACTTCAACCATAACACAGTGGTGGTAATAATTGAAATTAGTAAAAAATTATTGAATAAAATTTCTTGACTCTATAAACCAGCACTTCTCAACCAAAGGCAATTTTGCCTAACTGGGTCATTTGGCAAGTCTGGAGACATTCCTGGTTGTCAAAACTAGGGAGTGGGGCAAGGAGATTTACTATTGGCATCTAATGGGTATAGGCCATTTTATAATGTACAGGACAGCACCTCCTAACAAAGAATAATTTGTGCAAATATAAATAATGCATGGTTGAGAAATCCCACTATAAACCATTACGATCCTAAGAGCACTCTTCCCTAGGTGTCAGCCTGGTCAAAGGCATTAGGTTGTGCCAAAAGTCTACACTAGAATAAGATTATAGTTCCTAAAAACAAGACAAAACAGGCAACTAAGCAATAACTATAAGCAGCTCTTGAAGACACTATTACTGAGAAACATGAGAACAATAAAATTTATAGAATACTGAATCTTAATACCAAAGGAGTCTGTATTTTGCTTTGATGTAGAGCATGGTCCGCTCGCTAATGGTGAGCAGGTTCTATCAGTTCCTAACTGTTGGCAATGTGGACCAGTTATTTAACTGTCAGGCTGTTTTCTCACAGGCATAAAAGGCAAATAATGGGCCCTGCCTCAGTGTCATTGTAAAGATCCAGCAATATGATGTATTTGCTGCTGAGCCTGGTGTCTGATTTATAGCAAATTTTCAGCAGATGATGATGGTTTTCAAACTGAAATAAGAAAGGAAAATAGGGATACGAGAATTGACTACTTAATAAAGAAATGAGGAAATAACATCTAATTAAGTCCTACATTTATCATTTAAGATTTTTAGACCAAGCTAAGTCTTCCAACACCATTACTTTTGTAAGAATTTAAGATCCAGATCATCCAATTTGTGGGCTTGCTGAGTCACTTTGGACTCATAATCACATGAAGGTATTTCCTAGTAAGGATCTAATTAGATGTTTAAACAGTCTGTATAGGCTAATGAACTGCCATTAACCATGATCTCAGTCAACTACGCACACAGTAACTACAGTCAATCACATATAGACTGCCACCACTAGTCACTACCTCACTGAGGAGAGACCGCTCTTCAGTTAGCCCAAAGCGACCATAGCAGAATTACTAAGTGCGCAGATTTTCTATTAGCAGCTGGCAAGTTCACTTCAACAGGTTACTAGAATTCTTTTTTCCAGTTACTCAAAAAGAAGTTATTGTGGCAATAATAAAGAACAAACATGCACTTAATTCACTGTGACTCACGGGTACCATTTTATTTCGCAAGCACACAATAAAAAAATTAAACACCTTCCCTTCTTCCTTTCTACAGACAGCTTGAAAACCTATATCATGTCAGGACAAACTGGCTTAAGATTGTTCTATGTAGCATAGGTGTGACTGAATTTGGCTTACTTTGAAATGTAAGTCTCTAGTGTATTTCCATCAACTGCATATTGAGTAATAGGCCTTAGATATATGTGTCATTTTTACTTGTCCCTCATTTAGAGCTACTACTATTTTGCATTTGTCTTATGCCTTCTTGGCAGTATCCTAAAGATTATCTGAGTTTCCTCAAGAGCTATGTTTTAAATTAAATATACAACAGCATATGAGAAGTAAAAGCATGAAATCCCTTTAGTCTCTACACAAGAATTCACTACTAAATCAATACCGGTTGGCTTTAAAATAACCAAACTAAAAGAAACAAAGTTAAAAACACAATGCATATCCCTCCCCTGAATACTCTAAATTAATTTTTTCTTTCAGAAAGATTTGTCAGTTCCAAACTGAAACAACGTGGGTTTCTGAGACCCTGAGATATGAAGACTATCTTGTTTCATTTTCTATTCCTATATAAAGCAGAGTGGTATTAAAATTTTCAAATAACTTCCCTCTTTGAGTTCCAGAGGGTACATCTTGGTTAGTTCAATGTACTATTCCTATTTTAACTTCCTCATAAGTTCATTTTTCAATTTTTTAATCTGAAAATTTTTAGTCAGTGAATAGAATCTTCAAAGTGCTATTCCTCTAATGTGCTTTTATTTTGTATCATTAATCTACAACTACATGTGCAACATTATGGTTACTAGACTCCCCCCATCATCAAGTCCCCATCACATACCCCATTATAGTCACTGTCCATCAGTGTAGTGAGATGCTATAGAGTCACTACTTGTCTTCTCTGAGTTGTACAGTCCTCTCCATGCCCCCCCAACATTATGTCTGCTAATCGTAATGCCCCTTTTACCCTCTTATCCCTCCCTTCCCACCCATCTTCCCCAGTCCCTTTCCCTTTGGTAACTATTAGTCCATTCTTGGGTTCTGTGAGTCTGCTGCTGTTTTGTTCCTTCAATTTTTTTCTTTATTCTTATACTTCACATATGAAATCATTTAGTTGTCTTTTTCTGCCTGGCTTTTTTCACTGAGCATAATACCCTCTAGCTCCATCCATGTTGTTGTAAATGGTAGGATTTGTTTTCTTCTTATGGCTGAATAATATTCTATTGTGTATATGTACCACATCTTCATTATCCATTCATCTACTGATGGACACTTAGGTTGCTTCCATTTCTTGGCTATTGTAAATAGTGCTGTGATAAACATAGGAGTGCAAATGTCTTTTTCAAACTGGGCTGCTGCTTTATTAGGATAAATTCCTAGGAGTGGAATTCCTGGGTCAAATGGTATTTCTATTTTGAGTTTTTTGGGGAACCTCCATACTGCTTTCCACAATGGTTGAACTAATTTACATTCCCATCAGCAGTGTAGGAGGGTTCCCCTTTCTCCACATCCTCGCCAACATTTGTTATTGTTTGTCTTTTGGATCGTGGCCATCCTTACTGGTGTGAGGTGATATCTCATTGTGGTTTTAATTTGCATTTCTCTGATGATTAGCGATGTGGAGCATCTTTTCATGTGCCTGTTAACCATCTGAATTTCTTCTTTGGAGAAGTGTCTGTTCAGATCATCTGCCTATTTTCTAATTGGATTATTTGCTTTTTGTTTGTGAGGTGCATTAGCTCTTTATATATTTTGGATGTCAATCCTTTATCGGATATGTCATTTATGAATATATTGTCCCACACTGTAGGATGTCTTTTTGTTCTATTGATGGTGTCCTTTGCTGTAGAGAAGCTTTTCAGCTTGATGTAGTCCCACTTGTTCCTTTTTGCTTTTGTTTCCCTTGCCCAGGGAGATATGTTCATGAAGAAGTTGCTCATGTTTATGTCCAAGAGATTTTTGCCTATGTTTTTTTCTAAGAGTTTTATGGTTTCATAACTTACATTCATGTCTTTGTTCTATTTTGAGTTTACTTTTTTGTATGGGTTCATACAATGATCCAGTTTCATTCTCTTACATGTAGCTGTCCAGTTTTGCCAAGACCAGCTGTTGAACAGGATGTCATTTCCCCTTTGGGTATCCATGGCTCCTTTATTGTATATTAATTGACCATATATGTTTGGGTTAATATCTGGACTCTTTATCTGTTCCACTGGTTTGTGGGTCTGTTCTTGTGCCAATACCAAGTTGTCTTGATTACTGTGGCTTTATAGTAGAACTTGAAGTTGAGAAGCGAGATCCCCCCTGCTTTATTCTTCTTTCTCTGGATAGCTTTGGGTATTTGGGGTCTTTTGTTGTTCCATATGAATTTTAGAATTATTTGTTCCAGTTCAGTGAAGAATGCTGTTGGTAGTTTGATAGGGATTGCATTGAATCTGTAGATTGCTTTAGGTAGTATAGCCATTTTGACAATATTAATTCTTCCTAGCCAAGAGCATGGGATGAATTTCCATTTGTTAGTGTCCTCTTTAATTTCTTTTAGGAGTGTCCTGTAGTTTTCAGGGGATAGGTCTTTCACTTCCTTCATTAGGTTTATTCCTAGGTATTTTATTTTTTTGATGCAGTTGTGAATGGAATTGTTTTTCTGATTTCTCCTTCTGTTAGTTCATCATTAGTGTATAGGAAAGCAACAGATTTTTGTGTGTTATTTTTGTATCCTGCAACTTTGCTGAATTCACATATTAGTTCTAGTAGTTTTCGAGTGGAGTCTTTAGGGGTTTTTTATGTACAATATCATGTCATCTGCAAATAGTGACTTTTTAACTTCTTCTTTACCAGTCTGGATGCCTTGTATTTCTTTGTTTTGTCTGATTGCCATAGCAAGGACCTCCAGAACTATGTTGAATAACAGTGGGGAAAGTGGGCATCCCTGTCTTGTTTCTGATCTTAGGTGAAAAGCTTTCAGCTTCTCGCTGTTAAGTGTGATGTTGGCAGTGAGTTTGTCATATATGGTCTTTATTATATTGAAGTACTTGACCTCTATACACATTTTGTTGAGAGTTTTTATCTTGAATGGATGTTGAATTTTGTCGAATGCTTTTTCAGTATCTATGGAGATAATCATGTGGTTTTTGTCCTTCTTTTTGTTGATGTGGTGGATGATGTTGATGGATTTCCGAATGTTGTACCATCCTTGCAACCCTGAGATGAATCCCACTTGATCATGGTGTATGATCGTCTTGATGTATTTTTTAGTTCAGTTTGCTAATATTTTGTTGAGTATTTTTGCATCTCTGTTCATCAGGGATATTGGTCCATAATTTTCTTTTATTGTGGTGTCTTTGCCTGGTTTTGGTGTTAGAGTGTTGCTAGCTTCATAGAATGAGTTTGGAAGTATTCCCTCCTCTTCTATTTTTTGGAAAAGTTTAAGGAGAATGGGTATTATGTCTTCTATATATGTCTGACAAAATTCAGTGGTGAATCCATCCAGTCCAGGGGTTTGGTTCTTGGGTAGTTTTTTGATTACCTATGCAATTTTGTTGCGGGTAATTGGTCTGTTTAGATTTCCTGTTTCTTCCTCAGTCAGTCTTGGAAGGTGGTATTTTTCTAGGAAATTGTCCATTTCTTCTAGGTTTTCCAGCTTGTTAGCATATAGATTTTCATAGTATTCTCTAATAATTCTTTGTATTTCTGTGGGGTACGTAGTGATTTTTCCTTTCTCATTTCTGATACTGTTTATGTGTGTAGACTCTCTTTTTCCCTTGATAAGTCTGGCTAGGGGTTTATCTATTTTGTTTATTTTCTCAAAGAACCTGCTCTTGGTTTCATTGATTTTTCTATTGTTTTATTCTTCTCAATTTTATTTATTTCTTCTCTGATCTTTATTATGTCCCTCCGTCTGCTGACTTTGGACCTCATTTGTTCTTCTACTTCCAACTTCAGTAATTGTGACTTTAGACTACTCATTTGGGATTGTTCTTCCTTCTTTGAATAGGCCTGGATTGCAATAAACTTTCCTCTTAGAACTGCCTCACTGTGTCCCACAGAAGTTGGGGCTTTGTGCTGTTGTTGTCATATGTCTCCATACATTGCTTGATCTCTTTTAAATTGGTCATTGATCCATTGATTATATAGGAGCACGTGTGTTTGTAAGCTTTTTTGTTTTCTTTGTACAGTTTATTTCTAGTTTTATACCTTTCTGATCTGAGAAGTTGGTTGGTAGAATTTCAATCTTTTTGAATTTACTGAGGCTCTTTTTGTGGCCTAGAATGTGGTCTATTCTGGAAAATGTTCCAATTGCACTTGAGAAGAATGTGTATCCTCTTCTTTTGGGTGTAGAGTTCTGTAGATGTCTGTTAGGTCCATCTGTTCTAATGTGTTGTTCAGTGCCTCTTTGTCCTTATTTATTTTCTGTTTGGTTGATCTGTCCTTTGGAGTGAGTGGTGTGTTGAAGTCTCCTAAAATGAATGCATTGCTGTCTATTTCCTCCTTTAATTCTGTTAGTTTTTGTTTCACATATGTTGGTGCTCCTGTGTTTGGTGCATATATATTTATAATGGTTATATCCTCTTGTTGGACTGACCCCTTTATCATTATGTAATGTCCTTCCTTGTCTCTTGTTACTTTCTTTGTTTTGAAGTCTATTTTGTCTGATACAAGTACTGCAACACCTGCTTATTTCTCTTTGTTGTTTGCGTGAAATATCTTTTTCCATCCCTTCACTTTCAGTCTGTGTATATCTTTGGGTTTGAGGTGAGTCTCTTGTAAGCAGCATATAGATGGGTCTTGCTTTTTTATCCATTCTGTTACTCTGTGTCTTCTGATTGGTGCATTCAATCCATTTACATTTAGGGTGATTATCGATAGATATGTACTTAATGCCATTGCAGGCTTTGGATTCGTGGTTACTAAAGGTTCAAGGGTAGCTTCTTTACTATCTAACCAACTAACTTAACTCTCTTATTAAGCTATCATAAACATACTCTGATGATTCCTTATTTCTCTCCCTTCTTATTCTTCTTCCTCCATTTTTTATATGGTAGGTGTTTTATTCTGTACTCTCTTGTGTTTCCTTTCCCTGTTTTTGTGTATAGTTGATTTTATTTTTTGCCTTTAGTTAGTATTTGGATGGTCTTCTTTTCTTGCTGTGGTTTTATTTTCTCTGGTGACATCTATTTAGCCTTAGGAGTGCTTCCCTCTAGAGCAGGCCCTTTAAGATACCCTGTAGAGGTTGTTTGTGGGAGGCAAATTCCCTTTACTTTTGCCCGCTGGAAATTGTTTAATCCCTCCTTCAATTTAAATGATAATTGTGCTGTATACAGTATTCTTGGTTCAAGGCTCTTCTGTTTCATTGCATTAAATATATTATACCATTCACTTATGGCCTACTGTAGGGTTTCTGTTGAGAAGTCTGATGATAGCCTGATGGGTTTTCCTTTGTAGGTAATCTTTTTTCTCTCTCTGGCTGCCTTTAATACTCTGTTCTTGTCTCTGATCTTTGACATTTTAATTATTATATGTCTTGGGTGTAGGTGTCCTCCTTGGATCCCTTGTGTTGGGAGATTTGTGGGCTTCCATGGTCTGAGAGACTATTTCCTTCCCAAGTTTGGGGAAGTTTTCAGCCATTATTTCTTTAAAGACACTTTCTATCCCTTTTTCTCTTTCTTCTTCTTCTGGTACCCCTATAATGTGAATATTGTTCCTTTTGTATTGGTCACACAGTTCTCTTAATATTCTTTCATTCAGAGGGATACTTTTTCTCTCTCTGCCTGAGCTCTCTGTACTCTTGTTCTCTGATTTCTATTCCATTAACAGTTCCTCTAATGTAATTTTGAAAAGGAAACATTAGGTATAATCTCAGTGAGGAAAAAATGAGGACATAATACTATGAAGAACTTAAACAACAACAAAAAGTTATTGAGTGGAAAAAGCTACAGAATTTCCCTTCACAATAACCCTAACACGAAGCCAAATCATCTGGCTGACATTCCATCTAAAAGGGAGAACTTTTTATCAGCTGGACGTCTACTATAGACATTGTTTTGAAGGACCTTTTCTGTAAATCAGTACCAATTATAGATCCTGAGCTAAAAAAAGTCAGCATGTTAGTCAAGAAAACAATACCATGGTCTAAGTAGATAGGTATGTTCACATTTTAAATCAATGGCTCTCAACCTTGGTTGCACACCAGAATCATCTTTGGAGTTTTTGAACACTCCAATGCCCAGACTGCCCCCAGAATCAGAATATCTACATCAGAATATCTAGCTGGAAACAGGCATCAGTATTTTTTTAATGTTGTCCCAGATGATTCCAAAATGAAGCCCAAGTTGAGAATCAATGCTTTAAGGAAATGGAAGTTTTCATAACAATTGCCACTACAGCATAGAGTTAAATGGAATATTTGGATATATTTTCACAATTGAAAATTTAATTAATTCGAGTAGAAGAAACAATTACCTCTCTACTCTCAAACTATAACATTTAGAATGAGGTTTAAAACCACTACTAAAGTAGACTTTTAAATGTTTGTACTTAACAATACTCCATCAAGACATTGAGATAATTTCTATATGTGTATATTTAAGTTGATGCAATTTGATTTGATACAGCTATTTATTAGTCTCTATAATATTAAGGTAAATACTGCTAATTCATTCCATTAATTCTCGGTGAAACAGAAGAGTCCATCACTGGTTAGGCAACTTTTTCCCTCAAAAGCAGGACATTATGGTAATGTAAAATTTACCTAAGAATATCCTAATAGAAGGAATAATATTTTGGGCTCCATATATTAAATCTTTTTTAATATACCATGACTGGTACATTTACTTATTAAAATACAGTTTTGCACCTTCCAGATCCAAGCACCATGACAGGCCCTGGGAACACAAGGCATCTGAAAAGATGAAACCTCTGCCCTTGGTGGCTCGCAGCCCAGCTGGCTGATGCAGGAGAAAGATTTTAACAGTTTATAAACCCACCATAGATGCAAAATAGTATTAGACATTAGTAGTATCTCAAGTTCCAAATGAATGACCATTTGTCTATATAACACATTTCAGATATCTTGGTTGATAGTCTATACCTCTCTTTCTCATCTTCAAGTATGTGAACACTGACAATGTAAACATTTCTAGTTAAACTTGGGCATGTTTATGCAATATATATATATATATATAATGGTAGGTGATTCTCATATCTCTACCTCCTCAAAATGTCTTGTTTCTTATTGTCTATGATTGTCACCATCACAGTTACTGTCACAGCTATCTAGGCAGAGTCTCTATATAACCTGAAAATATGTCTGAAAGCAGAGACTATGGTGTTGGAAAATTATTGTTGATCTATTTATAATTTTTCCAGTTCTTGATTTTTTATATTTTCCTTGTAAAAGTAATGTGTGTTCTTTACTCTATTTATATAAGTACAGGAGAAAATTACTTATACCCCACCACTACAGCAACCATAGGTAATATTTTGACATCTTTATAAGCTTTTATCCTTCAGGCTTTGCAGTTAAGTCATACTGAATTTAAAATTCTATATGCAGCTTTTAATTTTATTCACATTATATCTTAAGAATTCAAAGATCTCAATAAGAACTCTTTATAACCTCATTTGAAATGGCATATGCCTGAAATTCTTAATATTACAGAGCACCTCAAGATTTTCAGGGTATTAATTTAATGAGCAAATATTTACACACTGCCTTATATGCAGCAGACACTATTCTAGATTCTGAGTACACAGAAGGGAACAAAGACAAGATTCTTTCCCAGTGGAGTTTATTTTCTAGTGGGGAGAAACAGACAATAAAAAATAAATAAATGAACAAGATAATTTCAAATAATTATTCTTAACAGCCATAGAATTCTGACTCTGGAGAGGGGGCTGCTTAGAGAGGGGAGGTGCTCAGAAAGACATCCATCTCCAAGCAGGCGATGTTTGATCTGGGATTTGAATGAAAAGCAGGAATCAGCCATGTGCAACTCTCAAGCATATGTGAATGTAAGAAGGGTGAAATGAGGCAACCTTTCAGAAAATTCTTAATTAACTGGAACAGATATTCATGAAGGTATAAACAATGAGTGAGTGAGCAAGCCTCGAAAATGACCTTTCTTTGCAGGTCCCAATATCGTTTCTTTTGAGTCAGATCTCAACGTTTGTTCAGCCTTTTCTCAGAAGCCACTTAGAGGCCAAGTCCATTGTGACATTATTCACCAATCACAAGAAAACTGATTGATCAAATTCCTTCCTAAATGTCTAACCAAAGATGTAGCTAGAATGCATAATATAATCTAATTAAAACTGGTGCTGCTGTAAAATTTTTACCATATATTTACCATGATTATTGACATTTCAAATTTGTGTTGCTGTGATTATTGTTTTTGTCAATTTTGGAGCTGAAATATATCCAGCTTGAACAAATGGTTTAGTATTGCAGTTAAGAGCATGGGGTATGAGCAGATTCTAACAGTACGGTCTTATCTAAACTACTCAGGCCAGCCACATCTGCATCATAATAACATGAGTTTTAAAGGAGATGGTGCGGAGAGCTCAGCTTAGAGCCTGACACACAATAAGCCTTTGGCGGGGGTGTGGGATATATGTATGTGGAGAGAAAAGAGAAAGAGAGAGGGAGAGGGAGAGAAACAGGATACACGCCAACACACATACCTTGAGATTATTTTAAATAGTGTATATGTATGAATATCATAGTAGTAGTGCAAACAAGAATTAGTTATGCCATATTACTCTTTGAATGGCCTCCTTAAAGTGTACTGCTTCGAAGACTGTATGTAATTTGCTAATAAGGGCTGTCCACCAATGTTTACTTGGATAAATTACAGAATGTGGGATTTGGGGAATTAAAAATCCCAAACTCCATAATTCTTGGTTATAGATGTCACGCCAGGTTTCAAACACAATCACGGTGGAGCATGGAAAAGAGCCACTAAGGGCCCTCTCCGTTTCCCCCTGTGCCTCCTTCTGCTCTCGAAGACCTCATCACATGACTTCCTCCACGACCAACACAGATATTGTCAGGGAAGACTGTCCTGAGACCCAGCACTCTGCATTCAGAATAGAACTCCAAAGATAGAACCCAGTGGGATGACCAGGCCCTGCCCCCAAGGACTGGGGGAATTCAGAAAGAAATTAGTGAAGTTTCACACTGTCTTCCTCAGAAACCCATCAACTCTCCATCAGAGTGGGGAGAAGAGGGCTGATAAGGCGGGCTTGAACCAGAAAGCTCCATTTGTATGTGAGGACATGACAGTCAAAGTAGCCCATGGCTAGAACCAAAGCTTGAGAACCACTGAGCCAGTAAGTGTGAAGCTCCTCTGTAAACTGTAGTGTGATTTACAAATGCTGGTTTGTAATAACATGGCTGCTGTTTCTTGGTTTCTGTGAAAATGTAAATGCTTGTTTGACTGGGAAATTGATACATTAAATATTAAATCTCAAGACATGGCACTGTTTCAAGTCGAAAATTCATTTTGGTCTCTATCATTCTGTGCGATGAGCACATTTAAAATGTTTCCTAAAGAAATTCCTAACAGGATTCATTTAGTGGAGGAGGCAGGAGCAGTTGACTAAACTTTTGCATCACAAATTAGATTCATACAGGGTCAACCCAGTCCTCTTCTGCAGTACAGGACTTACTGCACTTCTCCATCATTATGAAGATATTCAGGGAAGTGTTCCCTGCCAACTTTTGTTGGGAGCGAGGCCCCTAAGGATCTCAATTCAATTACTGCCACTTAGATATTTAAATCCAGGTTATAGCCAAAGACTAAAAGAATATCGAAAAATAATATCAACAGGAATCCAACTTAACACAATACATACTGTTTGTCTTAAAAAGGGGCAATGTACCTACAGGAACACTATATGGGACTTAAGTAAAGAAGATTAGCAAAGACTAACGATCACTGTGTGTCAGGCTCTGATCCACGTGCTTTATGTACATTGGTCCATTTATTTCTCACGACCACTTTATAGGTTCAGCGCCACGATTATCTTCTTTGACAGATGAAACCCAAAGAAAGCCACCTGTCCAAGGCAAATGCTGGAGCCAGGATTCAAGCCCAGGCTATCAGGTGCAAGAGATGGCCACACACTGTTTTAAGTTTCAGTGAAGTCAGGAAAAGGTATATATCTTGATCTGAATTCTGCCAACTATAAATATGCCTTTGTGCTTGTTATCTTAATTTTGCCCCTTGATGCCCACATTTTTCTATCTTGCTCTGTGTTCCAGGGTCTGGCCTGTGCGAACAGCATCACTGGGCTTCCAGTCAGGTTTGGCACTAGCTGGAGAATAAAGGTCAAGGGGAGAGTGAGGACAATTTATTTTCCTGGTTCCTCCCAGTCAGGCCACTATAGGTCGACTGCATCCCTTTGTTGAAGCTACAGCCCCAGTCAAATGATTTACTTCATTGTGGATTCTGATACCCCTTCTTTCCTCTGTCCCTAAAGATCAGAGGTAACAATAGTTCTCTGCTGCTACAATGGCCGGGGCACCGAACCATGTTTGTTGTTGTCTCTAAACCCTGATCACATCTTTGTAAATAGTCTTTTTATTAAACTTTCTTCAGATCACAATTCCAGAGATCTGAGCAGAGATTTATTTCTCCATCTAGTTTACATATGACTGGATAAAAAAAATTCACCATAATCTTCACCATACCCACTTCCCACCCTCTGTATAACACACCCAGGAAGTAAATTCTACAGGTGTCCATTATTACTACTATAAGCTTATATGAAAATCATTTGTAAATCCTGGCTTTTGTTAAGAGGCCAGGAATTGAAGTCTACAAATATAATGGCATTTTTATTCTAATAATAGTCACTGGATCTATTAAAATATCCTGAGTGTCAGAGAGCAGGGTAGTAACAGACCTATTCATGTTGGGTGCTGGTCTCTTTGAGATGAATGACTTTGCTGAAGCCTTGACTCAGGTGTCATACATCAGACACTCAGTCTAATTAAATACAAAAATATCTAATGCTATGCAGCTGTTAATACTGGGCAGCTGGCTTCCTGGAACCGGGTAGTAAAATATATCCAGGAAACGTGATCCTCCAAAGATAGCAGGTGTATCTGTGTCTTCCTTTCAAACTAATTAGCCATTCATCAGAAACAATGCATGCTTTGAATATGTCTTCGCCTCAGACAAAGACAGGGAGCATCTACTGTCCTTAACATCTCTTCTTTAAAACATCTCTATTTGTCATGGCATTTACTTTCACAACCTCCCCACTGCCTGCTGTAGTGAGAATGGAGGTGATTTCCATTGAAAGGGATATAGGAACAATATCTTGAGTCACAACTCCAAAAAATATGGTCACCCACCCAGTCCTCTCCCATAATCCACCATAATAGTGCTGATAACTTGTCGTCGCTCCACACCTGGTGTCCATGTTGAAAATCCAGCTGACTTAGAAGGATGCATTCCTTTTACCATGACTTCATGTTAGCAAAGTCTTTGCTTACAACCTCATTGTCATCACCAGAATGTGTCACAAAGGTCTTAAAATCTATACATATGTACAACTACCCAAGAAATAGACACAACAAACTGGTATCTCTCTGAATTATAGTTTCAAAGAACAAGGGCTGAAGATGGATGTACAATGCATTGACCCACTTTAGCAATAAGCACTGGGGGATCTCTTGGGAGTATTTCTAGGCTGACAAGAGGCAACGACTAAATACTGAAAGGCAGGAGCTCTGGCTCTTGCTTCTCTGAGTCTAGCTGAGCTATCATCTTGATCCGACACCAGAATGACAACTGTCTGTATGCCCTGGCTTGTGGGGTTGTTGGTATGAACAGAAGTAATTTACATGTACAAACAGTAATCTCCAAAAACCTTGTGCTACTTCACTTTGCAGAAATCAGTCAGAAATTATGTTAAGTGATTGGGAACCTCACTGTCCTGAAACAAAGTCAAGATACAGTATTTCCTTCAAATTACACATGTTCTTTCTTTTCCTCTTCACCTACTGTAGCCAGCCTCTAAGGCAGTCTCCTCCAATGATCATCATTTTGTGGTATTCGCACACTCACATAGTTCTCTTCAACACTGGTCAGAGCTAACCTGTGTATCCAATAAGATACTGCAGAAAGGATGTTGAGTGACTTCCAAGGTTAGTTCAGAAAAGCCATCTGGCTTCTGCCTTGTTCTCATTATCACTCACTCCAGGAGAAACAAGTTGCAAGGTGAAGAGGACACTCAAGTTGCTCAATGGAACACCCTCATAACTAGGAACTGAGGCCCCTTGCCTTGAGCCAGAACCAGCTGCGAGTCATGTATTAAGCCCTCTTGGAAGCAGACCTGCACACCTCCAGCCAAGCCTTCAGATGAATGCAACTCCAACTCACATCTTGACTGTAACCTCATGAGAGATCCTAGCCAGAATCACTCAGCTGAACTACTCCTAAATTCTAGATGAACAGAATTTGTGTGAGATGACAATATTTACTAGTAGAAGCCACAGATATTTGGGGGATACTTTGCTATATAGCAATAGATAACTAAAATAATCTTCACTCTGATTTTCTGTTGTGTAATAGGGTTTACCTTGTATGTATATATACCATTTTTCCCCATCTCCCACGTACACACCCTTTCTTCAAGCAAGCCCTCCTTACAAGGGTATACCAAAATGTCTAGGAGCAACAGAAAGGCATGCACACTCATATAATAACATAATTTTTAAAAATTAAATCTGTAAGATATACGTGTCCATAGTTGCACCTATACAAACAATGAGGGTCCATATGAAAAATGTCCTCATCCAAAAGATTGTTTAAAAAATTAAATAACAAATTTTATCTTCATAATGTATATAGCTGCAATTCTTTTGTAACGCAGTAGATTTTTCTATTGTCTTAAAATAGCATAAGTGGAATAGTGGTGATATAATTTTATTATGCAGACAGTTATAAGTAGAGAGTTAATGTTCTGACATTAACTCCTGTTAAATGCTGAAATTGAGTCATTATTTCAGCTGATAGTTAAACAAGTGAGTTAGATGGTTGAGAGTGACATCTGGTTGAAATACTGCAAAGGTCTAGTGGTGCATTTAAACAAAGTATGAATTTCTTCAGCTGCAAAAAAATTTCAAGCTATTATTAATTGTAACTTTACTATGAGTCATAATGACTTTATACAAAGAGTGTTAAAGTACTAACATTAGATGAAGCATTCCAAGCAAATAATACATTATTGTTCCCCACCTGCCTTCCACTCTCTATAAAATCAATTTATTAACATTTTAGATTGGTATTAAAATATAATGAAATTAAAGAAGATACACATTTACTGTTTACCTCACTGTATTTCCAAGACTCAAATGACAAAATGTATGAAACATCACATCTCTAAAGATTTCACAGGTACCTGTAGAATTTTTTAAGTAAAACTACTTAAAAACTGTTTCTGAATTAAATTCTAATAATAATAGACCTGAAAATATTATGCTAAGTGAAATAAGCCAGGCAGAAAAACACAAGTACCAAATGATTTCCATCATTTGTGGAGTATAACAACAAAGCAAAACTGAAGGAACAAAACAACAAAAGACTCACAGACTCCATGAAGGGACTGGCAGGTACCAAAGGGGAGGGGTGGGTGGGGAGGGAGGGAAGGAGAAGGGGATTAAGGGGCACTATAATTCGCAGTCACATTATGGTCAGATAACAGGGAAGGCAGTATAACATGGAGAAGACAAGTAATGACTCTATAGCATCTTACTACACTGATGGACAGTGACTGCAGTGGGGGTGGGGGGACTTGATAATATGGGTGAACATAGTAACCGCAATGTTGCTCATGTGAAACCTTCATAAGATTGTATATCATTGATACCTTAATTAAAAAAAAAGTGGATAAAAAAAACCAGACCTGAAAACAGATTACTTTCTTAGTACTGTGTGAATTTCTCTTAGGAAAAATCAGGATTCTAAATTAACCTAAATAATATTAAAGGTATTGAATTCAAATGAGATTTTACCATATACAAATTTAGCTTCTCCAAAGGGCAGACATTTCTGCTGATACAAGTTCATAAACCAATTTTTTTAGAGTTGTAAGAATTATAGCAAAATTAAAAGTTCAAAAAGAATGAGATTCAAATATTTTATCCTTAAACAAATAGCATAGTTTTACTAAATATAAAATGGAATAAAGGGTAATGATTATGGAATAAGTATTGCAAAGGGCTTTTCTGAAACACTCAAATGAACATGGGTTAACCTATTAATTCTTGGTACTGGATCTTCCATATGAATTAGAAAAAATATTTGATTATTTTGCATTTAACACTTGTATTTAGTACACTTATAAATTATCAAAAGGATAGGAGTGAGGGACATTCACTTCTGATATTAACTTGGCTGAAAGCACCTTAGCTATGGAAAATAAAGTATAAGTCAACTAACTTTTACTTAATTTATTATTTTGTCAAAATTTTACCCTTTTAAACCAAGGAGATTAAGATATATCTGGTATTTATAAATCTCTAAATGAATTAACAAATTGCGAGTGGCTTTATACTTAATATAATTTCAAAAGGATTGAGTTATTTTACTCTGAGAAATCGTTGATGATATAATTCTAAGAAATGTTACTCCTTGGGTCGTATCTACTTCCTACATACGATGAAGCTATCATTTTTCTTCAGATATTTTATAATATCTGTTGAATGAGATGAATGAATAAATGAAGGAAAGAAGTTTCAGCAATTGCTTCTGGCAATGTTTTGGCATCAATATATACACCACTGACTTGAAAAATACTGTTATTCTTATGTTGATCTTTGTGTTCCTGAGTTTTGCTTTCTGTCTCCATATAAAATTCTATGCAAACATTCATTTTACTACCCCCCCACCCTATACCTCAAAACTTATATTGAAGATAATGATTTGCATGGTAATTTGTCAGAAAAATCTAGTATGTCCATTATATGCTTAGCTAAAAGGAGTAAGACAGGTTCTGACATCAAGAAGATGGGAAAAATAACCAGAAAAAACAAGTTAAATTACATGAAACAACTGGGGAAAATTAAGTGCTATGATATGTAACAGCATTTCCCAAAAGATACATGATATATTAATAGATGTTTTATTTTTTAAAAAGGGCTTCCATGGTCAAATAAGTTTGGGAAATATTGCGTAAGACATTACCCTCTTCCCAATTCACAATGTCCTTTAGCACATTAATTATCCAAATTTTGCAGCAAAGAAAATGGTTGTAGTTTGATTAACCCAGAATATTCAAAATTTCCTTAACCATGGGAACCTTTGTTAAAATGATCTTTTGATCATGAAAATTTTATAAATGAAGAGAAAAAATCACAAGTGTTTGCCACATTAATTTAACAAGCATTGACATTTTGCTACATTTGGTTCATATCTTTTAATCTAAATAATGATAAAAGATCACTTATACAATTAAGGCCTTCCCATCCCTTTCCTCCTTCTTTCCCAAAACGTCTCCATCATCCTGAAATTGGTATACATTCTCTTGCCCATATGTTGATTATGACTCATATGTTTGTATCCACAAATAATATGCAGAATATAATATAGGATGCTGTATATTAAATTCACAAAAACAAATATCACTTTTGTATGTGTGATTTACTAATTTTATTCAACACTGTGATTATGACATAGACCGATGATGGTGCATATAGATTTAAGTTCATCTGTTTTAACTGAGGAATTGTGTTCTTTGTATAAATAGACCATGAAAATTAATATTCCAATAACCTCTTAAGGACATGTGGCTTGTTCCCAATGTTCTGCTATTACAAACAATGTTGTGGTGACCATCCCTGTACATATATCCTGTGCATATGTTGAAAAGATGCTCTAGAGTATATACCTAAAAGTAGAATTCACAAGTCATAGGCTGGCACAAGAACAGACCCATAGACCAATGGAACAGACTAGAAAGCCCTGATATAAACCCAACCATATATGGTCAATTAATATATGATAAAGGAGCCATGGACATGCAATGCGGAAATGACAGCCTCTTCAACAGCTGGTGTTGGCAAAATTGGACAGCTACATGCAAGAGAATGAAACTGGACTATTATCTAACCCCATGCACAAAAGTAAACTCAAAAGTCATGAAACCATAAAACTCTTAGAAGATAACATAGGCAAAAATCTCCTGAATATAAGCATGAGCAACTTTTTCCTGAATGCATCTCCTCGAGCAAGGGAAACAAAAGCAAAAATGAACTCATGGGACTACATCAAACTAAAAAGTTTTTATATGGCAAAGGACGCCATCAACAGAACACAAAGGCATCCTACAGTATGGGAGAATACATTTGTAAATGACATATCTGACAAGGGGTTAACATCAAAAATAAATAAAGAACTTACATGCCTCAACACCCAAAAAGCAAATAACCTGATTAAAAAATGGGCAGAGTATATGAAGAGATAGTTCTCCAAAGAAGAAATTCAGATGGCCAGAAAAAACAAGTTAAACAGACACATGAAAAGATGCTCCACACATCACTAGTCATCAGAGAAATGCAAATTAAAACCACAATGAGATATCACCTCACACCAGTAAGGATGATCAGCATTCAAAAGACTAAGAACAAAAAATACTGGTGAGGGTGTGGAGAAAGGGGAACCGTCCTACACTGATGGTGGGAATGTAAGCTAGTTCAACCATTGTAGAAAGCAATATGGAGGTTCCTCAAAAAACTAAAAATAGAAATACCATTTGACCCAGGAATCCTACTCCTTGGTATTTACCCAAAGAATACTACTTCTCAGATCCAAAAAGACATATGCACCCCTATGTTTATTGCAGCATGTTTTACAACAGCCAAGATATGGAAGCAACCTAAGTGTCCATCAGTACATGAATGGATAAAGAAGGTGTGGTACATATACACAATGGAATACTATTCAGCTATAAGAAAGAAACAAATCCTACCATTTGCAACAACATGGATGGAGCTGGAGGATATTATGCTCAGTGAAATAAGCCAGGCGGAGAATGACAAGTGCCAAATGATTTCCCTCATTTGTGGAGTATAACAACGAAGCAAAACTGAGGGAACCAAGTAGAAGCAGACTCACAGACTTCAAGAAGGGACTAGTGGTTACCAAAGGGGAGGTGTGTGGGAGGGAGGGAGAAGGGGATTGAGGGATATCATGTTTAGTACACATGGTGTGGGGGATCTCGGGGAAAACAGTGTAGCACAGAGAAGGCAAACAGTGAATCTGTGGCATCTTACTACACTGATGGACAGTGACTGCATTGGGGTATGGGTGGGGACTTGATAATATGGGTAAATGTAGTGACCACATTGTTTTTCATGTGAAACCTTCCTAAGAGTGTATATCAATAATACCTTAATAAAAATTAAATAAAAAAAATACCTACTTTATTAACTTTAGGACAATTTTAAACATTTTTCCAAAGTAACTGAACTAAGTTACAAACCAGCACACTGCAGGAATTCCCAAGGATTCACATATCTGCAAACACTCCAACATTATTTTATACTGACCAGATGTGTATGAATTTACATCGTGCTGATATATAATGTGAATTTGTCTTATTTTAGAAATCTGAACACCTCTTCAAAAACATATTGGCCATCTGGTTTTCCTCTTTTGTGAACTGTGAAGTTTTGACAAAGTTGGTTATATATTTCCTAAACTAATCCTTTGTTGTTCAAATTCACTGCATAATTTCCCTGCTTTATGGCATAACTTTCTTCTTTATTATTTCTTTTGTTGTACTGTGACGTTTTTATGTTTATCAATTTTATAAGGTTTGCACTTTGGTGTCTTACGTTTTTCCCTAAAATTTTCAAAGTTTTATTTTTCACATTGAGGATTCTATTCCATCTGCTATTTATTTGTGTATTCTATCTTGGGGGCATTTAATTGTCCCAGCGACATTTCTTAACTAAGCTATTTCTTCTGTACTAATTCCCAACCTCACCTTACCATATATTAAGTCTTTGTAATATAGAGGAGGTCACTAATCATTGAGAGAAGGAAGAGGTCACTATTGCACTGACCTGATCATACCTGAGGGACTGCATGGAAGAGTGGCCTTCAAGTAGGGTCAAGATCACTGGACAAAGGTTTGGCTGTCAGACAGACTTTCGCTTACATGCCTTCTGTAATACTCACTGCAAGTGAATTAATTTGCTGAAAACAAATTTCTCCCCTTGTAAATGAGGGTAATATGGATTATCTAATAGCATCCTTTAATGAGATCACATATTTAAAAGTGGTTGCATTTGGTAAGTGTTCAAAGGCAGTAGCAGTGATTTTAGTTCCTGTTGTTGGTAGTAATTGTAATAGGAGTGGTAGTAGTACTGGGTTAGGTTAGTAGCTGTAAGTTTGGAATGATAGTAGCTGAAAGAAATTCCTAAGACAAGAAAGAAAGAACTAGTTGTCTGACCAGGAAGGCAAGAATGAGAGATGACTCCAAGTTGAGTTTTGGAGGACAAGATACAAGAGGAATTGAAGATACTCATTCAGGACTGAGGTTCTCAAAGTGTGGATCCAGCTGCAGCAATTCCTGAGACCTTGTGAGAAATGCAAATTCAAGACTCCAGGCCTACAGCAGACGCTCTGATGGACGTGCCCGGGAACGTGTGTTTTGACAACTCTGCCTGCACAGGGGAGTCTGATGCACATTCAAGTCTGAGGCCCACTGGTTTGGAAGACGGTGAGTACCAGGTGATAGTACTGAGAAAGCAGGTGAACATGGTGCATAGCAAATGTCAGAACAGAGGAAGCAGATTTCTCATCTCCTCTTCTGATGCCTTCTCTTGCTTCCAATTATGGCTTTATTTTACCGAATGACTTCTCAGTCTCAGAATCATTTCTCAGCTTTCAAGTTCTTCTTGCAAAGCAATGCCAAGTTTACAACCCTTCCCCACTCTCCTTAGGGAAAGCAATTTGTCTGGCACAGTTTCATCCAACATTAAATTTCATGTGCATTTACAGAGCTTTATAAATAATAAGTCAAAGTAGTAATAGCCTAGAACCCAGCTTTTAATAGTAGGACTCTCTGGCCATTAAGTATAAAAGTTATCAGTATATGTACACTAATGACCCTTATCTGGCCCCTGAAAGACAGATGTGTGCAAAGAACATGCTGTTTCTGTACCGTTTAAGAGGACTTTTATTTTAAAAACTAACCCCATAGGTGTAGTATGAAGACATGAGCAGTAGCCAATCACAGAATACATTTACTTATTTTTAGATTTCTCTATTGTGTTTTTAGGGAGTTTTATTGATTCTTTGGTAGAAACAGTGGGACGGGGGGGAATAATGAGAAATCATGTTACAATCAGTCTATCAGTCCCTGACCAGTGTATTAATTTTGGCCATAATGTGTTAATTTCAGCTGCAAAGGATCAGCTCAGCTATGGCAACAAGGACCAGTTGTGTAGACCTCTGAGCTAGGTAAACACTCCATGACATAGTCTGGAGCAGGATGCATGCAGGAATACCACTTGCAAGTTAAACTACTGCTGTCTTGTAACATCTGGGAATCCATATTTAATAAAACAAAATCAATCTACAGGGACTTGAAACATATCAGACCTATTATTTGTAAATACAAGTTAAGCCTGATGTGTTTCTTATTGTTTTTCCTTTTGCTTTATAATTTGTATATTATATGTATGCATATATGTGAACTTAAATCTATAAAATATAGGATAGCATGTAAGAAGTAGACTAATGAAATATACTTTTTATTATCAGTTTATATAATATGTTTAACAATATAAAAAAATTAACCTACAGAGAAAAATCTTTAATTGTTTCAATATTTTGGAAAGTTGAATACTGCTGTTTTTCTGAAGTGAAATCATGTTTCTCCACAATGAAATCAGTCCTCTTGGGTGTTTAATTTAGCTACAGCCACCACTAGAAATACAAAAGCATTTTATGGGGTTTATATTTCCCATAAATATTGTTAAAGAAAATTTAAAATATTGCCCAAAAGAAAATGCATGAAACGAAAGAAAACACAAAACTGCTAGCAGTGATAAAATCTTGATGGAAAAATAATGTGTAATCTTTTCATTTATAGATATTTATATTCTAAATACCTTATCATAAGGATGTAGTATTATTATTCATTAATAATAAGATAGAAATGAAATGTGTACTTGGGAATTTTAGAAATCTTAGTCAAACTTGCATTAGATTTCTATTATAGATCACATACAAAAACACACACACCTGCCCACAAACCCATACACAAAAACATATTAACAATGCCTTTCTTGATAGTTAAGAAATAAGATGCCAGTATCAGCAGCAGCTGGTGCCAGTAACAGCCAAAACTTTCTTTATATGTATGATCTTGACTAGTGTAGTGAACACTTAACTGAAGTGACAGCTCGGCCGTCCTGATTTGATAAGCAGTGTCAATCATGTACATGTACTACATAAGAACCTCAAATCTTTATAAAAACCACTATTTTTTTTTTTTGGAAATGAGGAGAATTGTGCATTGCCTTCCGTTAGGGCAACTTGACTATGTTGTAACATATAGACTAGGGATACCAAATTAACAATTCCTCTGAGGTAATATTGGGATAGTCAGTGTCAGCAGTTCTGAAAATATAACCCTTCAGTCCCTAGGAATCCCTGGAAACCCTTCAGGCATTTTGTAAAGTCAAGGATATTCTCAGTACATTATTTACCTTTTTCAGTCTTTGTCTTTTTTACTGTGTTGGCATGTGTCCTCTTTCACTAAGATGACGCTGGCACTGATGGTACAAATGTGATGGTGGGTAACATTACTGGTGCTTAGAACCAACCCAGGCAGCAGAACCAAGCTGCACTAATAGACTTTATATTTCACCATCATGCACTAAGATGCCAATTTTATTTAAGAATATCTTGGATAAAGCAGTAAAATTCATAATTTTATTAAGTCTTGGCACTTAAGTACGCATCTTGATATTCTGTATGAAAAAAATTGCAAGTACAGATAAAGAACTTCTACTGCATAACGAAGTATGTATCTATATCAGTTATCCGTTGCTGTGCAACAAGTTACTCCAAAACTGGGCAGCTAAAATGACATATGTTTATTATCACAGCTTCTATGGCTCAGGAACTCATGCGCTAATTGGCTGGGGCTGCTAAATCAGGTTTCTTAAAAGGCTGCAGCCAAGGTGCCACTGGGACCACAGGCATCTCAAGGCTAACCTGGGGAGGGACCCATTTCCAACCTTATTCATGTGGTTGCTGGCAAGAGTTGGTTACCTGAGGGATTTTGGACTGAGGGCCTCAGCTCCTTGCTGCTTATTGGCTGGAGGTCACTCTCCATCCATGACAGGTTGTCCTCTCCATCGGGGCAAGCATTTGAGAGAAGCCAGAGAGAGAAGTCTGGCAACATGGAAGTCATAGTCTCTTAAAATCCAGTCACAGAAGTGACACCACCTCACTTTTGTCATATTCTGTTATAAACAAGTTATTGGGCCCAGCTCACATACCAGGAGAGGGGATTATATAAAAGCGTGAATTCCAAGGAGCTAGAACCATCAAAAGCCAAGTCAGAAGCTGCTATCTGTAATAGTCATCTTTGGAAAAAATACTGTGTTGCATGTTGAACTAGCTGCTTCTTTTATTCGACACCATTTTCACTCAATAGAATAATCAACAGACCACCTATAATTATTCTGGCTGGGGTATTTTGCAGATTTTGCAGAACCGAGTATTTCTTTAAAATGAACAATGTAAATGTTGTCACTTCAAGGGAAACAATGTTGGTAATGCTCCATAGACTGTGAGTACTCAAATGAATGCTAGAATTTTGGAAAACTTGTTATCTGGCAGCAGTGTCTTAACAGTTGCTCAATACATAAAACCTTCCCTAAAGATTTTGTTAGCAATATTAAAGAATGTTGGCTTTTGATATCATATAATGAAATGCGTTAATATTTGAAAGATCTGGGAAACTCAGTGAGCCAATGTTTTTCATGTGACCAACAGCTTCTCTTACAGAATTATGCGTGTCTACATTTAGAGTGTACGGAAGACCAATGCACCTCATGGAATAGTAAGAAAAGTGCATTAATATGGTTTCAGTTCCACATTGCAAGTAACCTTTAAGAAACTACTACTCACAGAGGTCTAATGTAGTATCAAAGAAGAATACCCACAATTATCTGAAAAGGGTACGAAAATACGTCTCCATAGCTGTACAACTATGTGAGGCTGGACCTTTTCCACATGTGTCAACCACAACATATGGCAATAGTTTGTATGCTATACAAGCATATATGAGAATCTAGCTAACTTGATGAAGCCAAACATTAAAAATACTTACAAATATATGTAAGAGCACCACTCTTCTCATGACACTATCATTCATTTAGTGAAGAATAGTTCTTTTTCCATAAAGAGGCATTTTGTGTATGCAAGAAATGGCTTTATTATTGTTATTTTAAAATGTATTGGTGGAGGTAATCCACATAAACGAAAGCTCTTTGGATTCCTCCATAAATTTTAAGTTTTGTAAAAGGATCCTAAGATCAAAACATCTGAGAACCACTAGGCAATATTTTGGTATTCAAACAAAATAATCCCAGAATCTCAGCAGCTTGAATAAGAAGATCTATTTCTCATTCACACTACAAGTCCACTGGTGATAGCTGGGGGAGTGTGTGCATTGCTGGCTCAGGAAACCAGGCTCACGGAGAGTACACCTCATCACGATTCTGCTCTCTCAGTAGCACAAAAAAAGGGGTATGGCAAAATACTCAGAGACTTATAAACCTTTCCCTGGAACTTATATATGCTACTTCCACTCTCTAGTCTTCCTAGGAGAGCCACATGGCCATGCCTGACTTCAAGGGAGCAGGAATACACAATTACATCCTAGATCTGAAAGGACATCCAGAAATATTCCGTGAACAATACTCGTGAGCACTGCAGATACCAGCCCCCATCCATGGAGAGCTGGGGCCCTGAGTTGAAAAGAATTTCTGAGGCTGCACCTTAGCCCAGCAGGCTTATTCGTTTCTTATCGCTGCTGAAACAAATTACCATAGATTTGGTGATTCAATGCAAATATGTTTTCTTACAATTCTGGAGGTCAGAGTCCTAACATTAAAGTGTTGGCAGGGATGTGTTCCTTCCAGAATCTCTAGAGGACGATCAGTTCTTTGCCTTTTCCAGCTTCTAGAAAACATGGATTATAGCATTATTTATCCCTTAAACCAAAAATAAGTGAGCACCTGCTAGGTATGAGGCTCCATTCTAAATGCTGGCGATAGTGAGCTACCAAAAGCCCAAGTCCCAACAATCACAGAGCTTACATTCTAGTGGGAAGAGAAATAAACAAGTAAAAAATGCACATACATGTGTGGATAAAATGGAAGTTCCTGTGTCCAGGATTCTCACCTGGCCCTGGTTGGCCAGCTCACTGCACACGTGTAGGCAATACGTTGCTATTGACTCTATATAAGGAGCTCCGCCCAGTGCTCTGGGTGACACTGTGGCATGGCTGTGCAGGACGACTGTGCAGGCAGAGAGGCCCAGAGGATGGCTGTGTGGACAGAGGAGCCCAGAGGCAGAGACCGGCTTGCTGCGTGCAGACTCGCTCTGAGTGAACGAGATTTTAGTGACTGACCTGCCACTGTGGAAATAAAGTTGGGTATAACCCTTCCACCCCAAGAACGTTCTACTGTCATTTCTTTGGTCACACTGAATCCATAGTGAACTTACCCGGGCTGAAACCCACTGGCAAGACAACATGTTAGGAGAATGATATGTACAAAGGCAGGACAAAGCAATTCTGAGAGTGATGTGAGAGGGGCTGTTCTAGGCAAGGTGGTCAGCAAAGGCCTCTCTGATCAGACAGCGATTGAGCAGGTCCCCGAGTAAAGTAAGGAACAAATCGCAGTATCCGCAGGAAGAGCACTCGGGCACTGAAAACAGTGACTGAAGATGCCCTAATGTGGGAGGATGCTTGGAATGTCCAAGAGACAGCAAGGAGGCCAGCTCATGGCTGGACAGGAGGGAGGGAGGGGACGAGGTCAGAGGGAGCTGGAGTGCAGCTCACGCAGCGCCCCACGGACGCTGCCCTTACCCTGACACAGGCAGCCATAGGGCCATCTGCTCACAGGGCTGCCATGATACAGGCTACATTTTTCAGGGGTCACCAACTATTGTGGGGAGAATATAAACTAGGGGGCAAGGCTTAAAGTCTGAACAGTAGTCAGGCAGCCATGGCAATAACATAGGAAGAAGATGATGTAGATCTTTTATTTAAGATTATTATTATTTAGATGATTTAAACTAGAGCTGTAATGGTGGAAGTGGTGAGAATTGTCTGGATTCTGGATATAATCTGAAAAAACGTTAGCATATATACTGATCGATTAGATGATGTGGGTGTGGAAGGGTCATTACCAAGAAAAGTGGTCATTCTGTAAAGCAGGAAGGAAAGGAGGGAGAGATGGAGGAAGGCAGGGGAGAAAGGAAGCAATAAAGCAGGAAGGGGTCTCCACCCAACTTTTCAGTTGAAAGATTTTGTATCAAAACTGATTTTTTCTGGAAAATTAACTATATGACTTAAGGAAGTCCTTGGATATCAGTCAGAAGAATAATGAATCTTATATAAGCAAAACATGCTTATATAGCATCAAAAACTTGAAAGAAAAAAAAACTTGAAATGATGTTAGGCAAATTTTTCCCATGTAGCTGCTTGTGCACATTTGTATAATCTATGAGAAGTCACTTCTCCTTTATGAGTCTAAGTTGATGATAGAATTCCAAAAGTATTACCTGATTTACTGTTATCTTACCAACATCTGAGTAAAACAGCACCATCCTTCTCAAAGTGGAATGAAATTTCTCTTGAGTAGATTTTTTAACAAGCCTGGATGAAGGTCCCATTTGCTGTCAATTCCACAGCCTCAGATTAAGGGGAAAGACCATACAAACCAAGGAAGACACTATTCAGTCGTGGACTGTTTCCCACAAAGGTGCCAGAATTTGCTAATACCATCTACAAAGACCAGTTCTGTTTCTCTTCAAAATATGAATATCAAAGCATTAATTAAGGTGAATAGTACTAATAAGCATATACATCATCCATGCACTTTAATGCATGAGAACATTGTAAATAAACAATATTTATATTTAATTTTGTTTCAACTGCCAGACATTAAATCCTGACTCATGCTGAGTCAGAAAATTTTGTTATAGATATCAATTTCTATTTTCAATTTTCCACCAGGCTAACTTTATGTTCTGATTATTATTAAGATATATCTGCTTGTCCCCACTGCCACCACTACACCACCAGCCCAAGCCAGAGTCATCTGCAGCCCAGGAGTAACAATATTCTGCCATCTGACCTCTGCATCAGTCTTGCCCAGGTCTGATCCTTCTCCACAGAGCACTTGGGATGATACTCTTCAAAACTCAAATCACATAATATTTTCCCTCAACCTAAAACTTTTCAAAGCCTTCCAATGGTCCACAGGATAATAAAAAGCAACTGAGAACTTGCACATGCCTGCAGCTGGCCTCTCCATGGTCTTCAGAGGAGGCCCCTCCCGCTCCCATTGCTGGTGGCTGTGCCCTTCCAGACCTAGCTCTGCTCCTAACCATTCCAAGTCTTTGCACAGGCTGCACCCCCGCCAGGACACTCTTTCTTCCTATCCTCTTTTACTGCATCTTTAGCTATCAAGTCTCTAGCTAGTCTGCTTTACTCTTTCCGAGAACACTTCCCTGACCATTTGCTCCACCTGAGCGAGGTCAGATATCCCTGTTATATGCTCTACTCATCACATGTTCCTCTAGCTTATAGCCCTTCTGAAGGCAGCAACTTTAAATTTATGTAATTATTTGATTAATGGCCTTGTCCCTACCAGATGGCAAGCTTCAAGAGGGAGGGGCCCATGTCAGTTACATCTCACCAGCCTACCAGAGTAAAATAGGTACTCAGGAACTATTTGGGGAATAACAAATGTATATGTAAATTATTCATAAAAGAAACATTTAATAAAAGTTAGAAGAGTAAGATTCAAAATGGAATATATCAAAATACTTGAATAAAAGTGAAAGATATATTTAGGCATCTAGAAATTAAAATAATCAACTGTACTTGTCAAATGGGTAATTGAAGGAAAAGAAGCCTGGTAAATTCATATCTTTTGATTTTACTCAAAGGCCATTCATCTGTTCACCTGCTACCTCATGGGCTTTGAGAAAACCTCACAATTCTCTTTTGCTCTATGCGAGCAGCTGTAAACCATAATGTAAATATTAGGATTTTTTTATATTAGTGCTAAGAAAGATTCGGATCCCAATTAATGTGCTTAGAAAGCAAATGAAACGTGTGAAAAACAGAGCCTCAAGAAATAAGTGAATCAGAAAATCATTTCAGTGCTATGGTGCACAAAGCTACAGGTCTAAAAGTTGACTGTGGCATTCACCCTTTTATCTTTGGAGGTCTACATTCAAATGTATTATAAACATATCATCAGTCTCACAATTTGAATGAGCTCAGTTTCAGTTGTATGACTATATACACAAGACAAATGATCTCACTGCTCTGTAGCAATCATAAGGCTCCGCTTAAAAAACAGTCTGCTTTCAAATCAGTGTAGGACAGATTTGTTCATCCTTCTACGAGGTTTTTCATCTGGTCTGTGTCTGGCTTAAAGATTCAAAATAATAAGCTCTCAATCACTTGCCTTGATTTTTAACAAATAGATACCAATATTGCCCTGGATTCTAGTATGTATAAAAATACTGCTGGAAAAAATAAAATAATAAAACTAATGCAATGCTTTATAGTCTAAGTTTGCCTAAGAACTCCCTATGGACATAGTAAGCACTGTTGTTGACCATTTTAAGGAGTAAATCCATTCTCGGTCACTCTTCACAATTTCCATATTACTCTTTTTAAAAGACTAGACTTAGAAAACCATTTTGAATTTTGGGAACAAATTAAGGTGAAGCAGGACAAAAATCTAATAAAAATTTCACCTCACCTCATTAGTAAAATGTTTCAACAAATATTCATAAGCTTAAGGAATATGACCCACTTTAAAAGTTGTAAGGTCAATTCATGAGCAACCAAATCCTATACGTGGCTCTTTGAGCATAGTTAGAACCAGGGCTTGTATGCTAGCCATCAGTGCCAGTAACCAAACAGTTCCTTTTTGCCCCCTTTCTGTGTACATAGTAGAATTGCATTTATTAGGATAGCATGGCCATGAATTTGTTTTGGCCAGTGAAATGTTAGAAGTTATGGTTATGACTTCTAGATAGAAACTTTAACTGCACAATTTGCAAGGTTCCTTTCTCACTGTCACTGCACTGCCATTGCTACAGATGGTAGAAACTCCTTCCTCCTGGGTCTCTAATTGTAAAGATATGAATGAACACCCCAGCCAAGGTACTGTGGACATGTATCTTGAGTAATATGCCTTTGTTGTTCTAGCCTTTTAAAGTTGAAATTCTTCATTCATCTAGCATAATCTAGTCCTTCCCGAGTGATACACATTTTCAAACTCAAGTCATCAAAACAATTTCGAATTTTATTCTATGATGCATATATACATATACACACACACATTTACACATATACAAATATGATGTGTATTTGTATTTATACGTATATGTTTATGTGGGCACTGTAGAATAAAAGAGACCCAGGGATCCAAAGATTGTAGAATATTATCAGATTTCAATTCATTAAAATTCTTTACAGCTCTTTGAAATTTTCTTTTAAAATTTTTATGTGAGAAAGGAAAACTGAATGTATTTGTGTAATTATTTGAGAGCGAGTATAGCATTTGTTGTACTCTTTTTACAGGTATAGCACAACTTATTTGCTCCTGAAAACAACACCATTTATTCTTAAAATGCATTCCCTGGGTTCATTCTCTAGTGTTTTTCAGTCCAATGATCACATTAATGTATATAAAATAACATCACTTTCCTTACATTATTAAAAGGAGAACATATCTTGAGGCCTTGTACAAATGATTATATTTATGCACAACTTGTTCAGCAATGCCAAACATTAGAAATGTCATGAGTCAGTTGATGCTTCAGCAAAGGTCCCTGAGCACCTAGAAAGGCATCTTTTGTCTCCTGTCTGATGATGTCCCTTGGGTTAAGCAATAACTCAGAAACAGAGAACAGTTGAGAGAGAGTTTAGTCCATCCACCTACACAGAACAGGGCAAATCTGTTTTTCTTGCTTCCAGATAAATGTCAACAATTTTCATGTCATTTAAACAAACATAAATTTCCAAGCAGAGACTTTCTGCACTTCAGGCGATCTACTACCTATTTTTGTGCACTATGGCAGATCTCTAGACACTTCTTGGGAGTATCTGTACATAAATGAAAGCAAGCAGTATGGCAATGTAGCAAAAGTAAGCAATTTGCTTTGCCATGGCCACTATTTTGATTTATTAAGAAATGCAAGAAAAGTAATTGAGCTATAGCAATTCTCTCAACTGTGATATAGAGCTAATAATATCACTTACTTTAAGGGATTGTGTGGCTAAAATGACCTAATCTATACAAACTGCTTGGCATATAGGAGTGGCTCCATAAATTGTAATTGTTGTAATTGTAATAATAATAATAATACTTGCAAGGTTATTATTATAAATATTATCTAAATCAATAATTATATGTATGTAGGCAATTTCCAAGTTCAATTCCCAATTTTCCTTCTTTCTTGCACTCCATACTCTTCTTCCTTGGAACTCTCATTCAATCTCTAGACCTCAAATACCAACTCTGAAATAAGATTCCTAAACTTACATATTCAATTCTAATCTCCAGGCTGATATTTCCAATTCTCTCTAGAATATTTTCAACTGTATGTTCCACTGTTTCTTTCCAACTCCTTATGTGTGCATCATGCATCATATCCAAGACCAATACTGGCCTTAGATTTCGGTGAGAATGTCCATTGTGTCAGGGCCTGGTTTAGAGGGGTCTGCTCTAGCCCGTCTCTGACTGTATCCATCCTCACAGAGCAAGGATTTTGCAGAACCAAGACAGCCCATCACTATACAGATAGTCTTGAACTTACAATGGGGATATGCCCTGATAAACTCATCATGAGTTGAAAATACCATGTGTTGAAAATGCATTTGATACACCCTAACCATTCAAACATCCTAGCTTAGCCTAGCCTGCCTTAAATGTGCTCAGAATACTTCCATTAGCCTACAGTTGGGCAAAATTATCTAAGGCAAAGCTTATTTTGTAATAATTTTGAAAAGCTCATGTAATTTATTGAATACTATACTGACAGTGAAAAACTGAAAGTTGTCTGGGTCCAGAATGGCTGTAAGCATATTGGTCATTGACCCCCAGGATCATGTGGCTGACTCTGTTGCCCAGTATCAGGAGAGAGATGCTCAGCATATCATCAGCCCAGGAAAAGACCAAATTTCAAAATCTGAAGTACTGAATCCTTATCACTTTTGCACCATCATAAAGTTGAAAAATGGCTGGTTTAACCAGCATAAATTGGGGTGCTGTTTGGTTATATCATCATTGCCTTATCTTGCCAAGGGCAAGTAAGATTTTTGACAGATTAATAGTATAAAACTAAATTTCTCAATAATCTGTACAAGAATTAAACATTGAATACTTGGTTTCTGGAATCTAACAGTCATATATTTAATATTTCTATAAATAATGCTAGCTGATTCACTAAATCTCTTTTCTGCATATCCCTTGTAATTAGCTGCCCTCCTTCTCTCCATTTTCCACTTCAAAAAGCATTTCTGATTTTAACTTCTAAAAATTGGAACTGAACAATTCTAAGCAGGGAAAAGATAAATGACCATTAATTCAACTGATAATTAACCACCTGAAAATCAACAAAAGACTTTGTCATCATCATTTTCTGTCTTTCTCCAACTGAGGATCTAATTTTCCTCTAAGTAGAAATTGTTAATTTCTCAAATCAAAAGAAATGGCAGCTGCACATAGAGTGGTGTGCTCTGGCATTTCTAGAACTGAAGATGCCTCTTCCTACCCTTGAACAAACAGCTCCTACCAGGACTTAATGAATCCTGGCAAGACTATATGTAATGGGAAGGGGCTGATTCAGCACGGGTAAGACTGGAGACTTCCTTTCTATCATCAATGAACTTGACTCTAAGCAGATAAAATAACCAAGATTGCGGGAGCTGACATTGATTCTTTTCTGCCTCTGGTTAGGATTGGTGGGTCAATTGCGCAGGTCACTTAAACCTCTTTAGACTTCACTTTCATTTCTCAAATGTGTAGCCTGCTCCATCTGAAACTCTGTTCCTATATATGTGGCCAATCACTTTGTGAGACCCTTAAACACACTACCAATCACAATTTCAGGAGTAAGTGTTCAGTATGTTTCTTCTCATTTGCATGTATGTTATGATTCATGAGACCACCTCATTTTAGAAAACATGATAAATAAAGAAAAAGACAAAAACAAAAACAGCAGCTAACCAAGTAAAAATCACTTGATTGATTAAATGAAACCTATGGCATCACTGATCCACTGTTAGAGGGTAAGGTCTGATCGATATGCATGGCGATCAGATACACGTGGCCTACCGTCCTTGCTGATTTCCAGCTTCCCTCAGTAAAAGCCTACGTTTCAGATGAAGAGTGTGCAGTTTTCTCCTTTTTCCCTTTTTCCTCAGAGTGGCCCTATTTGTCTAGAAAACCCCTATACCTTCTTGAAGATGTAGTTTTCATCACCTTCTAAGAACCCACCGTACTCATTTCCAGGAAGAACTGTCTATAACTTTACCTATATCTATCTGTTTCTTTCTTTCTTTCTATCTATCTATGTATCTATCTATCTATGTATCTATCATCTATCTATCATCTATCATCTATCATCTATCTGTGTTTCCAGACCTAAATACAGTGTAAGGCAAAGAGATAAAACTTAATGCAATGTAATGAATAACATACACTTAGTGAAAATATTTTTAAAAATCCGTTTTGTTTTTTCTTGTACTTTGACACTGCATGCCATTCCATGAGATTTTTAAAGGTTAACTTTTTCTCACTTACACTCTTGTCATTATAACTTTAAAACTGTGTTGCTGCCACAAAAAGTAGATAGCCAAGCAAAATGTCTTTCTAATGTACAGGAATACCTCATTTTACTGGGCTTCATTTTGTTGCATGTTACAGAGATTGTATTTTTTTACAAATTGAAGGTTTGTGGCAACCCTGCATCAACCAAGTCTTTGGCGTCATTTTTTCCAACAGCGCTTGCTCACTTTATGTCTCTGTGTCACATTTTGGTAACTTCTTGTAATATTTCAAACTTTATTATCATATTTGTTATTATGATTTGTGATCGCTTTGGGGCAGCACAAACCACACCCATGCACAAATGTCGTGTGCGTCTGAGCGCTCCATCCGCAGCCATCGCCTCATCTCTCTGCCTCTTCAGCTCTTCCCTTTCCCCGAGACGCACACTATTGACAGTAGGCCAGTCAGTAACGCTACAGTTGCCTCTAACTGTTCAAGTGAAAAATAGTGTTGCACAGCTCTTACTTTAAATCAAAAGCTAGAAATGGTAAAGCTTAGCAAAGACGGCACGTTGAAAGCTAAGACAGGCCAAAAATAGGCCTCCTGAGGCAAACTGTTGGCCACGTTGTGAACGCAAAGGAAAAGTTCTTGAAAGAAATTAACAGTGTTTTCCAGTGAGCGAATGCATGGTCAGGAAGTGAAACAGCCTTAACTGCTGATACAGAGAAAGTTGGAGTCGTCCAGATAGAAGATCAAATCAGTCACATCTCCTTAAGCCAAGGCTTACTCAGAGCAAGGCACTGATTCTGTTCCGTTCTATGAAGGCTGAGAGACGTGAGGAAGCTGCAGAAAAAAGTCTGAAGCTAGGAGAGGTTAGTTCATGATATTTAAGGAAGAAGCTGTCTTTGTGACAGAAAAGTGAAGGTGAAGCAGGACAGGCTGATGCAGAAGCTCTGCAGCGACACAGTTAAGATAATGAGTAAAGGTGGTTGTACTGAACAGCTGGCTTCCAGTGTAGAAAAAACTGGCTTATATTGGAAAAAGATGCCATCTAGGACTTGCATAGAGCAGAGATGCCAATGCCTAGTTTCAAAGATTTAAAGGACAGGCTGATTCTCTTATTAAGGGGCTGATGCAGCTGGTGACTTTAACTTGAAGCCAATGCTCATTTACCGTTCTGAAAATCCTAGGACCATTCACAGTTATGCCAAAGCTACTCTGTCTGTGCTCCATAAATGGAACAACAAAGCCCAGATTACAGCACATTTCTTAGAACACACTTCACTGAGTATTTTAAGTGCACTGTTCAGACCTATTGCTCAGAAAAAAACATTCCTTTAAAAATATTACCATACTGAAAATGCACCTGGTCATCCCGGAGCTCTGAGGGAGATAGACAAGATTAATGTTGTCTTCATGCTTGCTAACACAACATTCTGCAGCCCATAGATCAAGGAGTCATTTTGATTTTCAAGTCTTATTCTTTAAGAAACACATTTCATAAAGCTATAGCTGCCATAAGATAGTGATTCTTCTATGGATCTCATCCAAGTAAACTGAAAACCTTCTGGAAAGGATTCACCATTCCTGATGGCATTAAAAACACTCATAATTCATGGAAAGAGGTCCAAATGTTAGCAAGAACAAGAGTTTCACAGAAGCTGAATCCAACCCTCATGAATGGGTTTCAGGGGTTCATGACCTCCCTGGAGGAAGTCACTGCAGATGTGGTGGAAAGAGCAGGAGAACTAGAACTAGAAGTGGAGCCTGAGGATGTGACTGAATTGCTGCATCTCCTGATAACATACAAAGGATGAGGAGTTGCTTTTTAGGGATGAGCAGAGAAAGTGTTTTCCTGAGGTGGAATCTACTCCTGATGAAGACCCTGCGAAGGTTGTTGAAATGACAACAAAGGATGCAGAATATTGCATAAACTTAGTAGATAAAGTGGCAGCAGGGTTTGAGAGGTCTGACTCCTATTTGGAAAGAAATTCTGTGGGGAAAGTGCCATCGAACAGCATCTCATGCTACAGAGAACTCATTCGTGAAAGGAAGAGTCAATCAGTATGGCCAACTTTCCTGTCGTCTAATTTTTAAAACTTGCCACAGCCACCCCAGCCTTCAGCAACCACCACCCTGATCAGTCAGTTGCCATCAACATGGAAGCACGACCCTCCACTACCAAAAAGATTATGACTCCTTGAAATTTCAGGTGATGGTTAGCACTTTTTAGCAATAAATTTTTAGTAAAGATACATAAATGTTTTTTTAGACAATGCTAATGCATACTTAAAAGACTACAGTGTATGCTTATATTATAACTTTTATTAGCAGTGAGAAAAAGAAAATTCATTTGACTTGCTTTATTGCAACATTTGCTTTGTTGTGATGGTCTGGAACTGAAGCTGCAGTACCTCCAATATGCCCAGATTTGAGATGAGCTGCCATTTTACCTGACGTGTTTTCTGCGTTGACCCAAGTACCCAGTACGAGGTCTAGCCATACTTGATATCTTGCACAAATCTTTCATCCTTCCTGGAATTCTCTGCTGATGTTAAAAACCAAACTGTGGTACCCAGATATAATTCTTAGAATTGAAACCGATGTTTATAGTGTACACTCTTATAGATATTATTAGTCAATAATTAACATCTTTAAGTTTCACAGAACAAGCTAGAGGTACTTAAAAAATTCACAATCTAAAAAATATATTTTGTTTTTTTAAGTGATTAATTTTGGAAATATTCTTTTAGCTTGATGACTACTACCATATTATGAATTTCAACAACCATCATCAGATGCCTAAAGATGTACTTTTACTGAAACCAAGTATACTTCTTTAGTGTAAGATTCAAGGTAAAGGTCATGAGCCACTTCTCAACAGTGAAATTAATCTTTAAAAATACTCCACTGAAATCCCTCTATTGCTGCTTGTATTTGGTTGTGCTGTCAGATAGAGGAAAGAGACAAAATAAAATAACCTATGTGTCCCACACATGCCGCCTCATCAGGGCTCCGGCATGAACAGCCACCTCCAAGAACCCCTCCACCGCAGGCCTGACTGGGGCTGAGCTGGGATAGGGCGGGGAGGGGACTGTGGGCCTCTCTCGGTGTGACTTCCCACTCCTACTTCTCGCTTTCCAGCCAAACTACTACAGCAATCCCGAATAAGTTTCAAGGAGTTTACTAGGCATAAATTCCAGGAAATAGGGCATGATTAGGGCAATTAATCTGCTTAATTAACAGGATGATAAATATGATTCGCAGATAGCAAGGAAAACTTTCGAAGAACATGGTGATGTGTACTTGAACTGAGAGCTGAGTCCTGGGTGATCAGTAGATACAGATTTCTAGAGGCAGGAATGGGGAGAAGGAGACACGGGGCCCAGGTAGGGCGAGAAAGTGTGCGGACAGAGCTCTCACAGGGAAATCAAGGTGCATTATCTTAGACGGAGGCTCAGTACTAATGTCTAAAAGTTGCCTAAATGAACAAAACAGAAGAAAAAGCAATTTTCAAAGGGCAGAGGTTTTACACACACACACACAAATATAAATATAAGTATATATATATATACATATATATATATACAGAGAGAGAGACAGAGAGAGAGAAAGAGGATGAAAATATCATACCACATGAGCCCCAGAAGTATTTAATAATTATCTAAAAACTTAACTAGAATGTTTCCAATCTTGGTTTCAAAGGGGATGCAGGGATGCAATGCAAAACTAAAGTAAGCCCAAGTTTAGGATATATACATTCTTATCTCAAGAAAACTCTCATTCCCAATCTTTTCTTGAAAGCTTTTTGTACCTTAAAAAACAACAACAAAACCCCTATCTAAACTTGAAGATTCTGGGAAATGTTCATCGTGAGTGACTTTTACAGGACAGGCACCAAAAGCACAGCTTGGTTTTGATCGCCAATCACCACCTACATCCTTATGCAAGTGGTTTCCCATCCTCTGCTCTTTATCAGCATTATTTTTTAAACATGGAACATATTCAACACTGACTGCTGATTTCATTAAATCCATGTAGCAAGGGTAGCAAACAACCTGGTGTTAAAAATGGTAACACATTAAAAATAATTTCGTGCAAACTCTGTGACAGGGCAGAAATGTATAAAACATAATGTTGACATTTTAACTATGACCCAGCAAATTCATCAGGATTATATGTACATATTTAAAACCAGATATAACAGAAATTCATATAACCATGGTGACAAATGTATAACCTTTCAAGCAAACTCATGTTTGTTTTGCATAAATATCTGTAACATGGGCTATCATAATTCTTTGTGATATCATAAAAGGATGCCTTGAATGAATATGTCAGTTGAAGAAAATACGACTCATTCTAAATATTATGTTAAAGCATTTGAAGGGTTCTTGTTATTATAAATACTGAGAAGCATATAAACTGCACCTTAGTGAACAAGCCACTTTGAAATTCTAATTCCAAGACAAGCGGCATCTATTCACAGGTCCATATTGCAGGCATGGGCATGAAAATTAAGGAAAATAAAAATATTTCCCCTAGAATTATTTTAACAATATAATTTCCCTATTGAAATAAGACTTCCTTCAACTTAGATATTGCAGACAGACCTTTGTAGTAATGAAACACACATTCTCTTACCAATGAACACGAAAAGAATATCAGTTAGTGAAAAAGGAGACAGAAAAAGGCAATACTTGAGTTGGAAATTATATGAACTTGATCCTGATCCAGTTCAGGTCTCTTTTGTGTCTATATAAAAAATAAGCTACAACTCCCACCCGCTCCCCTACCTACACCCACACGCAAATATCACCCTGAAGAGACATTTGCCTGTTAATCACGGCTTTAAGACAGCAGATGTGGGCCAGACCTGTTCCTTATTCTGAAACAGGAAGCTGGGATGATCTACAAGCTGAGCACACAAGACCTGCTTCAGGCTGCTCATGCCACCTGCTAGACGTTTGCTGCACTGTCACCCAGACACCTGAGTGTCAGGGGAAGTCATAAAGCAGTTGAACAGCATTTATTCTGCATATCTACATGGCAATGAAACAACAAAAGACTCTCACTACTGAAGCAAAGCATGTTTCAATGTATATATGAATGAAGAATTTTACTAGACAGAGCATTTCTGCCTTTAAAGATTTTTCTGTGTTAAGTCACCAATCAATGAGGTCAATTCTAATAGCTGATCAGCTCTGTGAATTCATGGTCATTGAGCTCACCTGTACTGACTGATTGAACAGACCATCCAGTTTAATCACAGTATTTGACCAGTAGTCTGGTAAGCACACAATTTAAATCACTGCTGCCTCCTTTCCTTTTAATTAATTCTTTGCCGCACTGGGGCTTGCTTATGTGAGAACAAAACCTATGTTAATATAGACCAAAGAGTCTCAGGGTTCCCCCTGTGCTCCCCCTGGGGGGCTGCATGGAGCGAGTCTATCAGAGGAGTTTGGTCAAAGTGAATAGACTCCCACATCATTCCCCAGCTCCAGTGTGAAAATTTTCCTTTTGAATCTAGTCTACGTTTTGTGTTTCTGTTTAAGATATTTGATGAAAGGGTTCCTTGGGGAAAAGGGAAACTGAAAGGGAGAGGTGGGCTATGTATTTATGGTGAAATGAATTAGAGTATTTTAGATAACTTGTAGAAATAATAACATAATATACAAAAGGAAACAAATTACTAAGCATTTAACAAAATGACCGATTTCAGAAGTAAAGCACTGAATATGAAGATAATCTGTTCTAGATATGGGATCCACTTCCATTCTCTTCCTATGTTCTGCTCCTTGTCGGAACTGCTGAACATGGAAGGCAAAAATCTAACTTTCTCAGCTCCCTCGCTCTGATGTTCTGGATGCAATTTAGTTTTTGGCAAGGAGGTGTCTCTTCCTGAGACTTGGCAAGGTTAAGGGAGACAGTGACACTGAAAGGGACAGAGGGCTGCTGCAGGTGTGGGTGAGAAGCAGCTGAGCCCCATGTTCCCACCTGATTGCTGGGTGTGGGCAGCTGTGGCAGCACCAGATGCTGACCTCTGGAGCCCAGGGGGACAGAAAAGCTTTGATGCCAGAATTCACGTGGTGGCTTGTTGACTTCCACTCCTCCAGACTGTTACAGATTTTGTAAGCATTTAATCCTTGTATTAAATCTACTTTTGCTTGAAATACCCAGAGTTGTTTCTGTTTCTTGTACTGAACCCTAACTGATAAAAGGCCAGTATATAGGAAAATAAGGTGTACTCCATAAGCATTTCTGATGATATTGCAGTTATGTTCATAGAGCATATCGCTGATGTTAATGTCTCTATTCCCTTGTCCTGTATCAACTCTATTTTTATCTTGTGCCAAACCCACAAAGCATTGTTCCAAATTTTCCAAAAGAACCCTCTCACTCTCCTTCTCTATCTCATTCCTCCTATGAGCTAAGATGGTTATATATCTAGTATGTCTTCCATACAGTCCCTTCTCCTTCTGAAATGATCTTGAAGGTCATGTGTTGAGGTCAAGACTGAAGGTGACAGTGTTCCTGAATGACTATGAGGAATAGAGTTCTCATCATCCATGCCCGCCTACTGCATTAACAGTGACATGAACAAGCAATACATCTTTACTATGTTAAGACACAAGGATTTTGGGGGCTGTTTGCTAAAGCAAATAACCTTACCACAACTAATTCAAGGACTTCCAATTTCAATCTAATAACATAAACATGTGCTTCTAGCCTTGACTACATAGGCTAAGTCAACACTAATCAAAATGATGTCACTAAAAAATCGTTGAGAGGAAAAGGTTATTGACTAAGTGGATGTGGTGAGGAAAATACCATCCTTGTAAAAATAAATGTGTTTTCTTAATAAAATTAAAAATATTTGTTACTACCAGCTGTCTCAAAATTTTAAACGCTAATATGTTATGTGAATCTACAGTAAAGCAAATGATGTTGAAATTCTTACTTCACAGAGCAGTGAATGGTATCTTTTGAATCAGAGCACAGTTTGGGAAGTAAACTTCAGCATTAGGTCTCTCTTGTCAATGGGGCTGAGAGACTAAAACCATGAATTATGAAGATTTTCCCAAAATTAGGGAAGGAAAAAAAACTTTTTTCAGAAACTAATGAGCATAAGCATTGAAGAGTAATGGAGATATTCTTAAAGAGAAGATTTTCTCAACAGTGGTACTATTGGTACTTTGGGCTGGATTGAGGGGCCTGTTCTTAGGTTGAGGGGCCTGTCCTGTGATTAGTGGATGTTCAGCCGTGTAACTGACCTCTGCCCCCTAGACACCAGTGACACCTCCAACGAACTGTTGCAATCCAGAATATCTGCAGACTTTGCTAAATGTCCCAGGGGCCCAGGAGGAATCACCCACAGCTGAGAACCACTGTGACAGAGAAGTTTACATTATTTTTAAACAAAAAAGTTAGCATTTTTTAGCATTTTCCTTACTTTGTTATCTCTCTTCATAACAGTTCTTGATAATCAGATTATTCTCAATTTCAGAAAGCATTTTTAAAAGTCAAACTTGATATCTTTGTCAACAAGGTGATAATAGTATGAGCTGAATTTTAATAGTTACAGTCAAAATGTCTCAGTCAGTCATACCTGATTCTGTTTATAACTTGAGTTATGCAACACCTGGCCTAGTCTTGTTTAAAATTTTAATCAGTGATTTGAATACAAACATAGACAGTAAGTTTCTTACATTTACAGGTAACACCAGGTTATGTGAAACAGAAAACGCATTAAATGACTATGTCATGTTTTTTGAAGAATTTTAAAGATGCCATGTTGGGTAAAGTGATTCATATTCTGATCCATGCTTCAGTTCTAATATTCAAGAGCATATGTATGAGTAAGAAAGCAATTTATATGGAAAAACATATAGTTGTTGGTTCACCAAAATTTCAATGAACAAATATTTGAGGCAGCTGATGATGATAATGCAATATTAGCCTATATTAATAAATGTGTATTCTCCAAATCATGGGCTGTTAGTTTCATTTGATTCTCCCCAACTACCTGGACTATTTGGTTTGCTTCAGTGGGGCAGATCTTAGAGGAATGCTGGAAAATTAGAATTTGTGATCAAGGAAAATGATAAAGAGTGAGAGGGATATTGGGGTTATAATATATTTAATAGGTTGCCTTACACACATCTTACTTCAGGGAGGAGTTGCATGACAAAAAACAAAGGAAAAGCCTTAATGCTTGAATTTGTGTGTTGTTTTCTTTCTTTAAATTACTGACCTGAGGATAAGAAAACTAAGAGTTAGGAAAATAAACAAAAGAAAGTTTTGAAAAAAAGCCCCCAACCCTGTCTGATCTTCCACTCCAGATATGTTGGGGAAACAGCAAGCAGAGATCTATGCCTACCATCTTATCTGGAATCCTTCGGGGTATGCAGTGCATGGGAACACCTGTGCTGCACTGGCCAGGACATCATGGAGTAGAGGAGCTCCTAAGGAAGGTATCAGGAACATAGTTAGCTGAGGCTGCCTCAGCCTAAGCTCCCTGCAGCAGAGAATGCTGTGGGAGAATAGCCAAATATTCGTGTGCACCATAAATTATGTAGATTTTAGGAGGGAGGGCCAGAGGGAGAGAACACTATTGCATCCTAAAAGGGGTTTTGGACCATGACAAATGGTGCTGCAGCAGAAAGTGACATTGGCCATACAATCTCACCTGGCAGAATAATAATGATGAGATGCCATAGGAAGCTTATGACCTAGGGTCAGATGATTTCACACATGGTCAGGTCAAAGGCTAAAGGAGGACAGAGTCCCCATGTCCCCCCTCTTTATCCCAGAGTGTGGTGGGGAGTTAAGTGCCACCTAGACTGGAGAAGAAGAAATGATACTGAACTGATTGAACTCAAATGAAAACAGAGTTTATGTGAAACTGATAATATAATGTTTACTGCCATAAGGAAGAAAGGGCTTGAAATAGATGAATACAGAAAGAAAAAGTCACATATTTGCACCCCTAAATTTTGTGACCTTAAAGCAAGGAGAGCTCTGTCCTTTACTTTCCATTGATCCCTTGCACTTAATATCTTAGTAGCTAAGGAGAAAATTCTGGATAAGCCTGAGATCAAGCACATTCACTTGGTTTTGACCTTTTCTAAAATATATCCAGATATTTAATATTAAAATAACTTATAACCCTTTGTATATGCAAGGCAGCCTATACAAATTGTCAACAATAATAGAATTGTTAATATTTTTAGCACATTTTTTTTCAGCATTTCAACTTTGGGTTCCTTTTTCTCTGTCCCTCTTGACTCCAAGCATACTTTTTCACAGAGTTCCCCTGTCTATTAATATTACCAGACAAGCCTCAGTTACTATTTTAATACAAGTGGGATAGAATAAAAAGAACTCCACGACCATTTTATCAGTTCAGGACCAGAAAAAACAGTATATGATCACATCAGCTTTTGTCCTGGACGTCTCAGCGAGATGGAAGAGGAGACCCTGAAAAATGGAAACCAGATCAAAAAAATATTTTTCTTTCATTCAGTGATCCTATCCTACCTAATTTCCAAAGAACAGGGTCAGATGTGGGAAGAGGAGAACATGTTTTGGTAACCTAGACGCAGTGACACTTCACATACAGACTCCCTGGGGTGGTATGGAGCACGATACTTCTCAGGGGTTACAGCATTACGTGGGTGAAGGTTCTGAACCTCAGCTGTTAGGTTCCCAGCTATCCTGATTCTAAACTTTCTATTTTCCAAACTATTTCCCAAAGTGCCCCTTTGTCTGCCTCTCCTGACTGTCCTAGAGTTCAACAGCAGCCTGGATACAGAAACACTTCTCTGTCACCCAGGTGAGGCCTGAGGAAGTCTGTGCGTCTACAGGAAGTTTTACTTTATAATAAATGTAATGAATATGTGTTGGACATCTCTGTTTTGCTAGGAATGATGTTTAGTGCTTTATATACATCATCTTATTTAATGCACAATAAGGTATACATACACATAAACAATGCATGTTCCATATATATATATAATATATATATATAAAAATTCACTTCATGGAGGAGAAACTTGAGGTTAAGTAACTTGACAAAGATCAATCACACAGGTCATAACTGAAGAAGCCCAGTTTGAAAGCCAGGTCCACTGGCTACAAAGGCAACATTTTTCCATTATGCACTTTCTACTTCTTCCCTATATTTCATTAACATTAAGGATAATTTGTCGCTATGTCGGGCAAACACACAGTAGGCATAGTGCTTGGGGCACTAATGGCCCACATCCTATGGGGCTGTTGGTGGAGACTTCTGAAGCCAGCATCTTTTCAGGCCAAGAGCAGCAAGAATAAGTAACATGAATAGCTAGTATTTATAGTAATAATATCATAGCTAATATTTGTAGAGCATTTGGCAAGTGCTCAGTATGGTGACAAATGCTTAGCTTGAATTAATTAGCTCATGTAATCTTCAGGTCAGCAGAAACAATGAGATGGGTGCCATTTTATAATTGAGGAAACTGAGGCATAAAGGAATCATCAAATAGCTGTAAATCAGATTTAAACCCAAGGAGTTGATGAGAAAGAGAAAACAAACGTCTCTCCAGAGGAGGATGTTAGATAGTTCCAAATGTCTACAGGAGTCCTGGCAGGCTAGTACTCCTGGCCAAATCCCTCAATTCACTCTGAGTTGAACAGAGGTTGGTAGGTAGGAGCCTGACTATGACAGGGGCCTGGGCCACAGGTCCAGCCTAAGGCACTAGCAGAGCCCATCGAATTCAGGATCTTAAGACTACATGCACTTCTTTCTTTTAATTTTATTCGGGCAGCTATCAATGTATTGTCTTACAGCTTCAAACCCATCCTTCAACACATGCTCTGGGAAAATGGAGTTGAGCTTTTAATTTATTTTTCCTTTGCCAGTAGGGAAAAGGTTAAGTTCTGTGAGTAGAGGGCACAGAAACGACATCACAGGAGAAAAGGATTTTCCTTCCTGGTCCCTGTGTGCTTGCTTAGCTGGTTCCTGAGGCAAGAATGGTTTCTCAGTCACCCAACTTCCACAACAGGTATGGCTTCCCAAACACCACGTTCCCACAGCACATGTGGTGTTTCCAGCCTCCAGTTTCTATAGTGAATGTGGCTTTCCCAGTATCATTTCTACAGCACAGCTGCTTTCTCCAGTGCCAAGGAACTGCATGACTGGCTGCCCTCCAGCGTCCAGCTCCTGAAGGTCATGCTGGCCAACGCCATTTGCTGTCTGCTAGCTGCCCCTGGCATACCTCGCAGGTGTCTGGGAGCAGAGCTCTTCTTTGGAATTTCCCCCTATAGACAGAGGGTGGATTTCCCCCAAGTTCCAGAGGGCACATTTCCAGCAAATCTTGCCAGAGTAGCACCACAGCAACTTCTCTGCATCCTGTGGCCACGGCTTTGGCTGATCCAACAAGATTCGGCTGTCAGGCGTGGAGGCAGGAGGGACAAAGCCTTCCTTGAGCACTCTGCCTCAGCCCTAGAGAGAGTGATTTCTCCTTATACCTCCAGTTCCCATATTATTACTTACTTCTGTTAGTGTCTGCTGTTGGAGTTGGTAATTCTTTATATCAAACTTTCTCTATTCATTTAAAGTGTGGTTTCTATCTCCTGATTGGACTCTGACTGAAAGAATAATCACAAATGTTCCCCCCCATTATAGGAGAATATGGCATTCTTTATCAGAAAGTGAATAGATGACCTCATTTTTCATATACGAAAACTATCTAACAAGAAAAACTAGCAGGTTATTTGACTCTCATCTCTGATACAAAATTTAAATAATCTTTCTTGCCTTTATTTAGTTCATACACAAGAAGCAATTTGCTTAGGATGGTATACGAGACTTAATCCAGTACGATGGGATTGAATTTGGATTCTTAAGAGCTGAATTTCATGAAATACTTCTCCCTCCTTGGGTTACAAATTCACCTTGGCCTCCAGAACCACAGCTCCTTGATAACCTGTTTTTTCAAACAACCGATTTCATATGACGCTCATTTCCCTCTCAGATTAGGAGTACTGTAAACCAATAATGGCATTTTCCCAGATCAATAATAACTGGATTGTTTTTTCTAATACACATGACTCAGTAAGATTCAATAAGATGATATGTATTCCAATAAAAACTCACTGAATGAATTTATCTTTTACACAGTATAAACACTGTAAATTTTCCTTGTTCAAATGAGCATCAATTGGTTTGACTGTATAATAAAAAAAAGGTAGCAGATGTTCAGAGAAATGAAAAAATGCATATTTACATGCTCAAAACATTATGTTTCTCATTATCAAGCATGAAAAAATGATCTGGAAATACCATGCTTCTTGAGTCTAAAAATCACATTAATAGGCACTAGAGGCCCATTCCTCAAAGTATCCTTGCACACACACGACTTACCCTGCTCAGCTTGTTCACACTAACGAATTAAAGTATAATATCATGACATTTAAATGTATTAATCCCGACAAAAAACCTTGCATTACTGTTCACATTTTCAACCTTTCTATTTCAGTCACTACATAAATGCTCTTTCCAATTCAGTTTAGTGCCACACTTCGCTCTATGGTTTAACTCTGCTGTTACCATACTATTTCTAAGCTAACTGAACATTTGGTAAATATGAGTGCTTCTATTTTCAAGTAAATGAATTTTATGCAAACTCATTTCCACTGTCACACAATTAATTCCCCTTTAGCATTATAATCTATTATATTTGTAGATGATAGGCAGTAAATGAAATGGTACTTTTCTTTCTGATGGAGCTAAATCCATTAATGAAACTTCAAACTGTGTGGCTAAAAGGTCATTTTACTTCATTGTAATGTAAGTGTTCATTTTTTCTTAATCTTAGAATTCAATTATAGAGTCAGCATTTAAAAAAATAAACTCCAAATGATGCTCAGTAATGTTCGTTTTCCTTCACTGCAGAGCATTTTTTTCCTCTTTATATCTTTAACTATTCCTCAAAATTTAAATTACAAAAGCTTCTATATGGTCTTAGTTATTTTTAACTTGAAATCTTCATAGATTACATGTATGAAATTAATGAAACATTTCTGAAATATTTTTAAACACTATGTAAAAGTCCTATCTGCTACTTAAAATGGATTTTAAATTTGATGTTGCATATGAGAGGCCACGATGCTAAGGATGCTTTAATAGGCATCAGTGTGAGTATGGAGTGTCCACCAAGAGGAACCTCAGAGAGACCCCAAAAGCCTGTGGTGTGGTTATTGTAGCCCCTACTACACACGAAAGTCTAAAATGGGGAAAAAGTGGATTGTTGTAAAGTCTGCGTGAAAGTTTTCCTCAGGGGAAGTTGTGCCCTGAGATTCAACTAAAACCTAGTGAGGCCCTCTGCAAGGGCCTGCTCGGACGGTGTAATGTGTGACTACTGCCGTGTGTGTGTGTGTGTGTGTGTGTGTGAGAGAGAGAGAGAGAGAGAGAGAGAGAGAGAGAGAGAGAGAGAGAGAGGGAGAGCCGAGAGAAGTAAGGTCTGACTCCTTCCTATGAAGTCTACAGAGTGGGAAATGGAATGACTAACTACTCTGACATTATAACCCAAGTGTCACTAATATGTTGGAAACCTGGCAGAATGGACTGCTGCAACTAGACGGATGGAATCCTTTTCCCAGGTCACAGGAGTTGCCATTGGAGAGGACCTTTTAAAAAATCTACAAAAGCGTCCATAGGAGAAAGAAATCTTTTAAACACCCCCTGCCGGGACAAGAAAGAACACAGGGATATGACGTATCACTCAAGAAAGAATTATCATCAGACCCTTATATTCCTCCCTCCCACCCTATTTTGACTGTGGCAGTGTTTGAAACAACAGTCCCAGAGAGGGAAGGGCGGGAGGCCAATTGAAGATAGAGGAGACGGCTCAGACTCGATTACTGCAGGCCAGAGGGCCTACCGAGACTGTCTCGGCTGGAGAAGGCAACTGAATGGAGACTGAGTGCTGACTACTACATTGGACTGGACAGCCTATTTTATGAATTGAGACTGTATTTTGTGTATAAAGTGACCTTAGAACTTCCTATTACCCAAGAGTAATGAACTTGTTGAAGTTTTAGTCCCGTAGAGGAAAAACTTCTCCTACTGAATATATTTTACAAGGACCCTGGAAAACAAACTCAAATGGATTTTATGGTTACATTCTGGTAGTTTACTTTTTCATACAGATACATTATTTATACAATGCTATACTTTGAATTTCAAGGACCCTGATTATAGGTAGGGAGAAAAGACCACACCATTCAATAATAATGCAACTTGAACAAAATATACCTTTGAGGACAAGGAATAAACAGTCCAAAAGGATGCTAAATTTCCAATACATTTAATTGTTCAGTTTGTAAAAGCTGTATTTACTTTGTGAATGTACTTGTGTACCATCTACAGATGGTACAGATAAGTATAAAGAATATAGAAATCACCTATAATATTACCATCCAGATGCAAACCTTATTAATATTTTATGTTCCTTTTCAAAATTAAGATATTATAAATCATTTTGTCTAGATTATTTTTGTTAACTTAACATTTTAAGTCTTGAAAGAAGAATTCAAGATTCTCCAAAATCATACTTCTAACTCTATTTAACAAAACAATACATATGTCCTTTATTCCCCTCCTCCTGATACCACTGCTTTTTTTGCACTTTTTTACCAAGGTAACCAGGACAATAAATAAGCTCAAAAAGCTGAGCACTTACTTCTGGAAAATTCAGAGAGCTTACCCCAAAACAATTTTTTGTGTGCAAATAGTATTGCTGGAGTCTCAGAAGTCTTTGAGAGTGGTAGCCAGACCACTTCGCACATAAACCATCTGACTAAATAGCGAGCATACTCGAAGCCTCCCACCAAGCTCTCAGAGGTACTGAGGAACCCCTCAGCTTCTGAATCCCTGAACTCTTGCAGGACTGCCTGGGCCATGGCTAAACACTAACGACTCATGACTGGCTCCAGCTCTGTGCTAATTTTCTGCAGCCTAATTAGCACCACTTGGCAAAAGAAATGTGACCTTCATTTTTGTGGATCACTAGTGAGTGATTCAGAGAGTAAAGCAGCCAAATGGGCCATTAGAGGTCATTGAATTTATACCCCATTTTATTTCTCAAGAAAACTAAAGACCATGAAAGTTAAGCAACTTGGCTGAAGTGACACAGTATTTTAGCAAGGCTCAAACCCTGGCTGGCAGAAAAAGACTGACTTTCCCTTTTCTGAAAGGAAAATATTATCTCTAATTATCTACACTGAAATGATGACTCCTCATTTTCTACTTTATCATATTTCTTTATGGAAAACAAATTTGGGGATTACTTAGAATCTGATTTGTTCTCTTCTCAAGATGAAAATATTATGGGAACTCATAAGAAATAATTGGTTCTGCAATTTTCAGGTAACAACAGCCCACTTCATGCATTTATCACAATATTTTATTTGGGAACCTGAATGCTTAAAGATTGAGAAAGGGCTGAAAGTTCTTAATGTTTTGGGGGAAAAATATAAGCTAAGGACTGTTATTAACATAGGTCACATGTGAGGGGAAAACAGGCTCTGACTCTGATAGACGGTAAGCTTGTAGAAACGTCCAAAGGAGCAGTCTGGGGAGGTGAGCACACCTCTCTAATTCACCTCCAGTGGCTGAGCGGACACCTCCTTGGCATGTCAGAATGGCAGAAGTTCCAAGCTGCTGAGCGCAGGCACTGCGGAGCAATGTCCCCAGCGCAGGAACACTGAGAGGCTCACGGACACGACAGCAAATCAGCGGGAATTGCAAGCAGTAATCTGAGCATTTTAAGGTTTTCTGTCAGTAATGTAGCAACAGCCAAAGTATTTCAAACAACATAAATATCCAAATAGAGTGAAAAATAAGTCACTTCCTGAAATATAAGTGATTAGATCAATATATAAATTAGTAGAAGAGGTTAACTCAGATGGACAAGTCGTACAGAGGAAAAGCAGTAGGATGTGAGGTTAACATATTAAAATCTAAAATACATATTAATGGGGAAACAAACATAATCACCTCCATGGTAATATACCTAAGTTGTTTAATTTGGAAAATGTTTCTGTTATTGATACACACTTCAGTATAAGGCAGGTATTTTGGCCAAATACTCTACAGATACATTAAAAGCGTAACTCTGCAGAATCCTTGAAACGTGAACCATTCTGGATGGCATGTTTTCAGTATAACAGAGGGATTACCTTTCTAGGTAGCAATACAGCATATACCTTTTTCATTTAACCTTCTGACAGAAAATCACTCTAAAATATATTAAAGTTTATGAGGCCTACCTTAAAAGAACACTGGGCATAATGCAATTCTCTCTGATGAGCCAGAGTTACCGTTTTAAGTATTAATTATTATGCCATGCTGTAATAGAATCATGTGTGTGAGGCCTCCAGAAAAGTACACTTTATTGCCCTTAGGACTTGAGAGATTGTCTGGCCTTCTCAATTACAGACGAGGACACTAATGCCGAGAGTAGAGTGACATGACTTTAATTAAGAGGACATACAGCAACCTACCCCGGGTCTCCCAACCTCTTATGCAGAGTCCTCTCAGTTACCCCCCTTGCACACCACAGTTTAGGCTTTCGTTAGCTCTTCTGCCTCCTCGTTACGTTCTGTGCTCACGCTCCTCACCGCTGCCGGGTGGCAGCCTCCCTTGCTCCGTCACCGTGCACCCCCATGACCAGTGGTGCCGCTCCAGCACGGCGCGAGGGCATGGGCAGCCCATCATCATCAGAGGGCGGCGGCCAAAGTCAGGTGCTGGGGAGCATCCAGGTAAAATTTGGGAGAGTGATCTATAATTTAGAGAGGAGACTAACCTGGACCTCAGTCAAGGAGTCCAGCCAAATGTTGGAGTCCAGTGAAGGTACAGGGCCAAAGCAGGGAGGGGCTGCAGGAACCATAAATGCCAGGAAGGAGGAACAAGCCCTGGGAGGTTGTCTGGATGAATTTGAATGAAAAAAGATGTATGGACCTTCTTCTAGCTCCATTCCCGAAAGACTGTACTTTAAAAGTAAACACCATGGGAGGGCAGGTGTCTGCTTCTTTTGGTAGCCCATCAACCGACCTGAATCTGAACCTGATTCAGAAAAGAACCCATCCCATGGATGGTTCCAAATGGGGCCACGGAGTCACCTGTTGGACTAGCTAGGGACGTTAGACTTTGGCTCTAAGGCACAGAGACTGTGGTGGCTGCAAATTGTCTACTTCCTGGTAACAGCTCCTCCTGGCTTTGTCCCAGAGCCTCTGAGGTTTCAGAAAAATTAAATTCCAGGTAGGTGAGGTGTTACCTTAGGCTTTCATTTCCCTGTCAATAAACAGATAAGGCAACAGCTCAGTGTAACAGGGAGGGGAAAATGGCATTTTAAAAACCCAGCTACCTTTGGGTCTGTTCTAGCAGGATGGTAAATTCTCACTTTCTGAGATTTTTCTTTTATCTAAAATGAGCTGACTGAGGCTCCCAGGGGAATAGACTCCCATGACGTGTCCAGGGTGACACAAGGGCAAGGCTATTATTGCCTCTGATTAAAACGATCCAGGCTCAGAACCTCCCTCTACACGGTGATCATAGGCTAGACTGTCGTCATCTCAGAGGGGAATCTGCTCGGCAGGGGCTGGGCAGAGGAGAATCTGTTGTGCTTTCTTCCTCACTCCTTTCTGTAGTGGGAAAGGAAGGCTTGCCTTGCTGCACAGTGCGGAGGACTGATCGGTGTTCTCTGTAGGGACGTACAGGATGATTCATGCTGTGTGGCAAATGATTAAGGCCTGCGAGCTTAAAACGAGCAAACCAGGATGTTGGTAATCCTGGTAGAGGAGATGCTCAAGAGAGTAGGTCATACCTTATTCTTTATTTTAATCCCTTCCAGGTAGGGGAGTTAAACTTCCCTGAGATAAGGGAAGATTCAAGATTTTTCTCTCCTACCTCTCAGTCTCTCACTTCTTTCATGAAAAAAAGTGCGTACATATATATGAAGTTTTTATTTTACTGCCAGGAAACTAGGTTTTCCTCTCATCCCTTGTGTTTTAAAGTATTCATTTAATCCAAACAACTAATGAGGCCCTACAACATTCTAGAGGACCAAGCACATCAAAAGCTATATATTAAGGCAACTTGGTTCTTGCTTCCACCATAGCCCACAGTCTAGCTGGAGAAACAGAGATGTAAACAAATTACATGGGTAATTCCTGCCTGTGTCACTCTGATGAAAACACTTAAATTCCATAACCCCAGTGCCTTCAAGTGTAAAATGGCAATAATACTTATTTGCCAATGGTGCAATTATTAGGCAGAAAGATAGACCTGAGGGGGTGGAGAGATAATAAAGCCAGTAAAGCCCACTATAAGGGACTCAAAGAGTTAACATATATGCCATTCTTCCTCTTCTTCTAGCCCCTTAATCAAGCTCCTTTGTAACCAGGTCAGGAGACAGACTTCGGAAGTGTAAATAAACCTATGTGCTGAAGTCCGAGCCAACACAGTACCCTAAATAAGCCCATTCTTAAGAAAATCCAAAGGAATTATGAATCACCTGTATACCTCATGCCTTATGCTGACTGACCCTCACCCAAAAAGCCCTATAAAACTACACACCCTAGACCCTAAGTGCATTTCCTCTCTGAGGGTGACTGCACACGCCTTTCTTCAAGTGAGTCGCTCTCTCTGTTCTACTCCAGATAAGTATGGAGGGGTGGCTAAGAGCTCTGATCTGGGGCTTTCGAGTTTCATTGCCTGGGAGTCCGGGACAGGACTGCAGCTGTATGATCGTGCTGTTTAGCAGCCTACCTGAAAATCTCCTTACTTTGCTTTGGGAAGTTCTCAGAACATAATCTCACTCCATCCACTGCTCTGGGGCTCCCCCGGACCCTGGGGTGGTTGGATTTAGTTCCCATGCTGTGCTGATTCAAGCAGACACTGGGTACCAGGTGACCCTGGCTTCAGGAGTTGGCAGGGGATCTGCCCTGTGTTGAGCAGGAGCTCAGTGAGCTTCCCCTTCCTCTCTGCTTTATTCAAGTAAACCTGCCGTTGTCTACCTGACTCCAGCCAGCTCTTCCGCGGGAATGTATTCAAATAGTCACCCTGCTTCACTACCGTGTCTCTGCCCTTCAGTTCTTTGTTGTGCCGGGGACAAGAACCGAGGAGAATAAACTCAACCCCTGACACTACGAGTATGAAAGAGTCAATGTATATAATAAATCACTGAGTAGTGTGCTTGGCACATATTAGACACTTCATACCAATTAGTAAATTGAACTGAGCACAGATGATTCAGTGTTTTAACCAAAGAACAATGAAGAGTAGGAAAGACAAGGTTACTCTTTTCACAACTGGACATCTGTTGCTTTATGCCTGCCCAGCCAGTTTCCTAGGATAAGCTCCCCCACCACACCCTCCTTCCCCCCCAGCTCCCCCATTCACCCCCAATCTCTCATGCCCAGCCTGCATATTTCTGAGGGAGTTCATTATATTTTTCATTACATGGCATGGCAAGTGGTCTTTTCAAAGTTTCAGCAGAGTCTGGCTCACCAAGGGAACCTAAGCAGTAAATGATAGTGCCTTACAAAATGGAAAGAATTAATGGGGCTTTTTCATTCTGTGATGTCCTTTTTTTTTTTTTTTGCCTCTGGAAATCTAGGCCTGAATAGGCCCCCAATCTTTATTTTGTAATCCAACAGAAAATGAGTGACCCCACCCCCCACCCCTCATTTGGTTAAGAGCACGCACAGACCAGACGTGTGCTAGCTGTACTGGACGAGACAGACAATGGCACGACCAGACAGTTCCCGCGGTTCAGGAGCACAAGCCACGCCCACCCCTCGTGACTGCGTGAAGAATGCCTGACGACACTCAGACACGCAGACGTCACCTTACGTGAAGGATTCGCCACTGGAGAACTGCTTGATAGCAGTTTCTATCACCGGGGAGTGGAGGGGAGGAGAAAAGAGAAGGTGGAAGGACAAGGCAGGAAGCTGAATCCCAAATTGCAAAAACGTCCAAGGGGCATTTACAGCAAGGATTGGTAACATTTTACCATTAAGTTGTTTGCATTTAAATGATATAGACCCTTTCCATCTCCTCAAACCCGTTGTAATCTGTCCTACCCACAAAGGTCTTATGTGGTTCAGCTTATCTGTTTTTCTTGACAGTGAGGAAAGTTCTATACTTTGTATCTGTGTCTGCATGGAGTGGAATTGTAGCATGCAAGGACTGGCACGCTGATCCACAAACTGAACTACACCAACTCAGTTGACGCTCAGAGTGACATATGGCCAGGAGAATGTCAATTACATGCAACAAGCTTCAAAAAGCCGTGGCAAGAGGGCACAGGAACTTCCTACAGCATGGAATCGTGATTCGAGCCAATTTTATCTACTTTGGAGGGAAGGGATACCCTAGGCTGATGCTGGGTTTTATTTTAAGTTCCATTCAGGTTCCTCTGAACTTTTATTCAATGGAACTTTGAGTCCCTTGTTTAAATCCTTGTCCTGGTCCTGAGCCGGAAGCATATGACAGCCCAACTGTGGGAAGCCTTTTCCCAAGAAGTAGCAATTGACTCAGCATCAACCATTAGGTCATGGTATGTCTACCCCTAAGTCGCAGGAAGTTGTGAATGTCCTGTGATATCACTCTAATGGAATTGGATAAGGTTATTTGAGACTGGATGCTTGTGGCAAAACCCCAAATATCTACAGTGCTATATAGAGCTTTCCAGAGCAGGTTGCTTATGTTCTGAGGTGCACATGAACGACCTGAATGAAACACTGTTAAAACGTCTGTCCTGATTAGTAAATTGGGGGCAGAATCTGAGATTCCACATTTCTAATCTGCTTTCAGATGCTGCTGAGGCTGCTGGTCTGGGGCCCACAGTTGGAGCACAAGGTCAAATTCCCTCATGAAATAACAAACAATAGAGGAGCCTGCCATTTATTAAATAAATAAACCTCATCATACATAGAATTCCTTGAAATAGAGGCCTTTGGGGAGAAAACAGAAGGTCCCCCTCTGGAACCACCAGAGCACAGCGACAGAGAAACTGGATTCCACTAGGAGACTGGTGAGTAGACAGGCTTCACACATTAGCAGACCCTAGAGATTTTCTTGGAAAGTGCAATGCCAAGGACTAGAGAGAATTAGGAGAAGGTGTGACACTGATGCTCATAGAAATACCAGAATGTAAAGAAAAAAATAACAATTGCTACCATCTGTCAGGCACTGTTTTAATTATTTTATCATTTAATTTTTAATATCACAATAGCGATAGGAGGTAGGGAAAACTGTTATCTCTAATTTAGAGATAAGGATATTAAGACACAGAGAGGGTAAGTTCTTGCTCAAGGTCAACAGCTAATAATTATCGGATCGAGTGTTTGAACACAGGCAGCCTTGCTCTACAGTCACATTCATAATCGCAATGTTCTCTCCATCTTTTTTCTCCACTGCTCCATCAAATAGTTTTGCCATGGAGACAAACATGATACAAGATACAGTGGACATTTTCAGTCCCTAAGCAACACGGAATGCTGCACATCTCTCTTTCCTTCTCTGAACATTATCTTTCTCTGGTTTTCTGGCATGGACTTGTCTGCTTTCTATTATGTCTTTCTAGAATTCCTCTCAGGTTTCTTTCCAGTATCCTTCTCCCTTATCTGGCCATTATTTTCTGGGATCCTTCAGGGCTAAAACCGAATTTCTCCTGTTTTCCCACTTTAGTTTCTTCCCATTGACAATATCAGGCATTTGATTATCATCTCTACCCAGATGACTCTGGGTCTCCATTCTCCTCCGAAGTCTAGACCCATATATCCAACTTGATCTCTAGTGCAACAGATGCACAACTAGTTCAAGAATGCTCCTTCATCTGCCCTCTCCACACAGCACCTTGCAGCAGAAGCCTACCCACATCCCTCTGGCTTTATTATTTCAGTTCATGCTCCCAACTTCCCACTTCCAGCATTTTCATTTCTTGTGTGAAGGCTTCCCCTGACCTTTGGAATCCCTCTGCCTACCCTACATGATAAGCAGAAATGCTGGGGAATTGATGTCCACTAATCAACTGATAACTGATAGGGCTGGGACAGAAAGACCTCAGCTCCTTTTCCCTTCAAGTGGGGTAACGCTGAGGAGTAAGTCCCATACTGGCTCCTAGGGTTCCCCAGCAGGCATAAGCTCTTGCACTCCATAGTAGTACATTCCTGGAAAATGCCCATTTGATGGTCCACCTTCCCTTCTCTGCCTCATTTCCTCACCTCCCCATTAGTGTTCAACTCCCAAATAAACCACTTGCCCTTAGCCCCGTCTTGGGTTCTGCTTCTGGACCAAAATATACCTCCACCTGATGTTCTTCAAGCGTTCCCTTCTCGGTGACTGGTGCACCCTCCGCCTAATTCCCCTGGCTAGAAACGCACAGTCATCCTGACCCCTTCTGCTCCCTTACACTCCAGGTCCACTATCAGTAAGTCCTATAAATCCTATCCATTCAGTAGCTTCAAAGTGTCTGCTTTTCCATACCCTCCATTACTTTCTGGTCTAATCATTATCATTTATCATCTGGAATAGTGAAAAACAAACACCTTTATCTAGTCTCCCAAACGCACTCCTGACCCCCTCAAATCCATCTGCAGCAAGATTATGCAAACCTCCTCCTGTCACAATCCCCGAGATCCCCTAAGAAATCCTTCAGTGGCTTTCTGTGGCTTTTAGGCTGACCAAGTCAAGCCTAACGAATGGACAGGATGCCGCAGGACTCATTCTGTTTCCTCTTCAGCTTCGCCTTCCATCAAATGGGCTCCACCCAATCTGGACCTCAAACCAGCATTATTTTTGTACTTTCAACCTTACGAATGGATTTTAGTGAGGTGTGAAAACAACTGAGTTGGTCAAGATTAGCATTTTGTTTTAATAAAAGGGGAAAAGAGAAACATCAGTGTTATTCATTAGAACACTTTTTCTCAATTATATGTGTACTGCATCATGGTAAAAAAAAAGTAACCAGTCAAAAGGAGTTTGCAAAATGATACCTTTGCCTAGAAATTTCCATGTACACTCTTAATATCAATTGCCTCCAGTTTGGGTCCTCAGGACTTGGTGGGGGTGTCAGGGTCTGAAAGACTGTCTCCCAGGACATGTAGCTGAGGAGAATTCAACATACCCAATTGGGGAAGATTAAAAGTAAAAGCCACAAAGTATCATAGTAGTCTGCTATGGCTACCAAAGATGTACCATAGATGGCTACCAAACATATCAAACCAAAAGATGTCCATTGGGAGAGAGAATGTTTGCCGACATCCCTCAAGGCATCAGAGTACAGCCACAGGGACTTAACAGGACATTCTGGCACACTATGAAGGACAAAGTGGAGGCTGACAAAGTATGGCAAAGATACCACATTTAGAAAGCTAGTTCAGCTGCCCAGTGAGAGCAGTAAGCATATTTGTAAAGATGGCAGTTGTCAGTAGAGGGGTGGAGGGCAAGCCTGAAGGATGATGAGGACTTGGTCATAGCACGGTCCATCTCGTGTATTTATTAAACACTATGTAGTTGTAAATGGGCGTTTTGCTGTTCATTTGTATAGTCCCCAGAGCCAACTTTAAGAGGGCGAGGACCCTGAGGCTGGTTGAAAAGATATTTTAAAGCATTACTATGTTTCTGCCTAATGGCAGAAAAGTATATATTTATTTTATTCCTGTTCAGTGAGAGAGGAGAGTTCTTGGGTGTAGGTGACCTGTGGAGACACAACAGGCAGGCTTACAGAGATGGGATGAATTTAAATCTCTTAGCTGATGGGTGAAGTGAGGGATAGAGCTTCCTTCTCTTACAGGCTAAGCACCCCAGCTGCAATCAGCACCCAGGACTTGAGGCGGCCAGAGGGATGCTCGTCCACAGTACATGTGGTCAAAGGTGCAGTTCCTGAGCAGGACACACATGAGTCTCATCTTGCCGCACCAGCAGAACCAAGATATTTCCCTGGGTCAAGCAGGCTCTGTTCCCCCTGCCACAGGCAGGGTGGGGGCACCACCACATACATCACCCCTTTGCTTTGGCATCACCACATACATTGCTGACGTCCCTGACTCCTGATAGGAGTTTAATTTGTATGTAAGTGGAAAAAATCATTATTATTTTTTTAAATGAAGACAAGGACTAGGGTAATGGTAACTAAAATAGAAAGGGGCAAATATTAGAGACAATTTGAGAAAAAGGTAAAATAATTCAATGTCTAACTAGGTATAAGAGATAAAGAGGAAAGAAGTATGAAGGAAATTCCTAAGGTTTGGAAAAAGGGAAAAAAGCTGGTACCCAGTGACCCAAAAAGGGTCACCTGGGAAGGAGAGGCATGCCAGGTCCCAGGGAAAGAGACCATTAACTTAGTCTGGGATAAGTTAACTTTGACAAGAGGGCAGGATATGCATGTGGAGATTTCCTGCTGATGTGATATTTGGGAAAAAATTGGTTTATATCCCCTAAGACAGTTTTATTTCCACTTTGAGTCAGAAAGATGAACTTAGCAGTTATAGCATGAAGGATAAAGGCCTAAAGAGGTACACAGATTGCAGGGGAAAGTATGGATTGCAGTTTTGATCATCTAAGCTGATACCTGGGAAACCTGCACTATCTCCCCACATATTCAGGCGGAAGAATGGAAGACAGAGGTCTGAAAGGGGGTCTTTCTTCTCCATTTCTGATGCATCAAAACTGATCCAGCACAAAGCGGCTCCTCAAAAGTGCCCGGCTGTGACCACTGAGGGCCAGCAGCCAGCCTCCAACATCACAACCCAAATCAGAGCTTTGCACAACTGCTCAGCCAGAGAGATGCTTTCAAAGGGGCTGCCGGGAAAGGTTTGCCCTTGCCGGGGGAGTGTCTTTGTAAGTCCTCACAACTGCCAATAGCTGGGGGGAGGCTGGCTCTTTCCTAGGCGCCGACAGGAAATTTGGAGGAAGAGTTGTGGAGAAGAGAAAATAAAGGATGGATAAAAGTCTGAGCTGAAGTTAGGTTCAGATGATGAGATGAACATAGATAAGAGGTGAACAGGTGTGTGCACAGCTCTTAGTCCCCAGAAATGGAACTTCTGTGAAGGCCAGACGGACCCCAGAGAATTACTTCGGGGAACATAAGAGACACAAAGAGTTCATCAGGTCTACCACCCCACCACCTCCCACCAACACACAGACCCACGGCCCCCACAGAGGAAGGAGCTGAGCCAGCGAGGGCATGTGTGACCTGCTGGTGGATGCACAGGCTGTCAGTGGCAGAATCTGTATCTACGTTCAGGATTGCAGACACACGCTCGGTGGTCCTTCCCAACATTCCACAGCACCTCACAAAGCCTGTTACAGACATGGGCATGGGAAACACAAACCCCAAAACCATGAGGAGTCGTTCCAGATAAATAATAGAATAAATTATAGGGGCAATAGTAGAGAATATCTCTGATGAAATATAAGGTGAAATTGAAGTAACTTACATTCTGTATAAAATAGAAAATGGAATTGAGAGACCAAAACGTTTCTGGTCCTCTCTGCCAGCATCCCCCACTACAATAATCTCTAATGTCTGTTCCTGCAAAGATTCTGGTCTCATCTGTGCACTCAGCCCCCCACTTTCAGTTCTCCAGTCTGGTCCTGCTCCTAGAGCCATAAGGGACTCCAGTCGGGCAGTTCAGCACTGGAGTCAATCCTGCCTCTAACCTCTGTGCTTGAAGCGCAGTTGCTGCATTTGACTTCACTGGCCAATTCCTCTACAGCTGAAGCTTCACTTCCTCGGCAGATCTTTGACTCTCATGCCTAGAAAACCGCACTTGCCCTTTTCAATACTGAAATGCTGGTCCGACTCTGCGATCCTGAATTCTGTCATCTCAAATCTCTAGAAAAGCCCACCGGCTCTAACCATGGCATCATTCCTCTGTCTGAGCCTGCTTTACCACGCGGACCCCCACATTCTGAGCCCACCCCGTGTATTCAGGCCACCCGTTGCTGGTTTTGTCTGTTGAACCCTGATATCCATCCAGGCTGACTCAGTTCTGTCCTCTGGGATCACAGCATTTACCTGTCCTGCCCCCTTCTTCTCATCCTTTTTGCTACCTTGCAGATTTCATCACCCTGTACTGAAGAAGACACTGACCACAGTTTGATTCTGGCAACAGAGAAAAAGTGAAAGAAAAAAGATGAAAGCTAAAAGTTAAGGAGGAAACAGCTTCTTTTAGAAACAGTTACTACTCATACCTAAACATGAAGCCTAAAGGTGACAGAATTATTCAATAAATTATAATTATTCAAGGTAGGCTGGGTTGTTTAGTGGCTAACAAATTCACCTAGGAATCTCAGTGGATTAAAAAAAAAGAGGTGTATTTCCTCCTTCTATACATTCAGTGGGTGTTGGAAGGTGGAGGAGAATTCGTTCTATGTAGGTAGAAACAAGGGACCTGAGCTAAAGGAAGCCACAAGCGCATTTTTTTTAATGTTGATATTGTTAATGTACAATTATTTGAAAAACATTATGGTTACTAGACTCCCCCTATTATCAAGTCCCCAGCACATACCCCATCACAGTCACTGTCCATCAGCATAGTAAGAAGCTATAGAGTCACTACTTGTCTTCTCTGTGTTATACTGCCTTTCCCATATGCCCCCCTACATTATGTGTGCTAATCATAATGCCCCTTTTTCCCCCTTATACCTCCCTTCCCACCCATCCTCCCTAGTCCCTTTCCCTTTGGTACTGTTAGTCCATTCTTGGGTTCTGTGAGTCTGCTGATGTTTTGTTCCTTCAGGTTTTTCTTTGTTCTTGCACTCCATGGATGAGTGAAATCATTTGATACTTGTCTTTCTGCACCTGGCTTATTTCACTGAGCATAATACCCTCTAGCTCCATCCATGTTGTTGCAAATGGTAGGATTTGTTTTCTTCTTATGGCTGAATAACATTCTATTCTGTATATGTACCACATCTTCTTTATCCATTCATCTACTGATGGACACTTAGGTTGCTTCCATTTCTTGGCTATTGTAAATAGTGCTGTGATAAACATAGGGGTGCATATGTCTGGGCTCCTGCATTCTTAGTGTAAATTCCTAGGAGTGGAATTCCTGGATCAAATGGTACTTCTATGTTGAGTTTTTTGAGGAACCTCCATACTGCTTTCCACAAAGGTTGAACTAATTTACATTTCCACCAGCAGTGTAGGAGGGTTCCCTTTTCTCCACATCCTTGTCAACATTAGTTGTTGTTTGTCTTTTGGATGGTTGCCATCCTAACTGGTGTGAGGTGATATCTCATTATGGTTTTAATTTGCATTTCTCTGATGACCAGCGATGTGGAGCATCTTTTCATGTGTCTGGTGGCCATCTGAATTTCTTCTTTGGAGAAGTGTCTGTTCAGATCCTCTGCCCATTTTTTAATTGGCTTACTTGCTTTTTGTTTGTTGAGGTGCATGAGTTCCTTATATAATTTGGATGTCAACCTCTTATCGGATATGTCATTTATGAATATATTCTCCCATACTGTAGGATGTCTTTTTGTTTTACTGATGGTGTCCTTTGAAGCACTGTAGTTTGATATAGTCCCACTTGTTCATTTTTGCTTTTGTTTCCCTTGTCTGGGGAGATATGTTCATGAAGTTTCTCACATTTATGTCCAAGAGATTTTTGCCTATGTTTTTTTCTAAGACTTTTATGGTTTCATGACTTACATTCAGGTCTTTGATCCATTTTGAGTTTACTTTTGTGTATAGAGTTAGACAAAAATCCAGTTTCATTCTCTTACATGTAGCCATCCAGTTTTGCCAACACCAGCTGTTGAAGAGGCTGTTATTTCCCCATTGTATACCCATGGCTCCTTTATCGTCTATTAATTGACCATATATGCTTGGGTTTATATCTGGGATCTCTAGTCTGTTCCATTGGTCTATGGGTCTGTTCTTGTGTCAGTACCAAATTGTCTTGATTACTGTGTCTTTGTAGTAGAGCTTGAAGTCAGGGACCATAATTCCCCCTGCTTTATGCTTCCTTCTCAGGATTGCTTTGGCTATTCGGGGTCTTTTGTGGTTCCATATGTACTTTAGAACTATTTGTTCTGGTTCATTGAAGAATGCTGTTGGTATTTTGATAGGGATTGCATTGAATCTGTAGATTGCTTTAGGCAGGATGGCCATTTTGACAATATTAATTCTTCATATCCATGAGCATTGCATGTGTTTCCATTTATTGGTTTCTTCTTTTATTTCTCACCTGAGGTTCTCATAGTTTTCAGAGTATAAGTCTTTCACTTCCTTGGTTAGTTTATTCTTACGTATTTTATTCTTTTTGATGAAATTGGGAATGGAATTGTTTTCCTGATTTCTCTTTCTGCTAGTTCATCCTTAGTGTAGAGAAATGCAACAGATTTGTGTATTAATTTTCTATTCTGCAACATTGCTGAATTCAGATATTAGATCTAGTAGTATTGGAGTGGATTCTTCAGGTTTTTTTGGGTATAATATCATGTCCTCTGCAAACAGGGACAGTTTGACTTCTACCTTGCCAATCTCAATGCCTTTTATTTCTTTGTGTCATCTGATTGCCATGCCTAAGACCTCCAGAACTATGTTGAATAAAAGTGGGGTGAGTGGGCATCCTTCTTTTTTTCCTGATCTTAAAGGGAAATCTTTCAGCTTCTTGCTGTTAAGTGTAATGTTGGCTATGGGTTTGTCATATATGGCCTTTTTCTGTTGAGGTACTTGCCCTCTATACCCATTTTGTTGAGAGTTTTTATCATGAACAGATGTTGAATTTTGTCGAATGCTTTTCAGCATCTATAGAGATGATCATGTGGTTTTTGTCCTTTTTGTTGATGTAGTGGATGATGTTGATGGATTTTCAGATGTTGTACCATCCTTGCATCCCTGGAATGAATCTCACTTGATCATGATGGATGATCTTTTCAATATATATTTTATTTCGGTTTGTTAATATTTTGTTGAGTATTTTTGCATCTATGTTCATCAGGGATATAGGTCTGTAATTTTATTTTTTTTGGTATCTTTGCCCGGTTTTGGAATTAGAGTGATGTTGGCCTCGTAGAATGAGTTTAGGAGTATTCCCTCCTCTTCTACTTTTTGGAAGACTTTGAGGATGGGTAAAAGGCATTCACTAAATTTTTGATAAAATTCAGCAGTGAAACCATCTGATTCAGGAGTTTTCCTCTTAGGTAGTTTTTTGATTACCAGTTCAATTTCTTTGCTGGTAATTGGACTATTCAGATTTTCTGTTTCTTTCTGTGTCAGCCTTGGAAGGTTGTATTTTTCTAGAAAGTTGTCCATTTCTTCTAGGTTATCCAGTTTGTTACCATATAATTTTTCACTGTATTCTCTCATAATTCTTTGTTTTTCTGTCATGCCCGTTGTGATTTCTCCTTTCTCATTTCTGATTCTGTTTATGTGTGTAGACTCTCTTTTTTCTTGATTAGTCTGGCTAGGGGTTCATCTATTTTGTTTATTTTCTCAGGAACCAGCTCCTGCACTCATTGATTCTTCTATTTTTTTATTCTTCTCAATTTTATTTCTCCTTTAATCTTTATTATGTCCCTCCTACTATCTTTTGGCCTCATTTGTTCTTCTTTTTCTAGTTTTGTTAATTGTGAGTTTAGACTGCTCATATGGGATTGTTCTTCTTTTCTGAGGTAGGAATGCAGTGCAATATACTTTCCTCTTTGCACGGCCTTCACCGCATCCCACAGATTTTTGCAGTGTTGAATTAGTGTTGTCATTTGTCTCCATATATTGCTTGATCTCTGTTTTTATTTGGTCTTTGATCCATTGGTTATTTAGGAGCATGTTGTGAAGCCTCCAGGTGTTTGTGGGATTTTTTGTTTTCTTTGTGTAATTTATTTCTAGTTTCATACCTTTATGGTCTGAGAAACTAGTTGGTACAATTTCAGTCTTTTTGAATTTTCCAAGGCTCTTTTTATGGCCTAGTATATGATCTATTCTTGAAAATGTTTCATGTGCACTTGCATAGAGTGTGTATCCTGTGTTTTTTGGATGGAGTGTTCTGTAGATGTCCGTTGGGTCCATCTGTTCTAATGTGCTGTTCAGTGCCTGTCTCCTTACTTATTTTCTGCCTGGTTTATCTGTCCTTCAGAGTGGGTGGTGTGTTGAAGTCTCCTAGAATGAATGCATTGCATTCTATTTCCCCCTTTAATTCTGTTAGTATTTGTTTCACATATGTAGTTGATCCTGTGTTGGGTGCATAGATATTTATAATAGTTATATCCTCTTGTTGGACTGACCCCTTTTATCATTATGTAATGTCCTTCTTTGTCTCTTGTTACTTTCTTTGCTTTGAAGTCTATTTTGTCTGATACAAGTACTGCAACTCTTGCTTTTTTCTCCCTATTAGTTGCATGAAATATCTTTTTCTATCTCTTTACTTTCAGTCTGTGTATGTCTTTGGGTTAGAAGTGAGTCTCTTATAGGCAGCATATAGATGGGTCTTGTTTCTTTATCCATTCAATGACTCTGTGTATTTTGATTGGTGCATTCAGACCATTTACATTTAGTGTGATTTTCAATAGGATGTACTTATTGCCATTGCAGGCTTTAGATTCATGGTTACCAAAGGTTAAAGGGTAATAACTTTACTATCTAACAGTCTAATTTAACTCACTTCACACACTATTACAAACACAACCTAAAGGTTCTTTTTCTCCCCTCCTTTTTCTTCCTCCTCCATTCTTTGTATGTTATGAATCATATTCTGTTCTCTTTGTCTATCCCTTGGGTGACATCTATTTAGTGTTAGGAATACTTCCATCTATAGGAGTCCCTCTAAAATGCACTGTACAGGTGGTTTGTGGGAGGTAAATTCTCTCAGCTTTTGCTTATCTGAAAATTTTTTAATCCCTCCTTCAAATTTAAATGATAACCTTACCAGGTAGAATATTCTTCATTCAAGGCCCTTCTCCTTCATTGTATTAAATATATCATTCCACTCCCTTCTGGCCTGTAAGGTTTCTGTTGAGAAATCTGATACTAGCCTGATGGGTTTTCTTTTTTATCTCTCTAGCTGCTTTTAAATGTTTGTCTTTATCCTTAATCTTTGCCATTTTAATTATTATATATCTTTATGTTGTCTTCTCTGGATCTCTTGTGTTGGTAGTTCTGTGCACTTCCATGGCTTAAGATACTTTCTCCTTCCCTATATTGGGGAAGGTTTCATCAATTTCCTCCTCAGTGACACTTTCTATCCTTTTTTCTCTCTCTTTTTCTGGTACCCCTATAATGCAGATATTGTTCCGTTTGGATTGGTCACACAGTTCTCTGAATATTCTTTAATTCTTAGAGATACTTTTTCCTCTCTGTGCCTCAGCTTCTTTGTATTCCTCTTCTCTAATTTCTACTCCATTTACCATCTCTTCTACTACATCTAATCTGCTTTTAAATCCCTCCATTGTATGTTTCATTTCAGATATGAAATTTATTAATGATTGAAATTCTGTCTTAAATTTGTTCCTGACTTCTTGAATATTTTTCTGTACCTCCATAAGCATGTTTATGATTTTTATTTTGAACTCTCTTTCAGTAAGATTGGTGAGTTCATTTTAATTTGGCCCTTTTTCTGGGGTTTGTGTGATTTTGGTCTGAACCATGTTCTTTTGACTCTTCATATTTCTATGTGGTGCTCTCTACTGAGGTGCCTGGGGTGAGGAAATAGCTGTTTCCTGATTCCCAGCTGCAGTGCCTGTCTCCAGTATCCGAACCAGTGGGCCGAGCACACAAGTGTAAGCCTCTATGCTTTGCATCTCTAGCTGTTGTAGGTGGGGCCTCCCTCTGGCTGTCCTGATGCCATCATAGTGACTGTCAGTTTGTGAGCTGTTGCTGGCAGGCCAGAAGGAGGGCACAGCAGGCTGCGTGTCACAGTGGAGGGCCTTGGAGCTGAATAGCAAGCCAGGTGGATGAAGTATCCAAAGCTCCTCAAAGTTCCCAACCTGCTGGAAAAAGCTTGCTCAGATAACCTTGTCCAGCTCTCCCTTCTCCTGTGCAGTAAGCTCCATGCAAATCCCGCCCCTTCAGCAGCCCTCTCGCTGCTAGGAAGTCTCTCAGACCATCTGCCTTTCCTTTGTCCTAGAGCAGCTGGTTGTGGATCCTGTCTTCCACAAATGGCCGGAATCAGTCCCCCATGCACTCAGCCTGTCCCAGCACCCCAACCTCCAGAGCACCACATGATGTAAGTTTCGGCTTCCAAAGCGGATCTCCAGGCCTGGGTGTTCAGCAGTCCCAGACTTCCACCCCATCCTGCTCCATTCTCTTCCTCCCGCTGGTGAGCTGAGGTGGGGGAAGGGCCTGGGTCCCGCCGGATCAAGACTTTGGTATGTTACCCTGTTTGGTGAGGTCTGTCTGTTCATGAGGTCTGTATGCAGTCTGGTTCAGCCTTTTCCTGTTGCTGTTTTAGGATTCGTTTTATTAACTATATTTTCATACTATTTGTGGTTTTGGGAGGAGTTCTCTGTGTCACCTCTCATGCTGCCATCTTGAATCCAGTGGCAGCCTCAACTTCTTGAAGCTTCTTCATCAGGAACAAGTCTCCATTTCTGGACAGGTGGTGAGCAGGCAGTTCACAAGGGGTTTCCACAGCCTCAGCCTAGAACCACTACTCATCCCTTCCCCTCCCAGCTCAGACGCAAGGCCCTGCCCATCTGCAAGGAGGCTAGGAGCTGTTTCTCATGAGGCCCAAAGGAAACGCAGACTGGGCACTGGGAATGCTAGTGGTGTCCTCTCCACAGCGATTCCAGTCAACATGCTCTCAAATTTTCACACTTGTTATGTCAGCTGGAGAGCCAGTGCACTTGTAGTTGTCATGATGCTTCTCACTTTTAGTTGACAGGCAAATTTACAGTAAGTGAGAAAAAGGAATGACTATGGACCAAAATGATGAAATGGTAGTGTGTGTGTTAAAACCGAGAGGCTGAGAGAGCCTAAGGTATCGAGTGGTTGTGTTGCTACAATTTTATTTCACTGCTGTATGTTTGTTTTACTTTTGTGGCTTGGGGATAATTTTTTGTTAGTTTTAATGTGTACCTTATACTTAATGAACCAAGATGAAAAATGGTGCATTGACCTCTCACTTTTACAGGTAATTGCAAAAGCATAAAGTAGGCAAGGAAATGTCTTATTAAAAGCAACTGCTAGTGTTTCAATACAGAGCAAGCTTGCAAATAGTAAAATCATACACATCAGTTTTATCAATATTGTGATTTAATTCCAGAGTATTACCTGACCTTCCAAACATTTAGACTCATAATCATAGCTCTTTTCAGACAAACCCATGATATCACTCAGTAAATATATTAATTATGGCACTAGTTTCCCTAGGCCTGGCATTAAAATACTTTAAACTTTCACTGCATAATTTGAACATTTGCCAAATGTATAACTAAAATTAATGAGAAAAGAAAGTTGAATTACCCCCTGTTATTGCTTCCTCTTCTTCCTGCTGTTATATGTTGGAGCAGTTTTTAATTATTTATTTACATTTAACTCACAGACTTTATATATCAGGAACTTTATATGTCAGTATTTTCATTTAACTCATGTTCTTTATATACTTTAACAATTTACAGTAGAGTTAGGGCAGCTGTCACGCTGGCCATCCAGTCTGCCTGGAGCCATCTGAGTGGTGTGCAAGGACCGGACTCTGCAGAGCCTCACCACACCCCAACAGAGAAGTGGCAGGCAATGCAAATAAGTATTTCTCCTCTGATTTCACAAAGTGGGTTTCCTCAAGCAATGTTTTCTCTCTTGAACTTCCCACAGAAATAAAATGTTTTGGCGAGATCTAATCCTCAACACCAGAAGCCTCAGTCTATAAAAATCTCTCCCATTTCCTGAGTGCCTCCTCTGCCACCGCTATGTGCCCCTGCTATAAGCACACCAAGGCTTCCGGGTGAGTGGCAAACCTGAGCTGGCTCACCCTTCTCTAGCCGTGAGGGTGCGCAGACATGAGGCAACTAGCCCTGTGGAATTTGAAATACTTCTTAATCCTGAAAGCTCATAAATGCTAGCATTGATTTTTTAAAAATGAGTCCCACACAGCTTACTAAAGCCTTTACTGTCGTTCTGGTGAAGACTCGAGGGACCCTCTTACATCACCTCTTGTGCTGCAGAGAGTAGTTGCCAAAACAGCATAAGTTCCTGAGAAAAATACTGAATAAGACCACACATAAACTTAACAGAATATATGTGTTAGAGCTACTCACTAATGGCATATTCACAAATTTGCCAAAGATTAGAACTTAAAATATTTTTTATCAGATCTGCGAGAGGACCAAGATGTAAAGATTTAAAACTCTACTTACTGATTTTTCTCGATATATTCTCTGGTGGGGAAGAATAAAATATACTACTGCTACAAAAGAAGACTTGAGATGAGATAAATATATACTTCCAAAACACAAATTCATAAAATGATGTCACTTGAAATTATAAATGGAAAAATTGAAGGAGAAAGATTGTTTAAGTTTTAAGGCTAATTTGTGAATGGAGCAAGAGAGTATTTCTCTCCTAACTTTAATTCAAATATCTGATTCAAGATTTTTTGGAAACTGTTTTCTCCTAAATATATGTAAAGATGGAAATGTGTATGCACACACTGGAAGAAAGATCCTAAATAAATTAAAAAAATTTTTTTCAAAAAATTTCTATGTACATTTTGAATTTCCATCACCTTGTCTAGATTCCTTTTATCTTTCTCTCTTTTTTTTCCCTTGAGATTCTCACAGGGGGAAAAAAGAGGGAAAATGAGATTTTATCAGAGGACAGTTCTGACTTAGAAAGAGGGAAATACCTACCTTCAATAGAGAAAAAAAGACAGATCTTTAAAGAGCGAGGGAGAGACTGTTACTACATTTTGCTTTATGTGGCTGTAAAGAAAAACTTACCAACTTTTTGTCACTTGAACAAGGACAGGGATTTTCTTATGAGGCTCTGAAAGGTTTAATAGTGGAAAAGTGATGTGAATTCTGCCACTAAATGATTGTTATAAGGCTCAGCACCTTCAATAAAAAGATGCTTCTGTTCAATTTCCAGCCACATCAAGTTCTCATTACAAGCAGCTAAATCCCATCTCTCCATGAGCCATACTTTATCAAAAGTAGCATCTATATGCATTAAGTTTTGTAACACACACTTACATCCCATATATCCCTGGTCACAAAGCAAATTCTAGGACTTTTTCCCCTGGGTGAGTAACAGGCTTGGATGCTAAGCTTCCGTGAGACCCGAAGCAGGGAAGCAGTGCTGGCCAAGGTGCCCTTAAAAATAAAAAAAGAAATCCTGCTGCTTTTTGGGAACAGAATTGTTCAGATCCCAAGTACTTGAATAAGATCCATTTCTGTGTTAAAGAAAAAAAATAAGGATTGATGAGTGTTTAATCTCAGAGTGCAGAATGAAAATTAGAGAGGCAAAAAGTTCCTAGGATAGAAAACTCAAAGCCTACTTAATAACTTCCATTCCCTTCTCTCTTCTCCTGTTTTTTTTTTTTTTTTTTTTTTTTTGCAAATGCTAAATTTCCTTCCAGGTCTAATAAAAGTCAGTGTCAATGCAGTTGAAGTTCCCAGACTAACCATTGCCATCAGGATGGGAAGGTGCAGACTCTCATAATGAATGCTAGGGTTCAGAGCACAAGCTCTGAGTCAAAGCCCAACTCACCTTATCAGTCAAGGGGCCAGCAGTCTTGGCCTCAGATGGCTTTACCCTTTAAAGAGCCCCTCTGGTAGGCAGAAAGATGAATATAACTTTCAAAACAGAAAATAGGTCAACTGCTACGACAGAATGAAAGCTGGGTACTGTCAATTTTTCAAAGCAGTAAAGCTGAAAATGAAAGGTAAGATTCAAGGCTGTGAGCCTGGTATGCTTCCTTATTGGCAGTATGCCCTTCTTCGTACTTAGAGTCTGTAGTTTGCTGTGCCTGGGAGTGTCGGCTTCGTTTTAAGACTTAACCAAATCCAAGTAATTAACTAAATGGTACATGGTTATTTGTATTGCTCATGAATAGATGCAAAGGGCACTCCAGAATAGGCTAACTGAAGAGGAATTAGGTCACAGAATTGGAAAAGACACAGCAACATTTGGCAATGGAATGGTTTGAAGATGAAATGAAATCAGGGTACTTATCAGACAAGTACAGTAACAGTGACAAAAACTAGAATCCAGTTTACAGTTACATTGTAAATGACAAGTGTGATTAAACTCATGGGGTTGATGGCAAAAATGGCCATAACACCCTGCACCTCCAATCAGCAAGTGGGGTCCACTTGCCCATCCTCAAATTCAGGCTGGTGCTGTAACTTGCTTTGGCTAACAGGATGTGGAAGAAGGGATACTGTGTCAGTTCTAAAAACAAGCCTCAAAAGAACTTGCATTTTTCTTCCCGCCCTCTTCTACCTCTCCTTCTCTCTCTCTTGGAACCTGCCACCTCTATCTGAGCAGGCCCCAAGCCCAGTCAGTCTAGCTTTCTACATGAAATGGGAGTCACTGCACAGCTATAGCCATTGCTTCAGCCAACAGTCAGTCAATCCCCAAAGCAGAACCACCTAGCTGAGCAGTACCTGACCACAGACACATGAGCAACCCCAGTTGTATCAGCAGAAGAACTGCTCCACTGATCCCAGACCAAATTACTAACAGGCAGAATTATGAGCTAAATAAGTTGTTATTTTAACCACAAAGTTTTGTGGTGATCTGTTATGCAACAAAAGATAATGGAGAGAATTCTAAGAAGATTCATCTAAGTCTACTATCAACTCAAGTTGCCAAACCTTTCCTGAGTATCAACAATGTGCCAGGCATGCTGACAAAGCTCAGTAATAGTACACTGAGGAGACAAGGCTCCCCAGTGCCCTGTCCATCCTGGGGAAGTCGGGAAGGCCTGCAGCAGAGGATGCCTGAGTGAGGACTTGAAATACAGTTATTAGTGGGCCAGGTGAGGTAAGGGGGCAGAGGTATTTCAGTCAAAGGGCACGGTAAAGGTGTAAAGAAGTTAAATAACACGGTATAAGCCAGAAGGTACAGGAATTTGCATTAGTAAAATGGAAAGTCTTAGTAAGGGAATGGCAAGAGACAAGACTAGAGAAATCTGTAAGAACCAGACCACAGAAGGCTCTGGGTTGTCTCATAAATACCTTGGAATAGAGTAGAGCAGTATATTACCTAGGCCAATAGGTCTCAAATATTCGGGCACATGAAAGTCATTTACTGGTGGTGTTAAGAACAGAAATTTCTAAGCTCCATCACCCGTAAACTCTGATCCAGTAACTCTGTGATGGAGGTCAGACTTTGGGCTTCAATTTTTAAAAATTTTTAATACATAACCCAGAAGAGTCTGGGGCAGATGGGTCATGGGCCACACTCTGAAGCACATTACTGGGCGATGGGAGGTCTCCTGAAGTGGTTTTAAAAAGAGAGTGACTCAGGCACTCACCACATACTTTCAGGTTGGTATTTAAGACTAATTTTTCTAGCTGTGATCTGGTAGGTACATTGAAAACACTCAGTGAAAGAGTCAAGAATGAGAACATTTGAATTAGGACAGTAATTAAGGATGGGAACCAATGTGTGCAATATTTAGGAAGTTAAATGGTCAGGAATTTTTGTTGACTGGAGGAATGGAGGTATGGGGGAGGGGCGGTGTCAGAGATGGCCCCCAGATTAAATTAGATATGAGCTATCTTAAAAATGTTCAGAAAGCACTGGTTTAGAAGTTAGAGGTATAGATTTAGGGGTTATCAGTGTCCTGGTGTAACCCAAAATATGGGAGCTGGGGAGGGTTCCCAGGAGCATGAATACAGTGGGAAGAGGTAAGGCCAGTGACAGAACTCAGAGGTGTATCAGCACGTACAGAGCCTGGAAGAGATGAGCAGCAGCTTAGATGTCTGGGAATAACTACCATAGAATTAAGAGAAAGCCATGGCTACAATGACATTATGCACTAGTAGCCATAAAACAGCAGTGTTCCAGGAAAACTACAGTGTATGGTCACCCTCCTTAAAAATTAAAATGTGTCATTCAAAATCTCCTGTGATCATTGCCAGTCTAGTTTCACTACGGCTCTGGCTGAAGAAAACTAAAAAGAGTGGTCTGAGTAGTTACCTTGAAGTAAAAATGTAAAAATAGAATTTATACAACTCTTTTAAGAAAATGTAAGGTCTGTAGAAAAGGATGAATAAGAATATTTTTAAATTATGTAACTACTTAATGTACTTTGGGAAATAACCCTGCAAAGACTCTCTGTCCCTATATAATTTTAAATGAATAGGATTTTTTAATTATACATCTGCATATATATATATATAATATTATGTGTAATAAAAATGTCTTTTCAGCTCACAATATTGACATCTGGCATGTTAATAATCTATATAAAGGCTAGGAAATTTTTTCTGTAAAGGGCCAGATACTAAACGTTGCAGCTCTGTGAACCATATGGTGTCTGCTGTAGCCACTCAATCCTGTCTCTGCACTATAGCACACGAGCAGCCTTAGACACTATGCACATGATGGGCATGGACGATCTGGCCCATAGGCTATAGTTTGCCAAATGGCTTCATATCGCTCATGGCTGTATCATAAATCTTATCTTGGCCCCTAACTCAGATCACCTTATTCAGTTGCAGAGATTTGAAATTTTTTTTTTCAAAATCCATTATAATGTGGATGGTCATGTTATTTTGACATGACCATGATAGGTAAATATGTATAAAATTATACTATTTACAATATTAACTTCTCCAATTGTCCCACTAATGTTCTTTTAGGTCCAGGATCCGATGCAAAATCACACTTTTCATTTAGTTGTCATATTTCCTTAGTCTCCTGTAATATGAACCTGGTCCTTAGTCTTTCTTCATTTTTCATGACCTTGACAGTTTTCAAGGGTACTGGTGTGGTATTGTGATATCCCAGAACCAATAGCCCTCCTAGTATCCAAATCTTGGTTTCTAAATACTGTGCTCAACAAAACCCAAACAAAAAACCCACTATGATTCCTTGGAGAAACAACCGATTGCTAGACTGGAGCAGGGAAAGTACAAGATGAGCCTGCGAGATGTTGTAGTGACAGGAAATACGGAAGAGCCTAAAGAAGGCGGGCGGGGGAGCGGCCACATTCTTGAGAGATACAGGAGCCAGACTGAAGGGGGCGCCCAAAGGTCAAATCTGGGAAAACTGAATAACGAAATAAGTAATGACTGCTAGATTATAACCCACTGAATAAAATAAGAATTCATTTGTCCATGCGTATAAATAATGAATGAATGAGTGAATGGATGAATAAATAAAGCATAAACTTCCCTTTCTATAAATTTCCAACTTGTATGTGTAGATGAGGCAATGATTAACCTAGAAAACCACCATTTGGCAAACACCACAGTAATCATTTCAGGGAAGAATTGTCAATGGATGCTCAAATTAGTGGTGAAGGTGTGATAAATTACAAGACACTTAAATCCTCTCACATTATTTCCCCACAAGATACTTATTATGTACAAAGAAATAAAGTAGCTTTGCGGTGGAGAAACCGGAAAGACATTCCTTCACCGAGTGACTGAAGTTACCATGCTCATTACTAACTACATTTTCAGTAATGGAACAAATGGACATCAAACACCTTCTGATATGATGCACTCAGAAGGTCACAACTTCACTTTCTGGTATCGTCACCAAAACTTCAAAACCTGAACTTAAGTATGAGGAAACAATTTAAATATGAGAAAATGTATTGATTGTCAGTGCGTAGTCAGCCTAGTGTCACGCACACTCAGGCACATCCATGCGATCAGCACACTTACAGCTCGGCCTGCATTCAGTTCACAAAGAGATTCATTCAAAGGCTTCTAAGAAGAAAAACTACAGCATGACAGTTGTGCCTCAAGAAGATTAAACCAGTAGGAGAGGATAAGATACAAAAGGAAGGGGGTACAAACGAAAACTACAGGTGTCAATGCCTGTTAGGGATTTTTTACCTTATTTCAGGCACATTGTCATACTAATCTCAACCAGGGTACTGGCTGCAGAAACGGAGAAGAGGAGAGCAAACTGAGAAGTAATATGAAGAAGAATCACGGTGACTTTTCCACTCACTGAGTGTGAAGAGGTGAAGGAGGGAAAGGAAGGTGTCCATTTCCCAGGCCGAGCAGGCAGCAGGAGAGGGCAGTCTACAGTCTGGGAACAAGAAAGAACACTAGGAAATACTGCATTCTCCACTAAGAAACTGAGTTTGAAGAGAACATGTAACTTGGGCAGTGTCAGATGACCAGTAAGGGACAGAATCACTACTTAAATACAAATCTTCTAAGTTCAGAAGTTTCTAGGGACTATATGAAGCTCTGTATATAGAGAGATCTCCAAGGGATTTAAAAAATCTGCAAACTTCTGTAACTGCCAATTTCTATGTCCATAATCAGACTTATGCACAAGATTATAAGCAACTCATAAAAGATATAAAAGAGTAAGTGAAGTTCCCTTTATATCTGTGAGCCCCGTTGGGCTTTATACAGAAGTAAGGACCATGTCCAGAGCCTCCTAGCACTTCCAGCAGTCACTTGATTGGCTGTCAGAGCCCAGCCAACCACAGAGATCCCTCACTCCACTGCCATCATTTTATAGGTATCTGATGCTACACATTCAAATATTTATATATAGGACAGATAGAAAAGACACTAGTGTAAATCATTCAATTTGCACTAGGTCTCTCAGCCTATTTTAAAAGTAGACAAGAGCTAGAGTTTTAGGTTTCAATTCTCTATATGAATTGGCAAAACTGTTGCATCCTGAACCACTACAGCGAAGAAAAGTCTCACCCTTTGAATGCGGAAGACCGGAAGACCCCATCGCTCAACCCATTGGGCTCTAGATTTGACAGGAAATGGGGCTGAGCAGAATTTGCTGATTACTAAGTACAACTAGTCATTTTTCCAGCAGCAGTTCACTCCTGCTTGTGAGGAGAGGTGTTGTGAAGCCTGGAATCTGCCCTCTCCAGCCTTCTGCTAAAGGGAGGTCACAAGGCTGAAAGCAGCACAGTGCTTATCCTCTCTGCAGAAAGGACAGAATGAACAAGAAAAATCTCTCCATTGTATCTAATGCATGAAAAGGTTGAATGAATATATGCAGAAATAAGTAAGTGTATTCTTAAACATTTTTTCTCTTATTTCTGATGCCTGTAATAATAGTGAAACATACACACATTGGGAAAATACATAAAAAGTCATATCCCTCGCATAGACACAGTGTTTGTCTTAAATTACTACAGCCAACGTAATCACATTTTAAATCCTTCTGTAACCACAGTTCAATACATACTCTAAGGAAAGTTTTTCATTATTGCTGTTTGTTTATTTATACTACTGAAAAGGAATAAAAAACATTTCCAATTCAGGTACTCTCAAGTCGGACACTACCTTCCTGCAATTAAAACACAAATTTACTTAAGACCTACTTGCCTAAAACAACCATGTTTTCAAAATGAACAGTCCATGAAATTTGTTAGTAACAGTGGACTGCTTAGGAACAGAGCAAAGTTTCAGTTAAAAGATTACAGTTGTGGAGCTATCCTGGAGAGACTGTGAGCTCAGGGCCAAGCCTTTCCCCTCTGCATCCACTGCCTCTGATTTTAGCTTAGTTTTGATAACTCTTTTCCCTTTGCCTTGTCTTTTCTTTTTTCCTGTTTACTGTTGGATAGAATTATAAATTGTAGAGAGAAAGAGCAGTCTGATCTTACCAAGGAAGTCGCTTTTCTCAAGCTGTTTCTTTCATTTTCAAGCTGGTTCCCAGCCCAGCCTTACTTTGTGTGATCTGAAACTTCATCACTGCTGGTGACTCACCAAGGTCCAAAGTCGGCCCCCGCCCCACCTGCCTGCCTGGATCTTCCAGGGATCTGCTTGCTCATGGGAGCTCTTCCCGTTTTCCCTCATATAAAAATCGTACTTAGAAATATTTAAGCAATAGTTGAATAAAGAAATAAAAAAAAAATACCTGGACACTGGACTTCACTGCTACCATCATCATTTCCTTATTCTCTCTCCTTAACATGTGAATTTCTAAGTGTCCCAAAGAAGTTAATGAGAACTGGCACTTCATGAATTTTTTCCAAAAATATTCAAGGATGACAACTCTCAAGAAAAACATGGTCTCTCTCCCATCACTGACATATTAAGAGCAGAAGGCATACATTAATTATCTTGTTAGATAATCACAGATATACTTAACAGCTACTGAAGATGCTATTATTTGATCTGACATATTTCAGTATATGATTCAGCCCTACCAGGAATTGAGGCAACATTGCTTCTCAGTTGGAAAAAACATCAAATCAGTATTTTTGAACTTCTCAGTAGGTGATAATCCAGTAATTCTGAGAAACATTTTATAGACATATGTAACAAATTACTATGGTAATTGCAAAAGGATTATTAATACTAATAGATCAGTAGTCTTGACCTTTTTGAATGTAACTGTTTTGCTGAAACTAGAACCAAAAAATAAAACTTCTGTGATATTTACCTAAAAAGTTTCGGTAAGACAGAATATTAATGAATCATTTAAATATAACACCTACAATTTAGTCTGTATATGGCATGAATAAGAAAGATTTTTTTTGCATTAGATGGATTGTACACACATACACATTCTGTCCCTCTGTCTTATAAATTCTAGATGGCTACTGGATGGCAAGAAGGAAAGGGAAAACCACATAGTCTTCCTTTATTTATCTCAATTTTGACCTTACATTTAGAAAAGGTGAAGGATAATCCTGGCCAGTGTTTAATTCTGTAGCCTTCTGGAACAGACAATATCAATTTCATAGCACTGCCATAACCATTTATTCCCATTACAGCAGGGCTGCTTGCCTGATGAAAACATAATTGGAAAAAAAGTCCTTCTTATGTAGCATTGTAAACCATCTGCCATATTCAGGTTTTACAATATGTATCAAACTCAGAAAGAAAAAGTGGTAGAAACAGTAGTTTCTGGGACAAATCAGCATCTAAGAACTACAAAAAAGATCATATTATTAGGGAAAGATACACAAATATAAACAACAAATGAGCATGTAAAAATACCTACTCCTGCAAATAAGCATGGATTTTTTTGCTTTATACATATTCCTCTGTAAGCTTTAATATATTCCCAACCCATCACAGAGTGATTTACATACTTTTGTTTACTAGCAACCACATAGGGTTCCAAATCTGTTCTAAGTGCTTTATAAATATTAAACCACTCAATCTGCATAACAACCAATCTTATAAGGGGGGCACTGTTGCACCTATTTTACAGATGGGAGAAACTGAGCAGAACAACCAGGATTCAAATTCAGGCTGCCTATGGAAGCAATTTTACTCTTACCACTACACTGTGCTGGTGATGGTTTCCTTTCTTTGCTATATTTCTCTAAAATATAGATTAAAGTGAAAGATTATGTTCTAAGATTAATTTCAAAGTTAGCACTGGCAGTTAGATTCACATTCTGTGGTTCATAGATTATCTACATTCTTTCCTGGGATGCTTTCATATAAAACATAAGCTGACATAAAAAGAATACTTTCATTTCACCGCTGAATAATACAGTGATTAGATCCACAAAAATATATATATTCAACAAATGCTGCCTCTCACACATAAATTTTCTATTTTTATCCCCTACCCCCACCCCATATGCAAACTATTGTTTTGAGGGAAGACCCTCCAGTACAAAAAGAACAAATAGGGAATAAATAAACTAAGAAAAAATTAATTTGTGCCTCCCTATGGAAAACTATGAAATATACTAAGGAAGTCACACCATTTTTCAGTGTTCATGAAAGAAACAAAAGAAACCAAAATTCTTTTTGTATTTTGTTTCATAGTTAACAATGAATTGATTTTCAATTAAATTAATATGTTCTCTTGTTAAAAAACTACATCCCAGGAGCTCCAGACTTCTCTCTCTCTGTTTTTAAATCCCTGAATACTCATTTGAAAATTAACTTAAAGCCCTTCTTACACTTGTTACTTTATCCACTGAAAATTTTCAAGAAATTATGAAAATTAATTAAGTAATATTTTACTGCAAATATTTTTTCATTAGGAAGTAATAGAGCTAACAACTCTTAAAGTGTTACAGTTTGGGGGAAGGGATAAAATATACACAGAAAGTTTGGTAACAATAATTTCAAGCTAATTTAAGCGGGGGAAAGACTCAGTACCCTACAGTCAACTGTGAGCTCCATGAGAACAGGGTCTGCACTGATTCCAAACTTGATAGGAAAACTAACACCCAGAAGATGGTCTATGATTAGCCATTTTAAACTGTATAAAAGAGGGAAAAGATATACATTAGCAATTTTTGAACAATATCAGTCATCTCAACATTTCTGCACATAAACAGAAACTTTCACAAGCCTCAGATAAACACTTAATCATGGATTTCACATCTATCGCATACCTGTAGCATGCACAACCTAATGAATTGTACTTCCTTCTCCTCTCATTTCAGTTCTCATTTCTCTTTCCCGCATTTCATCACACACACACACACACACACACACACACACCCATGATGGGAGACATAACTTCTTCCAAACTCTGACCGTCTTAAATCCTTCTTCAGAATCTCTCTTATTCTATAGCTGCATCCTATAGTCATCTCTCCTGCTTTTCCACCTGGCTCTCTTTTAACACCAGTCTTTCCACCAGCCCTGCCTCACTTACCAAGACATTTCCAGGAGCCCTCACTTAGTCTTTTGCTGTCTCCTAGAAGTGAAGAGGGCAAAGTAAGGGTAGGGGGTGGAGGGGAAGACGGAGAGGCCTGGGCAGCCCCGGCTGAGAGCCAGTGCGCCTCTCAAAAAGCTTCGAAGCCACCCCGACTCCCATCTCCCTCACTTTTTCCTTCTCTTCCTGCCTCTGACCTTTCATTTTGCCCCCACACCACCAACCTAGTTACCCTGAGCAATGTTTGATTTGGTTACATAAAAGAAGTTAACTATTATTCACATATGCTGATAAAGATTTATGTTTAAAGGAAGCCAGTAATGATTACATATAATCATAAATGTCCAAGAATCTTGTTGTGAGTTATGTTTAATAACACTCCACTCTTATCACATGTGCTTAGTCTTTATAAATTCCTACAAAAATAGCATAATTATCTCCTTGCAATGAAAAACACCAAAGAAATATCATTTCATACATTTCAGGGATTAAAAACGTCAGCTTGACAAGTGGAAAAGTAAGTTTTATTAACAACTATGGAATTAAGTAAAACAATACTTGGAGGGATGGCAAAGGATTAATTTGAATCAAATTATTCCAAAAGTAAAGAGAATACTAGTTAGTTAAACATAGACCTACAGTTTATCCAGTGGTATTTTTAAAAGCTATGTTGATAAATAGTGCTTAATAGTGCCTGATATATAGAAAGCGTTCAGTAAATATTCACTGAGTTAATTAGTTAATGAATTGCTTTTCTGGTTTATACCAGGACTATGAAGATAAATTTGGAAATATTTAGACATTTTTTATGTTCTTCAGTTATATATTACTGCTTCACAGTCAGTCAACACTAAAGATTTAGATTTCTTGTATTGTCAGTAGCAGGTCCCATTAATTTTATCTTCTCTTTCCAAAGCCCTTCCTGTCTTTGAACACTGCCTGTCACGCTGCCCTGTTGTTGAATTTGATTAGATCTAAAAATCTATCAGTGGCACATAAAACTCTGAACTTCTGCTCAACAGTTGGAGTTGTGAGGCAATGATCCTTCCTCAGGTCTGCTGAGAGGTGCTGGGCGCTGGCACCTACGTGCCTTGGGGAGGGTCTAAAGAGCAAGATACACCCGTGCAGATGAGCTCTGGCGTCCTCCCCTCCGGAAGGTTCCTCTGGCAATAAGTGAAAGGCTATACTCATGCTGGTGTCACAGTGGGGCACGCAGTCTCTTAGTGATACTGACTGGGGAGTTGGAGGGAAATTGGAAAGTCATCAAAATACAGCATTGCTTCTCACAACCCCACTATTCTGACAAAAGTACAAGTCAGTGAGGAATCTGCATGTGATTTTTGTTTACAGAGGAGGACATGCTCTGCTTCCCTGCTTGTAGGATTAGAGTGGATACAGAAAAATAAAAAAGGATTTAGTTATTTGAGACTCTTTAAAGTATGGAATTTTTTATGTGGGTAAGAATGTTCCAACTCCCCTTATAAACTATCTGATCTTAGACTAGTTTCTTATACTCCCTCTACCTGTACCTGTCTTTTCGCTATTTTAAAATGTAGGAAAGTAATCCTTACCTGCTGTGTTTGTGAATCCCATGGCTGGCACTTAGTAAATATTCAATAAATGGCTGAAAAACATAGGCAGATAATAAATGTGTGTGTCTATATGTTTACACACACACACACATATAATTATATACATGTCTATTATGTAATTATATTACATATGATGTACATCATATAATGATTTATTATATTATTCATTATATATTTATATATTGTGAAAATGTGTAATATGGAATATTATAAATATATATTTGTATTATATGTTATGTGTCTTTATATATTACATGTTATGGATATATATGCTTGTATGTACTTACAAGGGGCAGGGAGGAAAGACTGGTTCGGCTGGGTTACCCAAGATCTGGCCCTGCTCCCCCAACAACTTCTTCCATATACTGCGGTCCTCACCCTAAAACTCCCAGTGTCTGCAGGACACAGGGAAACAGAAACAGCAACCCAAGCGCCAAGCTCCATACCAGGGAAAGGAAAGTTAAAACCAAAAGCAAAACCTTCCTTCTGTTAGCTGCCGATTCACTTGCCCCTTTTACTGTTCTCTGCAGCCTCTTGCTTTCTACAGTGGAGAGCCACACATCTATGGGCTAGCGACCAGAAGTGGGCAGAGGGCCCCTGGGGTGCCCAGCCAAGCATATATGTGGAAACCTGAAGAATAATTAATTGTTACATCAGGGTAAAGTGGCACGTGCCCGCCCACAGAGAGCCCTCGTGGAGGTGGGGATTCAGACGCGCCCTCTTCAGTCTGTCTGCTATGTCCTTCTGAGCAGCTTTCAGTACGACCAGGGCTCCCAGGACACACAGCGCGGCCACCGCCTTCATCGCTCAACACATTCCTCTCCTATCTCCTCGCGTTAATCTTGCTGCCCGTTGCCTTTGTTCTTTAAGGAACGCTTCCCTCCCTTCATGCCAGAGGCCACACAGCCACCTGCGGCTCGCCTCTGGCACGACTGGGCAGCAAGTCTTTGTTCCTCAAGGTAGGGTAACAGGAAGTGGAGGATTTTGTTCCAGGGTCAGGCCACCGTGGTATTCTGAAGATAAGCGGTTCTGAAACTCAGTCATGCACCTGGCTACAGAAGAGTGTCCCGCAAGCCTGTCTCTCAGCTTTCCTGTGCCGGAAGGAGTATCTGTCCCCGTCTCACTCCCAAGTTCCACTTTTTAAAAGCCTCCTTCTATTACTTTTGGCTGGGGCCATATTAGTTTGGTGAAAAGGACCTGCATGGATGAAGGGTGATTTACACGCGACTGTAGATTCCTGTGCTAAATCACACGTCAGCCAAATTTACCTTGAGAAAGGCCACAGTGACTTCCAAGTGCAGGCCGCCATGCCACTGCCATTTCCACCTGGTTTCTTGACATTAATCTCCTCATCAAATTCATCTTGAATTCTACTGACAATTCGCATGCTGCAGTTTTCTCATGTGTCTCTACATAAAACTTCTTGTCTATGCATGTCCCATTTATTAGCATAGAGTTCTATTATTTACAAAACTTATATATCTATTGTTTTGGGTTATTATTTTACACAAGCTGAGAGAGAAAATGGTATTATCCCCATCTCATGGGTGAGCAAACTGCAGAGAAATTAGGAGACATGACTGAGATCACACAACCAAAAAGTGCCCTGGCTAAAACTCTAACCAAAACCATTGGACTCTTGGGGCAGCACTGGCGCATTCAAGAGCCTCAAGCTATGTAACGAAAGCCTTGTTAATCCTTAATTCGCCTGAAATAACTTTCAGTTCTGATAAGGGTCAAAAGGAAAGAAATTTACTGTGGAATATGGCCCAAAGTGCTGGAGATTCATGACAAGTCAAACAAAAGGGAAAAAAATAGAAATAAGAGGAGAAAAGTGAGAACAAGAAGAGTTTCCACTGGACAGAAACAATAGATCCATTCACTCAAGGAGAATATCAAACCAAGAATTATAGCAACTATTTTTTAAAATGTAAGGATTTTGAAGACTTATTCTAACTTTTTTTTATTAAGGTATAGTTGATCAAACTAAATCTTATGTTGGCTTCAAGTATACAACAGTGTCTCAACGGTTTCCCATATTATTAAATCTACACCCAACTACTGCAGTTATTATCTATCAACATAGGAAGATTTTACAGAATCATTGGCTATATTCTCCTTGCTGTACTACCATCCCCATGACCAGCTCATATCATTGTAGCAAATTTTTGTGTCCCTTTAACCCCTCACCCTACCCACCCACCCACCCCAGCTCTTCCCCCATGGTAACCACAAGTCATTGCTCAGTGTCTATGGATCTACTGATATTTTGTTCATTTTGTTTTGTTTTGTTTTTAGATTGCACAAGTAAGTGAAATCATATGGTATTTCTCTTTCTCCACCTGACTTATTTCACTTAGTATAATATCCCCTAGGTCCATCCATGTTGCTATAAATGGCAAGATTTCTTTCCTTCTTATGGCTGAATAATATTCCATTGTGTATACATACCACATCTTTTTTTATCATTCTTCTATTGATGGACACTTAGGTTGCTTCCATAACATGGCTATTGTAAATAGAGTTGCAATAAACATAGGGGTGCATAAATCTTTTTGAATTGGGATTTTGTTTTCTTCTGGTAAATTCCTTAAAGTGGCATTACTGGGCCTTATGGTATTTCTATTTTTTAGTTTTTTGAGGAACCTCCATATTGCTATTTTCAGTGGCTGTGCCAAATTACATTCCCACCAACAGTGAAGGAGGGTTCTCCTTTCTCCTCATCTTCACCCACACTTGTTATTGCTTGTCTTTTGGATTAGCCATTCTAACTGGTGTGAAGTGATATCTAATTGTGGTTTTGATTTGCATTTCTCTGATGATTACAATATGGAGCATCTTTTCATGTGCCTGTTGGCCATCTGAATTTCTTCTTTGGAGAAGTGTCTGTTCAGATCCTCCACCCATTTTTTTAATCAGGTAATTTGGGGTTTTTTTGGTGTTAAGCCTTATCAGTTCTTTATATATTTTGAATTTTAACCCCTTATTGTATAAATCATTTATGAATGTATTCTCCCACTGTAGGTCACCTCTTTGTTCTGCTGATGGTGCTTTTTGCTGTACAGAAGCTTTTTAGTTTGATGTAGTCCCACTTGTTCATTTTTTATTTTGTTTTCCTTGCCCAGAGAGATGTCTCTAGGAAAAGAACACTCATGCTTATGTTCAAAAGATATTGCCTGTGTTTTCTTCTAAGAGTTTTATGGCTTTATGTCTTACATTTAGATCTCTAATCCATTTAGAGTTTACTTTTTTGTGTGGAGTTAGGCATTAATCCAGTTTCATTCTGTTGCATATAGCTGTCCAGTTTTCCCAACACCAATTATTGAAGAGACTGTCTTTTTCCCATTATATATGCATGACTCCTTTATTGTCTTATTAATTGACCATATATGTGTGGGTTTACATCTGGGCTCTCTATTCTTTTCCATTGCTCTATGGGTCTGTTCTTATGCCAGTACCATACTCTTTTGATTCCTATAGCTTTGTAATAGAGCTTGAAGTCAGGGAGCATAATCCCCCAAATTTTGTTCTTCTTTCTCAGGATTGCTTTGGCTATTCAGAGTCTTTTGTGGTTCCATATGTATTTTAGAACTATTTGCCCCAGTTAATTTAAAAATGCTGTTGGAATTTTGATAGGGATTGCAATGAACCTGTAAATTGCTGTAGGCAGGAAGGCCATTTTGACAAAAGTCCTCCTATCCATGAGCATGGGATGTATTTCCATTTATTGATATCTTCTTTAATTTCTCTCGTAAGTGTCTTGTAGTTTTCAGATTATAGGTCTTTCACTTCCTTGTTTAGGTTTATTCGTAGGTATTTTATTCTTTTTAATGTAATTGAAAATGGAAGTGTTTTCCTGATTTCTCTTCCTGCTAGTTCATTGTTAGTACATAAGAATATAACAGATTTCTGTGTATTAATTTTGTACCCTGCAACTTTGCTGAATTTAGTTATTAGTTCTAGTAGTTTCTTCTTGGAGTCTTTAGGGTTTTCTATATATAGTATCATGTCATCTACAAATAGTGACAGTTTTACTTCTTTATTACCAATTTGGTTGCCTTTTATCTCTTTATTTTGTCTGATTGCTGTGTTTAGGACCTCCAGTGCTATGTAGAATAAAAATGGTAAGAATAGACGTCCTTGTCTTGTTCCTGATCTTAGAGGAAAAGCTTTCAGCTTTTTACCATTCAATATGATGTTAGCTGTGGGTTCGTCATATATTTGGCCTTTATTATGTTGAGATACATGTACATTCCCTGCATACTCATTTAGTTGAGTTTTTATCATGAATGGATGTTGAATTTCATCAAATGCTTTTCAACATCTATTGAGATGATCATATGGTTCTATCCTTCTTTGTGTTAATGTGGTATATGACATTGATTGATTTATGAATACTGTACTATCCTTGCATCCCTGGAATAAATCCCACTTGGTCATGATGGATGATCCTTTTAATGTATTTTTTTAATTTGGTCTACTAATATTTTGATCAGTATTTTTTAATCTATGTTCATCAGGGATATTGGTCTGTAATTTTCTTATTTTTTTCTATTGTTTTATCTCTATTTTATTTATTTCTGCTCTGCTCTTTATTATGTTCCACCCTCTACTAAGTTTGAGTTTCATTTGTCCTTCTTTTTTTATTTTCTTTAGTTGTGAGTTTAGACTGTTTATTTGGAGTGCTCTTGTTTCTTGATGTAGACCTGTATGGTTATGTACTTTCTCTCAGAACTGCTTTTGTGATATGCCACAAGTTTTGAACTGTTATATTTTTGTTTTCACTCCTCTCTATATTTTGATTAATTTCTACTTTGTTCATTGATCTGTTTATTACTTAGAAGCATATTGTTTAGCCTGCATGTATTTGTTGTTTTTGTTTTGTTTTCTTCACACAATTTATTTCCAGTTTCATACAACTGTGGTCTGAGAAGTAGCTTGATGCAATTTCCATTTTTTTTAAATTTATTAAGGCTTTTTGTTGCCTAGTATGTGACATATTCTGTAGAATGTTCCACGTACACTTGAGAAAAATGTGTGTCTTGATGCTTTTGGGTGGTGTGTTCTGTAGATATCTGTTAAGTCCATCTGATCTCATATATTGCTCAGTGCCTCTGTTTCCTTATTTATTTTCTGTCTGGTTGATCTGTCCATTGATGTAAGTGGCATATAAAAGTTCCCTAATATGAATGAGTTGCAGTCTATTCCCCCTTTTGTTCTGTATTTGTTTTACATATTTAAGTGTGCCTATGTTGGGTGCATAAATGTTTATAATCATTATAGCCTCTTGCTGGACTGATCCCTTTACCATTATATAATGTCCTTGTCTCTTCTTACTTTCTTTGTTTTGAAATATATTTTGTCTGATACAAGTACTGCAACTCCTGCTTTTTTCTCCCTATTAGTTGCATGAAATACCTTTTTCCATTCCTTCACTTTTAGTCTGTGCATGTCTTTAGGTCTGAAATGAGTTTCTTGTAGGCAGCACATAGATGGGTCTTGTTTCTTTATCCATTTTGCCACCTTATGTCTTTTGATTGGTGCATTTGGTTTTTACATTTAAGGTAATTATTGATAGTCATGTACTTATTGCCATTTTATTCATTGCTTTCTGGTGTTTTTGTAGTTCCTCTGTTCCTTTCGTCCTCTCAAACTCTTGTTACTTTTCTTTAGTGTCGTAATTGGATTCCATTTGTTTTTTAATTTTTGGTGTATCTATAATAGGCTTTAAGATTGTGGTTACCATAAGGTTCATGGATAGTTTCCTTAATATATAACAGTTTATATTAAATTGATGATCTCTTTATTTCAAACGCAATCTAAAAGTACTAATTTTTTCTTCTTCTTCTTCCTCCACATTTTATGCATTAGATGTCATAATCTGCATTTTTTGTGTATCCCTTGACTGCTTTTGTGTACAGTTGCTTTTATTACTTTTGCTTTGTTTTAATTTAATACTTGCTTGGCATGTAATTGGTCTATTACCTTGACTGTGGGTTTTCAATGGTGAAAAATATTTAGGCTTAAGAGCATTTCCATCTACAAAGTCCCTTTAACATATCCTGTAATGCTGGTTTAGTGGTGGTAAATTCCTTCAGCCTTTGTTTATCTGGGAATTTTTCAATATCTCCTTCAATTTTGAATGATAACCTTGCTTGGTAGAGAATTCTTGGTTTTAGGTCCCTCTGTTTCAATATATAAATATTTCATGCTACTCCCTTCTGGCCTGCAAAGTTCTGCTGAGAAGTCTGCTGATAGACTGATAGGGTTTCCCTTATAAGTAATCTTTTTTCTCTCTCTGGCTGCTTTCTATATTCTCTCCTTATCTTTAATCTTTATCATTTTAACTATTATTATGTCTTGGTGTTATCTTCCTGGGGTTCCATTTGTAGGGGCTCTCTTTGCTTTCAGAATCTGTGTTTCTATTTCCTTCCCCAGATTAGGGAAATTTTCAGCAATTATTTCTTCAAAGAGACTTTCTATCCCTTTATCTTACTCTTCTCCTTCTGGTACCCCTATTATGCATACATTGCTTCATTTGCAGGGTCACACAGCTCTCTTTGCATCCTCTTGTTTCTAGAGATTCTTTTTTCTCTCTGTTCCTCAGCTTCATTGTGTTCCTGTTCTCTAATTCCCATCTCATTGACTGTCTCCTCTACCTGCAGCAGTCTTTCATGCCTACCATTGTACTTGTCATTTCAGATACTGTATTTTCAGCTCTGAGTGGCTCTTTTTCAAATTTTCTTTCTCTTGTTGAAGTCCTCTCTGAGATTGTCAATACTTTTCCACAGATCAGTGAGCATATTTACAATTATTACTTTGAAATCTTTACCAATATTGGTGATCTCCATTTCATTTAGCCCTCTTTCTGGTGTCTTATCCTATACTTTTGTTTGGAACATACCCTCTGCCTCCTCATCTTGTCAGGGTTTCTGTGTTTCTTCCTTTACATTATATGGATCTGCTATGCTTCCTGGTCTACAGAGTAATGGTTTTATGAAGAAGGTGTCCTGTTGTGCCCACAAGCCCAAGACTCTTTAATGTCCAGAGCCTGGTTCTCCTTTGCAGTAGAGTCTCAGTTGCTATTGGTGGACTACAAGGTGGGGCCATCTTTCTGCTTGTCTACTGACAGCAGCTGATCTCTGTCTGCCAGCAGGTGGCAGCTCACCTCAGCTGGCCCTTTGTGAGCCACGCAGCAGTGCTTGTGCTGGGATCACTGTGGGTGGGGCTGCTTCTCTGCCTGCCTGCTGGCAGTGGCCTATGAGACCTACCCTAACTTAAAAGGTGAGGCAACTTAGGCCCAGAATGAGGTGAGGCTGTGAGGCAACCAAGATTAATTCACCGAATCATGGTTTTTTACCAACCATCTACTTTCTCCACTATACCTCACTCCTTTTCTAATATATTTCTATTGCTGCTATACTAGGAACTTAATAGTCCAGCAGTAAAAAATAACAGATATATAATAATATAAAGACCTCTGAGTCCTATTTCTTCATCAATAAGGTAGAGTGACCAGAATACCTAATTCACAAAGCTTTTGCCAGTAATAAATGAAATAATGAGTGTAAAATGCTTAGGAGAAAGACAGCATATTGGAAACATTCAATAAATATTACTATTATTAGAAATTATCATCTTCCTCAAACTCACACCTGTTTCAATGTAGCTCTTTCTGGAAAAGCTGGCAGGAAAACAGAACTACAAAATGATAGATTAAATGCCATGTGTCTTGCAAATGGGTTTCAGCCCCAGGCAAGTTCTCTATAGATTCACTGTGACCAAAGAAATTTACAGCAAAGGGTTCTTGGGGTGAAAGGGTTATACCCAACTTTATTTCCAGGTGGCAGGTCAGTCACTGAAATCCCGTTCACTCAGAGCGAGTCTGTGTTATCACTGCTGCTTTGGATGCAGCAAGCTGGTCTCTGCCTCTGGGCCCCTCTGTCTGTGCAGCCGTCCTCTGGGCCTCTCTGCACAGCCATCCCGCACAGCCGTCCTCTGAGCCTTTCTGCACAGTCGTCCCACACAGCCATCCTCTAGGCCTCTGTCCTCAGTGCTGCCACCACCCCAGCCTCTACTCTGCTCTCCTGCAACCTTGCAGCCCTGCCACCCCATTATGCGCAGAGCACTGGGCGGAACTCTTTATATTAACACAATAATGGCTTATTGCCTAAAGGTGTGGAAGCGATAGCATAGCAACAGGCCAATTACATCATCAGGTGGTTTAAGCTCAGTGAGGATCCTGGCCATAGGAACCCCACTTTACCCACACCATGTCATAAAAAAGTGTATGATAAATTACACTATACCCTTGATACCATTATACCCTTGACCCTGTGGTTACTACTGTGTTTATCATCTACCTAGTTACTCAAATAATTCAAGGTGATGTATGTAAAATTACATGTGCCAGGTTACATTTAAGAGATTGAATCCCTGTCTGTGCCCTTTCACAACTGTTACAAATCCACTAAGCTGTAGGGTGGGAACTTAAGTGCTTTTTAACTAGCCTGAATATAATTTGTGATTTCCCAATAGTCCACACGTAACACAACTACATTTCCACTCAATATCCAGCTGGGGGATAATTCATTTATTTAACAAATACTTATTGAGTTTCTAATATGTACAAGGCATTTACTTGGTGCTAGGGGTATAGCAGTGAAAAAAGGAGACAAAAATCCCTGACCTATTAGAATTCCATTTTAGTGGAAGAACAATCAAGAAAGGGAAAGGGCAGAAATAAAACTGCTTATTTTTTGGAAATGCCATCTCCTAAGCCCAAAGATAAGCTTCCTTTACATTTGAAATAAAGGGATTTTTTAAAATAAAAAGTTGTCTTTTATCTTGACATTGTGCAATCTATCAAAACCTTAGATATAACTTTCTGTGTAGTGACCAACTGCTTTTCCTGCTATGCCTCTAACTTCATTATCTTCATGAGGGATGCAAAATGAGAAAAATATATGAAAATACATTGAATGATAAAAATCTATTAGCATTGAGGATAGTAATTTTAGATAAAGAAGAAATACCAAAGCTTTAAAAGGAATGTACAAATCATGTCACCAAGGGAAAGAAAAGCACAAACTCACTTTCAGGATCAATTCACCCAATTGCTATCATCCCCACCATCCTCTCTCACTCTGTTGTCTCAAGTTAAACCTTTTAAACCAAGAGTAGTGTCTACAGTTTGTGATCACACTCGAAGGTTTGCACTGAACGATCACTTTCTCCTTTCATACCTACTACAATAGAAATATCTAATCCAGATCCAGAATTTTTGAATACAAGGAACAATTCGAACACAGCATAAAGAATAGTCTGAGCATTGGCAGCATGTGTTATATTTTCTGTTGTAAGACATGCTATTTATAAGTATGTAATTTAAAAGTTTCTTTACAGAACAGATGATTTGCAATAAAAGTAATAATAAAAAAGGCCAATGTGTATCAACTTCAAGGCACTATTCTATATTCAAAAGTAAACTCAGTTCTAGAATGGGTACTGATATTATGCCCATTTTACAGATAAGAAAACCTAGTACTTAACACTAAAATAACGCCCAAGTTCTCATGATTGGTAACTGACAGAGCTAGGACTCACATTCCAACAGTCTCCTGCTGATTTTCACATGCTAAAGTTTCTTTCTAATACACTCAGCTCCATCTTAACCCATCACTGTAAGAATTACTTTCTGCTTTCTCTTCCTACCCGCGTTTGCCCCAATAGACAGAAAAACTTGTAGTAATGGAATTATGTCATGTGATTTTACAATGTCCATAGAAATTAGCACAGGGTTAGACATTAAAAAAGTAATCTGCAACAAATAATTTAAAATCCTAAAATTTTGCTTTGTTCATATGTAAAAGAGGCTTATAATCCCAGCTCTTTCAATATCATGGGTATTTATAATGAAATTAATGCTATCATAAATGTAAAAATGTTTTATGAATCCACTAAAATGAAGACAAATTATATTCAGGATACATATTTACTATGAGAAATCACTATCATATGAACTAGAGACCTTAACTTTGTTTTAAAACTTTGGTTTAATAAAGAAGCCTACTGGGTAATCAATTGTGTTTATTATCTATTGCTATGTAAGGATATTACTACAAACTTAATACTTTTAAAAACACATATTTATTATCTCATATTTTCTGTGGGCCAGGAATCCTGACATAACTTCTTTGAGGATTTTGGTTAAGTTCTTACAAGACTTCAGCCAAAGTGTTGGCCAGGCTGTGCTCTCATCTGAGGTTTAATGAGAAAGGATCCCCTTTCAATTTCATCTTTTATCTTGACATTGTGCAATCTATCAAAACCTTAGATATGACTTTCTATGTGAGATTGTTGATAGAATTCACTTTCTTGTGAAACTGAGTGTTTCAAGTGAGGAGTGAGGGCTTAATATGAAAGGTTGCCCCCACCTCCCAAAGGTCATCTGAAGTTACTTGTCATACGGGCTCCCCAACATGGCTACTTACTTTCTCAAAGCTAGTAAATAAGACTCCAGCAAGAGGGATGCTAAAATCTTATGTAACATAAACACACAACATTACATATTATATAACATGCTGCATACATGAAATTATGTATATTCTGTCCACTTTGCCATGTTCTGTGTTCTGTTGGTTGGAAACAAGTATCAAAATCCACCCACACTTTAGAGAAGAGGGTCTCACAAAGGTGTGAACACCAGCAGTTGGGAACACAAGGGCCACCTTAAAAGTCTGTTTGCAATGAAAAAAGGTTAAAAAACAAGGATCAATAGAACTACAAAACAAACAAACACTAATTAACAAAATGGCAACAGTAAGTTCTGACCTATCAGTAATAACTTTAAATGTAAATGGATTAAATTCTCAATCAAAATACACAGAATGCTTGAATGGGTTAAATAAATAAAAAAAAGATCCAATGCAATGCTGGCTACAAGAGACATACTGCCCTTAAAGACACACACAATCTGAGCATGAAGGAATGTGAAAAAGACATTTTGAGTAAATGGTAACCAAAAAATATATATATATATATAGCTATACTTATATCAGACAAACAGACCTTAAAAGTTGTAGGAAGAGACAAAGAAAGTCTATATAATGATAAAGAGTTCAACCATCAAAATGATATAACAACTGTAAATATTCAGGCACCCAACAGCAGAGCACTTAAATATATAAAGCAAAAACAGACCTAAAAAGAGAAATAAATAATAAAGTAAAAGATGTATACTTTATATCCCCACTCTGAACAATGGATAGATGGTCCAGACAGAGACTCAATAAGGAAAAATCAGATTTGAACAACTCTATAGATGAAATGACTTAACAAACATATACAGAACATTCTGTCCAACAACCACAGAATACACATTCTTCTCAAATGCATATGAAACATTTTCTAGGATAGATCATATGTCAGGCCACAAAACAGGCCTTAGCAAATTCAAGAAGACTGAAATCATATCAAGTATCTTATCTGATCACATGTCATGAAATTGGAAATCGATATAGGAGGAAAACTGGAAAATTCATGAATACCTGGAAATTAAACAACACTCTCCTGAACAAATGATGGATCAAAGAAGAAATTAAAGGAGAAATTAAAAAGTTTCTTGAGACAAACAAAAATGGAAACACAACATAACAGAATTTATGGGATGCTTCAAAGGCAGTCCTAAGAGGTAAATTATAGCAATAAACACTTACTTTAAGAAACAAGAAAAATCCCAAATAAACAACCTAACTCTGTGCCATAAGGAACTAGAAAAAGAAAAACAAACTTAGCCCAACATTAGCAGAAGAAAGGAAATAATAAAGGTTAGATTAGAAATAAATGAAACAGGAACACAAAAATAATAGAAAGGATTAACTAAACTAAGAGTTGATACTTTGAAAAGATAAGCAAAATTGACAAACCTTTAGCTAGACTAACCAAGGAAAAAAGAGACACTGCAACTGATACCATACAAAGAATCATAAAAGGTTACTATGAACAACTATGCACCAACAAACTGGACAATTTAGAAGAATATCCGATAAAGGATTAATATTCCAAATATATTTTTTAAAAATCTTATATAACTCAACAGCAAAAACCAAATGATCCAATTTAAAAATTAGCAAAGTACCTGAATAGACATTTTTACAATGGAGATATAGTAATGGCCAACAAATATGTAAAAAAGATATTCAATATCACTAGTCATTAGGGAAATGCAAATTAAAGCTCATGTCTGTTAGAAAGGCCATCATCAAAAAGATAAGAGATAAATGCTGGCTGTGGAGGAAAGAACCTTTGTGCACTGTACATGGGATTATAAATTGTTGCAGCCACAGAAAACAGAATGGAGATTCCTTAAAAAATGAAAAATAGAACTACTAAATGATCCAGCAATTCCATGTGGCAATACAACCAGAGAAATAAAAAAAACTAGCTAGACACCAGATAGAAAAGATATCTGCACCCACATGTTCATAGCAACATTATTTACAATATCCAAGATACGGAAACAACCTAAGTGTCCATCAAAGGGTGAATGTATAAAGAAGTTGTGATACATATATATATTTTTTATGGAATATTATTCATATCCATATATATATATGGAATATTATTCATCCATAAAAAGGAGGAAATCCTACCATCTGTGACAACATGGATGGACTTTAAGGCATTATGCTAAGTAAGTCAGACAGAGTAAGACAAATATTGTATAGTCTCATTTATATGTGGAATCTACATGACAAAGAAAGAAAGAAAAACCACCAAGTGCACAGAAAAAGATCAGATTTGTGGTTACCAGAGGTGGTGGGTTGGGGGAGAAGGAATTGGAGGAAGGTGGTCAAAAGTTACAAACTTCCAATTATAAGATAAGTAAGTACGAAGGATATAAGGTACAATAAGATGACTACAGTTAGCACTGCTGTGTGATATATAGGAATGTTGTTAAGAGATTAGATCCTAATAGTTCTAATCACAAGGAGAATTTTTTTTCTTTTTATTGTATGTAAATGAAATGATGGATGAAAACTAAACATAGTGTGGTAATCATTTTGCAATATTTGCAAATCAAGCCATCACGCTGTACACCTTGCACTTACACAGTGATGCATGTTAATAATTTCTGAGTAAAACTGGGGGAAAAAAGCTAAAATATGTCAGCTACACTACATAACAGCGTTTGTTTTGTGAATAATAATAGAATTGAATATGTGATGGCATCAGGCCAAGACAGACTGACGAATACATCTTATCTCCATCACAGAAAATCTAGCCTACAGAAAGAGAATACACAAAATCCATGGGCTCTTCTCCCTAGAGCAGTGCTAAAACAGGTAATGACAAGGGTTTCTGCTGTGACTATCTTATCTTTTAATGGATGCCCAAATTTCCTGATTCTTAGATGCTGCAGTAGTTTGCAACAGCCTGCTAACAAAATCCCACAGACTGGGCAACTTAATACAAATTTATTTCTCACACTAGAAGTCCAGTGTCAAGGCACTGGCAAGTTTGGTTTCTCCTAAGTCCTTTCTCCTTTGCTTGCAATGGCCCCGTTTCCCTGTCTCCTCACATGTTCCTTCCTGTGTGCACATGTATTACTGGCAACTTTTTGTGTGTCCTTCCTCTAACAAGGACAAGTCAGATCGCATTAGGGACCATCCTAATGGTCTCATTTTAACTGAGTCAGTTCTTTAAGGTCCAAATACAGTCATACTGAGGTACTGGCTCAGGGCTTCAACTATGAATTTGGGCTGGCAGGATACATAATTCAGTCAATAACAGACACTGTCTTTTAGAACTGTTACAACATCAATCAGCCTACAGTTGGGTCTCACTTGTCTGCAAGCTCTCTAAAGTGATTTACCCATCTTGGCGACCCACTACATTTTCATGAGAAACTTTAACTCTCAAAGAGATATTACATTCCTCTTAACTTTATGTTCCCAGGGAATTTGTGCTTATGGACTCCTGCAACTGAAAAATAAACATGCGTAAAAGATAAAACACACACAATAACTGCAATTTTGCTGCACCCAGTGTGTTAGGCATTGTATTGAACATCTGCCCTAATTCATCCATCACAGCTTATTGAGTCGCTAAGACAAAGCAACACAGTCTTTGCATTCAAGGAGCCAACACTTGAGCGGGAAATGTGGAAGAGGAGATAAATTAAGTAAGCAAGCAGATAAACAGGTAATGACATATGTAATGTGTGCCTCATGGAAAGAGAAAAATGCTTGGAGGGAGCCATGAATGTGAGTGGGGTGAAATGTGAGTGCCAGTGGGCTGGGAAAGGAGAAACAACTTTATGTGTGGAGGGGTGGCCTCCCAGAGATGGAGACATCTCACTTGAGGCCATAATGATAAGAAAGAGCCAACCGCAGAAAGAGTGAAGGAAGAGGCCCTCCAGGCGAGACAGACTTTGTTGTATCTGAACCCCTGAGAACAGCACAGATGGCAATGGGGCATGGGGTGAGGAATCCGCACTTGCTCATCAGTCTAGTTGCTGACCCACTGAATGTTAATCAGTCAAGAAAGCAAGCCCAGGCATGGAGGGACTGGATGTGCATGGAATTCTTGGGTTCAAATCCCACCTCTGCCACGTACTAGCTGTGCTAAGATTCAATTTTTCGACTGCAAAAGCTCAGTGTTGCAGATCATTGCATGTGCAGATCATCACGAAGGGTATGTAAGTTAAAAATGCGTTAAACAATGAAAAGCTCTTTGTGTCTGTACTCAGCAAATATTAGATATCTTAACATGAATGAAGGCCACGTACAATTTTTTCTCTTTGTTACTTCCTGTATTAAACCTGCATTTGAAGATAATTCCAATAGAAAGTCTCAATTAGGGGTCTCTAATTAAGAGATAGAGTTAATTTGGAGAAGACTGAGACTTAAAGACTTTATGTGATAGCTTTGGTTAAAACCCAGGTGTTATTTTGGCCAAGAAAACATAGCCCAGTGCAGATTACAAAATGTAGTCCATTTTTGTGCTCAAATATTAAAAAAAGACAAAAATGTATATTGAATATCCAATTTCCTCTCTTTAGTATTTTTCCCCCCTCAAAAAGAAAAAAGAAAAATGCCTGAAATATTTGGCGGGCTTAGAGATGGTAGAATCTGTTCTACCATATAGGATAAGGTTAAACCAGAGAGAAATACATTAAATAAATTGAGTCACAATCACTTAAGCCACCTCACATAACTTAAGCTTCTGGGGCAGATTAGAAGCAGATCTGAAACATTCATTGCTATGTGGAACTTTGTGTTACTATGGCCTCTGGCCCAGGTTCAGGACGTCTCCTAATCGTACAGTATGGATAGGATTCATCCTAAGGTCAGAGAGTAATTCAGGACTCTTGTCTCGCTTTATGACTGAGGTTTCTGGAAGAAATATGTCTGAAATAAGTGTAGAATATGGGCTAGAAGGGCCAGAGAGAGTAGCAGGTCTTGTCATTATTTTGGATATAGAACAGGACTGAAGAAGAGAAAGCTTAGAAAAATCTGTCAGGTTTAGAAAAATATACTTTTGTTTACTCTCTGAAGAAAGAATATAAAGTCTGGAAGGACAAAAATAAGGACATATTTTATGTTGCTCAAAGAGCCTTAGGGACTTTTTCTCCAAGTTTTGTGCTGCACATAGAAGAGCAGTTATCTCTCAGATCCAGCTTCCCAAGACCTATTGGAAATCAAGGGCAAGCAAACAGGCTACCAAAGTTACTGTCAGATTAACAGGTTATTGATCAGTATGCTATCTTTCAAATCAGCAAGGTCAACAAACGAATCTCCATGAACTTTGGGTTACAAAGAAATAGATAAGGGTTACATTCCTTCCACTTATTTCCAATTCTAATTTATGTTTCCTCAGATTACCTGATGGGAAAACAGCCCATTACAATGATTCCAAATTGGGTATCAGCCTAGGCACATTGTTCTTTGTATGAAATTAATGTGCAACAATTATGACGCCTGTGCCAGCTGATGCTGAATCTACAGGGATTGGAAATGACACCATGGATGCTACATAGAAATTACAAGAGGGAATGGCTGCATGAAAGTGTATCACCATAGTCTGCAATTGTGCTAAAATAAACTAATATCAATCGCATGAAGGAAAAAGGGAAAAAGTCTACTTCAAAAAAAAAAAAAAAAGAGAGACACTACAACTGTGCATTGCGGGAGCCAGCAACTGACGGGCCACCCCGCAATCTGGCCCGTGCATACTGTACATGCTTCCTCTCTTCCCAGACACGGGGTCACCTGCTGCTCCCACTTTGCTCTTGCTGTAAAGGCCCTCGTGGTCTTGAACCCCTCCTCCAGTCATTTCCCTCCTCTGCTGAAAACAATACCATCTATAGTTAAGAAAACAAATCTACTCAAAGTTGGCTACAAGTTATGAAAAAGCAGATGTTACAAAATGAAAAATTCATTTTTGAAGGTATGAAACTGGACCTAGAATTTGAATTTGTATGACATTTATTAGCGCTGCTGTCAAGTAAATCTCCAAAAATATACGAGAAGAGAAAGGGGTACATGCATTTTCACTTATTTTCCTGAGGTCTGTTCAAGTAGGTGGAAAGAACCCAGGTGACTGGAGGTCTGTGAACCTTTATACAATATGCTCACACAGTATTTCACCATGTGTGTATAGGGGAAGCTGGACAGAAAGGATGCAGATTGAAATTTAAGTTACCTGGAACTAGAGATGTTCCAGAAAGATTCAATGACTCAGAGAGGGAACAGACTTAGTTATTAATAGTAGCATCAACAATCTACAAAAAAAATATGGTCTAAGCTAAGAAAATGGGGTTATTTTATAAAAGCCTTTTTGAAAGCAAGTATGATGAATACAAAATACAACTTGATAAAATGGGCCAATCCACTTGCGCGAGGACAGCTTTTCTACTTGGTGTTCCTTCCACTTGTTGATCTGCGACTGTGAAGCAAAAATCAGGAAAAAAAATCAACTTCCCTATTAAATCAAAATGAATAATATAGTCTGCATGATCACGCCATAACACACTAAGATCTTGGCAGTTTTTCCTGTACACTTTGCTACTGATGTTCAATGTACAATTTCTCCTAACCAAAGACGAATTACCATTTGTATCAGGTCATGGGTATATGATGCAGAGAACAAATTATTAACACTGAGTCTCACCTTTACTAGGTTATTAGCTGTGTGAACTTAATCTGAACTTACCTAAACCTCGTTTCTTTACCTTAAAAACGGACATATGAATAGTATAGTACCTCTTTACCTCCAAGGACTGGATTAAATAGATATAAATCTCCAACGAGCCGTGCCAATTTTTTGTTCTGAATGGGGTCATATTTATTCTTAGTCCAAAATTAAAATGATTCTGAGAACCCCTGCCTATGCAAGAAATCAACTTCTCCCAAAAATTCAATTATTCCGAGAGTCTAGAAAAGGGACTTTATCACCTGCAATCATTCTCTCTCTCCTCTCCTGCTCCCACTTAGCACTCCTGCTGCCCAGATCCTGCTAGAAGGGAGTCTAATGACCACCTTTCAGAACAAGGTAGTTGTGAGAGGACTTTCGTTCTGTGCCAGGTCAGCTGTAAAGCTGGTAGTCTTCAACTTGTTGAGGCAGTGTTTCATTCATTTCTTACAGAGCCCGGAAACACAGTCTTCTTCTTTACACCTGGGCCATAAACAGCTCCACCAACTGGAATGCCTCACATCTCTTCTAGAATCTCACAGTCTTCTGAAGAGAATGTTTATTTGGAGTCTCCCCTCTCTTTCCATACAGGATCACCCAGTCCAGGAACTTAATGGAGAAGAGATGTCATCTGTCCCAACCATGTGTCTCCTCCCATCCCTCACCTCAAATAAAACTTCTATGAAGCCTTTCCAGTTTCCAGACACCAGCCCTGAGCAAATACATGAATGCAAACAAATAAGTTCAGGGGGATACACAAACAGCATGAGACACAGATCGGTCAATGAAATACCTGTTTGTGTGTGAATGCATTCATTTCTACAACAAATATTTTACTTAAAAATGAACTAGATGGATTTGTAGTGAGAAATCAAGAAACAATATCATTTGTTTAATAAAGTAGCTTTCAAATCCACTCCTTTGGGTAATCCTTTCTTCTCCTGAACAATGTCTCAGAAAGGTCCCATAGCCTTTTCTGGCTATTTTCAAGTATTAACAGATGCACCATTAGATATTAAACAATTCTATTCTAATCAAAATTTAAACATGAATCTCCCAGTCTGTGTAAAGCTTCTCTTCATCCCGCAGCCCCAGCCGCTGCCTCAGCCCGACGTGGCTACAGTGCGCCGCTCTTCCCTCCCTTATTCCATGTGCTCGGGACTCTCCTCTTTTGACAGGGAGAGAGGATGAAGGAACAAAGGGTCCTATTTGTTTTTAAAAAAAACTGTTTTAAATAAATGATTGTGGACAGTTTTAAATATACAAATGGCTAAGATGGCAGAGAGTTTCCAGGTACCCCATTCTCAGTTTGCCCTATTATCAATATCTTACATTAGTATGGCATATTTGTTCTCATTAATACATCAGTATTGATACATATTATCTAAAGATCATACATCATTCAAACTTCCTTAGTTTTTATCTGATGCCGTTTTTATCTTCCGTATCCCACCCAGTTTACCTCATTCCATTTAGGCATCATATCCCCTTAGGCTCCTTTGCCTATGACATCTTCTCAGACTTTCCCAGTTCCTGGGGACTGGTTTTGGGGAAGACTTGTGAGCTATTTTGTAGAGTGTCTCTCTAAAGAAGCTAGTCTGATGTTTGTCTCATGACGACACTGGGATTTGGGAAGGAGTCCACAGACATAAAGTGCCATTTTCATCACATCCTGTTAAGGGTACATAGTGTCAGCCTAACTTATTACTGCTGATGTCGGCCTTGATGGCTGGCTAGGCACTTCTGTCAGGTTTCTGTACTATAAAGTTATTCTTCTTTCCCCCTTCACATACCGGAGTTCTGGGAAGAACGTCACTATATGTAGACCACGTTTAAGGAGTGGGAGTCATACTCTACCTTCTTGAAGGCAAAGTATCTACATAAATTATTTGCAATTCTATATGGGAGATTTAACTATTCTTCCCCATATATCTATTTATTCAATCACTTATTTTTTTCTGTATGAACTCATGGATATTTTTTTATATTTCAAGTTATAATCCAATACTACTTTGTTGTGTTCCAATTATTCCAGCTTCAGCCACTGAGAGTTCTTGCAGTTGGCTACTGTGTCCCTTTGACATATCCCGAGGTCTGTGGGTGGGCAGGGGAGGTCGGGGAGATGGGGGAGAGAGCAGGGGTTCTGTTCTTACTATTTTCTTACCTTCTGGCAGCATGAGATGTCCCAGGCCCACTTCATGTACCCCCTGTCCCAGCCCCAGAGGCAACCATTTCTCCAAAGAGCCGTGGCTCCTTTAATTGAAGAATGATATCAGAAAACAAGATCTTTTGTTTTGCTTTTCTCATTCATCTAAATAACTACATAACATCTGCTTTATGGATATACTATAACAATAAATCTAACCTGTCACTGATTGGTGTACATTTAGGATTTCATCAGTCAGAATCTGAATCCTAGTTTTAATCTATAACATAAGGAGAAAAATACGAACAATCACAGGTACTTCAAGCATTGTAAACCATATTGGAAAATAAAGAACTAACTGCCAGTGTTTATTATGACAAAGATGTAACACCTCACTAGACTTACACAAGGTAATTTTTTTCTTCTGTTGGATTATTTCACAAGGTAACATTTTAGAAGTGCGTTTACTGGGACAAAGTGAAGAACATTTTTATAACGGTTGATGTGTGTTGCCATTTTATATTTTAAAATCAATGTCTAACACTAACAGCAATATTAGAATAGCTAATACTTTTCAAATGATTATTTTGTACCTGTTACTGTCATAAGTGTTTTATTCCTATTAACCCATTTGTCTCACAAAAACCCTGTAAGGTAGATACAATTATTATCATCAACCCGATTTATTCAGATGAGGAAACTGTGACAGAGAGGAATAGCTGGCCCAGAGTCACATGACCTGAAGCAGAGCTGAATTGGAATGCAGTCACTTTGACTTCAGAGCTGGGGTACATCATTATTGCCTCTCATTGCTTATTATGTTCTACATCAAACATTTAGATATAACTCTGGTGGGCAAAAAGGGGAGCATTGATAGCATTAAATACTATTTTAAGGTTGCTTCCTTTTCTTTCTTTGCTTTTGGCTATAATAATTCTCCCATGTCTTTGTTGTCTTTATTTGTATTTTCCTCTAAGTGAAATGCCTATTTAAGTACATTTTCGCAATAATTAGTGAAATCGCCTGGACTAGGTTTGGCACATCACCTGGTTGTATATGACAGGAAGATGGATACTGAATCTTTGCTCTCTTGGTGGCATCTCCCCTCGGCCTGTTTCTTTCTGATTCTTGTTCCAGGATGAAGTTAGTTAGACCTTGGGCAGCTCCAACAGAGTCTCGCTCAACAGGAACCTTCTAGCTTCAGGTTTCCATAGCTACAAACTAATATGTCAGTGGCAGAAGTCCCTGGATGGTGAACATTTCCTAATTTCCCTTCTCCAGATCACTCCTCCTCCAAAGTGTCTGTTGTGGTACAGAAAGGTCAGAGGTCAAAGTGACTTTGGCCATTTTTTTCTGTCAAAAATGACCACAACAATTACTCTCATGCTTATTGGCCATGCAATTTCTGCCATTTACTGCATTAAGAGGTAGACTTTATTTTCCGTCCTCTTGAATTTGGACTGGTCTTGTGACTTGCCCTGACCAACGGCAGCATGTGGAAGAGGGATGCTATGTTATGTCTGAGCGAGGCCTCAGGAGGCTTTGCAGCTTCCCCTTTTCCCCTCTGGAGGTGTATCCTGAGTCCATCTTCATGTAAAGAAGCTCCTACTGAAATGGGCCAAAAATCGGGCTGGAGGAATTCATTACATCATGTCATTCTACCCTCGCAACATGTAGATGACACTGGAGAGAACAAATTCTTTTCTCTGGTTTCTCCAAATAATAACTGAGAGGAATAGGACTCCAATACCAGAACTTGTGGAATTTCCTGCTTATTTGTATCTACTTTAATCTCCAAACAAGGAAGTTTCCAATTTCTTGAAATGCACTTTCCATACACACTGCAGACTTCAGTTCCACACATGGTGAACTATGTAAATCAATGGTGCCACCATTTACACGAGTTATGGTTCAGATGAGGCTAATGTCATTTCTTAAACATTTAACAGTAAATTTTATAGACTTTCCAGATAACTTCAGAAGAAATAATAATTGAAATAAATGCACAAGTGTAGATGACTGAGACCTAGGTAATTTTTCACTTGAATGACTCCTTGAACGACTCAGCACTCCCCTTATCCTAAACTAGATAATCCCCAGTGGGACAGGATTAAATTCTGGAAGGTGATTTTTGGCAGGTTGCAAAAGCAGACATGCTGCCATATGAATCCCTTTATCTGCAAGCATCTTTCCTTGGGGAAAACTCAATGAATATTATGAGGTGTCATTTAAAAATCAGTACAACTCGGAGGACCCAGCACCAAATCACTACCTGGCCCAGGTGTCTGGGTGCCAAATGGGAACAGGAAATCATCACCAAAGAGTCTTTAAATGTCAACTGCTTTCATAAAATATATTATTTCCTTAAAAAGAACTGGTCAGACGCTGGAGGAAGATGGCAACATGAGAGGTGAGACTGAGAGTTCCTCCCAAAAGCACAAACAGTACAAAAATATAGTTAATGAATACAATTAACCTTAAAACAGCAACAAGAAAGAAGGCTGAACCAGACTGAAAACAGACCTCAGGAACAGAGCAGACCTGATAAAACAGGGTAACGTTGGAAAGCCTTAATCTGGTGGGACCCAAGCCCTTCCCCCACTCTAGCTCACTGGGGGGAGGAAGAGAAACAGAGCGGAGGAGGGGGTGGAAGCCTGGGACTCCTGAACACCTAGCCCTGGAGATCTGCTTTGTGAACAGAAACCTACAGTGTGTGGTGCTCTGGAGGATGGGGGGCTCGGACAGGTGGAGTGCTTGTGAAATTGACATTCCGGCCGTTTGTGGAGGAAGGGATCCACACCTGGCTGCTCTGTGTCAGAGGAAAGGCAGACAGTCTGAGAGGCTTCCTAGCAGTGACAGGGCCGCTGAATGGGTGGGGTTTGCACCGGGATTGCTGTGTGGGAGAAGGGAGAGCTGGACAAGGTTGTCTGGGTGTACTCTGCCCAGCTGGTTGGGAACTTTGGGGAGCTTCGGGTGCTCCATCCCCCTGACTGCCTACTCAGCACCGAGGTCCCCCACTGTGACACACAGCCTGCTGAGCCTTCCTACTGGCCTGCAGGTACCTGCTTGCAAACCCGCAGTCGCTGCACAGGGGTCAGGCCAGACACAGGGCGGTCCCAACTATAACAGCTAGAGATGCAAAGCACAGAGGTTTACACATGTGTGCTTGGCCCACTAGCTCTGACACTGGAACTAGGCACCACAGAAGGAAATCAGGAAACAGATCTTTCCTCCCCCAGGAACCAGCTCCACTCCCCTACAACCCACAACCTCAGTCTAGGGGCTGAGCGGCTCCACATACTGGAGTTTCTGCATGCTAGTGGGCACCACACAGAAATATGAAACGACAAAAGAACATGGTTCAGACCAAAATCTGACAAACCCCAGAAAGAAGGTGAAATGAAACTGAACTCACCAATCTTCCTGAAAGAGAGTTCAAAATAAAAATTATAAACATGCTTATGGAGGTACAGAAACATATTCAAGAACTCAGGAATGAATTTAAGTTGGAGATTCAATCATTAAGAAAATGCATATCTGAAATAAAACATACAATGGAGGAATTTAAAAGCAGATTAGATGTAGTAGAAGAGACGGTAAATGAAATAGAAATTAGAGATGAGGAATACAAAGAAGCTGAGGCACAGAAAGAAAAAAGAATCTCTAATAAAGAAAGAAAATTGAGAGAACTGTGTGACCAATCTAAATGCAACAATATTCGTATTATAGGGGTATCAGAAGAAGAAGAGAGAGGAAAAGGAAAAGAAAGTGTCATTGAGGAGGTAATTGCTGAAAACTTCCCCAATCTGAGGAGGAGATAGTCTCTCAAGCCATGGAGGTGCACAGATCTACCAACACAAGGGACCCAAGGGAGACAACATCAAGACATATAATAATTAAAATGGCAAAGATCAAGGATAAAGACAGACTTTTAAAAGCAGCTAGAGAGAGAAAAAAGATCACATACACAGGAAAACCCATCAGGCTATCATCAGACTTCTCAACAGAAACCTTACAGGCCAGAAGGGATGGCATGATATATTTAATGCAATGAAGCAGAAGGGCCTTGAACCAAGAATACTTTACCTGGCAAGGTTATCATTTAAATTTGAAGGAGGGATTAAACAATTTTCAGATAAGCAAAAGCTGAGAGATTATCTCCCACAAACCACCTCTACAGGGCATTTTGGAGGGACTCCTTAGATGGACGTATTCCTAATGCTAAATAGATGTAATCCAAGGGATAGACAAAGAGTACAGATTATGATTCATAACATAAAAAGAATGGAGGAGGAAGAAAAAGGAGGAAAAAAAAAGAATCTTTGGTTGTGTTTGTCATAGTATGCGAAGTAAGTTAAATTAGACTGTTAGATAGTAAGGGAATTTCCCTTGAACCTATGGTAACCACGAATCTAAAGCCTGCAATGGCAATAAGTACATATGTATCAATAATCACCCTAAATGTAAATGGTCTGAATGCACCAATCAAAGAAACAGAGTAACTGAATGGATAAAGAAACAAGACCCATCTATATGCTGCCTACAAGAGACTCACTTCAAACACAAAGACATACACAGATTGAAAGTAAAGGGATGGAAAAAGATATTTCACACAATTAATAGTGAGAAAAAAGCAGGAGTTGGAGTACTTGTATCAGACAAAATAGACTTCAAAACAAAGAAAATCACAAGAGACAAAGAAGGATATTACATAATGATAAAATGGTCATTCCAACAAGAGGATATAACTATTATAAATATCTATGCACCTAACACAGGATCACCTACATATGTCAAACAAATACTAACAGAACTAAAGGGGGAAATAGAATGCAATGCATTCATTTTAGGAGACTTCAACACACCACTCACTCCAGAGGACAGATCAACCAGACAGAAAATAAGTAAAGAGACAGAAGCACTGAACAACATATTAGAACAGATGAACCTAACAGACATCTACAGAACACTCCATCCAAAAGCAATAGGATACACATTCTTCTCAAATGTACATAAACATTTTCAAGAATAGATCATATATTAGGCCACAAAGAGAACCTCAGTAAATTCAACCAGATAGAAATTGTACCAACCAGGTTCTCAGATCACAAAGGTATGAAACTAGAAATAAATTACACAAAGAAAAAGAAAAAGCTCACAAACACATGGAAGCTTAATAACATGCTCCTAAATAATCAGTGGATCAATGACCAAATAAAAACAGAGATCAAGCAATATATGGAGACAAATGACAACAATAATGCAACACCACAAAATCTGTGGGATGCAGTGAAGGCTGTGCTAAGAGGGAAATATACTGCAATACAGGCCTACCTCAGGAAAGAAGAACAATCCCAAATGAACATTCTAAACTCACAATTAATGAAACTAGAAAAGGAAGAAAAAATAAGGCACATAGTCAGTAGAAGGAGGGACATAATAAAGATTAAAGCATAAATAAATAAAATTAGGAAGAGTAAAAAAAAAGAAAGAACAAATGAAAGCAGGAGCTGAATCTTTGAGAAAATAAACAAAATAGATAAGTCCCTAGTGAGACCTATCAAGAAAAAAAGAGAGTCTACACACATAAACAGAATCAGATATGAGAAAGGAAAAATCACTATGGACACGACAGAAATACAAAGAATTATGAGAGAATACTATGAAAAATTATATGGTAACAAACTGGATAACTTAGAAGAAATGGACAACTTTCTAGAAAAATACAACCTTCCAAGGCTGACGCAGGAAAAAACAGAAAATCTGAATAGACAAATTACCAGCAAAGAAATTGAATTGGTAATCAAAAACTATCTAAGAACAAAACTCCTGGACAAGATGGTTTCACTGCTGAATTTTATAAAACATTTAGTGAAGACCTAATACCCATCCTCATTAAAGTTTTCCAAAATGTAGAAGAGGAGGGAACACTCCCAAACTCATTTTACAAGGCCAACTTCACTCTAATACCAAAACCAGGCAAAGACACCACACAAAAAAAGAAAATTACAGACCAATATCCCTGATGAACATAGATGCAAAAATACTCAACCAAATATTAGCAAACCGAATTAAAAACTACACCAAAAAGATAATCCATCATGACCAAGTGGGATTCATCCCAGAGATGCAAAGATGGTACAACATTCGAAAATACATTAACGTCATCCACTACATCAACAAAAAGAAGGACGAAAATCACATGATAATCTCCATACATGCTGAAAAAGCATTCGACACAATTCAATATCCATTCATGATAAAAACTCTCAACAAAATGGGTATAGAGGGCAAGTACCTCAACATAATAAAGGCCATATATCACACACCCACAGCCAACATCATTCTTAACAGCGAGAAACTGAAAGCTTTTCCTTTAAGATTGGGAACAAGACAAGGATGCCCACTCTCCCCACTTTTATTCAACATATTACTGGAGGTCCTAGCCATGGCAATCAGACAACACAAAGAAATAAAAGGCATCCAGACTGGCAAGGATGAAGTCAAACTGTCACTGTTTGCACATGACATTATATTGTACACAAAAAACCCTAAAGAATCCACTCCAAAACTACTAGATCTAATATATGAATTCAGCAAAGTTGCAGGATACAAAATTAATACACAGAAATCTGTTGTAGTCCTATACGCTAACAATTAACTAGCAGAAAGAGAAATCAGGAAAACAATTCCATTCACAAACGCATCCAAATGAATAAAATACCTAGGAATAAACCTAACCAAGGAAATGAAAGACCTATATCCTGAAAACTACAAGACACTCTTAATGGAAACTAAAGAGGACACTAATAAATGCAAATTCAACCCATGCCCTTGGCTAGGAAGAATTAATATTGCCAAAATGGTCCCCCTGCCTAAAGCAATCTACAGATTCAGGCAATCCCTATCAAAATACCTATAGCATTCTTCAATGAACTAGAGCAAATAGTTCTAAAGTACAAATGGAAGCACAAAAGATCCTGAATGTCCAAAGCAATCCTGAGAGAGAAGAGTAAAGCAGGGGAATTTATGCTCCCTGACTTCAAGCTCTACTACAAAGCCACAGTAATCAAGACAATTTGGCACTGGCACAAGAACAGACCCAAAGACCAGTGGAACAGAATAGAGAGCCCAGATATATACCCAAGCATGTATGGTCAATTAATATACTCTAAAGGAGCCATGGATATACAATGGGGAAATGACAGCCTCTTCAACAGCTGGTGTTGGCAAAACTGGACAGCTACATGTAAGAGAATGAAACTGGATTACTGTCTAACCCCATACACAAAAGTAAACTCAAAATGGATCAACGACCTGAATGTAACTCATGAAACCATAAAACTTTTAGAAAAAAACATATGCAAAAATCTCTTGGACATAAACATGAGCAACTTCTTCATTAACATATCTCCCTGTGCAAGGGAAACAAAAGCAAAAATGAACAAATGGGACTATATCAAACTAAAAAGCTTCTGTACAGCCAAGGATACCATCAGTAGAACAATAAGACATCCTAAAGTATGGGAGAATATGTTCATAAATCATATATCCGATAAGGGGTTGACATCCATATTATATAAAGAGCTCATGCACCTCAACAAACAAAAATCAAATAAGCCAATTAAAAAATGGGCAGAGGAACTGAACAGACAGTTCTCCAAAGAAGAAATTCAGATGGCCAACAGGCACATGAAAAGATGCTCCACATCACTAGTCATCAGAGAAATACAAATTAAAACCACAAGGAGATATCACCTCACACCAATTAGGATGGCCGCCATCCAAAAGACAAACAACAACAAATGTTGGCAAGGATGTGGAGAAAGGGGAACCCTCCTACACTGCTGGTGGGAATGCAAATTAGTTCAACCATTGTGGAAAGCAGTATGGAGGTTCCCCAAAAATCTAAAAATAGAAATACCATTTGACCCAGGAATTCCACTCCTAGGAATTTACCCTAAGAATGCAGCTGCCCAATTTGAAAAAGACATATGTACCCCTATGTTTATCAAAGCACTATTTATAATAGTCAAGAAATAGAAGCAACCTAAGTGTCCATCAGTAGATGAATGGATAAAGAAGATGTGGTATAAATACACAACGCAATATTATTCAGCCATAAGAAGAAAACAAATTCTACCATTTGCAACAACATGGATGGAGCTAGAGGGTATTATGCTCAGTGAAATAAGCCAGGTGGAGAAAGATAAGAATCAAATGATTTCACTCGTCTGTGGAGTATAAGAACAAAGAAAAAACTGAAGGAACAAAACAGCAGCAGACTCACAGAACCCAAGAATGGGCTAACAGTTACCAAAGGGAAAGGGACTGGGGAGGATGGGTGGGAAGGGAGGGATAAGGGGGAAAAAGGGCTATTACAATTAGCACACAAAATGTAGCAGGGGTGGGCGTGGGGTAGGGAGATACAGGGAAGGCCGTATAACACAGAGAAGACAAGTAGTGATTGTATAACATCTTACTACGCTGATGGACAGTGACTGCAATGGGGTATGTGGTATGGACTTGATAATAGGGGGAGTCTAGTGACCATAATATTGCTCATTTAATTGTATATTAATAATAGCAAAATAAAAATTTAAATTAAAAAAAAATCAGTACAACTCACTAACAATTTGAATTCACTGTGGTAAAATCTCTAGTACCTATGTCCAAAGTTCCTCTGCCTTTTTCTGGAACACCAAGACATGTATCAGGCAGCAGCAATAAAGCACCAGCAACCTGAGAGCCAGCTACCTTCTATAAACAAGAACCTACTCTCTGAAAAACAAATGACCCTAACCCTTCAGTAAATTTGTTCTGGAAATAACCCGCACTGTAATAAAAAAAGACCAAGACGATCTTCCTGTTTCAAGAAGAACTAAACAATATGAAATTATCAGATTAAAACACAGCTGTTCAATTACATATTTTCAAATTTCTGCATCATAACGTTTTCCTACAGGAATTTTTCAGTCTTTTCACATACAACATTCTGGCCTTGAAAGTGCTAAAATTCCACAAGGAAGCTGCTGGCAATATTTCTTTTTCATCAGGAAAACAACATTGAAATCAGTATTTACTCCAAACCCTGATCAAATTATAAAATCAGCCGTACTCAAGATGACAATTTCAACTATTTGTGGCATGTGTATAAGTCTTTTAAGTGAAAATCGGAGGGAAATTTTATAAAACACAAAGAAAAATGATTATTAAAAATGTTTCTAAATTCTAGTTTTGCTTTATTTTTCTTATTATAAGAGATTGTATTATCAGTGTACAAGAATTGGAGAATCTGAAGTATTTTCGTTTAATTTTTGAACTATCAATAAATTTATACAGCACTAAATAAACAAGATTATTAACTCATGCTATATATCTTGTAATAGTCTCCCTAGTCTTATATACATGATATTATAATGAAAATATAATATCATATCTTGATTTTTTCATTCAACATTTTGGCATGAGTATATCCCCAAGGCTTTTAATAAAAATAAAAAATAAAAAAGGGAAAAAACACACACTTTAAAGCTTCATAAAATCCACATTATAGATATCCAATAATTCAATTAATCATTTCCTTTTTTTGCTCGATACTGTCGATCTATATTTCATTTTGTAGAAATATAGAAATAGCTACAAAATTGAGTATATGCAAAAATATAAATAAACTACACTAAAAGCTGTAGTGGTGGCATTTTTATTAGTCCACACTCAGTACACTCTTTGGTCAAGTTAATATAAAGCCTTTATAAATTGTCACGTGTATGTTGAGACATGTGTGATGTGGCTTCACATCTTTATAAGATATTCTACATGGTCCTGGCTGACACAAAGCTTGACACCAGCATTGGTCTGCTGTCACTCAAATCGCTTGGTCTCTAGAGAAGGTAGACTGGATTCTGGTCTGTCAGTCTGATCCAAAATAAAAACAGAAAAGTCAGACGTTGTTCTTTCAGATTTATATGTGCGTAAGTTTAAAACTAAAAATGTTAAGCCTCTGGATACAGTCTTACTTTCATTTTTTTGCACATTAGCCTTGATTCATAGAATAATTATAAAGAAGATACACAAATTTATAGAAAAGATATATATGTATATATTTATGAACACATACTACCTTTAAAGATCACAAGGGTTCAAGCCGTGTACCCTACTAGGGATGGAGGGAAAAAAGGTCCCTCCATTACTGGCCTCACTTATCTGATAATCTGTTTTTCAAAATGATGGTTCTGTTTCTGCTCTAGGTGCGAAGGGCAGCAGCCCCTGTAGACAAGGGCACCTCGGGGCATCCTGGGGCATCAGTACTGAACTTGGATCTATCCTCAGCCCACTAAACACTTCCCATTACCTGACTATTTATTGTTATACCTTCAGGGCACAAGGTAAGCATTTAAGAAGTTTTGTGTGTGGGGGGGGTTGTTGTTTTATTTTGTTTTGTTTGATGCATGAATGAACCATTGAGGGCCTGCTGTTCTCTGATTCTGACCTGCTGCTGTGACTGTCGCACCTGCCCGTTACATTTCCTAAAAATAAAGGCAGAGATTTCCTTTTGGAGTTTCCTGCCAGAATTACCAGGGCTTCTTCCCTTCATTGGCCTCCTGGCACAAGGCAAAAACCACTAAAGGGCAGTTATTCCTCTCTCCCCTCCATGGAAATAGCAGCACTTCCATATTATAATGAGTTTGGAGAAAACAGAGATTACAAACAAAAATCACCTTTACATGGTCTAAAAAAATAAAAGAATCTCAGAATGTTGACATTAAAAAGAGATTAGTGACTGCCCTGGTTGACATTCCCATCACTCACCCACTGTTGGTGGGAATGTAAATTGGGGCACCCACTAAGAATCTCCCTTTTTGACACCAGCATTCTGGAATGTGAGGAATTCATAAGCCTCCTGTGCCTTCTAACTCTCCTTTCCTTTCTCAATGCCCTATAATCTTCTGTCCATTATTCTCAAAACCAGTCTGCAGCTTGTCTCTATTGCACCCTCGGTGTCTAGAACAAGGCCTGGAAGACAGTGAGTATCAGTGAGGAGTATCCGTGAGTATCAGTGAGTACCAGCGAGCTTGTTAGGCCACAGTGGCACCTCTGGTCCCCATGCTGCTCTCCATCCTATCCACCCTGAACAACTCCCTCCAGGACTCACTGTCTTGAAAGGCCACTTTGGTCACACCTCTGTCCAACCAAAGACCCACAAAGCTCCTCTGACTGATGGTGTCCATGGCCAACACCCGGCCCTCAGGCTCCTCTCCCGTCTCACTGTGAACCGCCTCCCTGTCCAATGCTGATGTCACTGACCAGACACACTCTCTGTTCCCACCAGGCCTTCCCATGGTCTGCCGTCAGCGTCTATGCTCACCAAAATGCAAACACATGTCCCATACATCTTCAGGACTCCTCACTGATTCAGAAGAGCCTAGCTTTCTTTTTCCCTTGCAAAATCCTGTTTATGCTACTGTTCAAATCTTCCTTCGTGAAAAGTGTTTTCTCACTGTTCATTGAGATTTCCTTCCTTTGAATTCATATTTATTTAGTGCTTCTTCTTTTATTGTTTTTCTGTAGTTCACCTCTCCAATTAGATTCCCTCCTCAAAGCTCCCAACAGTTTTCCAGTAGTGTCATAATATAATTCACATTAAGGCTGTGCAGCTGTATGGAAGGGTCAGAGATCACAGAGGCCACCTAATAATTGATGAGAGGCTAATTTAACTCACCATCCAGTTCCTTAAAAATGCACAATATTACCATGTAAAAGTCATAAAAATGAATTTGAATGTTTTATCTCAATCAGAAAAAAACGGTCTATGAGTATATGATTGTGTAAACATAAGTAAATATGTGTTTTTATCCTAAGAGACAGAAATCAGCTTTCTCTCCTGCTCCTCTCTGGGTACTTTTCTCCTGTTCTGAAATATTATCCTGTTCAATTTCACACTGTTGGATATCATATTAACTCAAAGTGTTAAAACTTCATTGATAAGGACCCAAAATGAACACTTATCCCCAAAAATGCTTTATCATTGATAAAAAAATTATGATTAAGTATTTCCCCCCAAAAAAGCTTATCTAGGGTATCATCTATAAATATCCATGGCACTGATGACTTCCTAAAAACTGTCTATCTGCCTACTTGCACTTATTATCTGAATTTCACACATACTCATTTTCTCTGATATTTTCTAAGACCTTTCGATTCTGCTGGTTTATTTGCTCACTCTTCCTGCCACCCGTGTGCACCAACTAAAACAAGAATACAACCATAATTTACCAAGAAGTATTGAATCTGATCTTCTAACACAGCATGGTCCAATAGAACTTTCTATGATGATGGAAATTCTATCCCCCCACCCCCATCCACAGTTTCACTCTCCATGGCTTCAGTTACGCACAGTCAGCTGCAGCCTGGAAGCACATGATCCTCTTTCTGACACAGCAGAACCTCAGTAGGAGGCAAACACTATGTCACAAATGTCTGTGCCATTCACCTGACTCTGTCCCATCGAGTGGACATTATATCACCTCACATCATCACAAGAAATACACTCACAATACAGTGAAACAAGGTACTTTGAGAAAGGGACCCTCAGAATATCCCTCTCTCAAAATATCTTATAGTTCTGTATTCACCCTTCTTGTGCTTCACATAACTTTCATTACAGTACATTGGAAAACTTCTATTTTATCGTTAGTGTTGTTAATCTCTTGCTGTGCCTAATTTATAAATTAAACTTTACCATAGGTATGTTTGTATATGGAAAAACATAGAATATATTCGGTTTGCTGCTATTTATGGTTTCAGGCATCCACTGGGGTCTGGAACATATTCCTGCATGGATAAAGGGGGGACTACTACGTAACTTGTACTGCTGGAGACAGAAGCCACTAGCCATTTCTGGCTATTGAGCACTTGAAGTGTGGCTAGTGGGACACAGGAAAACTGGGTTTCTCATGAATTTTTCATTTTAGTTATTGTAAACAGCCACATGTTAGCTAGTGACTGCTGTATTGGACAGTGTAATTCTAATACAGTGTAATTCTAATAAAGTTAAGATTACCGCATTTACCAAAATTACAGAGGATAAGTAAATATATTCAGGATAGAACGGCATTTATTTTAACAGTAAATTGCAGTTGATATCTCTCAGTAAATAAAAACAAGTATTTGGAAGGGATATTTCCCAGGAGTCAGAAGCTGTGTGTTTGCAGCTATATTCCTAACTAGTTGTGCGGCACTGGGAAAATCACTTTATTTCTCAGGACCTTAAAAGTTTAGAATATGTGATCACCAACTTTGAAATTGTTTCCTTCTATATTACTCTCATACTATTCAAACTATCTTGAGGGTATTTTTGAGTATCATATAAGAAAGAAATACATGTTTGAACACTTTGCAAACTGGAAAGTGGCACACACCAAAAGTAAAATTAAATAGAAATATGATTCAGGATCATCAATTCCCAAATTCACTAGGATTTTGATGCTGAATCCCTAATTCACATATATTTATGCATTGCCACAGAATATATGCTGGTATTTATAAATAAGAATCTGTAATATTTCAAATCTTGTTTTATATGCTTCAGGTAAAAGCAAATAATAGCAAGCATATAACACATAGTTACTATGAATTAAACCCTTTATCTGGCCTGGGTATTCATAAAATAAATACGTTTTATTTTTTCATTGTGTGCAAAAAGTAAACTAGTTCCTCAAATCTTCAGTCCTCACTGGCAAGACCCTCTTGAAGACTGGTTTCTGCAGCCCACTGCACAGCACACACAGGACCACATAACACTGTTCTCACACACAGGCATGGTAGTCAGCAGGTCTGCGGAACTAACCACCTGCAGGAAGAGGAGTGGTATGAGGACAAAGATGTTTTCTAGTCCTGCTTGTTTCAATGAATGGCCAGTGAGCTGTGATGTGAGGGGTCCACCTTCCTCCAATGTGAGAAGTCCACTCCCTGGTAGGTGCATAAAATGATCCGTTTGTATGCAGAAAGAAAATATTAAAACTGTTGCTTATATTTCATGTTTAAAGACTAAGAGAGAAATTGACAAACATTTAATACGCAGCATATAGAGACTGCTAATTGCTTACTGTAATATCTGTTCTCCCTTTCCAACTTAGTAACAAAAACCCAACTTTTAGCTCAATATGTTGTCATTTAGGAAAAAAAGTTGTCATTTCCTGGCTGTCCTTGCAGCTAAGTTTTGGCCACTGTGATCACAGTGTCGCCACTTAGAATGTGAACACAATGGCTAGAGATTCAGCACTTATGAGGCAGAGGACCCCTATAAGGAGAGAATTTCAGAAAGAAGAGAACTTTTACCTGATGACCTTACACAGCTACCAAAAAGTCTTTGTAAACCTCCAGATTTCACATGGCAGAAAAATATAACTTCATCTAGTTCAAGACACTGCTATTTGTTTAATATCTTTTCCACTGTATGCAGCTGCTAAACTTTACTGATAAACATAGATTTATTGGTACTGCATTTTTATAATATGCAAATTAATGTACATATATATATATATATATATGTTCTTTTTCTCTGATAGGATATATAATAAAATAGTTTAAAGATTACAGGGGTAAAGGACTGTTGTATATACTCCCAAGGTCATCTCTACTTTGAATTAATGGAGGTTAATGGATTATCATCATACACTAATGACACTACAGGAGACTCTTAGTACTTGGAGACGCTATCACTATAGATCATTGGAAAATCTAAAGTTCACAACATACTCATCTTTGTAAATATCCCTTAATTTTTCACAGATATAATCTCTGTCCAGAATCTCACATTCTCTGAATATATCTGTCCATCACATATTACAAAGAAAAATGTTTAAATCACTGCACAAAAAGCTATAAAGTAACAAATCGAGAATGCACAAAATATCAATATTTAGGTGCTGGTGGCTAGCTACATTCACTCATCAGTTAATAAGTTAGCCCCACATATCAGTCTCACAGTGCATATTACTCAAATCTATACTTTAAATTCTATTTTTTAAAATCTTTTATCATGATTCTAAGGTTTGCTTGCAAATGGTTAAGTCCTCCAAGGTTGAATCCACAAATATCAAGGGCTTGTTGTATTAGCCAGTCTCCTACTGCATCCTACCATGCTATAGAAAGATTCTTGATTAACAGAAATCCATGCTTAAATTCAGTGGTGATGGTCAAAATAGGCCCTCAGGTGGCCCACGTATGCTTCAACCAAGAGCCCTTACACCCTTGACTCATAATCATTCATTCTACTTGGGTTTCCTCGAGTATCAGGAGTTTCTAGCTTACCAGAAGGCTCTATGCCTAGAGCCACTGTTTCTACTGACAAATTGACACTAAAAGAAGCAGCTCCCATCCATTTCTTGCTATGGAGTCATGATCTTGGTGAAAATACATTCACTCCAATGATCAAGCATTCACAGTGAATCTGCCTCACCTTCCCTCAGGGTCACATCCTCTTGTGATGACAATGGCAGCTGGGAGGGGGAAGCCTGAAAACGGGGACCACTGCCTGCTGCCCAGAGTGTACTTTCATCTCCCTGAAAAAAGACTGGCCCAGCATCAACGGCCCAGTCCACAGTAGGGAGCCATCTGCCAGCCAGATCTTCACATCCAGAAGGGGTGCTAAATGGCTGGCAGGGAAGATGAGATTCAGTGACATAATGAGGGAAGGCTCTGCCACTAATTTCATAAAGTTTAGCCTGTAAAGCAATAAACAAAAAGCTGGCAACACCCAGGAACTGAATGTCTACTTTCCAAGCACAGTGTCTCCTGGAGTTCAGAAGAAACAGCACAAATGAAAGGGGGAAATGGTACTGAATAAATCATCTGTTAAAATAGTCCGCCGCAACACAAATGCTATATATCGGGAACGCTGGGTGGAGAACGCACTGATTTTCCTTCACCTTGCTTTGCCAGGGTTGATCAAATAAATGCAACTTCCAGGAAATGTCGGAGAGAGAACAGCACGAAAGCTGGAGTTTCTTGTGTCACTTCTTGTTCCTAAGGTTTCATCTTCTTTTGTTGAAGATGGGCTACCAAAAATTGTCACAATTTATCAATCAAAACACCACATTTAACTAGCAATACGGCAAAATGTCATTACAATGATTCCAATAGTAATTCAGATCAGAGGGAATTAAAGAAAATGTGATTTCATACACTTAATATGCTGTAGTAGTCTTTCCAATGGATAAATTAAGAAATGGTAGGTACAAAATGGGTAGATTAAGATATAAATGTGAGATTAAAGACGACATCTCAAGAGTAGATCATAAGAAAGGAATGGAAGAAATATATATGTAAATATATTTAGCAACTAATGGAAGAATTCTTTCTGAAATGTTTGGGTTCTTCTGATTTAACACAGAATCATAATTCTAGAATTTGAAGCTAAGTAAGAGTAGTAGGACTTTTAACTCAGCTCTCTTTTTGTAAAGATGAAGAGGCTGGAGCCTAGAAAAGTTAAGGATATCCATAAAATTACACAGAAAATTAACAACAGAGTTAAGAGAACTCAGGTCTTCAGATGCTGCTCAAGTTTTAAATCTTGTTTTCATTGTTTTTTCATTCTTTTCTGTATCTCTGAGTTTAACATTTTTATTTATGTTTTCCAAAGACTCACTTAAAACATAACCTTTGAAAGAATTTTTTGGGCTGATAGAATTGCTCTGTATCCTGATTGTACGGGTACTTTCAGAAGTCTATGCATGTTTTAAAACTTACAGAGCTGTACACCACAAACAGTATATTAAAAACATCTAAAAAATAGCCTTCAATGTTACTGAAGGAAATGACTTTTTATCTAGTGTGTCTGAATTTCTCATACTATAATTTTTAGTTATTTTCAATAGGAAACCAAGAATAAAATCTGGACAGTTTAACCCTTTTGTCCATTAGTCACTGATTCTATTTATTTGGTGGCCTATTTCATCATATGCAATTTCTCTATCATCAAATATAAGTGTAAAATAAGGAAATAAGGAAATAAGGATGAAGTACAAATCCTTCCTATTATTGACCAGACAGGCAAAAAAAAAAAAAAAAAAGTGAGAGAGAAAATTTTTCTACAAGAAACTGATCAGTGAAGAAGTAGTCTCTATGGACCTACTATTAGAAAATTATACCCATGTAGGTCAGTCCTAAAAAGTGATGAAATACACAATGATTACAGCTACCTACCATTTATGGAGACCCTAACACTAAACACTGTGTTAGAGGGATATCAATTACATCTAATCCAGCCAAGCCATCAGGAGAAAAATTAATTTTTAATGCCAATCATCTGTATTTAATGCAAACATAGGGGATAAATCTACAAGATTATGACAGAGTGGAAAGGACATGGTTTCTAGAGTCATGCAATGGGATTCAAATTGCAATTTCACTCTCTTTCTCACTCTGAGATATTTGACGTTTTTTTTTAAACATCTCTGACTTTCAGATTTATCACTGAATAATAGAAAAAGCTTCCCTTCTTTGATGGATAATTGTATGGATTAAATATTATAATGCATCTAAATAATAACAGTTAACATTTATTGTTTGCCATGGACACTGCTCTAAGTGCTTTAAGTAATATAATTTGCAGAAAAAGTCTAGAAAAAGTTATAGATAAGAAAACAGACACAGAAGGTTAAGCAACTTGCTGAAGATCATAGTGAGAGGAAGCTGAAAATTGAGATTTAGATCCAAACATTCCAGTTCCAGAGTCAATTTGCTTAAAGAACTTCGCTGTTATTGCCTCATGTATAAATGATTTGGCAGAGTAGATGCTCAGCTAATGGCTCCACTGTAACTGCAGCTTTTTACTTTTTATGGCAACTAATCTCACTGGACTCTCAGAAGCTCAAAGTGGATTAGGGTTACAGATGTTAATGATATAAATAAAACCATTTTGCTAACACTGATACTTTTCATTACACTTTCCCTCCACCACTACAGCAAAGTCAGAGACTTCTTTTTAATGCTGATGTTAATCAAAAGTGAAGGCTTACATTTTTTAAAAATATGTACCCTGCCCTTAATCTCCTTAGCTCTGGGTCTAGATGCCCAACTGCTCCCAAACATTTCCAGGTGCATGTCATACCTGTTCACAATGTTTAGAACATAGGGAATTGGAGTAGATAAAAAGACGGGATATAAAATGGGAAAAAATGGAAGTTTTTGCAGTTCATTTTTGGTGAATGATTGCCTTTCTTTGAGAAGAGAGCCATAGGTCTCCCTGAGTGGAGAAGGAGAAAGGAACTGATCGGGAAACTCCCTGGGCCACAGGAGGAGCACAGGCAATGGGACTCAGAAGAGAAACATCAATGAAGGTCAACGGCGATTCAAGAGCAGGACCAAGTCTGGCACAGCAGATCTTGGCCCTTGGAGAAAATAGAGGTTATCACAAAATATGGGCAAGATCTCAGATCCTTATTTTTTTTATTAAAAAAGTTTGTGTGAAGCCTGTGGGAACTAATTTCTGCCAACAGGGATTCTTTGGCCCATGGAACTCCTCTACAGGCACCTAAATGTCCTCTTATCCCAGATTCCTGCACATTCCTCACTGCCTAAGCCAACCTGTGGAAATGGCCTGCACATAATGCTTCAGAACAGAATCATCTTCACTTTTCCCTCCAATTTCCTTGGCCAGGTCTATCCCAGCTTCATGGTATGTATAACTTCTGTTCTTTCTCCACCCTTACTGTACCTGCTCTGATTCTGGCTGACATTGTCTATTTCCAGGATAACCTGGGTGCCCTCTAAAAGTCAAGGGTGGTAAATGCACAGTGCATTTGCTGTAACTCCCCTCTCCTTTGCTTAATTATGAGGATCCTTCCATCTTGTTGAATCCTTAACACCAGGTTCTAGGAAGTCTCCAACATGTGACTGGAGTTAGCACACAAGATGATACCTATTGGCTGTATCTTCATACCTTTCTAATCTATTATTCATACTTCGCTGGAACCACCCACCTAAAAGAGATCCACTGTGGTGGCAGAATCCTAAGACAGCCTCCAGTGTTCCCATCCTCGGTATGCGTGCCTTACAGAATTCCTACCTTTCGAACGTGGGTGAAACTGTGAATATGAGGCACTAGCCTCGCCGTGACTAAGTCAAGAATCAGTTGGCTTTGGATTATTCAAAAGGGAGTGGCCAAATCAGCTAAATTCTTTACAGGGATATGGCTCTTCCGAAAGTCGAGAGATCTGACATGAGGGAGACTGTCTGGCGCTGGCTTCAGATGGGGAAGTGTACGTTCGCGGCTGCACCCTAACGGACTGGTCTCAGGAAGGAAACGCTTTGTGTTGGTGCTCAGCTCACACCCTTATGTCAGTCTCATGAGGTGCTGTCAGAGAGCCCAGTTTTACATGGCCAGACTTCTGGCTTAAGGAACCATGAATAAATAAATAGGCTTTTTTTTCAAGCCACTGAGTTTGTAGAAATTTGTTACATGCACACATACAAAGTATAAACTAATTAAAACAACCAAATACACTCACCCTATCTTCTTCCATTCAAAAAATCTATCTCCCCAAAATAGCAGAATAAAGGTAATTGCTCTTAACATCTGGTACGATTTCACCAAATAAATAATATTTGATGCTATTGGATGAATATTTCTTCCATTCTATGGTATGTATCGCTATCTAAAAACACCCGAAAAGCTGTATTTCCTCAATGCATCGCTCATCCACATGAAAGCCTCGCATAACTAAGGTATGATTAAAGGACTCTGCCGGGGAGCCTTTCGTTGTAATGTTCTACCACTGAAGCTTCTGATACGCAGCTCCCTGATACAACAGCCCTACACTGACACGGGAGTATGAACTACATGAGTCCCTTACGTCTGGGCACCACTGTGGAATGTCGGTGCACCTCTCAAGATATAACCTCTGAATGTGTCAGTTCCAGGACACATTTTCCTGTGTGTCAGCCATTTTCCTGCTATGATTACTCTGTGGGTGCTCAAGTTGTTTATATCTTTCTTTGATTCATTTTTTGACAGGCATTTCATAAGATATAGCCCCACTATATTGTGGAATTCCGAATGTTCGGTTTTCTTTGGATAGAAGACATATTCTTTCTCTGTGACAAGTTGATTCTTCCCAAGGAGTTCCCTAAACAAATGATAAAAGACGTAAGTGACCAGGCTGCATAACAGGGAAGGTACGCCATGGGGCAGCATACACGGGACATCAGAGTCAACACAAAGCATTTCTTTCCTAAAAAGCAATAATACGTTAGTGTTCAGTCACGATATGTCCATAAGAGGCAAAAAAGAAATCTACCTCTTTCACATTTCACTTATCACTCTCTCTTTTCACCCATTTCTTTTTTGAATCATGATTTGACCAACTTTTCTGCAATTAATAACCCAGAAAACAGAATATACTACTACATGGATGAGAGTGTTTTGTTCTCATCCGGGACTAAGGAAGTAAATGAAGGTAGTTTATGGCTAATGTGTTTCAGTGGTTCTTTTCTCAACTCTAGACTGCTGGAAATGTAAAATGTATTCTTAGGCATATATTAAAACTACTTCCTGGGAGAATAGACAGTCAATCAATATTTGAGTTGAGCTCTAAACCTTGAAGGATGTTGACTTACACTTGCTCATTCAACTGATATTTATGGCCTGTTTCTGATGTGACAAAGTATAAGAGTAGATAGGTATAAGAAATAGCTACTGACCTATAGTTGGTCAGAGTTTAGTGCAACACAATACACATGACAAGATTGGTTTCAATAGGATGAATGCAGAGGGGCTGCTTGAGGAAGGAGAGATTATTTATTTGCACATGACTCGAACGAAACGAGCATGTGTGTGTGTGTGTGTGTGTGTGTGTGTGTGTGTGTATGTTTGAGTAAAGGGGGGAAGAGAAAGAAAGTGAATATGCAGGGATGATCCTTAAGCTGTATCTTTTTAAATGTGTGGGTAATGACAGGTTGTGTAACAGAAGGTGTTTCAAGGCAAGAAAACAACATGGAGTCATGAGAAGACATGGCATGTATGGAGGAAAGACTGAGAAGTTTCCTGTGAAAAGACAGTTATGAAACAACCAATAGTAAAATATGATGTTGGAAGCACAATGGGACTTTGTGAAAGGTTTTGGGTGGCATAATACAGGGGTAATTATTTTCTTCTGCCTAATTGTTCTTCACCCCCATTCTTCTCCCCAACATACACCCTGATCTGATGGCCGGCACCTGCTGTGGCCAGTAAGAATCACCCCTTCTAGGAAGACCGACTGTAGTGATAGGTCCACGGGTGGCGCAGGACCTAAGCCAGTCTGTAGAAGCTGATCGCAGTGATGACCCAAAGACAGGCACTTTCTAGGCATTTCCTGGGCCGCTTCTTATTGGATATTGGTCGGAAGAAGGAAAGATAGAGAGGAAGAGCCCTCTTTAGCCCTTCTGATGACAAGATTTAAAGATATAAACTCGACACTATCACTGGTTGTGTGCCTGCCATGGTGACTGAGCTCGTCTGCAGGAGGTAAGTCAAGACCCAAAGAGCAGAAGGTACACAAGAGCCGAGGGAGGTGCCATCTTCACAGGGTTTTGCTCTTTAAATATAGTCATTCCTGAGGCAGCCCTGTTCATAGCCCTTTTCAATAATTTGGTTTAATAAGCCAGTATTTTCATTTCTAGACTAATTAAAATCATATTTCTGTTACAACCAAGCCTGTAAGCTTATGTCTTGTGTCTTATTTCTTTTGCATCTCTTATTTTTTAAATTGCAGGTACTTTATTTTTTAATTTACAAACATTAGTGGTACTTTATGCAGTTTTGGGAGTGGGGCAGTGTTCAGTTTTTAACAGTAGTTAAATCATATCTGCTAAGGCTTCTGTTTTTTTTAATGACACACTGGTTAATATAAATTAGTACTGCTACTATGGACAACTGGAAAAGCTGATAAAATATTATAAAAAAATAATGTATTATAAGGCTTTGTAAAGCTAACAAGAGAGTAAAAAATTACAAGGTCAGGATACAAAGGAGAACAGAGATCCATAAAGATAACCCTGATTTTAGGGTCACTTTTTCAAGGAATCTGGAGGATAAGTTAAGAATCAATTTATATAGATTATCAGCACAAGGAAGAATGAGATTGGAGTCCAGGTCCTACTAAATTGGGGATTGGTAGTCCATTTCTTCAGGTAGTGACATGAAAAGGCTCAATGTAAGAAGTAACAGTGCACCAGAAGTGAAGAGCCCCTCAGTGGAACTGCATCTTCCCTTCAAATCATCAAAGTGACTGGAATTGAACTGAGGCACTCCTGTATTACCAGTGCCATCAAGTGCCTGGAAGTAGCTAACATAGATCCTCTCTGAAGGAAAATAGTAGCAACCAGAACTCAAATTATTTTCCAATTTAAAAATACTATTTCACTGTAAAATGCAAAATAAGGGCACAAGGCAATAAATCAGTAGAGATGAAACACTCCAGATACAATGAACAACAGAAATGAAATTATATGGCCTCCAGATATCAGAATAGACTTTAAAGTACAAGGCTTATTATCTTCAAAGAGATAAAAAGACAAGATTGCAGATTTTGGCAGAGAAATAGAAGCCATAAAAAATAAATCACATGAAAATTCTAGAACCAGTAAATATGATCATTTAAACTTAAGAACACAAAGGATGGTTTTAAAAGCAAAATAGCAACAGCTGCAAAAATTACTTAGTAAACATCAACATGAGTTGGAAGAAAACATGTGGAATAAAGCATAAAGAAAAAAAATGAATATGCCAAAAAGAGGGAAAGAGTAATATAGAGTATAAGTGTCTATAATTTTGGGTTATTTGAGTAAAACAAAAAGAGGAGAAAAGGGTAACCACATTATTTCAAAGAATACTGAGAACTTCCCAAAATGGATTGAAGACACTAAGCCACAGATTTAAGAGGCTATGCAAACTCAATATAAATAAAAAGACACCTACAGCAAAACACATCATAGCAAACTGACAGAAAATTAAATAAAGGAAAAGGTCTTAAAAGAGAAGGTAGAAAAGAAAGGATTAACTTCAAAGCAGTTAGAGTTATGCTTACAGCTAATTTATCTGCAGAAAAAGAAAGGAAGCTAGAAGAAATAAAATATGCTTAAAAAATACATGCTAACTTAGAGTTCTGTACCAAAGTAATGTATATACATATTCAATAATTAAGATGATATAGAAATATTTCATGCAAATAAAAACTTAAAGAATTAAGAATTCATGAGCATCAGATGCATATAAAAGAAAAACTTAATGATATAATTGATATAAATCAATGAAAATGGAAGGTTAGAAATATAGGAAGACATAAAAAATAATGAAGATAAGAAATATATGGATATATAAATGAATGTTGATGCTATGATAAATATAGTATCTTTTATAGTTTAAGTAATATGAAAAATTAAATACCCAACAAAAATAGAATGTATTTAGAGGAAAACGAATTGACTGAAGATAGTCAAATGTCCTTGCATTGTCAAGGATAGGAAGAGAATACTAATTACAGTTAACCCTTGAATAACATGGGTGTAAACCATGTGGATCCAATTATACATGGATATTTTTCAATGAATACTTTGGAAAAAAGTTTTGGAGATTTTTTTATGATTTGAAAGAAAATTTTCTTTAGTTTACTTTCTTATAACAATACAGTATATAATACACATAACATACAAAGTATGTGTTAATTGACTATTTATGTTATTGGTAATGCTTCTCGTCAACAGTAGGCTATGAGTAGTTAAGTTTTGGGGGAGTCAAAACTTATATGTGGATTTCTGACTGTATGCAATATTGGTGCCCCTAAATGCCATGTTGTTCAAGGGTTGATTGTAATATCAAATTTTGATAAGTAAATTGTGCATGTTGTAAGTTGTAGAATATCAAAAAATGGTAGAATATGCAACTTCCAATTTGACAGAAAAAAAGTTCATCAATCCAAAAGAGGCAAGAAAAAACAGAAAAGCGACTGATAGTAAATTTAAAAATAAAATTTAAATGATCATAGTAATCATAATTGGATTAGATTTAAAACTTAAAAATTAACAGAAGATAGACTCAGCAAAAAGGTTATCTTGGCAATAACCAAAAAATATCTTAATTATGAGTACAAAGAAGGTTCAAAGTAAAAGAATGTAAATATATATGCCATGTAAATCATATCCAAAAGAATGCTGATATAAATATAATTATCACACAAAGAAATCAAGTCAAAAAGAATAACTAAAGATAAAGGACATTTAACGATAAAAAGTTTAATTTGCAAGGATATAAAATGTCAAATATGTAAACACCTAATACCATAGCTTCAAAGCATAAAAAGTAAACATTTGCAGAAATAAAGGAAAAATAATGAATAACAGTTTGAAATTTTAATACATCCTTCTCACTATGAAAACACAAGCTAAATACAAACACACATACATACATACATAGAATAAAAACAATTAAAGAATACCCTGAACTTAATTCACAAATACAGAACATTTCATCCAACAACTACAGAACAAATTTATTTACAAAAACCCTGGGACATTTACCAAAGTTTACCACTTTCTGGAACATTAGGTTTCAAAATACTTAAAGAATTGAAATCACACAAAACACACTCTATGCATACAATGCAATTAAGCAGCTACGACTATGACTGATAGGAAGTTTATAGTCATAAATGAGTATATTAGAAAATAATTAAGGCTAAAAGCAATAAGGAAATGTTCTACTAATAAGTTTGGAAAGGAGACTACAATAAGATTTTTAAAAGCACAAGAAAATAATAAGGAAAACTATGAGAGAGAAAAGAAACATATATTAGAGGATCAGAAAGTCACATGACCAAAATTAATAAGAAACTGGAGAGAATGATAAAATAGATGAAAGAGGAGGAGCAACACTAAAGATCCTGTGGATATGAAAAGATAAAAAGGGATATTCGAAACATTTCACACAAATTTAATTACTTAAGAGAAATGCAACTTATTAAAAAAAATAAAGGTTACCAAAACCAACATATGTTGTGAGAAAAAATTGAAGTTCCTATGGTCAGGCTACTCACCTGAACCCAAACTATTTGATGATGTAATTGGCCTACTGCTGGGCTACTGCTTCCACAGCCTCTACCTAAGCAGAGGGAAAAATCATTTTCATGGATTTAAAGTCTCAGGATCATTAAGTTGTCAATTCTGCCTACTTGACAGGTAGGTAACCATATTACTCTCAGCCCAGTGAAAGAAAGCATTAAACAAATGTTGATTTATGAGCATTAGCTTGTTGATATAATGGATTACATTCATTGATTTTTGAATGTTGAACTGGCCAAGCACACCTAGGGTAGATCTGCTTGGTCATTATATATAATTCTTTTTATATACTATTGGATTTGATTTACTAATATTTTATTGAGGGTTCTTTTGCAACCATATTCATGAGATATTGGTTTATAGTTTTCTTTTCTAGTAATATCTTTGTCTGATTTTGGTGTTAGAATAATGCTGGCCTCATAGAATAAGTTAGCATGTATTCCTTCTGCTTCTACCTTCTGGAAAAGATTGTATAGTATTGGTGTAATTTCTCCCTTAAATGTTTGGTAGAATTCACCTATGAACCCATTTGGACCTGGCACTTTCTGTTTTAGAAGGTTATTAACTATTGATTCAATTTCTCTCATATATACAGGTCTATTTAGATTTCTCATTTGTCTCTGAGTGAGTTTTAGCAGATTGTCTTTCAAGGAATTGGTCCATTTCATCTAGGTTACCAAGTTGGTGGGCACAGGATTAGTCATGCCTTTTTCCAAATATTTTCAAAGGTATTGACTCTGCCTCTTCTCAGAACATTTTCTTTGACACATATATTCATAAGGCAGAATTTGTCAAATATACCATAGCTGCAGTGGGTGACTGGAAGAGACAAAAAAGTCAGATGGTATAATTTTCCTACCACTATCTTGGATCAGAATGAGTCAGCTACCTCTTGCTCTTTGTGTTTAAGTTTACTTCATTTTATCCAGAAGCACCCTGCTTTTTGTCTTTGAATGAGACATATTAGTAATATTGAGACAAAAATTAGTTGAATAAAGAGAGGTACATCATTGCTGGTCATTCCAAATTTAACCACATATAAAAATGAGAATTCTGTTCAATGCACATATATTTATTTCATCTCCTAGATGTGACAATGCAGAAACTGGGATTAAAAAGTAAAGGTTAAGCAAAACTTTCCCTGCCTATTATAATTCAGCAATAAAAGGTAAAAGATGAAAAACTTCAGACAAATACTAAACGAGACAGGATACTGGGACTATGGATTTAAACAAGGACTGTCATAGGCAAACGAGGAAAGAAGGACATATTCTGTATAATTCAATGCAATCCTAATAAAAATTTCAACAGATTTCCTAGTGGTACTTAACAAACTAATTTAAAAATGTATATGAAAATGCCAAAGGAAGAACAAGACACTCTTGAAGAAGAACAAGGTGGGAGGACATTTGTGTTGGAAATCAAAACTGATTATGAAGCTACAGTAATTAAGATTATGTGGTATTGTACAAAGATGAACAGATAAATGTAATGAAGCAAAGTGTATATAAATATTAATATATGGATGGTTGGATTATGAGAAAGTTGCTACTGCTGAGATGTGGGGTAAAGATATTTTTTCAATAATTAATTTGAGCTCGGACAATTGGATATCTATATTTTTTAAATGGTCTAATATGGAAGATAAAACAATAAAGCTCCTAAAAGATGGAACATGGTAATATAACATCAATAACTCAGCAGAGGGAAACATACTTAAAATAATTCAAATGGCACTAAACATAAATAAGGGACAAATTGATCATCAAAATTAAGAACTTCTATTCATCAAAATTCCTATTAAGAGAGTAAAGAGGCAAGCCAGAAAGCTGGAGAGGATTTTTGCAACACAGACAAAAGAATTCCTTACAATTAAGAAAAACAATAAAAGACAACAGAGTACAAAAGGGTTAAGGGCCTTTAAAAGGCATTTGAACAAAGAAGATAGCCAAATTTCCAATAATCATATGGAAAAGTGCTCAAGCTAATTAGTTTTCAGGGAAATGCTAATTAAACTACATTGAAACACCACTAGACACCCAGTTAATTGGCTAAAATTAAAAATATTCCCAATCACAAGTATTGGTAACAATGTAAAGCAGTGGGAGCTCTTTTTTACTGCTGGTGTGAATATAAACCAATACCACTTTATTTTTATTTTTGTTTTTGTTGTATTGAAGTATTGTTGATATGTAATTTATATTAGTTTCAAGTACACAACATAGTGGTTCAACAGTTACCCACATTATTAAATCCTCACCCCAACTAGTGCAGTTACTATCAAATCAGTACCACTTTGGAAAACCATTTTGGCAATATCTACAATGTTGGAGATAGACATAACTCTAAGATACAATAATTGCTTTCCTAGGTATGTTCGCATCAGAAAGGTAAGCACATGTAACCCAAGAGACATGCACACGAATGTTTATAGCAGCATTTTATCCTTGATTTTCCCAACTGGAAAAACTCAAAAACTCATCAGCAATAGACTTGATAATTAAAATGTGGTATAGTCATACAATGAAACGCTATACAGCACCAAAAATTTTAAAAGCCACACCTTCACACAGGATAATGAATATCATGAACAATGTGGAACAAAAGAAGGTAGAAAAGAATGGTGTGTGCTTCACACATTAACATAAAACTTCCAGGAGTGGTGATACCCACTGGTTAGTCAGGATACATACATACGTGGTAAAACTATAAAGACAAACAATGGAGTGATTGCATCAAAGTAACTCTTGTGATTATATTTAAGGGCGGTGGCAAAGCAATTCAATAGGAGCACTAAGACCACCTCTAGTGGGCTGGCAATGTTTTGACCTTGACCTGATGGTGGTCATAGAAATGTTCACATTGAAAAAATCATTGAGGGATATGTTTTGTTTTGTGCAATATTCTGTATTTTTTCTACATTTCAATTTTTTAAAAGATAAACTCTACTGTAACAGCTCCTCATTCAATCCTAATCTCTCTTCATCGTTTGGAGTAAATCAAGTTCAGCCTTACTTTCCTTAACTGTTTCCAAGGCTCACCATGAACAGTTAACAGCTAATTGGGTGGAGGTTTAGGTGAAAATTTCATAAAATTTCAGAGACTGAAAGCAACAAATTACTAAACAGTAAATGAAGTGTTGAGTGAAGTTTTTCTATTCTGAATCACATGTGAACAGAATATGATCAAGAAAATCAAGACAATGAGAGGAAGCCACATCACCTCCCACATAAGAATATTTCCTTCTGCGTATACTGTTGTGAGTATTGAAATAACATTTTCTAACTAGGTCTCAAAGATTTGGCAGATAATATTCTTTGTCTCCAAAGGGTTTAAAATTATGGGTCAATTAGATCTGAAGTCATATCACAAGACAATGGTTTGTGCTTAGATTATTAAATTTTTATATGATGGGACATTTTTGCCAAACTTTAAAAAGATATTATGTCAACTAGCTTTGATAGTTAACTTCAGCAACAGAAGATGACAGATAATTCAACTCCAGAAAAGATATTTATTTATTATGTGACAGCATTTAGAGACCAAACAGAATCTGAGCTTTATAATATTAATAATATATTCTTTGATGAAAGAAAAAAATATATGCAAGATCTGCTATGCATGACTATAATTACTGAAATCAAGATGTAGTATTGAAAACTTTATTGACATTGTAGACTACTACTCATCTACAAATAAAAGTACGTAGAGATATTAGACAACAGACCCACTCATTAATTTTAAATCTTGCCTCACTCACAATTATAAAACCACAAAAAAGGGAAGAAGAACTGTAAACTTTAATAGGGCATCTGAGGAAATTTACAGTCAATAGAAGTGGGGAAGATAATCAGTGATAGAACTGCCCTGTCGACTGAAAAGATGTACAGGATTTGGCAACTATACAGTTGGATAGGTGTACAAGGATATACAGGTGATAGCAGAATAGACAATTTTGGTGCCTGGGAATCAGGCAGCAGAGACAGTTACTTATTTCCAAATATCCCTTCTTCCTTGTTCCTTTAGTATAAAATCCCCAAATTTAGCTGGATATGTAGCTATACTAGTAAGACTATATTTCTCATCTTCCTGGCAGTTGTGTGTGGCCATGAGTCTAAATTTTGGCCAATGGGATGTGATGTTTGCAACTTCTGTGCTCTCCACGTTCTCTTCTCACCTTCCCACTTTTAAAAAAACAGACATGACAGACAAGCTAGAGGAGCGTTTTTAGACCATGAAGCAGAAGCAGGTGTTAAGTCTGGCAAAACAGTAAGACAAAAAGAGTCTGCGTCCCTGTCACTGGAACTGTCATATTAGCTCTGGACTGCTTGTTCAGATTATTGCAAAAAAAACTCCATCTTGCAAGCCACTGCCATTTTGGTCTTTTTTTCAGCAGTAGAATCTGTCCAAATTAGCACTACAAATATTAACTCCAAGGAAAATGGGAAGATTCAGAAGAAAAGAAATGAAACTATAATATAGGTAGCTCAGCTGTGAGCAAAATGTAAAAGTGTAAACATAGTCCCATGATTTTACCAAAGGTTGTAATATAACTTTATTGGTGGCTAGGAGGAAGGGTTTATGTAGCGGAAGACTGAGAACCAAATCCGCAACTTCCATGGAGAGAAGTTAACAGCGCATAAAAAAAGATGTAGCGGTGTAAGCCTATTGTTAAGAGGGTGGGGAGTGGGGGAAGGAGGAAACACCAAAAGAAATGGCTAAAATAGCTGATGGTATTTGCCTTTGGAAAGTGGGATTCAGGACCCAGGAGGGATGGAACGGAACGGGAGCCTGCTGATTTTTTTGTTCTATCTTCAAGTATATTTTAACTATGTATATGTATTATTTTTTTTAATGAAAACAGTTAAAAATGAAATACAGTTAATGTAGAGACTGAAGCCCTATACATCCTGACGTATACCCTTTTCCGTTTTTATTGGTACAAAGATAGAGGATCTGAAGGAAGAGATGCCAAGAAAAGAAGTACAAAGGTCACCAGTGATGGCTTGGGTAAGACAATATTCATCGACACCACAATTTGGCCTTAGACTTGCCCAGTCATGTGCGGAGAAATAGAAGCTCTCCTCAGAGATGCTTTAACTCTTTCCTAGCCTCTGGTGTACACAGCTCAAATGAAGTCCTGTTGATAACCCTGCATATATGGTTAAATCCCTAAATTATTAACTAGGGAGTGAGCACAGTATAGTTGAAAGAGCACGGACATTGAAGAGAACAGGTCTGAATTCTAATCCTCTCTTTCCGTTTTCATGATAGTCACCTTAAGAAAGTGACTTCATGAGCACCAATTTCCTCATAAATGATGTGGAAGTGATAATACCTTCCATACCTGACAAAGGTCAGATAATCTTATCAAATAAGATAGCGAACAGAACAATGAACTAGGGACCTTGTCCAAAACAATGGGATAAATATTACTGTCTTGTCCTTCATTGTTTATTGTTTTCCACCATTTGTAGCAAGTGATTTGTTGATTAGTAAGTTCTAAATAAATACCTGTTTATTGACTGTGTTCCTGAAAATTCTCTCATTCATTCATTCATTCATTCATTATCTCTCCCTCTCCCTCTCCCTCCCCACTCCATTCCTTCCTTCTCTCTCTCATTCCTCCCAACCCACTCCAAGTAGGTTCTACTTTGAATGTCCAAATGTCTCAAAATTTGAAACAAAGTAGAATCAATTTCTTATAAAGGAACACATTACTTCTCAGTACCTCTACAAAAAATATACTTGTAGTCACTGTGCCTAATAAACAGCTAAATTTAAAAATATGCCTTTACTGCAAGCCATGAAACTAAACTGGCTCAGATTAGCAGCAAAATACATAAAATAAATTAGTGAAGTGAGGCCCACAAAGGACAATGTTCCCTTACCTCTCCTTTCCACACAGCACACAGCTCCTTGTGACGACAATGATAATGAGTTAATCTTAAGGAGATCCACAAACTCAGAAGAACTGTGATATAATTGCTATTATTTCAAGGGAAGGTTGAAAGACTTGCTTGGTTAAATTTTCATTTCCTCTTCCACATTGCCATATAATAAGTCATAAGAAATATGTATTTCATCTTCAGATGACCAAATATGTATTTCCCACATATATTTGGTCTTCATTCAGTTCCTAGAGATACTGCAGAGTCTTAAAAGTAAAATGGGAGTCTTGTCATGTTAATCAGAGACTTTTGGACACCACCCAAGGGCAGGGGCTGGAGGTCGAATCAGCCAGTGGACAATAATTTAGTCAATCATGACTATGCAATGAAGCCCTCACAAAAACTCCTGAGAAGAGCTTATTGTTCTCTTGGATCCTGCTTCTTTGACGGAGAAAGCCCCCACATTTGGGGAACCAGAACACTCCCACATGCCACTGAACCAAGCCCCAAGCTCCCCCAGGACAGAAGCTCCTTTAGTTGGGACCTTGCCCTATATATCTCTTCATCTAGCTGTTAACATGTATCCTTTAAGGTATCTTTTATAAAACTGGTAAATTTAAGTGTTTTCCTGAGTTGCGTGAGCTGCTCTATCAAATTAATGGAACTTAAAGGGGAGGTTGTGGGAACCTCCAATCTGTAGCCAGTAGTTCAGAAGCACAGGTGACAGCCTGGGGCACGTGACCAGCATCTGGAGTGGAGGCGGAGGGCAGTCGTATAGGATGGAGTCCTTAACATGAAGATCTGGTGCTGTCTCGGGCAGATAGCATCAGAATTAAGTTCAGTTCTCTGACATTCTGCTGATGTTTGAGAACTGTTTGGTGGTGTGTGTGGGAGACCCCTTCACACACACACACACACACACACACACACACACACACACACACACACACACACACACTGTCTCGGGCAGATAGCATCAGAATTAAGTTCAGTTCTCTGACATCCTGCTGATGTTCAAGAACTGTTTGGTGTGTGGGAGAACCCTTCACACACACACACACACACACACACAGAAATCCGATCCGGGAAACTGAACGGAGTTATACTGTTATACTGCTGCATAGCACTATTACTACATAGGAAGAAAAAACATACACACACATCCTTTTGGATTTTCTAAAGTTCTTGTTTTCAAAGCCAGACTTTCCTCTGTCCTGAACAGCCTTTTCTACCTAATACCACAAAGGAAAAAACAAAGTCAGGGCAACAATTTCATTTTCATTTGAAACCAAACACTCAAAGTCAATAAACATTTTTCTGGACAATTTGGAAGAACTGTGGTCAGAAATGAGGTGGATAAAACAGCGAGTAAAGGAATTGACCCTGGTCTCAAAATAGTGTTCCACAGCATGAAGTGGTACAGACCCAAGGAAGTACTATTCACAGCAGATCAACCCGGTGCCACCATCAGAGAACAGATCTTTTAGAGCTCGCACAAAGAGATACAAGGAAATTGAAAGGGCTCTGAATCTCGTAGCTGGATCAGTACTAGATCTATCTCACACAGTTCTCACAGCAAGTACATGTAGGATGACAGGATTCAAATTTGGCCTAGAATTCAGGTTTTCTTTTTTCTAATCCACCGCATTTCAGCATGGTTTCAGAAATTAATTCTTAAAAAAAACAATTAAAAAAACCTACCGTGAATCTTTTTATCATTGCATTATGGAACGAATTTTCTTCGTTAAAATGATACTTAGGAAAATCATCTCACCTGGTCGTCCAGCTCAGTGGGTGAGCTCCTTTATCTCCATCTGTTGTACAGTTCTTGTCATTTTATTTTCTAAGCTTTCATTTACAGGGAATAATAGATTAGCATTTTCTGTCCTCAGTGAATTCTCATGTTGTTCTGGAGCACACCATGGTTTCAAGGAGCCTCTCTTTCAGAGTTGGTCCGAACCTAAATGGGAGGATTCACCAGGTGCTCATTTTTAAAATCTGGCTTGAAAATTATCTGACGAGCGCAGCTAATCTTGCGCACTCTGTATGTTAAGTGCTTTAAAGCACCAGAATGAGTTATACTAAAACAAAATAAAACCTTTGCCTTATATTTCCCATAATTAACTAGTATGAGGCTCTGGTTAAGTAACAAGAACTTAAAAGGATTCTGTAAAGTTAATGAGTGGCACAGTTAATTATATGAGTATAAAAATGGAATCTGTGGCAATATACTGTAAGTTACAAACTTAAATTAATTTAGTTTTTCACATTTACATGCAGTATTCCTTTGAAAGTCCACATGAAGGGCATGGGGATTTTTCTACTACTCTGTTACTTTCACTTGTACTCTTACTAACTTCCTGAATTTTTATTGGCCTTCAAAAGCAAACTTATTGTCAATTAGAAAGCTAATAATATTCCTTAAAAATTGACAGTGATATAATATGTAAAGTATTTGATTAATTCTAAAATCCAAGATACAGGTAAAATCAATACTGAAAATTGAGTGTAATTTAAATCATAATCCTGGAGAGAATTTCAAAATTATCCATAAGAGAACAAAAGCATATGAGCAATGATAAAGTTAAATGGGCTAAATATCATAACCAGCAATCGATTCTGCAGAAGAGCACAAGAAGAAATGAGCTTAATTACAGCATGAAGAATTTCAGTCAGATTGCTTAATATTCAGTCGTTAAAATGGATATCAAAAAGGTGTAGTAGAAATTTAAAAATAGGTTACAGTTTCAATACTAAGTAATGCTTGAAAGTCTACTTGTAATATATCTCTTGTGAAAGTTAAATCATGGGGGTTTCTAATTTAACAATTCTTTCAGACTTGAAAATTCCTTTAAAAACAAATAGATCTTCCTTTCATGCTGTCAGATCTTAAACATGATTATTTAAAATGGTAATCTTTGAACCCCATTCACTGATAGGGCATCAGGCACTGACTAGGAAATAGTGAGGCTGTTATTTCCATCTGAAGTAACAAACGCAGGAAGTCTTTCCCTCAAGATGAAAGGCAGTCCAAGTGAAGCTATTAGTAAATATATAGTGGAGAATGAGATATTAGTAAATGGGGCCCAGGAAATGTTGCCTTGAACTCAAGACTTTCAGATGATCAGATGGGGATTGAAGTAAACAGGATTCTAAAACATAACCAGTCAGAAGAGTGAAAGATGTTGGACATAGCTCAAACCTTTTGCACACATGTGGTCATCCTCTTAAGACCTTCCCTGTACATTCTTGAAGCTCCCTTATTATCACCTCATTATTAAATAGCATCACATGTATTATCTTTGGGGTTTTCATAGTTTTAATCTTCTGTTTCATTGATAGCTAACTCCACTAACAATTTGCCCTATTTCACAGCATAGTGTCAACTCTGGGAGGTAGCTGCTGAGTCAGATATATTTCAGGTTTGTCCACATGAGCAGTCCCTACCAAAGTAATGTGAGAAGAAGGGATTGTGTCATAAACATCTTGAAGCATTTAAGCAGCAGATAGACCTGCAGTAGGGAACTCAGAGTCCGCACGGGATGGTGAGATCAAAAGATGGAAAGAGCCTGAGTTCCCTGAATAATTCCATGGAGGCAAACTGCCCTCTAATCAGGGATGCCCACATTAGACATTTACAGGAGTGAGATATAAGAACAACGTGGTATTTATTAATTGTAACAGCAAGCATGACTCTACAACTCCAAACTCTTGGGGTAAAGTCTAATAAGAAAAATACAGATATACAGATTCTTTAAAAATTCCAGGCTATGGAAATATCAGATAAATGGTTACAATCCTAAAATAGATGGGTTGGTCTCAACATTGAAAGGTTATAACAACTGAAAGGCATCATTGCTCCAAAACATTTTAATAAATGTCCACAGTCATCTTTTTAGTAAGGACTATAAAGTTATTGGCATAGGTTGGCATCCCCTGTTGAGACAGATTATCAAGATGAAGAAAACATTTTATTTGGTAACTGAGAAATTAAGAGATTAAAAACATGGATGGGGGTTAAGATGTAAGAAAAATACAAAGGACAATTACTGTTTTTCTAGTCCAGAAGCACTCAAGCAAGTTATTCCATCTCAGCTTTATCCTTCTTGATATAGTTAGTACTTATTTGTTAAAATATCAAGTCAGATAAAAGATGTATCAGCACTGGATAAACTGTCAAGTACTAAAAAGAGTAAAACAATGTCATTGCTAATAAAATAATCAGAACAGATATGTAGACAGAAGGATAATGAAATTATATTAATTTTATTTATCTGGCAGATAAGATTGGAAGTTCAAGGAAATTTGTAATTATGCATTTTAATATGGAAATCAAAGTCTGCAAGTAAAAAGAGAAAAATAAGTGGCATATTTAAGGATGGACTGTTAGCATCTTTACATTGTAAAGAAAATAGCTTTTTTTAAAGAATAAGGATATTTGGACAAGTAGATTTTTTTTCAATATAGGGAGTAGGTCATTTTAAAACAGCCATTAATTGTGTATTTTTTAAATCTAGCCAATTTACTGAAGTCATATTTAGTATTTTTAAATAGACCACTATCATTTTCCATAAATAAAAATAGAATAAATTCATTTACAAGTTGAAAGACTATTTTGTTTTGATCTGTTTCTGAGACTTTCTATAGCAACTGTCAGTATAGTTTTTAGATTTTCAAATAAAGCTATTAAAATTTTTAGAAACCTTCCAGTCAGAGAGAAATTTCACTCCGAAAAAAATTAAACAGTATAGAATGTAGAAAGAAAGTGAAAATAGATTTTTTAAAAAAATGTTTGCTTAAGTGAACAAATTATCTTGGAAAATATTTCCAGAGAGTCCAAAAGGATGACAAAGGACTAAAATGTATCCGAGGAATGGCTTAGTTATATGTTCTTTAAGGTAATTAGCGTAACTTGACTTTCCTAGGGAATGTCAAGCACGTCACTCTCTGGACTGATGATCTAATTGTCTACGTGAGGGGTCCACCAGTCTCAACCCACGAGCTTCTGTTTTGGCCTGCACAGGAAGGACAAGCGCTGCCTCAGAGGACACGGGCTCAGCGACTTGTTGATTTTCCCTGTTTATCACCATCCATGCTGTCTATGCCAGGACTTTGACGGTAGCAAGCCAAGCCATGTCACATAAAAATATTTTCATCGAGGCTCTTTAGAACCTAGCTTGTGCCTCATCTATTTAATTCAACTGTGCTTGAGACCAATTCTCCTGCTTAGCCCTATGCAGGCCCCCCTACTTCCTCCCCAAGCTAATTTGCCTGGCTTGCTGGCCCTTGGATCTCTCTGCCATCTCTGCTGCCCACTGAGGCCATATCAGCTACGTCCGTTTCATCTTTCTGTCTAATATTCCACTGTGAGGCAAATGGAAGTTTTTGTCCAGAATTTCCAGAATTTCCTGCCTGGCCATAGGCCGTTTACATACCAATGGATGTTTATCTATGCAGAGCCTCTAGTCAATGGGGAGCAGGAGGTGGAGAGAAAACAGTCATTCTCTCCTCCCCTCCATCCTGGTACCAAATTTGTATGGAGCTTGCCAGTCACCAAGGGCCTGCCTGTGGAGTTGCTGCTGGAAGGAGCAGGCAGGGGGGCTAGCGAAGGTGAGAAATAAATCCCTCTAACTGAACTTGTCTTTCCCCTTGTCCTCGTTCGGTTTCATCTGACTCGTAAGAAACTCGCCCCAAACCAGGAGCACCCTTCCCCCTGGAGCTACATCCAACAAGGTTTCAAGCTATCCTGAGGCCATTCTTTCTGGACCTGAAATAGGTTGTTACCAACCAACACCTGGCACCTCAGCATACACAAACTGGTGGATGTGAGGTCCAAGGTGAGGTATCAGTTTCTAACACTTCAGAATGCCAAAATCACACGAACTGCCTTTCATTCAGAAACATGTAATAGACAACAGAAAAACAATAATAATGTCTCCTACTTAATATTTATAATAGGAAAAGTAAGTTTTAAGAATTTCTTTAATTTAAAGGAAAGCACTAATAGAAATGGGATATAAATACAGTTGACCTATGGACAATTAAGGGGTTAGGTGTGCTGACCCCCTGCGTGGTTGGAAATCTGCATAAAACCTTTGACTCCCCCAAGACTTAACTACATTAACTACAGCCAATTAATGCATGTTTTATATGCTATATATATGTTGTATTCTCTTGATAAAGCTAGAAAAAGAAACTGTTTTTGATAATTGTCATAAATTTTGAAAAACATTTACAATTAACTTATTGAAAAAAATCAATTTATAAGTGAACCCTTGCAATTTAAATCCATGTTGTTCAAGGGTCAACTACATTTCAGTTTGCTAACAGAAACCTAAGAGCAAAAAAATTTATAATAAAGCATGGAAAGCATAAATATGAGCAAAAGAGATGAAATCTTACTTTTTTGAACCCAAATACTTCTATATCATACCCCTTTTTTTTTTTCAGAAATGTCACTTCTAGGATTTTATTCTAAAGGAATAATTATTGATATGCCAAAGACAACTACATGTTATTTACAGTGGATTTGTTTACTAATTCAAAATATGGAAATAATGTAAATGGCCAAAGGAACCGATCAAAAAATTATGATAGTGATACAGTGAGATACTACCTTCCATGTAAAAATATTTCCATAAAGTATACGAGGTGATATGAAAATTTCAGAATATTTTATTAAGTAATGAAGAGCACTAACAATAATTGATGTCATATATAGAATACTTATATATATATGTGTGTATATACATAAAAGATGGAAAAGCTTACGTAAAAATTTTAAGTTGAGATTGCTGATTTACATATAACTAATCCATATCCCTAATTATTTTTGCAAGAAGCACACTTTTACTTCTTCACTAAAAGAATAAAAATGTATATATAATCTCAGATTAGATTAAGATAATTTTTAAACCCATTATAAGAGATACAACTAAAGAAAATGATAGAAGAGTTTAAAATACAAAGATGAAGAAGAGTTTAGAGGTAAATTAAAACAAAAGTAATCAGAGATAAGGACATCATTTGCACAAAGAAAAATTAAAGGAATTATCAAATATTTATTTAATGACATGTAGCCATTAAAATCAGGTTTCCACTCAATATTTTACTATATTAATGAATATCTTATGATACATTAAGTAAAAAAAAACATCAAGATATCAAATGCTGTGTATATTATAACCTCAATTAATAAGATATGCAATAGATATATTACATTAAATTAATATATTAAATATGTATACATATAAGAAAGCTTAATATGACTATATTATTTTTGACACATATTATGACACACACATGGAGAAAAAAGGAAGAAATAAAGGAAAACATTCTCAGTAATTTCCCTGGGTGATTCATTTTAAGTGATTTTTAAAAAATGCTCATAGCATGTTTTCATATTTACAAATTTATTTTTGTAATCAAAGAAATATTTCAAATGTAATATGTGTATCAGCTATAGAAACCAATCATTTTATGTAAGACTAAAGATAAGAGGTAAGTAATAAAGCAGTAGCAAAAAATTAAGTTTTTAAATGAATTCATTAGTGTCATTACTCAGAAACTAAAAACACACAGAATGATATTTTTAACAAAAAATAAAACCACATGAATTCCTTTCCCTAACATTTTTGAGACTGTTCTACAGTTCAGTCCTTGGAAGGGAAATTGCTAAATGTGGACTGATATTTCGTGCGCGCACATTCTTAACCTTTCTTGCTGATGAACGCCGACAATTTATTAATGGCCAATGACATCACAAGCACTGGCCCTGGGAACAAAAGGGTAAAGACAAGTGTTATCTATCAACCTTTTAATTTGCTAAAAATCCCTTAATGAGGACTAATAACCCTTAATATTCATCTGCTTGATAAACAAACCATTTTATATGAATGGAAGGTCAACACAGTCTGAGGCTATTTTCATAATGTCCTATCACATTTTGATGGCTGCTGGAATTCAGTTGCTATAAATGCACACACCAAGTGACCACCCGTATATTTAAGCATGGACTTCATAAACAAAGGAAATCATTGAAAATGACATGTCTGTGAACATTTATCTTCCTAACCCTGCATCATTCCTTGTGGTCTGGCACTTGAAAGCCTAATTCTCCAGCAATGCTGACTATGCTGACAGCAAAATGGGCTCAAGAGCCACCATCAGATGGGGTCATCAGTAAGCCTCGTTGCCCAAATGATATAACTTGGGGTAGCTGTCAGAATCTGCATGCCTGCCCAATCTTTCTGGGTCCCTGCTATGCTTGTCCAGTCTCTGTGTTGTGGCTCTTTCTTGTTTCCTGAACCAGTCCTCCAGTTTCTTTCCCCAGAGTCCAGACCCACTTAACCAAGACTTTGATATTGGGAGGCTGCTTCCACCGCCAGATACTTATCATGATGCTAACAGAATCTGGCTCCAAAGCCCAGACCACCAAGCCTAATAACTATAATGCACAGGACGTTAGAGAGGTTAGGAGTACAGTTTCCAGAATCAGATGACTGGGGTCCAGTCCTTAGTTGCTTATTAACTGTGTGAACAGGAATGAGCCATTTAACTTATCTAAGCCTGTGTCTCCTGAAAAGACACCTCCAAGAGGTTATTTGGGGAATTAAATGGGATTCCATGTAGGATCCAGACATACGGCCAGCCCTTGGTAAGCCTAGGAGCAAGCTACGTGCCTAGTGAAATATATAGGGTCTTCAACAGCAAGAAGAATGACAAGGGCCCACAGGCTCTTCTGTCCAAGAAGGCAGTCTCAGAGTGGATGATTGTATAAAGATAATTGAGTATAGGAGTAAAATTCAGGAACTAAGTGCTTGGATTATGATTCAGGGTTAAATCTTTATCATAGAAACAGCTAGAAGCCTAAACACTTAGGTATAAGATCAGAACCAGGGAAAAAGCAAGACCATCCTAATGTAAACATACCTGAAAAGCTAAAAAAAAAAAAACCCTTAAATTTCATCTAACAAGAAACATAATAATTGATAGAGCTTAGTAAGTGGGGATAAAGATGCAAGGTGAAAACACTGATGCTTTGGGGTTTGGAAGCATGTTGTATTTAAAATCAAAGGGTTCTTACAACCTCCTTTACTCTTGAGCCATATAAATCCATCCTGAGGAGGACTGACCAACCAATCTCACTAAAGTGCACCTATGATCATCAGCCAATTTGCCTCTCCAAGCCCTTGAACGGATTGCAGAATCACAGTCTTTCCAGCACATGGTCATATGATCCATCTTCCCTTGCAGCCTGCATCTCAGCTCATTACTACCTGTACTTAGTGCTCCAACAAGACAGACTCTGAAACATGCTGTACATTTCCTGCCTTCACAGTTTTTCTCTTGCAATTTCTTCTTCCTAGAAATCTCTCCCATTTTGTAAAGACCTTGCAAATCTACCCAGCCTTCAAGATCTGTCTCAAATGAAATCTTGTATGATGCCTCAATTCAAATTAGGTAGAATATATAGGCCTAGAAGCCAAAGGATGAAGGTAGGCATGGCCACACTTACTATTCCTTACCACTGAAACTTGGGAAATTTGTTCTTATCACCCTCATAAATTTAGACTCTGAGGGTTTAGATGCCTTATTTCCCAAAGAATAACATTTCTACCAGTGAATACAATAAAAGGTCTATTAAACTGCTTAAAATTTTCATTTTACTGAGGAATAATTTGCATACAATAAAATATCCCCTTCTTAGTGTACAATTCTATGAGTTTTGTCAAGTGCGTATAATAGAGGTAACACTAACAAATCAAAATATAGAACAATTCCATCACTCCAAAATATTTCATCATGCTCCTTTGTAGTCAGCTCCTACCCCATCTTCAATTCCTAGCAACCACTGATATGTTTTCTGTCCTTATAGTTTCTACTCTTCCAGAATGGAATCAAATAGTATTTAACCATTTGAGTTTGCCTTCCAAAACTTAGAATAATGCACAGGCATATCTTGGAGATATTGCAGGTTCCATCCCAGACTTCCACAAGCAAATATCACAATAAAGTATATCTAATGAATATTTTAGTTTTTCTGTACATATAAAAGGTATGTTTGGGAGGAGGAGAAAATATGGTGGCATGAAAAGTGAGGCAGAAATCTCCTCCCAAAACCACATATAATACAAAAATACATCAAATACAACTATTCCTAAAAGAGCGACCAGAAATAAGATTGCACCAACCAGCCTACATCTGGGAAAAGAGAAGATTTCAAGGAAAAGGGTAAAGTAATAAAAACACAACCTGGCGGGACCCAAGCACTCCCCCCACCCAAGATCACTGGCAGGAGGAATAAGGGAATCAGAGCAGCGAGGGAGTAGAAGTCCGGGGCTGCTACATACCCAGCCCTAGAAATCTATTCTGGGAGCACAAATCCACATGGCATGGTGCTCTGGAGATTAAAGGGGTGGAAAAGCAAAGTCAGATACTGCAACCAGGTTCCCACAACCAGCTGCAATGGGACAAAAGAAAGGTGGGTGCTTTGAAAGACTTCCCAACAGTGAGAGGGATGCTAAAGGAGCAAGGGTTCAGGAGAAGAAACAGGTGGACAAAATTGTCCAAGCATACTCAGCCCAGCAGACTGGGAACTTTCAGGAACTTCAGGTGCTCCATCCCTCTGACTGGCAACACAGCCCCGAGGCCCTCCACCACAATAAGTAGCCTGCCGCTCCTTCCTCCCTGCCAGCATCCGCGCACAAACCCACTGACGCTGCCATCACTCCAGGCCAGCCAGAGGGAAGTCCCGCATATGGCAGCTTAGGGCATTAACACGAAGGCTGTTCCCTGTGCATGGATCACTAGCCCTGACAGCAGAGGCAGGCAATGAGACGGAGAAGCACAAAAGGGCTCACTCCTTAGGGTAGGCACTGGCAGCGCTCACCTATGAGCACTGTCATCACTCCAGGTATGGGGCAGTCTAAAGAGCAGAGCTTCAGGATAATAAAGGGCACCACCTATACAAACCTAATATTTCTCACTATGCAATAGGATTATGAAAAGGCAGAACCTTGTTTAATCCCAAATCTCTCAAACACTAGAAATAGGGCTCAGTGAAATTGAAATCACCAACCTTCCTGAAAAAGAATTCAAAATAAAAGTCATAACCATGCTAATGGAGATACAGAAAAATATTCAAGAGTTAAGGGATAAATTCAGGAGGGAGATAGACACCTTAAAAATGCAGTAGCTGGAATGATACATACAATGGAGGGATTCAAAAGCAGATTCAATGAACTAGAGGAGATAGTAAATGAAATGGAAAATAGAGAACAAGAATACAAAGAAGCTGAGGCAGAGAGAGAAAAAAGGATGTCTAGAAATGAAAGAATATTTAGAGAGTTGCGCAACCAATCAAGTGGAACAATATTTGCCTTAAAGGGGTACAGAAGAAGAAGAGAGAGAAAAGAGGATAGAAAGAAATAATTACTGTAAACCTCCCCAATGTGGGGAAGGAAATAGTCTGTCAGACCATGGAAGTGCACAGACCTCCAAACGCAAGGGACCAAAGACATATAATAATTAAAGTGGCAAAGATCAAGGACAAAGACAGAGTACTAAAAGCAGCCAGAAAGAGAAAAAAGATCACCTACAAAGGAAAACCCATGAGGCTATCAACACACTTCTCAGCAGAAACCTTACAGGCCAGAAGGGAGTAGCATGATATATTCAATGCAATGAAACAGAAGGGACTACAAAGAAAAATACTCTATGCAGCAACATTATCATTTAAATTTGAAGGAGGGATTAAACAATTCCCAGATTAGCAAAAGTTCAGGGAATATACCTCCCACAAACAATCTCTACAGTGTATTTTAAAGGGACTACTCTAGATGGAAGTACTCCTATGCCTAAATAGCTGCCACCAGAGAAAACATAATCACAGTAAAGGAAGTAGACCAATTAATTAGAAACCAAATGCAAAATTAAATCAGCTACCAACAAAGTCAGGCAAAGAATACAGAATATGACACATAACATATAAAGAATGGAGAAGGAAGAAAAGGAAGGAAAAAAAAAGAATCTTCAGATTGTGTTTATAATAGCATAATAAGTGAATTAAGTTAGACTGTTAGATAGTAAAGAAGCTGCCCTTGAACCTTTGGAAACCATGAATACAAAGATTACAATGGAAATAAGTACATATCTATCAATAATCAACCTAAATGTAAAAGATCTGAATGCACCAATCAAAAGACTAAGAGGTACAGAATGGACAAAAAATCAAGACCCATATATATGCTGCCTACAAGAGACAGACTTCAAACCCAAAGACATGCACAGACTAAAAGTGAAAGGATGGAAAAAGATATTTCACACAAACAATAGGGAGAAAAAAAGCAGGACTTTCAATATTTGTATAAAATAAAATAGACTTCAAAACAAAGAAAGTAACAAAAGACAAAGAAGGACATTACATAATGATAAAGGGGTCAGTCCAACAAGAGGATATAACCATTATAAATATCTATGCACCCAACACAGAAGCACCCAAATATGTGCAACAAATACTAACATAATTAAAGGGGGAAATAGAATGCAATGCATTCGTTTTAGGAGACTCCAACACACCACTCACTAAAATGGGCAGATCAACCAGACAGAAAATAAGTAAGGATACAGAGGCACTGAAAAGCACATTAGAACAGAGGGACCTAACATACATCTACAAAACACTCCACCCAAAAGCAGCAAGATACACATTTTTCTAAAATGCACAAGGAACATTTTCCAGAATACATCACATACTAGGCAACAAAAAGAACCTCAGCAAATTTGAAAAGATTGAAATTGTACCAAAAAACTTCTCAGATAACAAAGGTATGAAGCTAGAAGTAAATTGTACAAAGAAAACAAAAAGGCTCACAAATACATGGAGGCTTAACAACATGCTCCTAAATAATCAATGGAACAATGACCAAATTAAGACAGAGATCAGGCAATACATGGAGACAAATGAAAACAACAACTCAATGCCCCAACTTCTGTGGGACGGAAAGAAGGCAGTTGTAAGAGGAAAGTATATACCAATTCAGTCCTACATAAGAAGGAAGAACAATCCCAAATGAACAGTTTAAATTCACAATTAATGAAATTGGAAAAAGAAGAACAAATGAGGCCCAAAGTCAGCAGAAGGAGGGACATAATAAAGATCAGAGAAGACATAAATAAAATTGAGAAGAATAAAACGATAGAAAGAAATAATGGTTCTTTGAGAAAATAAACAAAATAGATAAACCCCTAGACAGACTTATCAGGAAAAAAGGGTCTACACACATAAATGGAATCAGAAATGAGAAAGGAAAAATCACTACGGACACGACAGAAATACAAAGAATTATGGGAGAATACTATGACAAATTATATGCTAACAAATTGGATAACCTAGAAGAAATGGACAAGTCTCTAGAAAAATACAACCTTCTAAGACTGGCCAAGAAAGAAACAGAAAATCTGAACAGACCAATTACCAGCAATGAAACTGAATCAGTAATCAAAAAACTACCCAAGAACAAAACCCTCAGACCAGATGGCTTCACAACTGAATTTTATCAGACATTTAGAGAAGACTTAATACCCATCCTCCTCAAAGTTTTCCAAAAAGTAGAAGAGGAGGGAATACTTCAAAATTCATCCTATGAGGCCACCATCACTCTACTACCAAAAACAGGCAAAGACAACACAAAAAAAAAGAAAAGTATAGACCAATATCCCTGATTAACATAGATGCAAAAATACTCAACAAAATATTAGCAAACCAAATTAAAACATACATCAAGAGGATCATACACCATGATCAAGTGGGATTCATCCCAGGGATGCAAGAATGGTACAACATTCGAAAATCCATTCACATCATCCACTACATCAACAAAAAGAAAGACAAAAACCACATGATCATCTCCATAGATGCCGAAAATCCATTCAACAAAATTTGACATCCATTCATGACAAAAATTCTTAACAAAATGGGTGTTGAGGGGAAGTACCTCAACATAATAAAGGCCATATATGAAAAACCCACAACCAACATCATACTTAACAAAAAGAAGCTGAAATCTTTTCCTCTAACATCAGGAGCAAGACAAGGATGCTTCTTATAAAACATAGTTCTGGAGGTCCAAGCCATGGCAATCAGACAACACAAAGAAATAAAAGGCATACAGATCAGCAAGGAAAAAGTTAAACTGTCACTGCTTGCAGATGACATGATATTGTACCTAAAAAACCCTAAAGAATTCACTCCAGAGAGGGGATCCTCAAGATGGTGGGGTGAGTAAGGTGGTGGAAATCTCCTCCCAAAACCACTATTTTGAAAATACAGTAAATACAACTATTCCTAAAAGAGTGATGAAAAGATACAGCACACCAGTCAGGCTATATCTACATCTGTGAGAACTCATCATCTCATGGAAAAGGGTTAGATACAAAGCCGTGACCCAGCAGGACCCTAGTACTCCCCCCATGCCAGCGCACCAGCAGGAGGAAAAGAATCAGAGTGGGGAGGGAGTGGAAGCAGAGAACTGCTGAATAACCAGCCCTAGTGATCTGCACCAGGGGCACAGACACATTGCATAGTGTACTGGATATTAGAGAACAGAAAAGCAAAATCTAGACTAAGACTGCGAACAGGTTCCCACAGCTTGCTGCCCTGGGACAAAAGAAAAGCAGGCGCTTTAAAAGTCAAAGGGACAAGGGTTTAACAGGTGGACAAAATTGTCCTGGCATACTCAGCCCAGCAGGCTGGGAAGTTTAAGGAACTTCAGGTGCCCTAAACCCCTGAGTGGCAACGCAGCTCCAAAGCCCCTCATGGCGATAAGCAGCCTGCTGTTCATTGCCCCCTCCCCCCCGCCGGCACTGCAAGCAAACCGGCTGACCCACTATTGCTGCAGAAGAGCTGGGGAGCAGCCCTGTTCACAGCAACCAAATAGAGGCTTCTCCCAGCATGCGGCTAACAGGGCCAGACCCAGAGGCTGCCCCCTGCCCGTAGTTAACCAGCACAGACAGCAGAGACTGGAACACAGTCTAGAAGGCACAAAGGGGCTTTATCTCATGGCGAAAACACGCTGCTTGCCTGTAACCACTGCCAGTGCCCTAGGCCATCCCAAGGGCTGCCTCGCCCATGGGAGCCCAGGGAATTAACCCAGAGGCTGCCCCCGGCACCCAGTAGACAAGCACAGACAGAGGAAACCGGCACAGAGTCCGGGAAATATGTAGGAACTCTGTTCTCAGGGCAAAGGTGTACTGCTTTCCTGAAACCACCACCAGAGCCCTTGGCCATCCTGAGGGCCACCACAACCATGGCAGCTCAGGGGATTAATCCAGAGGCTGCTTCCTGTGTACAATTGCCTAGCACAGGCAGCAGAGACTGGCACAGAGTTTGGAAAGCATGAAGGGGTGATGGTCTCACGGGAGAACACACACCACTTGCCCACAAGCCCACCAGTGCCCTAGGGCCATCCCGAGGGCCACCCCACCCACAACAGTTCAGGGGATAAACCTAGAGGCTGCTCCTGTATGTGGTTCACCAGCACAGGCAGCAGAGATGGGCAGATGACCAGCAAGCAGGAAGAGACTTTGTTCTCCAAGCCGACACATGCGCCACCCGCCAAGGACCACTTACATCACCATGAAAAGGCAGAAGAACCTTGTTCAGTCCAAAACCATCAAACACCAGAAGAGAGGGCCTGGTGAGACAGATACCACCAATCTACCTAAAAAAGAATTCAAAATGAAAGTCATAAGCATGTTGATGAAGCTGAAGAGAAATAGGCAAGAGCTAAGAGATGAACTCTGGAGTGAGATGACAGAAATTAAATAAACCATGGAAGGGTTTAAGAGCAGACTTGATGAGGTGCAAGAGACTGTTAATAGAACAAAAATCAGAGAACAGGAATACAGAGAAGCTGAGGCAGACAGAGATAAAAGCATCTCTAGGAATGCAAGAATATTAAGAGACTGTGTGACCAATCGAAATGTAGCAATATTCACATTATAGGGGCACCAGAAGAAGAGGAGAGAGAAAAAGGGATCAAAAGTGTCTTTGAAGAAATAATTGCTGAAAACTTCCCCAACCTGGGGAAGGAAACAGTCTCTCAAACCATGGAAGTCCACAGATATCCCAAAATGAGGGATGCAAGGACAACACCAAGACATATAATAATTAAAATGGCAAAGGTCAAAGACAAGGACAGTATTAAGAGCAGCCAAAGTGAGAAAAAAGATCACCTACAAAGGAAATCCCATCAGGCTATCATCAGACTTCTCAACAGAAACCTTACAGGACAGAAGAGAATGGCATGATATATTCAATGCAATGAAACAGAAGGGCCTCATACCAAGAATATTGATTCCAGGGAGATTATCATTTAAATCTGAATGAGGGATTAAAAATTCCCAGATAAGCAAAAGTTGAGGGAATTTATCTCCCACAAACTATCTCTTCGGTGTATTTTAAAGGGACTGCTCTAGATGGAAATGCTCCTAAGGCTAAATAGATGTCACCAGAGAAAATAAAACCACAGAAAAGAAAGTAGAACAACCAAATACTAACTAAATGCAAAATAAAATCAGCTATGCACAAAATCAGTCAAGGGAAACACAAAAGAGTACAGAATAAAACACCTAACATATAAAGAGTGGAGGAGGAAGAAAAGAAGGGAGACAAATAAGGAATCATCAGACTGTGTTTATAATAGCATAATAAGCGAGTTAAGTTACACAGTTAGACAGTGAGGAAGCTACCCTTGAACTTTTGGTGACCACAAATCAAAAGCCTACAATGGCAATAAGTTTATATCTATATATAATAACCCTAAATGTAAATGGACTGAATGCACCAATCAAAAGACACAGAGTAATAGAATGGATAAAAAAGCAAGACTCATCTATATGCTGCCTACAAGAGACTCACCTCAAAACCAAAGATATACACAAACTAAAAGTGAAGGGATGGAAAAAGATATTTCATACAAACAATACGGAGAAAAAAGCAGGTGTTGCAGTACTTCTATCAGACAAAAGAGACTTCAAAACAAAGAACGTAACAAGAGACAAAGAAGGACATTACAAAATGATAAAGTGGTCAGTATAACAAGAGGATATAACCATTATAAATATCTATGCACCCAACACAGGATCAACTACATATCTGAAATAAATACTAATAGAATTAAAGGAGGAAACAGAATGCAATGTATTCATTTTAGGAGACTTCAACACACCACTAACTCCAAAGGGCAGATAAACCAGACAGAAAACAATAAGGACACAGAGGCACTGAACAACACACTAGAACAGATAGACCTAACAGACATCTACAGAACACTCTACCCAAAAGCAGCAGGATACACATTCTTCTCAAAAGCACATGGAACATTTTCCAGAATAGACCACATACTCGGCCACAAAAAGAACTTCAGTAAACTCAAAAAGATTGAAATTGTACCAACCAACTTCTCAGATCACAAAAGGTATAAAACTAGAAATAAATTGTATAAACAAAACAAAAAGGCTCACAAACACATGGAGGCTCAACAACATGCTCCTAAATAATCATTGGATCAATAACCAAATTAAAACAGAGATCAAGCAATAGATGGAGACAAATGAAAACAACAGCACAATGCCCCAACTTCTGTGGAACAGAGAAAAGGCAGTTCTAAGAGGAAAGTATATACCAATATAATCTATTCCTAAAGAAGGAATAACAATTCCAAAAGAATAGTCTAAAGTCACAATTATTAAAACTGAAAAAAGAGGAACAAATGAGGCCCAAAATCAGCAGAAGGAAGGACATAATAATGATCAGAGAAGAAATGAATAAAATTCAGAAAAATAAAACAATAGAAAAAAAGCAATGAAACCAAGAGCTGGTTCTTTGAGAAAATAAACAAAATAGATAAACCTGCAGCCAGACTTATTAAGAGAAAAAGAGAATTACATATATAAACAGAATCAGAATCAGAAAGGAAAAATCATGATGGACACCACAGAAATAAAAAGAATTATTAGAGAATACTATGAAAATCTATATGCTAACAAACTGGATAACCTAGAAGAAATGGACAACTTTCTAGAAAAATACAACCTTCCAAGACTGACAAAGGAAGAAACATAAAATCTAAACAGACCAATTACCAGCAATGAAATTGAATGGGTAATCAAAAAGCTACCCAAGAACAAAATCCAGGGAACTGATGGATACACTGCTGAATTTTATGAGACATTTAGAGAAGACATAATACCCATTCTCCTTAAAGTTTTCCAAAGAGTGGAAGAAGAGGGAATACTTCCAAACTCATTCTTTGAAGCCAGCATCACTCTAATACCCAAACAGGAAAAGACACCACAAAAAAAGAAAACTACAGGCCACTGTCCCTCATGAACATAGATGCAAAAATACTCAACAAATATTAGCAAACTGAATTCAAAATTACATCAAGATGATAATACACCATGATCAAGTGGGATTCATCTCAGGAACACAAGGATGGTACAACATTCGAAAATCCATTAGCATCATCCTTCACATCAACAAAAAGAAAAGAACAAAACCACTTGATAACCTCCACAGATGCTGAAAAAGTATCTGACAACATCCAACATCCATTCATTATAAAACTCTGAACAAAATGGGTATATAGGGGAAGTACCTCAACACAATAAAGGCCATATATGACAAACCCACAGCCAACATCATACTTAACAGTGATAAGCTGAAAGCTTTTCCCCTACAGTCAGGAACAAGACAAGGATGTCCACTTTACCTGCTTTTATTCAACATAGTACTGGAGGTCCTAGCCACAGCAATCAGACAACACTAAGAAATACAAGGCATGCAGATTGGTAAAGAAGAAGCCAAACTGTCACTATTTGCAGATGACATGATATTGTACATCAAAAACCCTAAAGAATCCACTCCAAAACTATTAGAACTAATATCTGAATTCAGTAAAGTTGTAGGGTACAAAATTAATACACAGAAATCTGTTGCTTTTCTATACACTAATGATGAAGTAGCATAAAGAGAAATCAGGGAAACAATTCCATTCACAATTGCATCAAAAAGAATAAAATACTTAAGAATAAACCTAACCAAGGAAATGAAAGACCTATACCCTGAAAACTACAAGACACTCTTAACAGAAATTAAAGAGGACACTAATAAATGGAAATTCATCCCATGCTCTTTGGTAGGAGGAATTAATATTGCCAAAATGGCCATCCTGCCTAAAGCCATCTACAGATTCAATGCAATCCCTATGAAAATACCAACAACATTCTTCAACAAACTGGAACAAATAGTTCTAAAATTCATATGAAACCACAAAAGACCTGAATAGCCAAAGCAATTCTGAGAAGGAAGAACGAAGCATGGGGGTTGGAGGGTGGGGAATCTTCTTTCCAAACTTCAAGCTCTACTACAAAGCCACAGTAATCAAGACAATTTAGTTCTGGCACAAGAAACGACCCATAGACCAGTGGGAACAGAATAGAGAGTCCAGATATTAACTCAAACATATATGGTCAATTAATATACAGTAAAGGAGCCATGGATATACAATGGGGAAATGACAGCCTCTTCAACAGCTGGTGTTGGCAAAACTTGACAGCTACATGCAAGAGAATGAAAGTAGATTATTGTCTAACCCATACACAAAAGTTAACTCGAAATGGATCAACAACCTGATTGTAAGTCATGAAACCATAAAACTCTTAGAAAAATCCATAGGCAAAAATCTCTTGGACATAAACATGAGCAACTTCTTCATGAACGTATCTCCCCAGGCAAGGGAAACAAAATCAAAAATGAACAAGTAGAACTACATCAAACTAAAAAGATTCTGTACAGCAAAGTCACCATCAGTAGAACAAAAAGGCATTCTACAGTATGGAGAATATATTCATAAATGACATGTCTGTTAAGGGGTTGGCATCCAAAATATATAAAGATATCACGCACCTCAACACCCAAAAAGCAAATACCTGATTACAAAATGAGCAGAGAATCTGAACAGACACTTCTCCAAAGAAGAAATTCAGATGGCCAACAGGCACATGAAAAGATCCTCCACATCGCTAATCATCAGAGAAATGCAAATTAGAACCACCATGACACATCACCTCACACCAGTTAGGATGGCCAACATCCAAAAGACAAGCAATAACAAATGCTGACGAGGATGTGGAGAAAGGGGAACCTTCCTACAGTGCTGGTGGGAATGCAAATTAGTTCAACAATTATGTAAAGCAATATGGAGGTTCCTCAAAAAACTAAAAATAGAAATGCCATCCCTATGTTTATTGCATCACTATTTACAATAGCCAAGACATGGAATCAACCAAAGTGTCCATCAGAAGATGAATGGATTAAAAAGACATGGTACATGTACAAAAGGTAATACTATTAAGCCATGAGAAAAAAACAAATCTTACATTTTGCAACAACATGGACGGAGCTACAGGGTATTATGCTCAGTGAAGTAAGCTAGGCAGAGAAAGACAAGTACCAAATGATTTCACTCATCTGTTGAGTATAACAACAAATAAAAAACTGAAGGAACAGAACACCAGCAAACTCACAGAGCCCAGGAATGGACTAATGGTTACCAAAGGGAAAGGGTTTGGGGAGGGTGGGTGTTTGGAAAGGGAAGGATAATGGGATTAAGGGTTGTTATGATTAGCACACATAATATAGGAGGGCACCGCGAAGTAAGTATAGCATAGAGAAGACAAGTAGTGACTCTGTAGCATCTTACTATGTTGATGGACAGTGACTGTAATGGGGTATGTGGTGGGGACTTGGTAATAGGGGGGAATGTAGTAACCACAATGTTGCTCATGTGAAACCTGAGCATGAGATTTTATATCAATGATGCCTTAGTAAAAAAAAAAAAGCTACGTTTACACTATACTGTAGTCTATTAAGTGTGCAATAGCATTATATCTGAAAAAACAACGTATAGAGCCTAATTAAAAAATACTTCATTGCTAAAAATGCTGAACATCATCTGAGCTTTCTGAAAGTCAGAATCTTTCTGCTGGTGTAGGGTCTTACCTCAATGCCGATGGCTGCTTAAGTGATCAGGGTAGTGGTTGTTTAAGGCTGAGATAACTGTGGTGATTTCTTAAAATAAGACCACCCTGAAGGATGTCACATCACCCTTGCTTTCACAAAATTTCTCTGTAGCATGTCATGCTGTTTGATAACCTTTTACCAATAGTAGAACTAACTTCAAAATTGGAGTCAGTCCTCTCAAACTCTGCCACTGCTTTATCAACAAAGTTTATGTAGTATACTAAATCTTTACTGTCATTTCAGCCATCTTCACAGCATCTTCAGCCATAGATTCCATCTCAAGAAACTATTTTCTTTGTTCATCCATAAGGAGCAACTCCTCACCCACTTAAGATTTATCATTAGATTGCAGACATTCAGTTACATCTTCAGGTACACTTATAATTCTAGTGCTCTTGCTCTTTGCACCACATCTGCAGTTACTTCCTCCAGAGAAGTCAGGAACCCCTCAGTCATCCATGAGGGTTGCAATCACCGTCTTCCAAACTCCTATTCATGTGGATATTTTGGCCTCTTCCCATGAATCACAAATGTTCTGAATAGCATTTAGAATGGTGAATCCTTCCCAAAGGGTTTTCTATTTACTTTGTCCAGATCCTTCAAAGGAATCACAACCTATGGTAGTTATAGCTTTTTGAAATGTATCTCTTAATAAGAAGACTTGAAATCTGAAATGACTACTTGACCCATGGGCTGCAGAACTGATTCTGTGGTAGCAGGCATGAAGACAACCTTCACCTTGCCATCTCCATCAGAGCTCCTGGGTGGCCAGGTGCACTGCCATTGAGCAGAAGTATTTTGAAAGGAATCTTTTTTTCTGAGTGATAGGACTTCACAGTAAACTATATTGTAAGCAGATATACTGTCATCCGTGTTTTCTTGTTCCGCTTATGGAGCACAGTAGAGTAGGTTTAGGATAATTCTGAAGTGACCTAGGATTTTCAGAATGGTCCATGAACACTGGCTTCAACTTACAGTCACCATCTGCATTAGCCTCTAACAAGAGAGTCACCCTGTCCTTTGAAACTTTAAAACTAGGCATTTACTTCCCTCTAATTATGGAAGTCCTAGATAGCGTATTTTTCCAGTACAATGCTGTCTGTCTGCATTGAAATCTATTGTTTAGTGCGGCCACCTTCATTATCCCAGCTAGATCTGGATAACTGGCTGCAGCTTCTACTTCAGCACTTACTGCTTCACCTTACTTTTTTCTGTTACAGAGAAATCTTTCCTTAAATTCCTGTACCAAGTTCTGCTCACTTCAAACTTTTCTTCTGTAGCTTCCTCACCTCTCTCAGCCTTTGTAGAATTGAGGACAGCCAAGGGCTTTGCTCTGGATTAGGTTTCAGCTTAAGGGAATGTTGTGGCTGGTTTTATCTTCCATCCAAGAGCACTAAAACTTTCTCCATATCAGCAATAATGCTGTCCTGCTTTCTTACCATCCATGTGTCTACTACAGTAGCACTTTTAATTTCCTTCAAGAACTTTCCCTTTGCATTCAAAACTTAGCTAACTGCTTGGCACAAGAGGCCTAGCTTTCAGCTCATGGACTTGCCTTCCTCACTAAGCTTAATCGTTTCTTGCTTCTAATATACAGTGAGAGACTTCGAATTCTTCATTTCACTTGGACACGTAGGGTTATTAATGGACCTAATTTCTATATTGTTGTGCCTTAGGGAATTTGGATGCCCGAGGAGATAGCAGAGTGGGAACAGCAGCGGGTGGAGCAGTCAGCACACACACATTTAGTGATTTTTTTCTTCATCCTACATGAGTGTGGTCTGTCGTGCCCCAAAACAATTAAAATAATACCATCAAAAATTGCCAATTATAGATCACTCTAACAAATATAATAATAACAAAAAAGTTTGCAATCTTATGTGAATCAAATGTGACAGAGACACAGAGTGAGCAAATGCTTTTGGAAAAAGGGTTCAATAGATTTACTTGAGACAAGGTTGCTACGAACCTTCGCAATTTGTAAAAAATGCAGTATCTGTGAAGTACAATAAAGTGAAGTGCAATGAAATAAATTATGCCTGTATGTATTAGCAGTCACTCCTTTTTATTGCAGAACACTATTCCATTGTATGAATGTACAATTATTTACTAATTAATTATTTACTAATTAACTTGTTGAACATTTGCACAGTTTCTATTTTTTGGCTGTTATGCATAAAGCTGCTATAAACACTCACAGGGTTTTTTGTACTTATGAGTGGGCATGAGTTTTAATTTCTCTTGAGCAAATACCTAGGAGAGGAATTCCTGATTCATATTGTAAGTGCATGTTTATCTTTACAAGACACTTCCAAAGTGTTTTCAAAAGTGGTTGTTCTATTTTTCCCACCAGCAACATTTGAGACTTTCCAGATATTCTGGATCCTTGCCAATTTTTTGGTATAAGTGTAATTATTTACAGTCCTTTAAAAATTTTTTAGACATTCTAATAGTGTATCTTATTGTGGTTTTAATATGCTTTACCAAAGGCTAACGATATTGAGCATGTTTTCATGTACTTATTTTTCATTTGTATATCTCCTTTTCTAAAGTGTCTCTTCAGTTATTTTACTTTTTATTGGGTTATTTTGTTTCCTTAATAAGTTTTGAGAATCATTGATATATTCTAGCTATAAGTCCTGAACTATATAGGTGTATATTTTCTTTCCATCTGTGGCCTGGCCTGACTTTTCATTTTCTTAACAATGTCTTTTAAAAATCAGAAGTTTCTAATTTTGATAGTCTAATTCATAATTTTTCTATGGACATTGCTTTATCACATATAAGGAATCTGCATAACCAAAAGTCACAAAGTCTTTCTCCTGTGTTTTCTTCTCGAACTTCAGGTTCTATATTTAAATCTATGATTCATAGAGTTAATTGTCTTGTGTGGTATGTCCTATGGGTTGAAGTTCATTCTTTTGCATGTGGATATACAATTTTCCATTATCACTTACTGACAAGACTACATTTCTCCAGTAAATTACTTTTGTCCACTTGTCAATATCACTTGACTAAGTACATGTAACTCTATTTCTGAGGTTTCCAATCTTTTCTCTTTATCTATGTATTTATCCTTCTTTCTAGCACCACACTCTGGATTATTGTAGTTTTATACTAAGTGTTGAAATTAGATAGTGTGACCCTTTTAACTTCCTCCATTTTATAAAGCTTATCTCAGCTATTCTACATCCTTTGCTTTTCCTAACTTTAAAATCAACTTGTCAATTTCCATAACATATAATTTCAGTATTGATGAGATTGTATTGAATCTATTCTGGTTCTTAAAGTACAGATACAATGTATAAATTTATAAATTGCACTGGTAGCTTGGAGAGAGTCCTGTTGAATACTAACCTATGAATGCTGCTGGTCACTTTGAGGTCCTCATGTCAAAATACCAGTAAACAAGGAAAGGAGTCACATTTATGACAGAGTAATTGACTCTGATCATCATGAGGAGTTAGGGATGCTGTTACTCAGTGGAGGCAGAGAATAATACATTTGCAACCTGATGACAACTTGGGCATTTCTTTGTACTCTCCTACCCATGATGGTGGTAAATTTGTAAGTGAAATAGTGTACCTAGGCCTGAGAAGGCATGGGAGTTGGGGGTCAGACTCCACAGGGACTCAGCCCACCAGGTAAACCATCTAGACCAACAGAGGTTCCAGCCGAGGGTAAATGTAGTCTTCAATGAGAACAAGATAATGGAGACCACAGGCATTAGTTACAGCCTCAAGTCCTGCTGTGCGGGCAGGACTGAAGCTGGTCAGACTAACCTTCCTCTTCATGTTTTCCCAGGAAAAGAAACCAACCGCAATCCAGGATGAGCATTCCTAGCTGAGGTAAATTATTACATAAAGCAAAGGAACGTGGGTGGAGGCAGCACCTAGATAATCTGTCAGGCCCCAGGCCCTCATTTTCCAGAGTGTTGCCTGTCACAGATCATAGCTCAGTCTCTCTCTGAGCACAGCCCAGATGGCAGATGGGAGCTTCCTCATCTTAGGTTACACTTCCACCGAGGAACTGTCTGTATCCAATGACTGGGCCCTGCATCTTTCCCTAATTAGAGGTCATGTCGAAGGCCCACCAGAGAATTATCTGAGGCCACCCTCTATTGCAACTACATTTCTGTTCACTTCCCCCTCTGCCCACCTGCTTCACTCAATTTCTCACAGAGGCTGTTTCTAAGAGTCATTTCCAGTAAACTTTCTTGAATATAAACCTGCTCAGAATCTGGTTCCTGGGTAGACTTTTCCAAGACACACCTGAATATTCCACATCTCTGCATCCTCTTTGAGAAAATTTTAGGTACAGTCTAGGCCTATGTGGTCTTAATGCTTTCTCAGGTGTTTATGATGTACACTCCTGATTGGGAACCACTCGTTTATGGATTGAGTTGTGGCAGTGTTTTGTTTCAGTTCTGGTAGAAAGTTTTTAACAAAAAAAAAATGGATATATGCCTCTTACAACTGTAAGAGTATATGAGGAGAGATAGCATTAAAGATGGCAGTGTGAGAGGTGAGACAGAGACCTCCTCCTAAAACCACATGTAATATGAAAATATAATTAATACAACTAATCCTGAAAGAGCAACAGGAAATAAGGCTGCACCAGACTGCATACACCTGGAGACAAGAGAAGCCCTCATGGCACAGGATAACGTACCAAAGCTGTGACCCAGTAGGACCCAAGCCCTTCTCCCACCCCAGCTCACCAATGGGAGGAAGAGAAACAGAGCAGGGAGAGAGTGGAGGCCTGGGATTGCCTTTGTACTCTCCTACACAATGATGGTGGTAAATTTCAGTGGAGATCTGCTCTGGGAGCATGAACCTACATTGCATGTTGCTCTACTGATTAGTAGGGTTGGAAAGCTAAGACAGGTGGAATACCTGAAGAGATGGAGATTCCACCTGCCTGTGGAAAACAGTAATTCATATCCAGCTGATCTGGGAGGGCAGTCTAGGACACTTCCTAACAGTGAGATGGCTGCTAAAGAGGCAAGGATTGCACAGAGCTTAATGCTCAGGAGAAAGGATAGGTAGATGAAACTGTCTGGGTGTACTCTGCCCAGAAAGTTGGGAATTTAAACGATCTTCAGGTGCTCCAACTCCATGGTTGGATACACAGCTCCAAGGTCCCACACCGTGATATGCAGCCTGCTGTGTCTTCCTCCTGGCCAGCCTGCACCTGGCTCACAAACCAGCAGGCCTAGCCCCAGCGTCAGGTCAGCCAAAGGGAAGTCCCGCTTACAGCAGCTACAAACACAAAGCATAGAGGCTTACATCTGTATGTTCGGCCCACTGGTTCTGGCAGTGGAGACAGGCATAACAGCCAGGGAAAAAAAAACAGCTCTTTTGTCCCCCCACCCCAGGCCCCAGTACCACTCCCCTGCAACCCCTGACATCATTCCAGGGGCTGAGCAGCTCCAGAGAGTAGAGCTTCTGGGCACTAGAGGGCACCACATACAAAGATGAAATGTCAGAGGAAACTGGTTAAAAGCAAAATCTCAACACCAGAGAAAGGACTGAGTGAGACTGAATTAATAAATCTTTCTGAAAGAGATTTCAAAATAAAACTCATAAACATGCTCATGGAGGTACAGAAAAATATTCAAGAAACCAGGAATGAATTTAGTATGGAGATCCAATCATTGAAGAGCACAATGGAGGCTATTAGAAGCAGATTAGAAACGGTGGAGGAGACAATAAATGAAATAGAAACTAGGGAAGGGGAATACAAAGAAGCTGAGGTACAGAGAGAAAAAAGGATCTCTAGGAATGAAAGAATACTGAGAGAACTGTGTGACCAATAAAAACAGAACAATATCCACATTATAGGGGTACCAGAAGAAGAAGAGAGAGAAAAAGGGATAGAAAGTGTTCTTGAACAGGTAATTGCTGAAAACTTGCCCAATATAGGGAAGGAGATAGTCTCTCAAGCCATGGAGGTGCACAGATCTCCCAACATAAGGGACCCAAGGAAGACAACATCAAGACATATAATAATTAAAATGGCAAAGATCAAGGATAAAGACAGACTTTTAAAAGCAGCTAGAGAGAGAAAAAAGATCACATAAAAAGGAAAAACCATCAGGCTATCATCAGACTTCTCAGCAGAAACCTTACAGGCCAGAAGGGAGTGGCATGAAATATTTAATGCAATGAAGAAGAAGGGCCTCAAACCAAGAATACTTTATCTGGCAAGATTATCATTTAAATTTGATGGAGGGATTAAACAATTTCCAGATGAGCAAAAGGTGAGAGAATTTAGCTCCCAGAAACCATATCTATGATGTATTTTGGAGGGACTGCTATAGGTGGATGTGTTCCTAAGGTTAAATAGCTGTCACCAGAGGTAATAAAAGGGGATAGACAAAGAGTACAGAATATGATACCTAATATATAAGAATGGAGGAGGAAAAAAAGGAGGGGGAAAAAAAAGAACCTTAAGATTGTGTTTGTAATAGCATACTAAGTGAGTTAAGTTAGACTCTTACATAGTAAGGAAGTTACCCTTGAACTTTCGGTAACTACAAATCTAAAGCCTACAAATGCAATAAGCTCATACCTACCGACAATCACCCTAAATGTAAATGGTCTGAATGCACCAATCAAAAGACATAGAGTCACTGAATGGAGAAAAAAAGACCCATAAATATGATGACTACAAGAGACTCACTTCAAACCCAAGGACATACACAGACTAAAAGTGAAGGGATGGAAAAAGATATTTCATGCAACTAATAGGGAGAAAAAAGCAGGTGTTGCAGTACTTATATCAGACAAAATACTGAAACAAATACTAACAGAATTAAAAGGGGAAATAGAATGCAATGCTAGGATTCTAGGAGACTTCAACACTCCACTCACTCCAAAGGACAGTTCAACCAGACAGAAAATAAGTAAGGAGACAGAGGCATTGAACAACACATTATAACAGATGGACCTAACAGACATCTACAGCATTCTCCACCCAAAAGCACAAGGATACACATTCTTCTCAAGTGCACATGGAACATTTTCAAGAATAGATGATATACTAGGCCACAAAGAGAGCCTTGGTAAATTCAAAAAGACTGAAATTGTAACAAACAGCTTCTCAGACAAGGGTATGAAACTAGAAATAAATTACACAAAAAAACCAAAAAAGCCTACAAACACATGGAAGCTTAACAACATGCTACTAAATAATCAATGGCTCAATGACCAACCAAAACCAGATAAAGCAGTATATGGAGACAAAGAGAACAACAATTCAACAACGCAAAATCTGTGGGACGCAGCCAAGGCAGTGCTAAGAGGGAAGTATATTACAATACAGACTTACCTCAGGAGGGACGAACAATCCCATATGAACAGTCTAAACGCACAGTTAATGAAACTAGAAAAAGAAGAAAAAATGAGGCCCAAAATCAGTAGAAAGAGGGACATAATAAAGATTAGAACAGAAATAAATAAAATTGAGAAGAATAAAACAACAGAAAGAATCAATGAAAGCAGGGGCTAGTTCTTCAAGAAAATAAACAAAATAGATAAACCCCTAGCCAGACTTACCAAGAAAAAAAGAGAATCTACCCACATAAAGAGAATCAGAAATGAGAAAGGAAAAATCACTGCGGACACCATAGAAATACAAACAATGACTAGAGAATACTACGAGAAATTGAATGCTAACAAACTGGATAACCTAGAAGAAATGGACAACTTTCTAGAAAAATACAACCTTGCAAGGATGACCCAGAAAGAGACAGAAAGCCCGAACAGACCAATTACTACAAACAAAATTGAATTGGTAATCAGAAAACTACAAGAACAAAATGCCTGTACCAGATGGCTTCACCACTGAATTTTATCAAACATTTAGTGAAGATCTAATACTCACCCTCCTTAAAGTTTTTCAGAAAGTAGAAGAGGAAGGAATACTTCCAAACTCATTCTATGAGGCCAGCATCACTGTAACACCCAAACCAGGCAAAGACACCACACAAAAAGAAAATTACAAACCTATATCCCTGGTGAACATAGATGCAAAAATTCTCAACGAAATATGAGCAAACTGAATTCAAACATACATCAAAAAGATCATCCATCATGATCAAGTAGGGTTTATTCCAGGGATGCAAGGATGGTAAAATATTAGAAAAATCCATCAACATCATCCACCACATCAACAAAAAGAAGGACAAAAACCACATGATCATCTCCATAGATGCCAAAAGGCATTCGACAAAATTCAACATCTATTCGTGATAAAAACTCTCAAAATAATGGGTATAGAGGGCAAGTACATCAACATAATAAAGGCCATACAGGACAAACCCACATCCAACATCATACTTAACAGGGAGAAGCTGAAAACCTTTCCTTTAAGATCAAGAACAAGACAAGGATCTCCACTTTTATTCAACATACTTCTGGAGGTCTTCGCCACAGCAATCAGACAACACAAAAAAATAGAAGGCATCCAGATTGGTAAAGAAGAATTTAAACTGTCCCTGTTTGCAGATAACTTGATATTGTACATAAAAAACCCTAAAGAATCCACTCCAAAACTACTAGGTATAATATCTGAATTTAGCAATGTTGCAGGATACAAAATTAATACACAGAAATCTGTTGCACTCCTATACACTAATGATGAACTAACAGAAAGAGAAATCAGAACAATTCCATTCACAATTGCATCAAAAAGAATAAAATACCTAGGAATAAATCTAACCAAGGAAGTGAAAGACCTATACCCTGAAAATTACAAGACACTCACGAGAGAAAATAAAGAAGATACCAATAAATCGAAACACATCCCGTGCTCATGGATAGGAAGAATTAATATTGTCAAAATGGCATTCCTGCCTAAAACAATCTACAGATTCAATGCAATCCCTATCAAAATACCAACAGCATTCTTCAATGAACTAGAGCAAATAATTCTAAAATTCATATGGAACTCCAAAGACCCTGAATAGGCAAAGCAATCCTGAGAAGGAAAAATAAAGCTGGGGATATTACACTCCCCGACTTCAAGCTCTACTACAAAGCCACATTAATCAAGACAGTTTGGTACTAGCACAAGAACAGACCGGTAGACCAATGGAACAGACTAGAGAGCCCAGGTACAAACCCAAATACAATTAATATACAATAAAGGAGCCTTGGATATACAATGGGGAAATGACAGCCTCTTCAACAACTGGTGTTGGCAAAACTGGACAGCTACATGCAAGAGAATGAAACTGGATTATTGTCTATCCCCATACACAAAAGTTAGCTAAAAATGGATCAAAGTTATGAATGTAAGTCATAAAACCATAAAACTCTTAGAAGATAACATAGGCAAAAATCTGGATATAAACAGGAGCAACTTTTTTCTGAATGCATCTCCTCGAGCAAGGGAAACAAAGCAAATATGAACATCAAACATAAAAGCTTCTATACAGCAAAGGACACCATCAACAGAACAAAAAGGCATCATACAGTATGGGAGAATGTATTTGTAAATGACATATCCAACAAGGAGTTAACATCCAAAATATATAAAGAACTCATATGCCTCAACACCCAAAAAGCAAATAACCCAATTAAAAAATGGGTGGTGGATATGGACAGACACTTCTCCACAAAAGAAATTCAGATGGCCAACAGGCACACGAAAAGATGCTCCATATCACTAATTATCAGGGAAATGCAAATTAAAGCCACAATGAGATATCACCTCACACCAGTTAGGATGGCCAGTATTGAAAAGTCTAGGAACAACAAATGCTGGCGAGGATGCAGGGAAAGGGGAACCCTCCTACACTGCTGGTGGGAACATAACTAATTCAGCTATTGTGGATAGCAATATGGAGGTTCCTCAAAAACTAAAAAGAGAAATACCACTTGACCTGGGAATTCCACTTCTAGGAATTTACCCAAAGAATATAATTTCTCAGATTCAAAAGATATATGCACCCCTATGTTTATTGCATCGCTATTTACAATAGCCAAGACATGGAAGCAACCTACGTGTCCATCAGTAGATGAATGGATAAAGAAGATGTGGTACATATACACAATGGAATACTACTCAACCATAAGAAAGAAAGAAATTATACAATTTGCCACAACATGGATGGAGCTGGAGAATATTATGCTCAGTGAAATAAGCCAGGTGAAAAAGACAAGTACCAAATTATTTCCCTCATTTGTGGAGTATAACAACAAAGCAAAACTGAAGAAACAAAACAGCAAACAGACTCACAGACTCCAAGAAGGAACTAGTGGTTACCAAAGGGGAGGGTGGGGAGGGCTGGTGGCGGTGGAAGGAGAAGGGGATTCAGGGGTATTATGATTGTGGGGAGGATCAGGGGGAAGACAGTGTAGCAGAGAGATGGCAAATAGTGACTCTTTGGCATCTTACTACACTGATGGGCAGTGACTGCAAAGGGGCATGGGGGGACATGATAACAGGGGTGAATGTAGTAACCACATTGTTTTTTCATTTGAAACCTTCATAAGGTTTATATCAATAATACCTTAATAAAATAAATAAATTTTCAAAAAGAGTATATGAGGAATGACTCTTACCATATTGAGATTAATTAATAATAACACTATAAATTCACCTTTTCAGGAGAAATATAAATGTTGAGGCAGACCAATATGATATTACTTATTAGAAGACTATGACTATGGTCTACTGAATTAAATGCACAAGGCCTGCTGATTGGCCATTAGGAATATAATAGGAAGTGAGTCCCCCAAAGAGCTCAACCACGTCAGACCTCCTTTGGTCCTACAACATACTGTTTCCTGCCAGTTAATAAAACCAATATTGTTTTGCTAGAAGAAATATTTCATTCTAAGTTTCTGATAATGTCCAAACTAGTAACACAGATTTAACTTCCTCTTTGGAGGGGACTTTTTACATGGTATTGACTCTGTGGCCAGCATGTGTTTCTCATTAGACAACTGACATTTTGTGAGATCTTGGGCAAATCACTTTATATCTCTAGGCTTCATACCTTATTTTCAAAATTTAGAAGTTGGGATAAGTATTCTTTAGGTTTCTTCTGTCACTAAATAATGTTGATTCTATTATGTGCTGCTCCAAAAAAGACTAAGAGAGATCTGACAATCAATAGAAGAAGATACAGAAAAAGCTACTGAAATGAAAATGACATATGTCACACATCCATTCATGCAATAAAATTTTAATTTGGATAAAGGAGCTATGGCTATACAATGGGGAAATGACAGCCTCTTCAACAACTGGTGTTAGCAAAACTGGACAGCTACATGTAAGATAATGAAACTGGATTACTGTCTAACTCCATACACAAAGTTAAACTCTAAATGAATCAAAGACCTGAATGTAAGTCATTTAACCATAAAATTCATAAAAGAAACATAGTCAAAAACTATAAACATGAGCAACATTTTCCTGAATGCATCTTCTCAGGCAAGGGAAACAAAAGCAAAAATGAACAAATGGAACTACATCAAACTAAAAAACTTCTGTACAGCAAAGGTCACCATTAGAAGAATAAAATGCATCCTACAGTATGGGAAAATATATTCATAAGTGACATATCCAATAAGGGGTTAACATCCAAAATATATAAAGAACTCACACACCTCAACACCAGCAAAGCAAAAGCTGATTAAAAAATGGGCAGAGGATCTGAACAGAAACGTCTCCAAAGAAAAAATTCAGATGGCCTACAGGCACATGAAAAGATCTTCCACATGGCTAATTATCAGGGAAATGCAAATTAAAACCACAATGAGATATCACCTCATACCAGTTAGAATAGAAAACATCCAAAAGGAAAGGAACAACAAATGCTGGTGAGGATGTGGTGAAAGGGGAACCCTCCTACATTGCTGGTGGGAATGTAAATTAGTTCAACCATTGTGGAAAGCAGTATGGAGGTTCCTCAAGAAACTAAAAATAGAAATACCATTTGACCCAGGAATTTCACTCCTAGGAATTTACCCAAAGAAAACAAGATCTCAGATCCAAAAACATGTATGCACCCCTATGTTTATCACAGCACTATTTACAATAGCCAAGACATGGAAGCAACGTAAGAGTCCATCAGTAGGTGAATGGATAAAGAAGATGTGGTACATATACACAATGAAATATTGTTCAGCTATAAGAAAAAAACAAATCCTACCATTTGCAACAACATGGATGGAGCTGGAAGGTATTATGCTCAGTGAAATAAGTCAGGTAGAGAAAGACAAGTATCAAATGATTTCACTCTTTTGTGGAGTATAACAAAGCAAAACTGAAGGAAAAAAACAGCAGCAGACTCACAAACTCCAGTAAGAGAGTAGTGGTTACCGAAGGGAAGGGGTAGGGCATGGTGGGTGGGGAGGGAGGGAGAAGGGGATTAAGGGGGTATTATGATTATCACACATAATGTTGGGAGGTCACCGGGAAGAGAGTATAGCACAGAGAAGACGAGTAGCAACTCTATAGCATCTTACCATGCTGATGGACAGTGACTGCAAGGGAGTGTGGGGGGGACTTGATAATATGGGTGATAGTAATCACAATGTTGCTCATGTGAAACCTTCATAAGATTGTATATCAATGATACCTTAATAAAAAATTTAATCTTTATTTTGAGCTGAGAAGAATTTTAGGAAGCCTGTCTTCAAATGGCTCTATTTCAAACATGAAAAACTGATCTGAAGACCAGCATTTAACAAGTTGAGTATCTCATCCACTCAAACATTTGTTATTTCCTTTAGTTGTGTGATAATCATATAAAACATTGCTGAGACAGCTTCCTAAGAGAATTTACTTTATCTTCTCTATTCCTTAAAAATTCCTTTCAAAAACATAGCTGAGGAAATTGCTCTATATTTCTCCTTTTTTTATAAAAAAAAGAAAGAAAATTTAAGGAAGTCATTTCCTTACTAGGACAGATTGTTCCTTTCATCTACTTCAACCTAATTTGGCTCTCAAGATGTCACTGAAAGAATCAAATATCCAGACCCCTAGACTAGAGATGCCTCAGAGACATTAACTGGTGTGGACAAGAAGTGGGAAGAGCTTTTATATCTGCTTTATATTATTCATAAATTATACATATTCTTAATTATTCATAAGTTATAAGATTCCTTTGGAAGATGGGGTCCTACTGCTTTGGCAAGTCAAGAAAACATCTATCTAAAATCCAAAGGCTTCGCAAAACACAATATACTTTCTTTAAAGCAGAGATCCTCATGAGATCAGGATGGTCACCTAAGAGTTTTTGGAAACTGAATAGCACTGGAAACTGCAGGGCCATTTTCTTTTTCTTTTTTGTCCTCTGGTGAAGTCCTACATGAGTATTACCTATTGCAAGACATACTGATACCTGATAATTTATTTTTCTTTTTATTTCTCCATTTATGGCATTAGATTCATTTTTAAAATTGTGTACACAAGTTGCATTTTTTCTGAATTGTATTTCAGGATAGTAAAGTAGGTATTCCAAAATAGTTGTTACAGAAAAGTCGAGAAGCAGTAATTAAAATAAATATCATTAGAAGGTTCGTGTGTTGTTGCTGTGTGTTTTAAGTATAGACAGACTCTTCTCTGGCACCAGGAGCACCTCAAATCCATACTGAGATGTGAGTTCTTGAAGACGAAGAGCTGTCAAGTCCTCATCTAGCAGAAAACATTAATCTGTGGGAGAACACTTCAGGTTATCAATATAGGATTCAATCCTTGTCCACAAAACACTAATGATCACCCTCACTGCATCAAGAGAACATTGTACTTAAGACAGTTAAGTGGGCAGTAAGAGCTGTACACCTTTCAACAGTAATCCCTGCGTCGATACATTTTTGTTTAAATACATACACTGCAGTCTTATCTTGACATTAAAAACTGAATTTAGAAATGAATGGCAACTCTCAGTGAAGATGCAGCTTCTATCAATTCCATTTTCTTTTCAGCAATGGAAAAGCTGTCTGGTTTCAGTTAGCCTTGCCCTTTATCCATTTTGACTTCTGGTTTGGAGCTAAAATGTCACAATGCACAAATCTAATTTCCCGGTCTTAGCGGGTGAATTCAAACTAAGCTTGATTATTTTTTGACTGATTTTAAAATGGCATTTTAACCCAAAATATTAAAACTTCACATATTCCTATTAATTTGATTTCCTCAGTTGGTACCCGGAACCCCAGCCAAGACATAAACAGGAAAGCAAATCAGAATGTTTCGTAGCTACACTGCTTTCCAAAATTACCCACTCCTTGCCAAATTCTATTGCACACTCTTACCTATCACATTCCCCAAGGGAAGCACTTCAACAAAAGTGATCATTTGTTTTAGGTTTGCTTCCAAATTAAAAAGGCATTTAGTTCCCCCTATAAAGTAGCTATTGTTAAATAACCTGAATCTTTATTTATAGCTGGCTATTCATCTCCAAATAACCATGAAAAATAGAAAGATGAAAAATTGTAGAATCAAAGACTCTTGCTTGAGATGAAATAATTTCCAGCAAGTGCATAATTTAAGTCTTTTGATTTAACAAGTTATCTGCAAGCTATTTAGGAATTGGAGTCATCAAAACCGAGCCTTTTGTATTAATTATTTTTACTAGAGGTGTCCTCGTGCCCCAACAGATCTAGAATTGGGCTGCTAATACCAGAAATGTCCTCAGCTGTCTTCCTAATTCCATTTCCCAAACATCTCACTTGAGTTTTAGGCTCAGGACTTAGGAGATGCTCTTGAACTGCCAGGGCAACTGGAGCTGGCCGAGGTGGCCATGTTTCTCCTCCCTGGCTCGTGGTCCACTTCAGTGCTCCAAGACTGTCAGCGGCTAGACATGCCTTGACATGCACCCACAACCTAGAGGGGAGCCAAAAACCCTTCACAGCCATTCACAAGAGTCAGAATACTCGCGTATCATTTACTCTTTAGTAAATTCTCTTAAACAAATACCTTCTCAGGAGCCTAGGGGAATAATCCTGTCCAGGCCCAAGGCTTTACATTTATATGGAAAGGCTGCTGGGTTGACTGAACTTTCATCTAAGTCTATATACAATGCATGTAATTATATTGTCATACTAGGTTACATGCGTAAAATCCCACTTCCCTGTAGTTATACTCTGCATGTCCTTGTATTGCATGTAATTACATGGCGCTTTCAACAGTCTAAAGCACATATTTACATTAGCGTCATTTTTTCTAAACTCTGTACTGTCTTTCAATGAGTCATGGATCCGAAGTCAACATCCTTTCCTCACATAAGCATTATACCTCTATTATCTTGTAAAGAAGAGAAACACCCTATTCAGATTCACTGAACCCACTTAACCAGGGGATGCCAGAACCAGGAGTCTTAACAAACATGGGAGAGCCCACCGAACAAAATCAGACTTTAGGAAATTCTAAATGCAGTACAATCATGACATAAAGGCATTGCAAGTAAGTGCAACTCTTTCTCTTCTTCCACTGTGGAAGCTAATTACTTAGCTGCCCTTGACTACTTGGTAAAGCTGAAAAAAAAAAAGAATTTAAATAGGCAGGAAAGGTCAGGTGCTTAAAGCTTTAAAGAAAAGGTACATTTAAAGGTGTCATTAATTTTGGCATTAAAGCAAATATCTGGATAATAGAGGTCAAAGAAAGAGAAGAAAAGGAAAAAGGAATGGTTTTCCAAGGAGGTGGATTCCTGCAGATGCCAAAGAAATCAAGGTTGTTAATGATGAGGGGAAAAAAAACAATAATGGAAAGATTTATAGCAGAAGACAAAGCCAGTTGATTTGTTCGAATGTCATCTTTAAATCTACCTTGAAATTTCTTAAAATTCAACATAACAAATTGTATTGTATAGCATTTTAATGTTCCATGGGCATTCAATCTTAATAAACATGGCTGGCAAATAAGCTTTACAATATCATCATGTATAACATGCAGAAACATGTATAACATGCAGAAACATCTCAAAAGTTCAGTCATAAGAAGCAATACTTTTTTCTGCTCAATGTGCAATTTAGCCTTAATGTACACCTCTGGAAGATGTGCACCCTCCATCATTCTAAAGCTGTTTTAGCCTCATCCTTGAAGCAATATCTGTAGTAAAGTTATTTCACCTGCTGCTGACATTTGAAAACAAATGTTCTAATGATGTGGAAAATGATTTTATAAGAAGTTAATTTATTCTATCAATATCCATGACTTCTCTAGTTTTTTTGACACTTTTTCCCCTAGAGAGAATATTTAATGTAATAACTTGGCAAGAATCTGTCTCTCTGTCTCTTCCTCTCTCGTGATTATAAAATAGTACCTACCCAGTGTAACTTTGAATGGGAATTTTTTTAAAAACTTAATCTGAAGTGTCGTATCTTTGTTGGGGTCTCTGTCACTAATGTCAATAAAATAATTAACACTGGAAAAAGAGCACTATTTCTACAATATGTAGCAAATACAATAATGATCTTTGAAGATCATTAAACTAGGCCGCTGATAAAATAATCGTTAATATTCTGTTTTTCATTAAAATAACATTACTAATTCACACATAATAATTCTTACCTAAAACAGACATTGTCACTTTCATACAAAGTCACAACTGAGATGGTTTGCAGGGCAAGCCTCACAGGAAGAACTTGGCCAGTGAGATAACTGGGTGATTACCCCGACACCTCAGGGCACATCACTGTTGTAAATAGTAACTTTCTCATCTAACTAACCAGGTTTCAGTTGATTTACGAAAATCAAAATAATTTTCAGGAAAAAAAATCAGTATCGTTTTATTGAATAAGATAAAGTTATATTAGCCAAGATAAATAATGCAACTTAATTAAGAAAATGAACACTAATTTTATGTTATATGAGGAGGTCAAATCAGTGTAACAGATTCAGTATTTTACATAATCCTAATGTGCAGATATATAAAAGTTATTTTTATTTACTCTGTAAAAATAGTACTCAGACAAAATAACCATCTAGCCGTAGTAACCATTTTGGAGTAACTATTTTGGTTATGTAGGCAAAAACCAAGATTTCAGAAATGAAATAAATTCTTAATTTACAGAACTATTATACCAGTGCATACTAAAATGCTGTTTCTGTGCAATGTATAAAATATGAGGTGAAACAAATTGATGATAATTTTATGTTATGATAATATTTAGTTGGAGAATAAATAATAGCTTATGCCATAAAGATATGTTCATAATTTTGCATACATTTTAAATATTTAATGTTTGTTTTGGAACAAATGTACTGCTTTGCTTCTATATAAAGTCTGCCTTCTGAAGCACCATGCATTTGTGTATATTTATCCAAAATAATATTGATTTTTCCTCCCAATAGCACCCAGCATTTGCTATGCACAGAACTGGCAATAAATAGTTGCTGGATGAATTAAACTGTATGCATAGAAATCTCTGTTAAATGTCAATGTTAAAATGTCAATAACCTGCATTTCCTAGAGCTGCTCCAATCTCATCTAACTCATCATTAGCAAAGAGAGGTTAAACCCCAGCTGTTCCCTAATCCAAGGGAGAAGTTTCAAGATAAACCCAGGTTCATCAACATTCTGTCAACAATTCATCACTCAATACATCTACCTTTCTCAAGGATAAAAAGTAATGGCTGTATTTTTTCTGTGTCCTCACATTTTCTTAAAATTACTTTGAAGTCAATGTAAAATTAAAAAATTAAATTTATATACTTTTTCCATTATTATAAATATATTTGCAAAGGTCTCTAACAAAAACACCAAAAAGTTAACAATGAATTTGTGAATTATGCATAAGAGTAATTATTCTATAAGATTGAATCCTGAGCATTGTAGGGCAGGATATCCTGAGGCTTGGTACAGCATGACCCAAATGAGTAACAGTTTACTAATTCATCAGTAATGGTCTCATTAAGTAAAACATTGCTAACTTCTATAAAAATAGTGAAAGCTTAGTCACTGCCAGTCTTTGGCTTCCACATCATCAGGGCATTAGTCCACACCTAGTACTAAGCCACCACTGAAGTTCTAACAGAGATTACACAGTTGAATGTCTTGAGAGTAGCCATGCTGATACTTCCCTTTAGTTTTAAGAAAGCTGGCAGTGCCCCTTCCTATATACAGAGGAGAGAGATTTCTTTAAGAGAGAAGTTACATGCTTCTGTGTAAAACAAAATGTGCAGCAATGAGAACACCTGCCCCCACAGATTCGGTGTATGACGCCAATCCTCCAACTGCACAGGGGACAGGGTTAGGCTGTGTGGAGACAAGTTAATTTCACTGAGGCATGCTTTGGAGCACAAAGTAGGGCAAAGAAAAGGACTCTCCATGCCGCCCCACTGTAAAATTCTGTTGTACCCTTACATGTGGATCTCCAGTACCTTTTGTTTGCTATTGAAACCTGGAACCACATCTGTGAAGGAGAGCACCAGGCGCTGATCATATGCAATCATGTTGGATAATGATGATTTTTGCAGCATTTCTACTTGTGATTGCTGAGAGAAATTTGATTTCTTCCTAGGTATATATAGATACAGATATAAGAAATTTAAGATCAGCTTAAGCTTGTTAGACGTGCTTTTAGCAGATGATATTGGAACAAACAGTTAGGAAATTAAAAAGCCAGCTGAAGGGAGGAATCAAAAACATGGTATGTGCTGCTTTAAACATTTTATTCTAACTGAAAGTATAGGCAAAACATGTATTTGACAATCTTCTGAGGATGAAACAAGACCTTTTCTTTGAGTCTACCTACTTTGATTGGTGGTCCACACTGTCTTTCTTAAAATGCAAACATTTTTTAAAGATAAATAAATTGTATTATTTCAACTTGGGTGTTTCCAAAGTGAAGTCTGCACAAAAGGGTTAACTTAGCAAGTGGGGGGTGTTCAAACTCTGCACATTCCATAGGAGGGACTGGTTCTTAACTGGCTCCTGGAAGATAATCTCTAAACCTTTTAGACTATCCTGCCTGGTAAGACTGTCTTTGTATGCCATGGCATTTAGTTTATGCTAACAATGCGATACAGTGAATGCCTCTTTCACTTTGTTTTGTTTTGTTTTTACCTGGGGCCTTGGACCACTGTATCAGTCTGACACCTGAGAGACTGAATAACTAAGAACATGTCTAGGTGACTGAAACCCAGTAGAAACCCTTGACACAGGTTCAAGTGAGCTTTCCTGGTTGGCAGAAGTTATACATGCTACACATCACTTTGGGGAAAAGTAAGTGCTGTCCACACAACTCCACTGTGAGAGGAAAGTTAAAACCTATGGCTGCTCTCTCCTAGGCCCTGTGTACCTTTCATCTTTACTGACCTTAATCTGCATCCTTTTGCTGTATTAAACTGTAACTATGAGCCTAACAGCTTTTGAGTTCTGTGAGTTCTTCTAGTGAATCATCAAATTAAAAAATTAAATTTATATACTTTTGCCATTATTATAAAGATATTCGCAAAGGTCTCTAATGAAAATACCAAAAAGTTAACAATGAATTTGTGAATTATGCATAAGAGTAATTTTTCTATAAGATTGAATCCTGAGAATTGGAGGGCCTAAGGGTGGTCTTGAGGATCCCCAATATGAACGTGAGAATTCAAAGATACTTATAAAACAATTTGACATAGCATAAATCTAGATTTTTTTAATTTCTCCTTTTTTAAAGTCATCTTTCCACACCAACTCTGGCAGCTTATATAGACACTTTTTTCAAAAGATTCAAATTAATTTTAATTAATTTGATTAACTTATGAAAAGACCGAGTCTCTTTCCTTTTGCATTCTATAGTCTACCAATTTTCAAAAGCTTTAATTTGATTATTTAATGATTACAACAACCAATTTCTGAACAAAGGGAATATAATCCAAATTTCCAGTTTTTCTCTTGAAAAAGAAAAATAAAGTGATTTCCCTATTGCATGGAAGTAGAAAATATTCCTACAGAGTATTGGTGTGTTTAGTTAGAAAATATCCTCCTCCCAGGGATGCTGATCATGGGATTCTTGAGTCAGATAAGGAGTTGATATCTTGAATTTCATCATCAAAAGGAACAGAGTTCTGTTTAAGTTTTATGTTATAAAAATACTTGATAGTAAATAACTTTGATACCTGTAAAAAATGAATTAGTAGGGTTGGAAAAAAGCCAGGAACAAGAATATTTTAGTTTTTTGGGGTGACAAGAAAGAGTGCATTGTACAATTAACGTATTATAATGATTATGTATTTATGCATATATGTTCACACATACATACATGATAAAAGGAAAGCCTCTTGGAAGAATTTATCTCTTGGGATTTATGATAAATGACTTTTCTAGACAAGCAAGGTAACTCAGCCAAAACATTTCTTACTCTTTTTTTGGTTCTCTAAGCAATACTGGCCTTGAACTTCAAAGTCATTTTTAATAGAGCACATGCATATTATACACATAAACAGCCTCCACACTTAAATGCTGCAGCATGGAAGGAAAGGACTTTTATCAGTGTGCTTCGTGTGTGTGATGGAGGAGGGGAGGGATTAGAGAGTTATAAAGTTTCTGTAAGGTACTGAGAGCATGAAACAGGGCTTCTTGGCAGTAGTGCCTTCCGAGAGGCATGAGTGGAGCATGCTGCAGAGGAAAGACATGCTTTCTACCACTTGAAAGCCAACAGGACAACTTAGCAAATTCATATGAGAAAACCCATGATGACCAGCTTTTGGGAAGGAAGCCAGACCAAGGCCTTTTTGCTAAGTTATTGTGACGCTGTCTTTCACTCCCCAGGCTGAGAAGACCTGGGGATATATGAATCACACATGTAAACAAACCAACAAGCTTGAATACAGTCTCTTAAGTTTACAACAGGTCTAAGGATAGGGTGACTTTAAAAGAGTACCAGAACCAATCTGTGCGAGGAAAGGGAAGGAAATTCGGGAGAGCTTCCTTCCACACAAAGGAATTGGCATTTATGCTGAGTGAGGAAAAGGCAGTGACAGGCTGGACAGGCGTTCTAGACAAACAGAGACAAAAGAGAGCGTGATGTATTGCAGGACTAGCCATTACTTGATGAGGCTAAAACATAGTATATATATATGGAGATTGAGTGGAAATAAATAAATCTGGAAAGGTGTAACTGGGATTTGTCCATTGAAAAATTCCTTCAGTGTATATACATAATGAAATTTCCTTTGGGATCTTTGTGGTTAGCATGCTTGCAAGCTGGGGAGTTGCTGTCAGCTAACAAGTCTGACCAGTAGATAGATTCACCAAGATTTCGGGTGGGTTTTGTAAAACAATACAAAATGGGACATTCTTAGAAGGCAATCTGGACTTCCATGAATGGCTGTGCCATGAAAGATTGCACATATATGATCCCTTCATAGGGACTCAAGATATTAATGCCAAAAGTCACATATATAACTTGTCCAAGAGCATGTGTTTGGCTGTTTTCAAAGCTATGTATGTGATACAGACTGGAGATCAGCCTGAATTAACAATGTGAAGTCTACCATAAAAATGCTTTCCCCTCTGTCACCACTCTAATTACTCAACAAAAGAACTTTAAAAGAGTACTGGAACCAATCTGTGCTGGGAAAGGGAAGGAAATTTGGGAGAGGTTCCTTCCACACAAAGGAACTCCACTCCAGTAATTCCCAAATAGTCAACAGCCATGCAACTGAAAAGGGCATGAGAATGTAGAGCGGTAGAAAGGGAGTTTGATGATTTGAAAATAAAAAAAGCTGGTCATTTAATTATGATTTAGTGTATGCCATTAATTTTTTTTATATTTTCCTAAGTGTTTGGGGACATTATTTTTGAAAAGGTACTTTGATATTGAGCCATAGTCATTTCAGATTAAAATGAAGAGCCAAAATGTATTGAATTAAATATACCTTGGTCACATTAATCCTACATTAACAAAAAAGACACTTCCACATTACTAATTACTTGGAAAAATTTAATTGGACTAAATTGGCATCCCATTGCAAAAAAATTAGCCAGAGTGATAATCCAAACCTCAAAAGGTCAGTTTGAGCAGTGCATGCTTGTTATATATTAATAAAAGTGAATAAATCAGAGAACATATCTGTGACTTTAAACATTTCTAAAATTTAATATATTTCAAACTACTGCCAAAAAAGTGGATATTTACTTTCTGTGACATTATTCCCCGATTCAGACTTAAGTATGTCTTCCATAATTCTGAAAGGCATAACAGTCAGTGATATATCAAAGGAATGCTGCAGCTTCAGACACGCTGCTTCCCAATTTGACAAGCCATAGCAGTATTACTAATAAGCAGAAGCCGACTCCTGCCAACACAGTCCTACACTTGCCTAAGACAGGGAAATATATGGTACTTTACAAGAAGAACATTTGAATATTTACCATTTTATAGATCCTTCCTGACAACAGAGAAGAGCAAAAAAAGTCAATTACACTTTAGAATAATTCTTCATTGGGGAGACATTTTTAGTGAGTAATATGTCAAAGACTGTTCAAGGGTAATAAAAAAATGTTTTATAAACAATAAATATTTTAGTGACTTCCATGGTAAAAATTTCATAGTATGGTTTTTTGATATGGTCTATTTTCATCCCACTGAAATTCCACTCTCTGCAATCACTTCTGGAAATACAAATGGTCAAGTTTCCCTATCAAGCTAAAGTCGTCTTTAAATCTCCACACCAATTATACTTCCTCTTGAATCTAGTAGGTTTCTATGTGCAAATTTATCCATAGCATTAAAAAAAATTTATCAAGACAACTGACTTAAATAAGTAAGTCTATAAAAATTATCCACTCGTATATAATAACAAAAGACTAACTGCGTAGAATATATGAGCTGTAAACAGATATTTGATTTGAAAAACGAGATTGAAGTCAATAACAAACTATAAGGCACAGGTTTAGAAATCCCAGGTGTATTTTCAACATTGGATATAACTGAATCCCTAAGTTGCTGTTCATATTTTCCAAACTCTAGAACCAGGTTGGAGTTGAGACTAGAAATGCTTCCAAGATACTAAGACTATGATTTCTACTCCCTAGATAGCCTAGAAGGATTTATGAAATTCTCTAGAATGCCAGAGTTTAAATGCTTAATTGGCATAAGCTAATATTCCAGTTTTCAATTAACAAAGTGAAAGTGAAGGCAAGCTTAGGGAGGAAATGACAAAGTCACCAACTGTAGGTTAAGAATCCTTGCAATGTAGTGAGTCATAAAAAATACAAATTTGGTCATTCATATTCAAACTCATATATTTTGTCTTCAGCCACAGTTTCTGAAAACACTGCAGAGTCTTAACAGTGAAATGAGTGTGTTGTCATATTAATGAGAGACTTTTGGACCCCAGCCCAAGTGTGAGGGATGGAGGTTGAATCAGCCAATGTTCAATAATTTAGTCAATCATGACTATACAATGAAGCCTTCACAACCCCGACTCTCACCCAGGAAGAGCTTATAGCTCTCTTGGATCCTGCTTCTCTGTCAGAGAGAGAGTTTCTATGCTTGGGGAACCAGAACACCTCCAGAGCGAGACCCCAAGCTCCACGAGGATAGAAGCTCCTTTATTTGGGTCATTTCCCTATGTATCTCTTCATTTAGCTGTTAATTTGTATCCTTTACTGTATCCTTTATCAAACTAGTAAGCTCTCCTGAGTTCTGTGAGCTGCTCTAGCAAAATAATGGAACCCAACGGGGAGGACTTTGGGCCTTCCAATCTGTAGCCCATAGGCCACAAGCATGGGTAACAGCCTGAGGCTTCCAACTGGCATCTGCAGTGAGGGGTGGAGGGCAGTCTTGTAGGACAGAGGCCTTAACCCAGGGAATCTGGTGCTGTCTCCGGGCAGATAGCATCAGAATTGAGTTCTCAGACATTGTGCTGGTGTTGGAGAATTGCTTGGTATTGTGTGTGGGAAGACCCCCATCCCACACACTTACACACGTTGGAATCAGGTCTGGGAACCTGAGCAGTTACACTACTATTACTTCCGTGTATAATAATATTTTTGTTGTTGTATATGAAAGAACACATTGCAATCCTGAATATGGGAAAATGCTGATTCTAAGAACTTTGGCTGCCAACAAGAATAAGCAATATATAAATATATATTGGTTTAAAGCTAGGAAATAAAGTCCAAGTTGAGAACCAGACCAAGAGTCTAGCTGGCCCTGCCCGTGAGCCACCCTGACACTCAGGGGTTAAGACTCACAATGAAGGCTAAAGTAAAAGTAAGGTCAAAGGACCACAGGGACACTTTAAGTAATAAGACACAGGGAAATGACATCATCACAGCATTTTCATGTAAAGATCAGTGATTATTGTTCATTTTTGAAAATTCCTATCAGTCATTCTGAACTTTGCCATAGTATCAAATGTCATTTCAAAGTTTAAAAAACATGCCTAAAAGACACTTTCAACTATAAATAATAACTTTTGTTTATTCTTGGATTTCATATGTGATTTAAAATATAGAAAACAGTTCATTCATTCAGAAGGGGGATGGGAAAAAGTGACATGAGAAGTGAGGAAGAAACCTGCTCTTAAAACCAAATATAACATGAAAATACAGCAAGAACAAAAAATCCTGAAAGAGTAACCCAAAGACTGCAACAGACTGCATACATCTGAGGAAGAAAGAAGACCTCACAGAAAAGGATGAAGTAGCAAAGCCACGATCTGGTGGGACCCAAGTCCTCCCCAATCACCAGCTCACAGATGGGATGAAGAGAAATGGAGCGGGGAGGGACTAGAAGCCCAGGACTGCTAAACACCCACCCCTGGAGATCTGCCCCAGGAGTATGAACCCACATTACATGGTGCTCTAGAGATTAGAGGGGTTGGAAAACAAAGACAGGCAGAATACTCAAAGAGAATGAGATTCCAGCCACTTGTGGAAAACAGGTACCAACAACTGGCCGCTCTGGGACAAAAGAATGGCAGACACTTTGAAAGACGTCCCAACAGCAAAAGGGGTGCTAAAGGGGAAAGGATTACACAGAGCTTGCTGCTCAGGATAAAGGACAGGTGGACAAAACCATCCTGGCACACTCTGCCCAGTGAGCTGAGAAATTGCAGGAGCTTCACACACTCCACCCCACTGGCTGGCGATGCAGTACTGAAGCCCCCCCACTGCAATACACAGCCTGTGGCTCCTTCCTCCCAGCCAGCACTGGTTCACAAACCTGCTGCCCCCACCATTGAGCCAAGCCAGTCAGAGGGTGGCCCCTCATAGGGAAGCTACAGGGTCATAGCACAGAGGATCCTCACAGTATGCTTGGCCCACTGGCCCTGGAAATGGAGGCAGGCACTGCAGTCAGGAGGCAGGAAAGAACTCTTTCCTCCTAGCAGGCACCAGTGCCATGCACCTGCGAACTTGCCATCAGCCCTGGTGCTGGGCAGCTCCAGAGGGTAGAGCTTCTGAGCACTACAGGGCACCACCTACACAGTTATTATTCCATAGGAATAATTAGAATTATGAAAATGCAAAAAAATTTTGTACAAACCACAATCCCTCAAACACCAGAAAGAGGGCTAAGTCAAACTGAAAACACCAATTTTCTTGATAAAGATTTCAAAATAAAAATCATAAACATGGTCACAGAGCTATAGAAAAATATTCAATATCTCAGGAGGACCTCAAGAAATAGATAGAAATTTTGAAAAATACACTATCTGAAATAAAACACACAGTGGAGGGATTTAAAAGCAGATTAGAAGAGATAGAGGAGATGAAAAGTGAAACAGAAATTAAAGAACAGGAATACAAAGAACCAGAGGCACAGAAAGAACAAAAGCATCTCTAGGAATGAAAGAATAATAAGAGAATTGTGCAACCAATCAAATGGAACAATATTCACATTATAAGGATACCAGAAGAAGAAGAGAGAGAAAAAGGGATAGAAAATCTCTTTGAGGAAATAATTGCTGAAAACTTCCCCAGTCTGGGGAAGGAAATAGTCTCTCAGGCCATGGAAGTGCACAACTCTCCCAACAAAAGGGACCCTAGGAAGACAACGCCAAGATATACAATAATTAAAATGGCAAAGACCAAAGACAAGAACAGAGTATGAAAAGCAGTCAGACAGAGAAAAAAGATCACATACAAAGGAAAACCAATCAGGCTACCATCAGACTTCTCAGCAGAAGTCTTACAGGCCAGAAGACAGTGACATGACATATTTAATGCAATGAAACAGAGAAGCGTCAAACCAAGAATACTCTACCCAGAAAGATTACCTTTTAAATTTGAAACAGGGATTAAAAATTTCCAGGTAAGCAAAAGTTGAGGGAATTTACGGCCCGCAAACCATCTCTACAGTGTATTTTAAAGGGACTGCTCTAGATGGAAGGGCTCCTAAGGCTAAATAGTGGTCACCAGAGAAAATAAAGCCACAGTAAAAGATGTAGACCAATTAATGACTAAGCAAATGCAAAATTAAATCAACTACCCACAATGTATACCCAAGGGATACACAAAGAGTACAGAATATGACACCTTACATATAAAGAGTGGAGGAGGAAGAAAAAAGAGGGAAGAAAAAAATCTTCAGATTGTGTTTATAACAGCATAATAAGCAAGTTAAGTTAAACTATTAGATAGTAAAGAAGCTACCCTTGAACCTTTGGTAACCATGAATCTAAAGCCTGCAATGGCAATAAGTACATATCTATCAATAATCACCCTAAATGTAAATGGTCTGAATGCACCAATCAAAAGACATAGAGTAACAGAATGGATAAAAAAGCAAGACCCATTTATTTGTGGCCTATAAGAGACTCACTTCAAATGCAAAGACATACACAAACTAAAAGTGAAGGGATGGAAAAAGATATTCCATGCAAACAATAGGGAGAAAAAAGCAGGAGTTGCAATACTTGTATCACATAAAATAGACTTCAAAACAAAGAAAGTCACAAGAGACAAAGAAGGACATTACATAATGATAAAGGGGCAGTCCAACAACAGGATATAACCATTATAAATATCTATGCACCCAACACAGGAGCACCTACATATGTGAAACAAATACTAAAAGAATTAAAGGTGGAAATAGAATGTAATGCATTCATTTTAGGAGACTTCAACACACCACTCATTCCAAAGGACAGATCAACCAGATAAAAAAATAAGTAAGGACACAGAGGCACTGAATAACACATTAGAACAGATGGACCTAACACACATCTACAGAACACTCTACCCAAAAGCAGCAGGATACACATTCTTCTCAAGTGCACAAGGAACACTTTCCTGAGTAGGTCACATACAAGGCTACAAAAAGAGCTTCAGTAAATTCAAAAAGATTGAAATTGTACCAATCAGCTTCTAAGACCACAAAGGTATGGGTATGAAACTAGATATAAATTGTGCAAAGAAAACAAAAAGGTTCACAAACACAAGGAGGTTTAACAACATGCTCCTAAATAATCAATGTATCAATGACCAAATAAAAACAGAGATCAAGCACTATATGGAGACGAATAACAACAATAATTCAGCACCGCAAAATCTCTCAGACGCAGCAAAGGCCATGCTAAGAGGCAAATATATTGCAATACAGACCTACCTCAGGAAAGAAGAACAATCCCGAATGAACAGTCTAAACTCACAATTAATGAAACTAGAAAAAGAACAAATGAGGCCCAATCAGTAGAAGGAGGGGCATGATAAAGATCAGAGCATAAATAAGTAAAACTGAGAAGAATAAAACAATAGAAATAAATGAAATTGAGAAGAATAAAACAATAGAAAGAATTAATGAAACCAAGAGCTGGTTCTTTGAGAAAATAAACGAAATAGATAAACCCCTAGCCAGACTTATCAAGATAAAAAGAGAGTCTACACACTTAAACAGAAACAGAAGGAAAAATAACTATGAACACCACAGAAATACAAAGAATTATGAGAAAATACTATGAAAAATTATATGCTAACAAAATGGATAAACTAGAAGAAATGAGTAACTTTCCTTCCAAGACTGACCTGGAAGAAACAGAAAATCTGAACAGACCAATTACCAGCAATGAAATTGAATTGGTAACCAAAAAACTACATAAGAACAAAATTCCTGGACCAGGTCACTTCACTCCTGAATTTTATCAAACATTTAAAGAAGCCCTAATACCCATCCCCCTTTTCCAAAATGTACAAGAAGGAATACTTCCAAACTCATCCTATGAGGTCAGCATCACTCTAATAACAAAAGCAGGCAAAAACATCACAAAAAAGAAAATTACAGATCAATATCCCTGATGGATATAGATGCAAAAATACTCAGCAAAATATTAGCAAACCAATTCAAAACTACATCAAAAAGATTATCCATCATGATCAAGTGGGATTTATTTCAGGGATGCAAAAATGCTACCATATTCGAAAATCCATCAACGTAATACACAACATCAAAAAGAAGGACAAAAATCACATGATCATCTCCATAGATATTGAAAAAGCGTTTGACAAAATTCAACATCCATTCATAATAAAAACTATCAATGAAATGGGTATAGAGGACAAGTACCTCAACATAATAAAGGCCATATATGGGAAACCCACAGCCAACATCATACTTAACAGCAAAAAGCTGAAAGCTCTTTCTCTAAGATCAGGAACAAGACAAGGATGCACACTCTCCCCACTTTTATTCAACATAGTACACTCTCCAAAGAAGAAATTCAGATGGCCATCAGGCACAAGAAAAGATACTCCACATAGCTAATTATCAGGTAAATGCAAATTAAAACCACAATGCGATACCACCTCACACCAGTCAGGATGGCCAACATCCAAAAGACAAGAACAGCATATGCTTCTGAGGATGTGGAGAAAGGGAAGTCCTCCTGCATTGTTGGTGGGAATGTAAATTTTAACCATTGTGGAAAGCAATATGGAGGTTCCTCAAAAAACTAAAAATAGAAACACCATTTGACCCAGGAATCCCACTCCTAGGAATTTACCCAAAGAAAACAAGATCCCAGATTCAAAAAGACTTATGCACCCCTATGTTTATCACAGCACTATTTACAATAGTCAAGATATGGAAGCAACCTAAGTGTCCACCCTTAGATGAATGGATAAAGAAGATGTGGTATGTATATACAATGGAATATTATTCAGCCTTAAGAAGAAAACAAAGCCTATCATTTGCAACAGCATGGATGGAGCTGGAGGGTATTATGCTCAGGGAAATAAACCAGGCAGAGAAAGACAAGTACCAAATGATTTCAGTCATTTGTGTAGTAACAACAAAGCAAAACTGAAGGGACAAAACAGCAGCAGACTCACAGACTCCAAGAAGGGGAGGGTTGGAGGATGGTGGGTGGGGAAGGAGTGAAAAGGGGATTGAAGGGTATTATGATTAGCACACATGATGTTAGGGAATCACAGGGAAGACAATGTAGCACAGAGAAGGCAAGTAGTGACTCTGTGGCATCTTACTACACTGTGACAGTGACTTCAGTGGGGTGGGGGGGACTTGATAATATGGGTGAATGTAGTAACCACAATGTTGCTCATGTGAAACCTTCACACGATTGTATATCAATGATACCAATAAAACGAGAAAAAAAAACCTTTGTTAATGGAAAATAACTCGAATACAAAGAAAAGTATGCATCTCCTTCACCTCCATTCTTTTGAAATTAGAAAGGATATCCAACCCCTACAAAAAAATGGAAAGCGGACAATACCCATTTTACAGGAATAGGGGATGACGACCAGGACTTGTTACTACTAATAAAGTAGATTCAGAAAAGAAGTATCAGTTGTATCGCAAGGTTTTCTTTGCTGTTTACTGGAATCTTAAAGTGATTATTTCAAGAGAAAAAAAAATCCCAGGATTCTTGAGAAAACTAGGAAGAAACGAAAAGTGTTGTCACTACTAAGATGAGGTATTTTTTTTTAGTTGAGAGCCATGAGTGCTAGAAGTTACTAAGAAAGAACATCAGACAGAACAGGATATGAAACTGACTCACTGACAAGGAATCAAGGATGTGTTCCGAGGCAGAGAAGAACTAGGAGGATTATGCCCAAGGATGCACGAGATTTCATTATTTTTACTTATTAATTTTCAATTCATTTCAATAGGGCCTCAGAGGGCTTTCTAAAATAGCTACATTCCCAAAGCACAAAATTACTCAATGAAAAAAGAAAAAGAAAAAGAAAAAATAACCACTGAAAATTCAATTAAGCTCTGATTGGGGTTTGTATACTGAAATACATAGCAGAATGTCTTCAAGAGTTGCTAGAGCTTGGAATCAAATTCCACTATAATTTTTCCAGGATTCAAAGCAAAAGGGACACAAGAATAGTGAATTTTCTAATTTTTTCTCTTCCAATCATCCTTTCTCAGGAAAACCCTTGAAAGAAAAGCAGAAGCCGTGGGCGGGTCCACATAGTGTGAGCTGTAAGTTTCTGCTGGAAAAAGCCAGGTGGGGAGATGATACCAGAAGCAGCAAGTAAGTGGGAGGCACAGGTGTATCAGGACTTATTGGAGCCACATTTACATGACGAGGAATGGAAGGCAGTTCCTGGTGTCTACGAAGAACATGGGTATTTTCCGGGACACTCCAGCAGTGTGGGATGCCATGGGACTCTTGGTCACCGCACACACGCACACCCACACTCCCCATCTCCGTCAGGCCCCGGCACTGCCCACACTGCCAGGATGGCATGTCCTTGTCCCCATAACAATCTCGGCCCTGTCCCTCCTCCGTCCCTCATCGGTGTCCCTCCCCACCAGTCCTTTCTATCTGTCCTTTTGGTACCCCTGTCCCACTGAGACAGATTTGAATAAACTGCACTCTGTGCTTCTTTGACTCAAAAAACCACAGCCCCTGCTGCACACACTCTCCCATGACCCCCAGCTCATGGGTAGATTCAAAGCTGCCCTCAGACACCTGCTCCTTCCAGACCATCATTTTTTTTTCTCATCTTACAGTATTATTTTCTAAAAAACCTGTATTCAGGACACTTCCAGATTCATTTCATCAGCATAATAAACTATGTCATCAATATTAAGTCATCCTCTTCAGTAGTTAACTGAAGGGCATTTCCTTGTCTTACATATCTCACATCTTCTGTGAGCAATATAATCTGCTTTCTTAATGAATACTGAAACCAGAGCAAGATTTTGACAGGCAACACTGCAGGACTATACAGAGTTCCCTTAATACACTATGACTTGACTCCATGACTCTGTACGTATTTCCCTTTTTTCAGGAGTGGCTTCCCATAATATCCTTATCTGGGAAATATTCCTCCTTCAAAGCTCGCCCGAGGACCCCCTCGTTCCTGGTGTACACACAGCCATCTCAAGAAGCCAATGGCCCACCTCTGTGTCACTGTTTTATCTTGTATAAACACCAATGGAAACAAATCTCTCAGAGCAATTAAGTCACACACTTGTCATGGACTCCTTAGGAGGACTAGTACCCAGGGCCCAGTGAAGGTCCCAGGACACTGGCAGACAGTAAGTATTTGTGAATTGAATAAAATTTTCTGAAAATGCAATCTCTCATTCAAAAAATGCGGGAAGAGTATTTTCAATGGGCAGTTCCACCTGCCCACGATAATCTGTTTAGTTATGTTTAAACCAAGAAATTATGATTCCTTTAATAAAATTACCCAGACTCTTTGCTTCAGGGTCATTTTGGAACAAAAAGCCCACAGAACATTTGAAGAGTTAGTGGCATTTCTCTATTCAGTAGTGTTAATTCTGAAGATCTATATAAACTTCTTAAAGAAGTAGACCAAGCTGATGGCATAGGATGGGCCACAATATAATTCAAAATCTAAAGCATTAAAAAGCCTCACAGTTGTTAGAGATGAGCATTTGTTAGCCAACCAATTCTGCTCTACATTTATGCATATGTTCATGTACAGCTCAGTAATTATTTAGAAATAATCTTTATCTTCCTCCTTTCCTATAGAACGAAATTCACAAGTGAGCATTAAGTTCTGGTTTCATACAATTTTAAAAGTCAGACAAATTTTCCTATCTTGAAAAATAGAAAGATAGCTAGATAGCAACTACCATCTGCACAACAAAATTAATTCACATTTATATATTTAATAACCTTTTCCTTGATGTGCTAGCCTGTCCATTACTTTGGAGTTTTATTAAGAAAATAAGAGACATACTTAGCTGTGCTTTGTTGATAAAAGATCTAGTCACCACCAGCACCATGCCTTCTAGTCATGATCTGGTTCTTAATATCATTTTAAGGCACAATAGGGTATCTTCCATTGATCCATTAATATATGACTAAGATGTGTTGCAAAGCACGAAGAAACTGCTTATGAGCTTGAACCAACAAGGTGTCACGCAAGTAGATAAAGGATGATGTGGAGTGTCTTAGCCTAAATATAACACAGAAAAATGTTTCAGGGGTAATTTCTGTTCTTTTGAACTAGAGAAAATTATTCACCATATAAAACAAATAATATAAGAGAATGCAGTGAGGAAAAGACATACAAGGCAGAAAAGTTATTTAAAAAATAAATATAAAAGCCTTTTAATTTCAACTTCTCATTCCTCAACTTCTTCAGTGGTTTTATCAGCTGTCTACCCCCTTCTGCATCCGCTCCCGACAGGAGACCTGGCTGCCTTCAGATTTTCTTCACTTAAAAAGACTAGGTTGGGGGCTTACTGTGCCCTTGATTTAATGTCAATTTAACATTGAAACAATCTTGAAAGAAAACCTGGCTCCCCTGCAGGGAACTGTTGGAGAATTGGCAAAAAGGACCAGAGAAGGAATTGTAAATGGTTGCCCCCTGTTCCTCCAAGTGAGGCACCCCAGGCACCTTCAACTTCGTTAGAAAAGCCAATTCAGAACTTTAAAATGGCTCCCAATGCTGACTTTTCTATCCCAGTGAATAATGAAATTGTCCTTTTTACAAAGCACAGTAAGGGGTTAGAAATTAGTCTAGAAGGCCCCCAGCACCTCCCTTCTCACCCACCTCCAGGTACCAGGAACCACAGGCCCAGGACCTTTTCTCTGGAATCTATTTTTAGAAAAGCATACCCAAAAGCCGTTTGTAGCCAGCAACTGTCCCCTTTTTTACACTACTCTTTCAAGTTCTGCATATAACTCAGTCATCATAAAGTGTACAATTCTGAGATGACCAGCTGACCTGCGGGACCTGACAGAGATAAGAACTCGGTGGGAACTATCTGCTTAAATCCATCACTGGGAGACTATGAAGCTCTAAGCACACCTCAGCGCTCCAACATGTCTCATTTCCCTCTCATCTTACATTATCTTTAGCTGTAACTGTCATCACATTTTCTAGCAAACTCCAAAAGCCTGGAGGGGAATGATAGCCTTCTGACACTGACTTGAATGTGATTTTTAAACATTTTGAAAAAAAAGAGCAGTGGGTCCAAAATGCCGAAAAGCCTGGCTTTTTGCTGTTGTTAGCTTTAGTTTCTGAGGATCCACATAACACAGCATATGTCACAAGATCCATGTTTGGAAAGCAGATGCTACTAGAAAAATTTCCCCTGATTAATACTGTAATACTCAGGTTGTACATTTAATAAAGTCAAACCATGACATACATTTATTAAAATCAGGCAGGGGTAGGAAGAACATTGAATAAAATGTAAGGGCAAGTGCCCTGTGGCTCAAAATCATTAATAAAATCACACCTACTTATTCACTGACAATCCAGATTTAGAAACAACACAATCTCAGTATCCTAGTTACTTGAGTCAAATAACCTCCATTCATCCTCTGATTCCTGAGTAATCTGCTTGCATCCTCTCTTCTCTACACTTTCTCAGACTAGCTCAAGAAACAAGTGGATACTTCTCAACTACAAAGTCCTTAACCTTTTTGACCTTGGATGGCAAAGACCCCTTTGTCCCCACCTTCCCTTCAAGGAACTACGTGCAACTCCCCATTAAGAAATGTAGGGGCAAACCAGAAGGTGTGAGTTCCACTTCTGACTCTGACACTCACCGGAGTCAGGCAGGCCCTTCAGTTTTCTGACCTTCACTGTCTCCTCTGAAATGAAGGGGATGGATTAGATAATCCATCCCCCCTTTTGATTTATCACTGATGAAGAAACACTCAGTTTTCTCATAATGGATTGTTCACCCAGAAAAGAAACCTTATAAGCCATGTGAAATAATTTCTCTGTCCCGTTATAGACATACAGAAGCTGCAGATGGGACAAACCATGTTGGGTTCCCACCTGCCTCATCATTACTTTAAATAGATTACTAGAAACAAACAAAAAACACTAGAAGAGAAACAAATGTTGAAGGCAAAAAATAATATATTAATAGGAAGTATCCCTCTCACCATTTTATAATTCACTTCCTTCTATTTGCCAACAAGGTTTACAGTGAACTAAAAATGTTCACAGATCAAATTTACCAAAATGTTCTCTGATTAAATTACTTAATAATCTTGAAAAATATATTTGCTTTTATTATAGATACAGGAATCCAGCTAGAGTCCCTCGGGAAACCTTCTTCTCTACTAGGAGACAAAACTTCAGAAACAATAACTTTATTGCTTAAAAAACACATTTCACTCTTGGTCTAGTCATAACAGAGGGTCTTTGCAGGTTTGGGGGCAGGGGAGTAATCTGCAAAAACTGCAGTGCAATTTATTGTACTTAGAAAACCTTAATCTACTTTTTAAAAAATATTAATACCTATGCCTGTGTGGTTTTATATATATATATATATATATATAATTACCTATAAATTGTACAAAGCAATGCCTGGCAAAAAAATTTCCAACACAGAGACATCAAAATCACTGACTCTATTTCAGGACGGTACAAAGACATAAAGTTTTGAAATTGGTGTCCAGCAATGAACCAGGAAACTGACCCAAACATGGACCTAATTCTCAAACAGCCCTGACAAAGTTGAAACATGTGTTCTGTTAGTCAGAAAGCCCAAAATGAATGATTCTGCTAAACTGAATAGCTATTTTGTTGCCCTAAAAATAAAATTTTTAAAAATACATTGAAATAAATTTTAACAATGCTGAAAACATTCTTCCCCATGCAAGATCTGACTGTCTTAGTTCTTTATATGTGTTTTTAAGCAAAGCGCCAAGTATAATGCAGCTGTCACTTTCTGCATGCAGTTATCTGTAAATTAGTAGTTCATTCCAAAAGTACTATGCATAAGTCTATGATTGGAAATAACTGGTTGAAGGAAAAATAAGATGTTGTATCATATGGTTAGCAACAAGCCTCAAAGGCTAGAACCTATCTGACACATATGATTTAATAAACTGTGCAACAGGATTTAAATCAGTTATATAATGCTCATTAGGCCAGCTACAGTGCTTTATCCAGCAGAGCACTAAGTTATCCATCCACAGTGCCACCTACCACCAAGTCTTAACTGTCAAGCATAGGTCTCAGTAGTCACATACATGTCACTCACACATATAAAGGCAATATTTTTTATCATGAGGTCGGACTGCATGGGATAGGAAGGCCCAGAAAGAACCAAAACCTAGACACTTTCAATCAGGCCAGAGGTCATGTTCTAGAAGGGCATGCTAGGACCATGAGAATTAGACAGGTCAAGCAGGAAAATGCTGAATGTCAAAGGAGTCTTCAGAGAATGAAAAGGTTAAAAAGATACTACGAGTCTAGGCACAATGTTTAGGGTCCAAGAATACAACTGGCGACACAAGCGTAATGGCTGAACTGAAGCACAGTCTGATCTTAAGTGAGTTGTTTCTCCTCCACCCTGCACCATGTTCTCTAGGAGGACAGTCCCTGAGCCTACTGGCACTACTGTAGTCCTGAAGAGGTTAGAAAACCACAAGAAAACTTCACAGGAGACCCTCATGCAACAACCCACCTCTTTCCATAACTGTGCCCAGAAGTTAAAGGAGACCATTTTAAAATAAGGCTGCCACTCTCAAAGACCACAGAATCCAGCTAAGGGGACAACACGCACACACAGATCAGTGCAAAGCAATAACTGTCCTAGTGCCTAGCTTTGTGGCACAAATATCCCCTTTCCTCACCTTGCTCTATTATCTGCTTCCTACACAAACTACACGATCAGTGTCTGCCCAACTTCATCACTTACTTCACTGTTTACACCCAATTAAGCTGTCTTATTCTGGCATCTGCAGTGCCCCATGAACCTCTCACCCCTCTGTCTCACCATCAGCTACTACTTAAGTAGCTCTCTGAACATTTCAAAACTAGGTACCACCCAGTCATCCTCTTTTGTGCCTCTCAATTCCCCAACCCCTTTGCCAGCCAGCCAGTTGCAGGGCTTAATAAGGGGCCAAATCAGATATCACCAAGGATGGCCAAGCAAAAGTAGGTTTATAGTTCCACTCTTTTATTGTAAAATTACTTATTATGTTACTTCCCTTTGCATGTTTTACTTGTTTTTATAAAAGCGCTTTCTTCCAGCAAGGAAGTTGATAAAACCTCAGTGTGCAGCCTACCACACTCTATTGTATGCATCTATTCTCAGAATGGTAGTCAGGGAGCAAAACACAATAGGGAAGTTGGCAGGATTTTACTTTCTTTGAGTTTAAAAGTGTGCCAGTTATAGTTATTATCCCAATGATAAATTAAAATTAAAATCAACAAAAAAACCTTCTTGGAATCACATCTTATACATACTGATCAGTTGTAAGTAGCCTAAGTTATGTTGTTATTAAATTATCTGTTGTACAGTGCTTCATAATTTCCAGAAAAAGGAAACATTTAAATGATAGACTTCTAATGAAAAGTCATCTGTGACTAAACACAGGACAATAAAACCCTAATTACCCTCCCCTCTGGAAGGGTTAAGCTTTCCCAACCCATACCAACACCACAACCTCACTTCTGGAAAAACTCCTTAAATTTACAGAATTGCCATTACAAAAAGAGAGACTGGTATCAACTGTGAAAATGAATTAGATATATTAGCATATAAATCAAAATAATACTCTATCAAAATAGATAAGCCAAGTTCATTGTTTCTGACAGTAGGTTTTAATCACATGATAATGTTCTGTTCATCTTCTCTTAAAACTCCCATCAAGTCAGATAAAATTGCCAGCCAACCTCAGCTGTGAAAAAGGTTTGGACAACACATTCTTAGTGAGGTTTTCTATATGATTAAGTGACAAAAGCTTACTGTCTTTCATTACTTTATGTGCTCACAGCATATATTGGGAAACTACAAGTAAAACAGGAGACAAAGGTGAAGATGTGGAAGGAGTGGAAGGGAAGGCAGCCATCAGGATGTCCCTGTATCATGAGTTAAGCATATTCAGACCCCTCACTGGTGATCAGGTATAAATCCCAGGTCACTAGGCCTGGGTAAAAGCTCCTATAGAGTAGTAAGACATTGCAAATCACTTTCTAGGCAGTGACTTGCATCCCTTTTTTCCCCTGTATACATATGTAAATAATAATAATAAACAACCTTATCAGACAATCCCAGAATTTTAAAGATTCCATTTGGGAATTTCAAATCCCCAGGATACTGAATATTTAACATAATAAGGGACTCTATCATTTAAGACTAGGTTCTCAGAATGTGACACATGCTTGAATTTATAAAGATAGTAATGCATGATGTTCAGCTACTGAAATTCTGATTTGTTTATAGAACACTCAGGTTAGCCTTCAGAGTGGGAGAAAATATTTGCAAGTCATATATCTGGTAAGGAGTTAATAGCCTAAATATATAAAGAACTCATATAACTCAACAGCAAAAAAGCAAATAATCCAAGTTTAAAATGGGCAAAGGACCTAAATAGACATTTTTCTAAAGAAGATTTACAGACGGCCAACAGGTCCACGAATAGGTGCTGAACATCACTAATCATCAGGGAAATGCAAATCAAACTCACAATGGGACACCACCTCACACCTGCTAGGATGGCTATTATCAAAAAAGAGAGAGAGAGAGACAGAGACAGAGACAGAGAGAGAGAGATAAAACATGCTGGTCAGGATGTAGAGGAAAAAACCCTTGTGCCCGTTAGTGAGGAAAACAAACCGGGAAAGCCATTATGGAAAACAGTATGTGGGGAAATGTAGATGAAAGGGCACAAACTTTCGCTTATAAGAAAAATAATTTCTGAGGACCCAATGTACAGTGTGGTGACTATAGTTAATAATATGGTGGTATATTTGAAAGTTGTTTAGAGTAGATTTAAGCGTCCTTACCACACACACACACAAAAAGAGTTAAGTCTGTGAGGTGAGAGATGTGTTAATTATCTTGATCTTGGTAATCATTCCACAACAGATTTGTGGGGCAAAATTGGGGCCGGGGCATCCGTGCCTTCTCTGGCTGGCCCTCTTGCTTATACTACTGCAGTAAGTGATTAAAGGTTTGAATATTAATTTTTATTTGGGCTTATTATCTTAATCAGCTATTATTATCTTAATCGCTGGGCAGCCAAGCTCAGCTCTCTGAAGCTCAACTTAGACCCTGATATCTGTGACCTATTGTTCTACCACCTTATCTCCTCAGGTCCTCACTTCCATTCTTCCCCAGCCTAAATGTCATAGTTGGTCTTGACATTCAGCCTTTATTTACACCCCAAACTACCTTGGCTCTCTTGCACTTCATCATCTCCCTCGAGAAAAGTGCGCACTTGGTAAAACCATCCCCCACCTATTCCATACTGACACCTGTGCGGCTGTGAATGTGTGGAGGAAAAACCAGTGCCGTGCTGACTGGCGCCACTTTGTGCTCATGAGCTCCAACATCAAAGGCTCCTAAGACAGCCCGGCAATCCTCTACACATCCCTGGCCCTTCCACGCTTCCGGAAGCATCAGGGACCATTACATATCTTTGTCTTCTATTAAATGTCTGACACCTTTCCTCCATTCTCACACTTTTCTGACGACCTTGAGTACTATTTCAACAGGAAAATACAAAAAATCAGAAGACATGCAAGCTCCCACATCATGTCGACCCTCTTGGCTTCATCTATGTCTGTATACCCTGAGTCCCCCCCAGCATTACGGATGGACCCCGCAGGCACTTGGCTAAGACCAGCCTTCCGCCTGTGTGCTAGACCTCAAGCCATGTGGCCACTCAAGGGCATTGTTTTGGCATTTCTCCCTTGTCTTCCCTACACAGTCCCCCCATCCCCCCGGTTCCTGTCATCAGGACACAAACGTGCGGCTGCGTCCCCCATCTTTCTTCCCATCCCTTCTCAGTAAAACATCCTGATAGAGCGGCCTCTGTTCTTCGTCCTCAAAATGTCTTTTCCATCCTTCTTTGAAACTGCTCCAAACTTTTACCCTCATCTCTCCAGCAAAACTGCTGTTGTCATATCACTAATGACATCCTGATTGCATAAACAATAGTCACGCAAACATGATCTAATACTAAACAATCAACAAAGTTTCCAGCTGCTGACACTGGTTTGCAGCTCAGGTTAAGATAGACTGCAAGGATGATAGGATGCCTTTAGTCTTGGTGACACCAAGTATTGACTTGAAGTCCCAAAGGGGTGGGGGAGGATTAACCTCAGTGAGGAATCTGGCTTCAGTCCATGGGCATTTGTATAAACCTTGTATCATTTCAAATGGAGGCATCAAATTATAAACTCTTATTTTTAACTAGAGAAATTGAACTAGATAGAGAAGTTGGATGGGTTTGCACACCACCAACTTAAATGCGGCACTGATGGTTCTTCTCTGTGGCGTGTCTGGTTTTCCTTCAACTCAGCTCACAGGGAATCATCCTCAAAGATGGAACCAGTTAGTTAGATTTCTACAGAACTGTATTCCTGCATGTTCTCCCATTGTAGGATAGAGAATTTCTTTTCTTCTAAATATATGGTCTAAATTCTATTAACCCTTTCATTCCTTCTTTTGAAAAAACATTAAGAGCATTCTTGTTTAAGTAAACAGCTAGTCATTACATATGTACCCAATGTACTTTGCTTCTATCCTGACTAACTTGCATGGAACTAAAATCTTTGGTTCTGGCAACAGGTCTTCTTCCTACCTCAGATGACTATCTTTTCTTAGAATTCGATCACATGACCTTTCTGTGAAATTACGTGTGGTTTTGTATTTAAGCATCAGTGAAATGTCTTGCATTTATATTTTCATGCTAATCTTCAAAAAAAAGTTTCTAGACTAAGAATGCTTAGTTAATGTTGTACCTAAAATATTGCAAAGTGTTAATAATCAGATGATTTAAACATTTGTTATTGAATAACATGTTAAGGTCAATCAGAGTTACAGATTGAAAACAACAGAAATTGGCTCTACCTTAAGCCATAAAGGAATTTATTGGGCAGGGCCGATGAGAGGCCAGATGGAGAGCCAGCTTCGAGAGCTCCAGGGCACCGGTGGGGACGAGGGGTCCCCAAGAAGGCAGCAGGAGTGGTCTGGTGCGCGTGCCACTGCCCCACAGGGAAGTGTCAGGAAGCGGAGAGGACAGGCGAGGAAGGCCATGACTTCCCCTTGATCATCCAGGGCGGGAGGAGAGGACATCACACCCGGCCTGCTTCCATAGTGGTCAGTGGACACCCTCTCCAGCCCAGTGCCTCCATGTAGGGGGTGTCCTAAAAGTGAGATAACAATCATGAAGGTCAACTCCAGGCCATCCTTGAAGGAACGCTGCACAGGTCCAATCACATCAAGGCCAGCTGCACCCCAACAGGTGCAGTGGGGATGAAATGAGCATCAGAAACACCTTGAGAATGAAAAATTGTAACAAGAAGCGTCAAGTAGCACGGAAAAAGGTGAGGTTTCAAGGACAGGAAAAGGGCTCTGCCTTTCTGTTCACCAAATACATACTGATATCTGTGAAATGGTGGATTTTGGTTTGAACAGCAGGTGGAAAGTCACCATTTCTCTTCCCAGATGCCTTCCTGAATCACCGCTAATAACCAGAGCAGCCAAAAGTCCGGGGCTGGCACCTCCACCCTGACGCAGAGAGAAGAGAGTCACCTACGGAGTGCCTGAAGATGCGGCACTGTGCAGAGAAGCCCTTCACAACGACCGTGACAGAACCGAGTAGGTCAACAGCGAACTCCCACAGCTCCTCAAACATGAATAAGTGCAAGGAACATCTAGATACTATGATAGCTCAAGACAAATGAATGAAATCAATTCAGGTTATTGGGTAGAGACCCCCACTCACACTGGAAGCCCACCTAAGCCAAGCCTAAATCAGGAATTTGAGAGGACTGTCATCAAGGCCACCCACTAACACTATTCCTGCCTCATAACTCCACACTTGTCACCTGTCAGCTTTTCTGTGCTTTCATAGCTTTGGGCAGTTTAAGCTTTAATTTCTTAATATGATTATCTTCCTAAGGTCAAACTGTCTGTTACCTTCAGACAGGAGAGGCTCCAAATAGGAATTGGGTAGAATTTATTTCATGTGTGTGGTTCATAGGATTCCTACTCAGGAGGGCATCTTTAAAATGGCCTATTTTTCTTTCATCAACCTTTGTCATATACAGAAAGCTATTATTTATTCCAAAATGTGTAGAAATGGACTATATTTTTTCAAGGATGATTGTTTAAAAAACATGTTATTTGTATTTACTTTTGATTGACAAAATACAGCATTTTTAAGATGAAGACTGGTATCTGCAAGTAACTTTTTCCCTAATTTGGTTCCATAGAATTCCTGATCTTGGGGCTGGCCCCATATAAAGGCAGATGACACTGAAAAAGTTCCTTTTATTGATTAGTATGTATACTTACTGGAGAAAGATCAGTGTGTCTAGAGCACTGGCTTTGAGAGTCATGATGACTTGGGTTGAAGCCCGGCTCAGACATTGTTGGCCGTGTTACTGGACAAGTTACTCAATCCTCTGGAGCACTGATTTCCTCAGCTGCAAAAGGGAGGTGACAGTATGTGATGATGAAGAGGGACAACTTGTGAAGACACCTGGTTCAGTGCCTGGGACTCTCTGAGCCTTTCAATGGCGTTCCCATTCTTTAATGAACATATCTGGCATAGCCATAATATCTGAAACTGCCAAAAGATAGTGACGGAAGTGACCCCATCAGCTACACAGCCTGGGACAATGAGTTTAAAGCCACGAGGTGTCATGAAAGGGTCACCTGTGATATTGGCCCTTCCAAACAACAGCTCAGTATTTGAAACCTCAGATTTTTAATTACTGCCATTCACTATCTAAAAAGATGAGTAAATACCTTACAATAACAATAATATGTTTACAGTCATTTGGGTTAAATGGTCAGACCACAATACTATTACAGCCAGATTTACCATTATGGGGACATCAGGACGGACAGAGATGATGGGAATGGCTTCAACAGATCATTGAAAATGCTGGGGAGAACAGAGCTTCAGAAGAGCTAAAGTGTGCTTCCAGACCTAGCAATGAGTTTATTGAATACAACAAAATGAACCAGTACAGGGTTTTGTACTTATGGGTATAGTAAATATATACCTTGTATTCTCTGGGGCAGTTTAACTTCATATATCACATCTGAAAGAATGAATGTGGCAACCATCATATTCCTCAGAATTAGTCCTAGAGGAGAAAAGATCTTCTCTCTTAAAAACACAATGCTTGGGAATCAAACTCTGAAAAGCTCCAATACTGAAAGGAAACTACCCCAGGCTAGAAGTGAACGGGACACAGTCTCTGCTTTTTGCCAGCAGCACTACACCAGCAATGCAGAAGAATGGCCAGTCTCTTGAAACTCTTACCATCTGGGGCAGGCCAGCATGAGAATATTTGCTTCAGGGTGTGAAGAGAGATGGTGTATCTGAAATCTAGCACTTTACTAGCAGTGACTACCCTGGAACAAAAGGAGGGTGGAAACTCTCCCCAAAGCCAATGAGGGTGCGTCAGGAGCATTAACTACCAGAGGAGCTGCGCTTCACAGTGCAGAGGACTCAAGGCTTCAGCAGCGACACAGGATGCACCGGGATGCTGGGCTCATTCCAGAACACATGCGAGGCACACTCAAAAACAAACAAAGGGAGGCATGATGAGGTGGAAGGTGGTAAGTAGAGAGAGGAGGTAATAAACAGAGCACTGAACGCACTTTGAGAGGCCTAATTCTCAGCAATAAATCAGGGAAGACTTCTGCCCCAAAAATGTCACTGTAAGAAAAACAAAACTGCATTTAATTCATCATGGTGAATACAATGACATATGAATTACATATAATTTGGTAAAACTATTCCTTGGAACTTTTACTTTATTTAAATCCTGTATAACCAAGGAATTTGTTACCTCCATGACTTCACAGAACAATGGAAACCATCAGATAGAATTCCTCTAACTTCTTGCTTCAAAACTTACACATTCATAGACTTCTGAATATGCTTTTTATTATATGACTTCTATGACTGCAGTGGCCTGAATGTTTGTGCACCCACCCCACCCCGACCCACATTCCTATGCTGGGGCCCAAATCCCTAATACGATGGCATTAGTAGGTGGAACCTTTGGAAGGTGACTGGCTCACAAGGGTGCAGCCCTCATGATGGATTAGTGCCCTTATAAGAAGAGACACTAGAGATCTCCCCTTTCTCTCTCCACCATGGAAGCACAACGAGGAGGCTGCCATCTGCAAGGCATGAAGCGGGACCCACCAGGAGCCAAAGGGGACTCCCACCCTCCAGAACTGTGAGAAATAAATGTTTGCTGTTTAAGCCACCTAGTCTATGGTGGTTTTCTTTTTCTTTATAGCAGCCCAAGCAGACTAAGACAATTATCATGAGCAAATTTAAAACTAAACTTCCCCCAGTGTTCTGTACATTCTCACTGCTGGAGAAGTTAATTGCTCAAATATCCTGTCCTGCATCTTTACTTTCTCCTTTTCTACTCGCTTTTTTCTATCGGCAGGTAAACATGCTGAAGATCTCTTTATTCTGAACAAATAAGATCATCTTTCTCTCAAATCCCTGTTCCTTACAGGCACTGCCCTCATTCCTTCTATTCACAAACCTCTTGAAATAAATGAATGTCAGTTTTATATATGCACTTCTCACCCCCTGCTCATTCTTCAGTCGGTGGTAATCTGGCTTCTGCTCCTACTTTCCCCAAAGAAGTGTCCTCTGTACCGTTACATTGTTAATTGACTATCACTAAATCAAATAAACTTTTTTTTTCTCAACCTATTTAGCATTTCAGAAACGGTCAATATCATTGGCCATTATGTCCTTCTTGACACTCACCATTCTCTTCTGGTTTCTCTCCCACTCTTGCTCTCAGTGCTGTTTACCAGCTCTGCCTCCCTCTCACCACTCCTGAGACTCTTTCTGGCTCACCTAGGTCATTTGTTATTTTCAAACTAAATATATCTCCTGGGCAGCAAACTGCATTTCCATGGATTTGGCACGACTTCAGTATTTACAAGTATCAGTTTCTATTGCTAATCCTGATCACACTTCTGTGCTGGACAGTTCCTGATAGGCGCTTCCCCCAGCACCTTAAATATACAATATTCACATTAATTTATCATCATCTCCCACAATCTAGCTCATCATCAACTTAATCGATGCAGCCAAAAGCCTAGATGTTACCCTTCTCTCCTTTTAACCCTCAACCACGCCCCATGCCTCCACTCACACAAACAAGCCGGCCGTGTGTGTTCTCCTCACTTGCCGAAGCAGTCTGTTCAGCCTGTTCCATTGCCCTAGACCATACGTCACCCCTGGACAGCTGCGTCTGGAGATGATGTGGCATAATGATTACGAACATAAGTTTTCTAGGCAGGGATTGAATCCTGCCCCTTACTTATTGTGCTACTTTTAACAATTTACTTAATCTCTGTAAGTTTATGTTTCTTCATTTTTACAACTGGAATAATTGAAAAGCCTAGCCTCATAGTTCTGTTGTAAGAATGAAGTGAGATAATGAACAAGATCTTGTCACAGTTTTAACAAACAGGTACTTAGTATGTGTTAGAAAGTATTTCCAAGCTGCCAGCCTTACTCCTTGGTATATATATTCTCCAAAACTAAACAAGATGGGCCCATTTCTCTACTTTGATTTTATTCTGCCTCTATGATATGTAACCTGAAGATCGATGACCTATTGCAGAATGGGTTAACTATGCTGTGGAGCTTTGACCATAACTAGGATTTAGAATTTAGATTTAAATGATCTGACCTGGGTACTCTTCCTAAACAGCAATCAAGTAAAGTCACTTCTAAAATGAAACCACTTGGCGGGTCCTGTGGCCCATGGGCTAAAGCCCAAACCCGTTAAGATGGTTTACCAGATCGGTCCTGGCCTGCCTCTCTCTCAGCATCATCTCTCAACCTTTATTCCTGTCTCTATGTTATGGTCACAGGTAATTTTCTTTAGTTCCCCAAATCTCTTGCTCTCACAACTTCAAACTTTGCAAATGCAGCTCCTCCCACTTGAACATCTTTCCCCGCTCCTCTTTGCCTGGCTCACACAGTCAGGTCCGCTGCCTTGGCTGTGAGTACCTACAGCACTTGGGAACGCCCAGAGTATGGCACTACTGCAATTGTTAAACTGCGTGTCTTTCCCTTTGGGTTCTAAGGACTCTGAAGGAGGACAGCGTATGCATCTATGTATATCTCTTTTACCTTCATAAGTCCAGAGACTTGCAGACTTCCTGATCATGGTAAGTACTTAATCACAATTTTGAGAGACTGTGTCAGTAAATGAATAAATAATTTAGGCTGTTAAATGACTTTAAACAGAGAAAAGGGGGTGCCCTGTTCATTATCTAGTCTGGTCAGGAGTCTATATTTGTGTATAAATTTGTCTCATGTATTTTATTGACATGAGTCAGTATCCAGATCTCAGTTATCAGGACCGGTGACCAGACCTTAAAAAACACTAATCCATTGAGCTGCAACCACCCTAGGCTAAGGTTAAATAATTAATCCAGCCTTTAGTACTTATTTCAAAGACAAATCCCATAGCCTGAGATTTAAAGCAGGGATTTCACACTCATATGCCTACAGGGGCCAGACAAGCATCATACATGAGTGACATGGGAAAACGCATATTGTGTAACCACAGCGGCTGAGCTGAAAAGTGAATACAAGCCTGTTTTTTAAAGGAAACAGACATTGTTCTGCTCCCGTGAATTATTCCCAGATCTTCTGACATTTTAAACCTGGAAATCTAAAATTGCATATGAGGCTACTTTTAAACCTGACTCAGTAAAATAATGGGAAACAAAACAAATCTAGGGGCTCTATCCAGCTGTTGTGAACTACCGGTTCATGATCTTGGCTTTAAGCCAGTGAGAAGGAAGGCAAAGTCAAGGCTGCCGAAGACATGCACTAATCCATCATGCCCATCAAGACCCCGACCTTGGATCAGCTCTCTCTACCTAATGACAACTTCAAAACTTCAACTTTACCGACAAGAATCCTAACATATAACTCTCTCACTCTCAGCAGAACATCTTGATTTCTAATTCTTAAAGAAAATCACAGACATTAGTAAAAAGCCTTCTCAACTTCCCATTCTCAGTCTATTAACTTCACTATAATTAAAACCATCTGACCTCAGAGAAGAGTTGACCCGCCTCCTCTTTAAGGGAAATCCCCCCAGGGTTGCCTCTAATATATCCCCTCTGTTAATTATCCTCTTCTCCCCAATATCCTCAACTTTGTCCTTCTGCTCAATTTAGTAACAGACGCATCCTGGGGGTTAGGGAGGGGGAAGGCAAACCTCCTTTGACCTACTGCCCCCTCCTTTCAATTTCCTTTAAAGTAAAGTTTATTTTTCATCTTATTCTATAAGCTTTACACTTATATTAGCATGGACTTACACAACAGGAAGCAATCATTTTTTTGACCTATATGTCTTCTGACTTTCAAAAAGTATATATTATTTAATTCCCTCCATTTGATATTTATTAACCTAGACTATACCAAGCACTGGTCAAGAGCGAGCCACTCTAAATCCCAACTGAGGCCAAAGCTCCTCAGCACACTGAACCTGCTCGGCCATGGGTCATGGATCTCCAACTAACATCTCATAAAGTCAGAATAAAATCAAAGTAGGAAAATGGGCCCATATTGTTTATTTTGCAGGAAGCATTTATTTGTGAACACCGCTAATGTCTTTACTGCACATTAAATCTTAATGATATTAAAAGAAGTCTGGATTAGCTTTCCTGCTGATTTTCAGTTTTTGACTGTGATGGAAAGGCAAAAATTCCATGTGAAAGGGAGCGATTATGTTTCTGAAAGTTTCAGTACAAGTGCCAAGATATGAGATGTCACAGTGGGCATCTAGAGAAAATGGGCAATAGTTGTAAGGGGCAAACTTTTATCTTGACATCTGCCCACGATCCTGCTTTCCACCTCATGAGCCAAGACTCTAGAATGGGTTATAAAACCAATTTAGTAGATTGTAGCAGGCACTTTTTAAAAGAAATTATATAGAAGAGAATAGAAAACAGAGTGCATGGCACACATAAAAAGTAATCATTATGTCACAAAAAGCTATGTATATTGGTGTGTGTATGTGTGTGCATGTGCAGTGGGTCGCAGTATAAAACATTTCTTATTGTGGATTGTGGTTACATACATATATGTGTATATATGTATATGTATATATATAATTTTTAACCACTGGTCTGTGTTGATCAATCTTCATGAATGAATGATCTATATTCGCTATTGCACCTTTTAAACTTTCCACTCTCCATCTGTGGTTTCGGCTTCAGCAAGCCCACTAAAATTGCTCTTGATAATGTCACTGATGACCTCTATTTGTCAGATGTGACGTACTCCCTCCAGATACATTCAGAGTTGAAGTCTCTACACTGCTGAACACTGTGCATACCTCCTTAGGACTTTTAGCCTTAGGACTTTTAGCATCGCCTTTAGCCTCTGTGACGTCACTTTGTGATGATTCTCTTGTTGTTTCCCCAGTGTTTCTCTCTAGGTTTTGTTCTCTGGCTACCCTCCCTCAGTCTTCCCCTGAAATCATGGCATTTCTGCAGAACCGAGCACGGGCCTCAGAAAGGCCGCACAACCCAAGACTGAACTTTATCCGTGCCACTTATCACCTCAATACTACCTCCCAGGCCCCATCCACTACCGTCTCTTGCCTGGATTAATGTTGTAGCCTAATGACTGGCCTTCCCTTCTATTTATTCTCAAAGGGTGGCTATAGTAACCCTGGTAAGAGGAAACTCAGATAATCTCACTCCTTTGATCATCCCATTACCTCTTTTAAGTCTTTGCTCAAATAGCATCTTCTCAGTGAGGACTTCCAGGCCTCTCTCTCTAAAATTACAATTCTATGTCCACTACGATATGGGCTGTCCCCTTTTCCTGCTTCACTTTTCTCCACAGCCCTTGTCTAAAGTATATACAATTATTTATTTCGTTTACTGTCTATCTCCTCTTACTAGGATATAAGATCCAGCAAGGCAAGCACTTCTGTCTATTTTGTAGACCACTCTATCCCAAGCATACAGATCTGCTCCACACTAGGAGGCCAATAATGTTTACTGAATAAACGAATGACTGGTATCAATTACATCTTCTTCTCATGGTGGTAGTCCTGAAAGTAGACATGGCTATGTGACTCCCACTCTTTTCTCTGCAGTTCTATATGTAAAATGATTTTTAAAGGGCTTTTAGCTATTAAGCAAAATATAGAGATATTTATAGGAAATTGTCTGAAATTCAGAACCAGGTCTTGATCCTATGTGAGCATTGTTCTTGCTTGTTGAACCCACAAGATGCAGATACCTGCCATCAACCTGGTTGAACAGATATTAAAAATGTCCTAGAGATGATGCTCTTGGGTCCTTCTTTTTTATTGTACTTCATCCACACACATCATTTCTATTAGCCTAAAGGCCAGTAAAGATAGTTCAGTTTCCTTCCTTCATTTTCCCTTCAATAGCCCATAGTTGCATAATGAAAAGAGGAAAATATTAATAAGTTATTTTCCCATGAATTATAACCAGATGACAAGCATACATTTCCTTTTATTTACTATAGCATTTTAAAAGATATTGTCTCTTGCAAAAACACTAGCTAACCCATGAAGATTTTTCCCTACTAATAAGACTTTTTCTGTCCATAGGGAAATAAACACACCAAAAAGAGCCAACTTAATCTTCTCTCTACTCCCATAATTTATCCCCATTTAATATTCATAAACTCATAAAACTCTCTTGCTTAGGTACTACTATTATCCCTATAGAACAGATGAAATTAAGGCATAAAGGACTAGAAAGCTTGCTCAAAACCACTCAAGTATCAGGTAGAAGAGCTAGAATTTTAGCACTGGAACCTCAGGCAAGGAAGGAGATGGGGATTATGGGATAGAGGAGACATCCTGAGAGACTTTACTGATTGTGAGGGGCCAGGGCGACAAGAGAGACCAAGGATGACCCCTGGGCTCCTGGCTTGGGTGATGAGGAATGATGGTTCTTCCGGTGACCTACAGGAGAAGGAGCTTTCAAGTGAGTTCTGAATGTCTGTGGAAAAACAATTTTGGAGCTTAGAACTGTGTTCTGGGCTGGAGATCTAAATGTGGAACTCAAAAACATTTAGGTAGAATTCCAAATCATGGAAGCCAATGCGTTCACCCAGGAAGAGTTCACTATATTTGGCAAATAGAAAATAGCTAGTTATCTGAGAAAGAGGAGTTCTACTGGAATGATAGAGTAAATGAAAGATTGCTAGAGGTCAAAGAATGAATGGTTGGTGAGGAAGTAGAAACAATGAGAGTAATCTACTCTTCTGAGAAATGATATTTGCAAAGGGGAAAGAAGTGATTCAACACTATCTGGAAGTCCAGGAGCTGTTAAAATTTTCTTCAGCTAACCATCTCGCTTCTGATGCCTTCTAAAGTTGATCTTCCTAAAAACAGAGCTCTGAAAATCTCATGACCCAGAAAAGACCTTGCCAGAGATGGTTGGCCACCCTCAGACTCCCCAGAAACCCTCTTGAAACATCACTTCTTAGGAAATATTCCATGTTATAGTCTTTCCTATACTTCAGGGTGTTAGGATCCTGCTCATTTAGAAAAGTTAATCTGCATGGATGGATGCTAATGGTGAAATGTTACTCCTAGTGGTTACTTTTGTGTTGAAACAACACTTCTTGGGAATCCATATTTTATTCTAAAGCAGCATTTCATAAAGTGTGCTTCACTGAAACCCAGTACTCCTGGATGCAATGAGTATTACATAAAATACACTAAAGAATAAAAGGTTTCATGGACCACTAATTTTAGGAAATGCAAGGTTAAACACAGTTAAACAGGTTTCTTTACAGCAGGATTTTCAGAGACTAATATTCTAACATGCATCATAAAACTACAGGAGAGAGAGATAAAATTCAGCATCTTCAAAATTACCATATTGTAGAAGTTTTTGAAAGTGCTATCACATGTGTCTGAAAATTAGGAAGATGTCTTCCTAAAGGAAAAGTGTTAGTAGAGGTTATCTGTGGCAATATGACAGATTGATTACAGGCCAAAATCAGCACCATTTTAATTATACCAGGTACCATCCCATTGAGCAGACACTTTTTTTTCTGCTCACCCTGCCTTGAGCACTCTCCTCCCACAGACATTAATTCAGGCACACTCACTTTTAATGGGAATGGATCCTTGCTTTGAAAATTTGCTTTCCCTTTTGATCAACAAAATTCTATGGACCCCATAATAAAAACTGGGATCCGGGCTTGTGGTGTTTCTTACTTCACAGCTCTATGTGACTGACCAGAGATGAGAAAAAGCTGATGAATAAACTTGCTGATTACTGATACTGTTTCCCTGCTTCTATCTGCTTTTTCTTTTCTTTTATAGCTTGCAAGCTCAGTCGTTAAAAGGAAAATCAATAAACAAGCTTTCAGGGAAGCTTATACCGAGGCAGAATAAAGGCCCCTTTGCCCTGAAGTTGTTCTTTTTCTTTTTAAGAAAGTAATATCCACTCCACAGTCAGAGTTCACTTTCAAGTCAACAGAAGCCCTGTGTGCTTATGAGGACTCTCTGCTGGGAGAACAGGGCCCCTGAGTATTTTCAGACGGGTATCTTTGTTACTAGGATAAATTCTGAGAATTGGGTTGTTCTGAAAGGCAGGCCCAAAGACAGGGAACTAACAAGTCCAGGAAAATAAAGCTACTCCCACATGCCCAGGAGCTGGGAAAGACTACGGGCAAGGCCGCAGAAGGCAGCCTTTTCACGGGAATGTGGATGAAACACGACTCTGCTAACATGAGCTGAGATTTTTGTCTCTGTCCTCTCATAGAGCTCATAGCTAGGAAAATAAAAACGAGATCCTACAGAGATCTGCTCTGGGTCAAAAGATATTTGCCATTACATGGCTATATTTAAAGGAGTTAGACATGGACCATGTGTGAGCTGCAAATCAGAGCAGCACCATTCAAAAGAAAATAGTAAGATGACAGCGATGTTCTGATTTTACAGTGTTCAACATGTTAGCCAGTAGTTACGTATAAATAGTGAACACTTGAAATATGGCTAGTGTAGCTAAAGAACTAAATTGTCAATTTTATTTAATTCAAATTTATATAATCACATGTGCTTACTGACCACCATACTGAACAGTACAGCAGTAGAGAATGGGACTTGAATTCTTCAGACCAAGATTCCCAGCCTTTCACTAAGGGAATAGAGTAACATGGGTATCCCCACCTCACTTTCCCCAACCATTTCCTTTGAAGCAAAGCTACATCACAAAGCCAATAGGGGGAAAGAACAGAGTTAATAAAAAATGTCCATATCTACTTGGTGAATCAAAGTAGTTTAAATAAAGGCATAGGTCAAACTGGAATGGTAGTCACTGGGTGGGAGAAGGGTCTGACATGTGTTTTAATAAAAAAAGAGTGTTCTCAAGAAGATATCTGCACCCCCATATTCACTGCAGCATTACAATAGCTAAAACATAGAAATAACCTAAGTGTCCCACAGATGGATAAAGAAATGTGTAGGCAAATAAAGAAATATGTATAAAGAAATACATACATTCTTATATATATATACAGTGGAATATTATTCAGCCATAAAAAGGAATGAAACAAATCTTGCTATTTGTGACACCATGGACGGACCTGGAGGGCATTATGTTAAGTGAAACAAGTCAGACAGAAAAAGACAAATATCCTATTCTCTCACTTAATGTGGAAACTAAAAAAACAAAAACAAAATAAAAAACATGAGCTCTTAGATACAGAGAATATAATGTATGTCAATTATACTTTAATTAAAAAAAAGAAAACAAAAAGGAGTCCTACAAATAAGCTACAGGGTAAGAGTATAATGCTAGTGTTGCAGTTTTCTATGACTGCCTAAAAAATTACCCCAAAACTGTGTGGCTTAAATCAATGGCATTTGTTTTTCTCACAAATCTGCAACTTGGGCAGGACCCATGGGGGGGAGGTGCATCTCTGTCCCACTCATCATCACCTGAATTGTCCCAAAGCTGGGAGCTGGGATCATCTGAATTCTTGTTCACTCACATGGTTGGCAGATGATGCTATCAGCTGATAGATTATCACCTAGAAGACCATTAAAATGCCTATTCCATGAGGCCTGGACTTCCTCACAACATGGGGGCTGGGTTCCAAGGGAAAGTGTTCAGAAAGAGAGAAAGTCAGGAGAGTTCCATATCCTCTTGAGGACCTAGCTTGGGAAGTCCCTTCTACAGCACTCTGTCAGAGAAGATACAAACCCACTCACCTTCAGCGGGAGGGAAAAAGTCTTCTCTCAATAATGAGTGCCAAGGAGGTTCTGTTAGAGCCCTGGGGACTAGGTATATTGCTCTAACCATTTTGAAAAATAATAAATCACTGTTAGATAAAATAGTTTAGGCTTCAAGTAATAGAAACCTTAGTCAAACCAGATGAATAACAAAAAAGAAAATTACTGTTTTAAGAAATTAGCAACCTTAAAGTTGCAAGTATCACTGGATCTAGTGTCTCACATGATACAATTGTATCATTCTCATACTTGCTCATTTCATCCTCTGTGTGTGTGTGTACGTCCTTCTCTCTTTTCAACAGTCTCATCTTCTCTAAATGGCAGAACAGAAGATTACTTGCAACTCTAAGTCAAAATCCCAACAATTTTTTATCTTAGAGAAACCGTCTTTCTCTTAAATATCAAGTCTCCTGGAAGGACTGTGATTAATTTCTTTACACCACCTGCCCACCCCTTGTCCAATCACTGGGTCCTGGGAAATGAAGTTCCTTAATAGTACAGGAAGGATCACAAGTCCAAACTAGCAGCAGGTTATTTAATCTCATCGCACTTCAGTTTTCTCACATGCAGAACAGAAATTCTGGTAGATTGATTGGCAAAAATAACTTCAATTCTCTCCTTTCCATATCCAGCCAATCGCATTGTGATTTTGCATCTCCTTTCATCCAATGGTGGAGTCTATTTCCCTACCCCTTGACTCTAGGCTAGCCTTGAGATTTGCTTTGGCCAGTAGAATGCGGTAGAAGTGGCTCTGTGTCAGTTCTGAGCCTGGGCCTCAGGAACCCTTAAACATGTCTGCTCTTCTCTCAGAACCCTGATACCACTATGAGGACACCCTTAGTTTAGACTGGTGGGGCAAGAGACATGGAGTAGAGCAAAACTAAGTCAGCCCAGATGTCCCAGCCAGAGTCATAGACACATAAGAGATCTCAGCCAAGATCACCAGAACCTATCCACAGCTGACTTTCCAGCTGACACCAGCACAAACCACCAGACAACCCACAGACTTGTGCCAATGAGTTTTGTTCTTTGGGAGTTTGTCCCACAGTATTATTATGGCAAAAATGAAACAGAGATAACAATAGGCCCTAATTCTTGGTACTGTGTTTAGAATAGTACTTGACATCATATAAGTCATCAGTATTTGCTATTATTATCATCTATAATTTGGTAGCACCACACAGAATGTGAGTGGGGTAGCTTCCTAAAGAAAAGAAGTTTCCCAACTAAACTCCAAATACAAAGGAAATTAAAAATGAGATTCTACCACAAGTTTCATGAGATCTAATGGATCATACTGAGCTATTATATTTTTAGTAATTTTAATAAATTCTTAAGACAAACTAAGCATATTCTTATAATCCCAAGCACGCCATTTATTGTCAATGCAGTAAAGTAGATTATTTCCAAAGCCCTTCACACATCCTGTTTAAGCAGCTAATATCCGATCTATGCCCAGCTATCATGCCACCAGTTAGATCAGCTATCAAACTTTTTCCTTGCAAGGCAGACAGTAACACTTTTATTACATCAATAATTGCTGTTGTTGATGATATTTATATCAGGCCAAAAATTGGGACAAGGGTAATTTTATCTGCCTTAATTTTTTTCAGACATAATTTTATGTCTGATACTACTTTCAATAGTGAACTTTAAAAATATAAACACATTAGCTTCAAGAAAACATTATTCTACCTTGCCTTTACAAAAACCGGAGGAACATGTAACTGAGCCTTTCTGCGTGTGTGTTTATTGTGTGCACTGGGGGGAGGGGTGTTCTTTCATGGCTGCTAGTTGCTGTGTTCTCTCTCGCAGGTAAGTCACTCAACCACCTACACAGCTTCAAATTCTGTGACAGCTTATTAACTCCATCTGCATTGTACCTTCTCTTTGACCCCAACTCTCCATTTCCATTTCTGTTTGACTTTCGCACTCAGATGTCTTTCTGTCTCCTTCCTCACTAGGTCATGATGGAATCACTGCCTCCCAGCCCGTCACCCACCAAACACAGTTCTGTTGTTACGTGATAACTCAGTGTAAATAAAGCTCATAGTTCCATTCCTTACACACAACAAAAGCAGGATATTTGGTAATTATCACCGATCTTGTGATCACTCTTATTTTCTACTTTTGTCCTCACGGCCCTCAGTATGGCTATGGCAAGTATTATTATCCTGTTTTATTGATAAGAAAAATAATATACCAAGAGGGTATGATGTATAGATCACCAAACAAAAAAATTATGGGTGGCAGGTATAAGATTAATAACTGGTATGAAAGATGGTGAGTTTGATATTAAATTTTATGGAAGTGAATTTTGAGACTAACTTGACAGAATTAATAGTAGTTAATATATAGTAAGAACTTACTATGTGCCAGTAACTACTGTAAGGTAACATTAATTTCCTAAGTAAGTATAAGCATTAACTCAATTATTTAAGTATTTTTCTTTCCTGGTTTCGTAGAAGAAGCCAACATGAGACCTGTGGGTTAAACAGCTTGTGTCGGGTCAGGCGGCAATGACCTCATAAAGTCACCAAGCGGGGATTTGGGTATAAACTATATGGCTCCCTACAACATTCTGCTGTCTCTGAAATGAAGAACAAGAAGTTGGGAGAGGGAAGAAAAGAGTAATGGTAAATGCAAAGTCATCGAGGCAGAAATAACTATATCATACACAGGGGGAATCAACCCCCGGCAGGAGCCAGGAGGCAGCATCTGGGTTGAGGAATCAGGGGGAAATGAAGTTCAGAAGATTTGGGATACAGCCGCCGAAAAGTGTCAGGTCAAGGTGTTTGAATTTCTGGAAAAGCCCAAAGGGAACTTGACCCTCTCTATACATTAACGTAATCCATGTCAATGCACAGGCAAATGATCACGTTGAGGAGAAATGCATAGGTGCATATGCAAGTTGGAGTTTTTTTCTTAGTGTGGAGCTAGAACAGTTTGTCTAAAATTGGCAGTATCTCTATGCAAAATACTTCCCACACAGCCGTGTCATTTAACTATTTGTAAACGCTGAACAGAGTGATAGACTGAAGACAGATGTCCCAGCCATATCTCAGCCCTGACCCCTTCTAGGAGGCTAAGTACCGGAAGCACAGGGTGGACCGCTATTGGCCAAGGAAGCTGTGTGCTTCCACACCCGTGTGGAGAGCGCCTTAACTGAACATCTGGCTGATAGTGTGCCTCCCATTTATACCAGCACTTGCTCAGTGCACCTGCTCCGTGAGGAACTGACATGGGTCAAGTCACTACAGCCTGATTTCAGATGTTTGGCTCATCACCTACAAACATAATGAAAGAATAATAAGCACAGTCTTGCGGAAAATCTTGGTAAGTCCTTTTTACTAGTAGCTCTAAAATAGAAATGCAAAAAAATAAGACACTTAATGATAATCTTACGAAGTTAAACCAGTTCAACATCTCAAATATAACAACATTATAAAAGGCATGATTTCTTTAGCCTGGTTGAGTTAGCGCCTACCTCTCTGAATCAACTAAAACAATTTTTTTTAACCTTAAAACTAAAAAGGATGCAGAATTTACATTAATATTTTCCTTGGTAGAACTGGTTTCAAGAAAGGAAATGCTTTCATAATTTTCTTTTGTAGGTTTTTCTAAGATATTTTTTAAAATATTGAAAGCAGAATTTTCCCAAGGGAGATAAATGGGAGCAAGTCTGTCTTTTTCATGATCATTTAAAAATCTGCTTGGTACTTGGTCAACTCACCGCCAATCACCTAAAACTGAGTTCTAACTGATAACCAAAATCTAACAGATTAGTCTGAATCTTCCTGCTAATGTGAATCTGATTTGACCAGATATTAACTGCATTATTTGAGTATTACTAACATCTATTGAACATTGGCCAATGCTATAACTTTCTTATTAATTTCTGAAACAGTTGAGATACTTTTATCTGCTGTTTTAAGTACTTAAGGACTACACAATTATATGTTTTATAATTCATGGAAAATATTTATTTCATATTTCTAGATTGTTTTCTTTTTCAACTGGTAAGCAAACACTTTTTTGCTCATAATACTCTTTGGCATTTATCAAAATGTTGTGAGTATCTTATGACAACAGAGCACAGACCCAGGAAAGTTTACACATTACTAAATAAACAGCACACAGATGTGGATGCTGAAAAATTAATACCACAATCTTCTGATGGGCTGTAGCACAAAAATGCTTCTATAAAAACAGAACCAAACAAGCCCAAAGCACAAATACTCATGCAATCATGGCATAAGTGAACCATAAAGCATTGAAACAGAGTCTAGAGCTCTGGAATCAGGTACAACTTCTGACAAATTACTAAGTCAAACACACAGTTCTTCATGCCATCTCATGGGTAGAGGGAATACTGGAACTAAATGTCACTTTTTACATGTGAATGGAAACCAGTTTAAAAAATAATTCCAAAATATTTTATGATGCTTCTCATACCTCAAAAAAATAAAAATAATTCTTAAACTTTTGAAATCATTAATTACTATTCTTAGATAAGATGTTCCAATAAGGTACCAACTTTTCTGTTGTTACAAATTAAGGCCACAGGAACCCTAGGAGGTTACTGCTGACATCTAGTGGCATAATTTTCAAAATGTCAAATATATCTAGAGAGAAAGGGATAAACATACATATATACACACTTGTGAAGTCCATGTTATAAATTATTTCCCTCTGACCACACTACTCCAACCCCATTCATTTGCTTCCCTTTCCTAAGTAATGGTAGTCCTGAAAAACTGAAGAAATGAAAACTAACACATCTGCTAATGCCTTAAAGGAAGTAATTCCCTCAAAGTCCTCAGTCCTCACTGGGAACTGGCAATTCCCTGAGAGCCCCAGCTTCCAAAGGACCTGCCCCAATGCCAATAGTCCTAATTTCTTCTCAACTTCCCAAACACCCAAGGCTCTTCTCAAACCTCCACGTCTAAAATTTAGATACTTAAGGCTCCTAGTCTAACGGGGCTCTGCTGTGGAGCTGGGAATATGTTACTTCAGACTGCATCTCCACAAACATACATACACATTAAAATTGGCACAAAATTCCTAGGCATGGCATTCAACAATTATTGAAAACTTAAAAAGTGTTTTCAAGGACTGCTTGAATGGCTTCTAGCTATACACATGAATGATAGTGTATAGAAGAACACAGAAGAAATTGAACTTGATATGAAGAATGATAAGGAGCACAGAGATAAGTTCTAAAAGCATGAAAAAGGATGTTTTGTAGCCTCTAAATGTATGTGTGTGTGTGTGTGTGTGTGTGTAGAACAGGAAAGAGACTCTCGAGTTCTGCATGTACCTCCACTCCAGCCAGAGCACTCGTGACTATAGTAAGTAAACACTGAATTGATGAAGGAATGAATAAATGAATGAGGTGGCAAATTACAATATAAGCCTTTTTTTCTAGTGATTCTGATGTAAGACATGTAATAGATAGGGTCCTCAGAGGCAGGGATTTGCTCTTAGGCCTTTGTTGAGTAGCTCAGGTTGGATTTTTCTTCAACGACGTATGCACAGCGGTGCTAAACCAATCAGTAATAAAATTAGGCAGTCTCCCCTTGGTGAAGAGTGTGGTTTCAATTGTTGAAAATTATTTGCTTTACAAATTAGTATATTTGATGTTTAGATTTTATTCTCATTGAAAAGATGTGATAAAGGGAGAGTAGGTTCTCAAGTAGGCCCTAATTAATACAAACACAGCTAAATTAGAACTCTCATAGTACAGAGGAGTCTTTAAATATTCCTTCAGTGGAAATCCTAGAGAGAGATGCAAGGAACTCATTCATTCAAAGTTGGTGTGCTTCCCTCACAAGTGGGAGTCAAAGTGGATGGTGGGAGAATCTTCTTTACAATCATATTGAAGAAAAAAGAATCCCATGTCTCTGTACCTTTGGATATAATAATTATAAATATGTACATATCTACACACACACACATGTGAGAACAGCTATGTGGCAGCATATGCAAATCAGTTATGGAGAGGCAGCTACTGCATCTCGGCTTTACCAAGTAAATATGGGTTGAGGGAAAGAAATAATTGTAGTATGATGAGACACTCAGAAGGTTTCTTAAAGAGTTTGAAGATTATGTAGGCTTTGGAATGCGGGAGAAAGAAGACTGAGCATTCAGAGTGGAATTTTCAGTATAATGAAAGAAAAGAATATTTAGGGTATGGAGTGAAGAGAGAAATAAAGTAAGAAACATAGGTGGGAAGTGATGGAAGAACTTGAATATTAGCAGGAATCAATTCTCAAAAACACTGTAATTTACAGTCTTGGAGGTCTTTAATAAGGCTAAAGCTTGTAAAAGTTGCTGTTTCCCACAGAATCTAATACTCAGAAGACTGAAGTATACACCAGACTTCTGCAAATGACAAAAATCATTAAAACAAAAAAGGGCAAATTCTTTAAAATTATAATAGCTCTTTCCATGTAAATCCCCTTTAAGAATTACTTTTTAATCACTTCTCTATTAAAATGCTCAACGACTTACTCTCTGACTTGCAGTACTCTTGGGGGGCATGCTTTGCCTGACGTCATAGCTACATTTCTGTAAAGCATTCAGTATACCACACATGGAACCTAATTCAGAAAATGTGACAATTATATCACACCTTTTTTTTTTGGTATCATTAATCTACAGTTACATGTGCAACATTTTAGTTACTAAACTCCCCACTTCATCAGGTCCTCCCCACTTACCCCATTATATCACACCTTTTATCTAGTGCTTTAGAAGTATTTTTAACTGTCATTTAAATAAATTTGTCTTTAACTTATTAATCAACCTGCAAGTTTTGATGATTAACTTTCCATTGTCACCTTATACTCAGCATATAAGTAGTATAAAATATAATTTTTAATAAGCTCCTAAAAGATCAGATATTTTTATCCTGTTACTCTCAACATATACTGCAGCTACCTTTTCTAGAGCCAGTAATAAATAATAAACCCCAATGAAACAAATCTCTAAAAAATATATTTATAACTTATTTCTTAGTGCTATTGAACATAAGTAACACTACACACTAGCCCTTATTTTCTATCCTTAAAATTGTGTTTATGCTAAGCCTTGATTTCACCCTAGCATACATCAAAAAGCTTCTGAATCCTCAATATTCCATTTCAATTTCTTACAGAAAAAGTTAAATATGTGTGAGAATAAAACTTAATATTCCTACATAATAAAAAAAATTACAGACATGAAATTTTCTTAATGGAAATTCAGTCTATTTCCAGGATATATAAACCTAAGTAAAAATGGAACAGAATAAAAGTCTATTTTTGTAGATAATCTAACTAGGTATATAGAAGGATATTTTACCCTGATTAAAGTTACCTCTTTCCTTGGATGACAAAATTAAGACTATTGTGACTAATAGACATAAGTAATTTCACATAATAAAACACTACATGGACAGTTACTCAAATAACCCTTTTAAAAGAGTCAAATATAGAACTTTCAGGTATTTGCACACACAAAAATGCATGTTACTCCAACAGACACCTCTCTGAGATCCATTTCCAGAGTTAATCCTGCACAAAATAAGCAGGTTAATCATCAAACTGAGAAAAGCTGAATGGTCCCATTCGTCTAAAAATAGCATCATCACTAGTATGTCTTAAACTTTACTATTTAAACATCAAATTTTAAATGCGTATATTCCACCTGAGATAATAGAGTCAACATCAATACATTGCACTCTTTGCCTTATTATCAGGAATGTTCATAAGATTGCAAACACCCTTATTTCAATGAACTCAAAGGACCAACCTAGAGAAATGATGATGTGGACACCATTCCTCCCACCCGTTACTCCTCCACACTCGCTTCTTACCTTCACACAAAAGCACACGTGCCAGAGTGTAAACTCTTTGGGAGTTTATTAGACCAAAGCACTTGGACTCTGACAATACACAAAACTGTTGCCTTTTTACCATGTTGTGAAGAAGCAAATTTTGTTACTCCAGATACACAGTATTGGAAATTCATTAACTGTGTTAATGGAAATTTTCCTCCTTCTGTCCTAACTCTTCCTTTCCTACACTCAGTTCATAGTAAGTTTATCTGTCTCTTACACTAATAAAATAAAAGCTTCATAAAACTGAATGTCTTAGCATATCCATACTTCCAAAAAAAAAAGAAATTTTGCATGTATGTATACTAGATAGTCTATGCTTCCTTCAGCCTTTATTTTTATTCTGATAGTCAAGGATCCTACTGGTTTCATCTCATTCAGTGTGTTTCCTTCTCCCTGCTGTGTCATCTTTAGTTGATTCCCCCTCATCAAGTACTTTTCTACCACTTACCTCACTACTTCTATATTGCAGAGCTCAGCTTCAACCTCTTCCACATATTGTCTATGTATTATTTCTCATTATAATGTCTCTCTTTGAGGAGTCCTATAGGTTAATAGTTCTATAAAAAAGGCAACCCTTAATAGATTTAAAATATTTTAAATCTATTTTAAATTATTTAAAGATATTTTTTAATATTTTAAATATTTTATACTAATAAAAATATTTTATAGTTTGAAATGGCATTTTAGTATAGATAAAACTTGAATAGTGTGCCTACAATTCAAAATTCCCTTTAGGGGAAAAAGGTTACTTCCTTAATGGATTTTTATCTCCTTTAAAGAATTAACTGAAATCCAGAAATATGTAGAAACACCCCAATTTGTAATCCAACCTAACAAGTTTTATTCAACTGCAAATTGAAATTCAGAAACAAGTTTTCTGGTGATATTCATTAAATTTAAATGCTACCTTTTTTTTCAGCACTCGCTTGTTTTAAGGAATTCAATGATGTGTCAAAGATAAAACCCAATTAGTTCCAATTTGTATGCAGCCTAATATAAATCACAATAAATCTATTATGTTTGTTCATATACATACAGTGACATCATATCTTCATAGGTATGTAAGTAGATAGTATTGGTAGATGATCCCAGTTTCCACCACAATTCTAAGCTTTCAGAAACTTCTCTATAAAAACTCTTGAGATAGCATCTTTATTCATAAAACATTCACACATTGTATATCTGCATCTATATTCATGCTTTGTTTACATATATATGTCATAGAATATTTGCACGTGTGTTTATATTCTTAGACTAACATACGTAAATAAATCACATAGCAATTTGAAATTTAACAACTAAATATACAATCTTTTGAGCATAATCAAGCATGCTATTTATTCAACAACTGTATGATATAATTCAGTCTTTCCAAAGAAAATCTATGTTTCATGTGAGGATGTCTTCTTAAAACTTGAAGTTTTCTAGGAATTTGTACTGAGTTTTTTTGTATATTCAAAAATAATATGGAAAGCGATCTGACCAATGCTTAAATAAAGAGAAAAATCTCATTACTGTGCTCTGACAAGAATCTAATTCTCTTGTTGTCTGTTACTTGTATATATGATACACTAACTGGAGTTTTGCCAAAGAGAATACAATCTTCTAGTCAATATCCTTTTCATATTTTAACATAAATGTAAGAGTTGTGTCAGAAAATTAACAATTATCCACAATGTTTTGATAAGCTAATAGGTACTTTAAAAGTTACTGTTATCAAAAAGTATTCTCTCTACTTTTCAGATAATGATTTACTTTTTTGATGGGTTGTTCAATAGCTAAAACCAGTAATCATAGAATTTAATGCATTAAACAGAATAAAAAAATACCAATTCAAAATAAGCATTACCTTGGACTGATTTTTCACAAGAGAGAGCAGATCTCTTGCCAGGTAACACCATTTCTTTGGGTTCTGTAAGAAAAGAGAAATGAGGTTAATAAAAACAACCTTCCTTTTTACTCTTTAAATACTTCAAAGAAGATTGATTAGTAATAAAGGTCAGAGAGGAAAATCGTTTAACAAAATATTCAGCTCCACTCAGCAGCTGCCTTGGGAATCACTTGCTTTAAATGCCAAATAACTTTCCCAAAGGTCCCCTCTCTCCTGCAGCTGAGAACATGGGTGACTGTGGCAGGTACTTGGCCCTGTCTTTGTTTCTTTCTCTTTTCTCACATGAGAAGAAGACTAACACTCTAGGCAAGGAAAAGCGTTATTTCAAAAGATGATGTAAGACATGTTGGTCCAGAAAATTCACTTGGAATACAACTGACTGCGATGGTGTTTGCAATTACGTAAACTTACTTTCCTCCCTCCCCCAGTGACTATGGGTTTTAAAATATTCATGAAAGTTGAGGCGTTTTCCTATTCCATCTTTCCACAAAAGTGATAAAATGAGATATTGTGAGATCATTTTGTAAATAACTGCAGATTATCCTCCTTATGAGATGCAATTTCAAAGATTTTCTATGCTACAATGAGGAGAAAAGTACTTTATGGAAGACAAAAGTTATGAAAATATACCTTGTCCCTTCCTTTAGCATATAGCAATCTTGAACAATTTCCATAAAAGATTTATTGCATCATTATCTGAATGTTCACAATGAAGGATAAGAAAGTCAAGTCTGAGCAATAGCTTTCCAGAAAGCTCTGTCACATAGATAGGAAAGAATTTAAAATTTACCCCTTAAGAAAACTATTTGAAAAAAGGTTAACTGTTAAAAGCAACTTTGATTAACTGACTGTAACAATCATTATAAGAATAGTCATATAACTGCAATCACCACCACCACATTTTACTAATTGTGTGAACTTGGGCAAATAAATTAAATTCTGTAAGCCTTCACCTTTTATCTGTAACATCAGAATGATAATTCTTCTTATTCCATAGAGGTGACGGGATAAAGAAATGAGATAAATATACATAAAGGACACAGAACTAATAGATATAAGCTAATACAATTATCAACATCATTATTACTATTATCATCCTTTCCCTTTTAAAAAAAAATATCACTACCCCACTGAAAATCACTGTCCTAGTTAACCACGTGAGGGAATGATTAAAATCATATCATACTGGACATAGGATTGGGAAGGCGCTCAAGATGGTGGCATGAGTAGGGCAGCGGAAATCTCCCAAAACCAACAACCACACATATTTTGAAAATACAGCAAATACAACCATTCCTAAAAGAGAGACCAGAATATACAGTACAACGGCCAGGCTACATCTACATCTGCGAGAACTCAGCATCTCATGAAAAGGATGAGATACAAAGCCATGACCCAGCGGGACCTGAGCACTCCCCCCACCCCAGCTCACCGCAGGAGGAAAATAATCAGAGTGGGGAGGGAGAGGAAGCACAGGACTGCTAAATAACCAGCACAAGTAATCTGCACCGGGAGCACAGACACACATCGCATGGTGTACTGGATATTAGAGAAATGGAAAAGTAAAATCTGAGACTGAGACTAAGAGCGGGTCCCCCCAGCCGGCACCCCTGGGACAAAAGAAAAGAGGGCACTTTAAAAGTCTCAAAGGGACAGGGTTTAACAGGTGGACAAAATCATCCCATCACACTCAGCACAGAAGGCTGGGAATCTTAAGGAACTTCAGGTGCCCTAAACCCCTGGGTGGCAACGCAGCTCCGAAGCCCCTCATGGCGATAAGAAGCCTGCCATTCATTACCCGCCACTGGCACTGCAAGCAAACTGGCTGACATGCCATGGCTGTAGACCAGCTGGGGAGCAGCCCTACCCACAGAAACCACACAGAATATTCTCCCAATGTACAGCTAACTGGGCCAGACCCAGAGGCTGCCACCAGCATGCAGCTGTCCGGCACAGACCGGAAGTTGACGCAAAGTCCAGAAGGCAAGAAGGGGCGCTGTTCTTGCAGGAAAACACATGACCCATGCCTGTGATTCCTGGCAGTGCCCTAGGCCATCGCAAGGGCCGTCCAGCCCACAGCAGCCCAGTGAATTAACCAGAGACTGCACCTTTTGTGCAGGTAACTGGCATAGGCAGCAGAGAAGGGCAAGGCAACCAGCAAGCAGGAAGGGACTTTGTTCTCCCAGCTGACACACACACTACTTGCCGGTGATCACTTCTAACACAATGAAAGGCAGAAGAAGCTGGTCCAGTCCAAAATCTCTCAAACAATGCCAGAGAGAGGGCCTGGTGAGATAGATATAATCAATATTCCTGAAAAAGAATTCAAAATAAAAGTCATAACCATGCTAATGAAGCTGCAGAGAAATATCCAAGAACTAAGGGATGAAGTCCAGAGGGAGATAACAGAAATGAAACAATCAATGGAAGGACTTAAAATCAGGCTGGATGAGATGCAAGAGATTGTTAATGGAATAGAAATTAGAGAACAGGAATACAGAAAAGCTGAGGAAGAGAGAGATAAAAGGATCTCTAGGAATGAAAGAATATTAAGAGAACTGTGTGACAAATCCAAACAAAACAATATTCGTATAATAGGGATACCAGAATAAGAAGAGAAAGAAAAAGGAATTGAATGTGTCTTTGAAGAAAGAATTGCTGAAAACTTCCCATTGCTGCAGAAGGAAATAGTCTCCCAGACCATGGAAGCCCACAGATCTCTCAACATAAGGGACCCAAAGAGTACAACACCAAGACATATAATAATAAAAAATGGCAAAGATCAAAGACAAGGACAAGGTATTAAAGGCAGCTAGAAAGAGAAAAAATATCATCTATATAGGAAAACCCATCAGGCTATTATCAGAATTCTCAACAGAAACCTTACAGGCCACAAGAGAATGGCATGACATATATCTAATAAAATGAAACAGAAGAGTCTTGAACCAAGAATACTGTATCCAGAAAGATTATCATTTAAATTTGAAGGAGGGATTAAACAATTTCCAGATAAGCAAAAGTTGAGAGAATTTCCCTTCCACAAACCACCTCTACAGGGTATGTTAAAGGGACAGCTCAAGATAGAATTACTCTTAAGTCTAAATAGATGTCACCAGAGAAAATAAAATCACAGCAAAGAAGACAAACCAACCAAATACTAACTAAAGACAAAAACAAAATCAGCTATCCACAAAAGTAGTCCAGGGAAACACAAAGAGAGCAGAATAAAACACCTAACATATAAAGAGTGGAGGAGGAAGAATAAGAAGGGAGAGAAATAAAGAATCATCAGACCGTGTTTATAATAGCATAATAAGTGAGTTAAAGTTAGACGGTTAGATAATAAAGAAGCCACCCTTGAACCTTTGGTAACCATAAATCCAAAGCCTGCAATGGCAATAAGTATATATCTATCAATTATCACCCTAAATGTAAATGGACTGAAGGCACCAATCAAAAGACACAGACTAACAGACCTCAAACCCAAAGACATACACAGACTAAAAGTGAAGGGATGGAAAAAGATATTTCATGCAAACAACAAAGAGAAAAAAACAGGTGTTGCAGTACTTGTATCAGATAAAATAGACTTCAAAATGAAGAAAGTAGCAAGAGATAAAGAAGGACATTACATAATGATAAAGGGGTCAGTCCAACAAGAAGATATAGCCATTATAAATATATATGCACCCAACACAGGAGCGCCAACATATGTGAAACAAATAATAACAGAATTGAAGGAGGAAATAGAAGCAATGCATTCATTTTAGGAGACTTCAACACACCACTCACTCCAAAGGATACATCAATCAGACAGAGAATAAGTAAAGACACAGAGGCACTGAACAACACACTAGAATAGATGGACCTAACTATCTACAGAACTCTGCACCCAAAAGCAGCAGGATACACATTCTTCTCAAGTGCACATGGAACATTTTCCAGAATAGACCACATACTAGGCCACAAAAAGAACCTCAGTAAATTCAAAAATATTGAAATCCTACCAACCAACTTCTCAGATCACAAATGTATAAAACTAGAAATAAATTTCAGAAAGAAATCAAAAAGGCTCACAAATACATGGAGACTCAACAACATTCTCCTAATGAATCAATGGGTTAACAACCAAATCAAAACAGAAATCAAAGAATATATGGAGACTAATGACAACAATAACACAAAGCCACAACTTCTGTGGGATGCAGCAAAGGCAGTTCTAAGAGGAAAGTATATAGCAATCCAGGCTTATTTAAAGAAGGAAGAACAATCCCAAATGAATAGTCTAAAGTCACAATTATTGAAACTGGAAAAAGAAGAACAAATGAGGCCCAAAGTCAGCAGAAGGAGGAACATAATAAAGATTAGAGAAGAAATAAATAAAATTGAGAAGAATAAAACAATAGAAAAAATCAATGAAACCAAGAGCTGGTTCTATGAGAAAATAAACAAAATAGATAAACCCCTAGCCAGACTTAATAAGAGCAAAAGAGAATCTATACACATAAACAGAATGAGAAATGAGAAAGGAAAAATCATGATGGACACCACAGAAATACAAAGAATTATTAGAAAATACTATGAAAATCTATATGGCAACAAGCTGGATAACCTAGAAGAAATGGACAATTTCTTAGAAAAATACAACCTTCCAAGACTGACCAGGAAAGAAACAAAAAATCTAAACAGGCCAGTTACCAGCAACAAAATTGAATGGGTAATCAAAAAGCTACCCAAGAACAAAATGTTCAGGCAAGATGGATTCACCGCTGAATTTTATTAGACATTTAGAGAAGAAATAATACTCAATCTACTTAAAGTTTTCCAAAAAATAGAAGAGGAGGGAATACTTCCAAACTCATTCTATGAAGCCAGCATCACTCTATTATAAAACCAGGCAGAGATCCCATTAAAAAAGAAAATTACAGACCAATATCCCTGATAAACATAGATGCAAAAATACTCAACAAAATATTAGCAAACTGAATTCAAAAATATATCAAGAGGATCATACACCATGATCAAGTAGGATTCATCTCAGGGATGCAAGGATGATAAAACATTCAAAAATCCATCAACGTCATCTACCACATCAACAAAATGAAGGACAAAAACCACATGATCATCTCCATGAAAAAGCATGCAACAAAATTCAACATCTATTCTTGATAAAAACTCTCAACAAAATGGGTTAGAGAGAAAGCACCTCAACACAATAAAGGCAATATATGACAATCCCACAGACAACATCATACTTAACTACGAAAAGCTGAAAAATTTTCACATAAGATTGGGAACAAGACAGTGATGCCTACTCTCCCCACTGTTCTTCAAGATAGTTCTGGAGGTTGTAGCCACAGCAATTAGACAAAACAAAGAAAAGGCATCCAGATTAGTAAGGAAGAAGTCAAACTGTCACTATTTGCAGATGACATGGTATTGTACATAAAAAACCCTAAAGAATCCACTCCAAAACTACTAGAACTATCTGAATTCAGTGAAGTTGTAGGATACAAAATTAATACACAGAAATCTGTTGCTTTCCTATACACTAACGATGAACTAGCAGAAAGAGAAATCAGGAACAATTGCATCAAAAAGAATAAAATGCCTAGGAATAAACCTAACCAAGGAAATGAAAGACCTATGCCCTGAAAACTACAAGACATTCTTAAGAGAAATTAAAGAGGACACTAACAAACGGAAATTCATCCCGTGCTCTTGGGTACAAAGAATTAATATTGTCATAGTGGCCATCCTGCCTAAAGCAATATACAGATTCAATGCAATCCCTGTCAAAATACCAAGAGCATTCTTCAATGAGCTGGAACAAATAGCTCTAAAATTCATATGGAACAACAAAAGACCCCAAATACCCAAAGCACTCCTGAGAAGGAAGAATAAAGCAGGGGAATCTCGCTTCCCAACTTCAAGCTCTACTACAAAGCCACAGTAATCAAGACAATTTGGTAATGGCACAAGAACAGACCCACAGACCAGTGGAATAGAATAGAGAGTCCAGATATTAACCCAAACATATACGGTCAATTAATATATGATAAAGGAGCCTTGGACATACAATGGGGAAATGACAACCTCTTCAACAGCTGGTGTTGGCAAAACTGGACAGCTACATGTAAGAGAATGAAACTGGATCATTGTCTAACCCCATACACAAAAATAAATTTGAAATGGATCAAAGACCTGAATATAAATCATGAAACAATAAAAGTCTTAGAAAAAAACATAGGCAAAAATCTTTTGGACATAAACATGAGCAACTTCTTCATGAACATATCTCCCTGGGCAAGGGAAACAAAAGCAAAAATGAACAAGTGGGACTACATAAAGCTGAAAGCTTCTATAAAGGAAAGGATACCATCAATAGAACAAAAAGGTATCCTACACTATGGGAGAATATATTCATAAATGACATATCTGATAAAGGGTTGACACCCAAAATATATAAAGAGCTCACACACCTCGACAAACAAAAAGCAAATAATCCAATTAAGAAATGGGCAAAGGATCTGAACAGACACTTCTCCAAAGAAGATATTCAGATGGCCAACAGGCACATGAAAAGATGCTCCACATCACTAGTCATCAGAGAAATGCAAATTAAAACCATAATCAGATATCACCACACACCAGTTAGGATGGCCACCATCCAAAAGACAAACAACAACAAATGTTGGCAAGGATATGGAGAAAGGGGAACCCTCCTACACTGCTGGTGGAAATGTAAATTAGTTCGACCATTGTGGAAAGCTGCATGGAGGTTCCTCAAAAAACTTAAAATAGAAATACCATTTGACCCGGGAATCCCACTCCTAGGAATTTACCCTAAGAATGCAGCAGCCCAGTTTGAAAAAGATATATGCACCCCTCTGTTTATCACAGCACTATTTACAATAGCCAAGAAATGGAAGCAACCTAAGTCTCCATCAGTAAATGAATGGATAAAGAAGATGTGGTACATACACACAATGGAATATTATTCAGCCATAAGAAGAAAACAAATCCTACCATTTGCAACAACATGGATGGAGCTAGAGGGTATTATGCTCAGTGAAATAAGCCAGGCAGAGAAAGACAAGTATCAAATTATTTCACACATCTGTGGAATATAAGAACAAAGCAAAATTGAAGGAACAAAACAGCAGCAGATTCACAGAACCCAAGAATAGACTTACAGTTACCAAAGGGAAAGGGACTGGGGAAGATGGGTGGGAAAGGAGGGATAAGGTGGGAAAAGGGCTATTACAATTAGCACAAATAATGTAGCGCGGGTGGGGGTGGGGTTGAGGGATACAGGGAAGGCAGTATAATACAGAGAAGACAAGTAGTGATTCTATAACATCCTTCTACGCTGATGGACAGTGACTGCAATGGGGTATGTGGTGGGGACTTTATAATAGGGGAAGTCTGGTAACCATAATGTTGCTCATGTAATTGTACATTAATGATACCAAAATAAAAAAAATAAAAAATAAATTACATTGGCTTAAAAAAAATCACATCATACTCGACATTACCTAATTTGTCTATTTACTAATGAGACTCTGTGATAACAAAGAAAATAAAGAGTTGTTTTAGGTCTTCGGGCAGGTGGGGAAAATGGATTGAATAGCACTTTGGGAGGATGAATAATCTGGCAAACATTCCACCGTAGTGGCTCCCTCAATTTTCTGACGATTTTGGTCTAAAGAAGCCCTCCGAAAAATTATGATATACTTCAAGAATGTCTTAAAGCAAGTGGCCCTTGTCTACTCTTGTGAATATTCAATCCAATTTAGAAAACAGCTAGTGAGCTTCCATTGCAAGGCAGTATAGGGACAGGTTTACAGAAATCACAATAAACAAAAAGTAATTCAAGGAAAACACAGGTTAGTGGTGGAAAAACATTTGTAAACAATTATATCAAGTAACTAGTAACTAGTGTAAATACTATTGTTAAACAGTATATAAGGTATTGAAGCAAGAGGAGGTACTGAAAGAATATTATGTAGTCAGGGAAGGGAGACTTTTTAAATAATCCTTAAAAAATAAATCAGAACAGCTGAACTGGTGCATACTGGCTGGCAATCAGTCTAGTTTTGTCTACGAAAATTTCACAACAGAGAGTGACTAAGTCTGGAGGCAGGTAAGTAGAGACTTTCCAGGGAGTTGGGAAAATGCATACAAAGAACTGGAATCGTAAAATAACATGAAGATCAGATTAACCTGACACTGACTGGCACTGCTCAGTCTGCTTTTCCGCTTCTCCTTAAAATGCTGAGGATGTCAAAGAAGAGAAACACTGGTATCAGCAATAGGAGAAATGGGACAAAATCCACAAAGGCTTTTCCATTTGTAGGGATAGATTAAGAAGCACTCTTTTTGACTCAAAACCTCATACTGTATATTTTGAAAAAGTATAGCAGGTATGATTAGAAATACAGAACCAAGAAAGGGACTTGGATTCACATCAACAACAGCCCCTAACCCAAGGTGCTGGCATCGAGCAGACCAAAATCTGCATAACATCTCAGTTGATTCGGGTCCTCCAAAAATATGTTGCAGTTCTACCTGGTAACTATGAATGTGACCTTATTGGAAAATGGGGTCTTTTCAGGAGTAATAAGAGTGTACGCTAAGATGATATTGCATGGAGTAGGGTGGACCGTAATCCAGTATGACTGGTGTCCTTATGAGACACAAAGAGAGACAGACACATACATGGCGGAAAAGATCACACGAAGACCAAGTCACACAGAGGGAGATCACCACGTGATGACAGAAGCCGAGACAGGTGTTACATGCCAACAAGCCAAGGAACACCGAGGATCGCCACCACCACCAAAAGCTAAGAGAGTGTCCTGGAATTGTTTCTTCCTTATCGCTTTAAGAGAGAACATGGCCCTGTTGATATATTGATTTTGTACTTTTAGCCTCCAGAACTGTGAGAGGGTAAATTCCTCTTGTTCTAAACTGCCCAGTTGTGGTCATCTGCTAGGGCAGCCCTGATACACTAACACAGCATCTTTCGAGTCAACAAGAATTAGGCCTTTACCCATACTCTGATCATTGGGAGCTTAAAAAAATCTTAGAGTTACATTAAGTCATCAAACACATTCTCCATCTAGAAATTAGAATACCCAGCTGCATACAAAAAGCTGATTTAAAGGTTAAATTGTCTGCCCTCCATAGCTAGGATCAGCCGCAAGTGAAAATCAACATGCAATGAAAATGGTCCCACAATTTTCCCCCAGGTTCTTCTTCCTCTGCCAGTTAGCCCGGGTTCCATTGCCTCTGGAATATGGGGGTGGAGTGAAAGAGTGAAGGTGTGGAAAGAAGAGGTAAAGTGAGAAGGAAAATGTACTTTCTGGTCAATGAGCTAAGAGTGCTGGTATGTATTTAAAGTTGATTCTCAGCCGGTGGAAGCTGTCCCTTCTCCGATCACTGAGGGCCTTTCATCTGTATCACCCTTGATCTGAGGCACACTGTATCAGTTACCACTGAGTGCACTGCAGTTCCAAGTGGCACCTCCAGCTTCTCTTTGCTGAGACCAGTTCAGCCTGTGAGCAGCCTTACAGGACAGAGCCTCGTGATGTTAAACGCACATTCAGGGCCCACCTCTGTCACACAGGGAACTCTAATAATCCCTGGGAAAACAGGCTAATCCCAGTTCAGCATCTCCACTTTGCTCTACCATAAATTACTCACTAGCTCATCTCTTGACCTTTAGATTAATCAGAAACCAATCAACTGTCTCCACAACCACCCCCAAAACTTCAAGGAACACATATAAACTCTTAATCTCCTTAAAGCATATTTTTCTAGCCCAGAGAGGGGAAATGGCCAAACATTCACAACCGATCTCCTTAAGGACACTCCTCATGGACCCGCAGTTTACCCCAAAGATATCTGACTTTAATCTCCAGATTTCCCAACCCTTTTGGATTAGGAATGCGGGTATTATCTAACTGTTCTCATGCTCCTACTAGGGGATTTTTACACGGTGATCTATTTCATAAATCACTTTGGTTATCGGGTAGCTATTGCATGAAGAGATCAAAATTTTTCCGTTTCACATCCCATGATATTAATTTTCACAATCTGAGGTTTAAGAGACTGATGGGGGAGGCAGCTAAAAATTTTATAATGTCTACTGGATATACTATTTTTTTAAAAGCTTCCTGAGCATTCCATGAATTTTACCTATGAATTCAATATAATATAATAAACATTATCTCCTCTTCTTCAATATAGCCTCTCTTATTCAGTCAGTCAGAGTACAAGCAGCTCCCACATTGTTTTCTCCCAGATCCACTCTGTGTCTATTCCTTCTGGTGTGGTCCAATTATTACTTTCCAACACCTTCCACATTTACTGCCTGTCAAAGCTTTAATGCCAATTTCTCCACAAAGACATCCCCAGGTACTCTGGACCCTGTTGATTCTCTCACTCCCTGACCTCGTACAGCAATCATAGTCAAAGTCGGTCATTTATATCGCCTTCTTGGGTTGTCCCATGCTGTCGTGTCTCCCCAACTGTATTTTATTTTGTATCTTGTGCCTCACCTATCCCCTCAGAACTTAACTCAATATCCATCATCAGGAAAGAGATTCCTAATAGGTAGGTACCCACTTGCTATATATTAAACACCTGTTAAGGAAGATAAGACAGAGCTAACTTATATAGCATAACAAACCTTTATTGTTGCCACATAAAATGTAAAGAACCTTTGAACAAACTAATATTGTCAGGAAAGACACAGAAGACAAAGGAATGTAAGAGAGGTGATATAACGCCATCATATAACAAGGAGGCTATTATTTGGAAATATAACCACATGCAATACTTTCATGTTTCTCGGCCTTAGTCCTCACCTTTCTGCCAGGGATAGCACTTGCTTCAAGGAGGATTAGGATTGTTATAAGATAAATAAAATAAGAAAGGATGAACCTAGAGTTTGACATCCAGTAAGAATTCTGGATCCATGGCAAGATAATGGTCTTGAATATCAGGTTTTCCTTAGAGAGAAAAGGATTTTTAAAACCACAGTCTTAGTTTCCTTTAATATATGAGAAGTCAGCCCTAGAGAACTAGATCACAAAATTTTGTGACACCAAGAATGGAGAAAACATAGGGTATGATGTGAAGGATATGAAAACTACCTTGGGCTCAAGAGCTGTAGGGAGAAGATGACAGGCAGAGAAAGAAGAGGTCAAACATCAAGCCCTCATTTCCTTTGTCTGAGTTAAACCCCCATATGAACATGGGAATACAATCATTAGGACTAGCAGACTACTTTTCAGGGCATAACTGAACTCAAGATTCTTTGAGAAAACGAGCATCCAGTATTAATATGACATAGGGTCCATTAGGAGGCCTTTGAGGAGGGAGGAAATTGTTTAAAGAGAAGAACCTGAGACACAATCTCTTTGTCCCCACAGCCCGTGTGTGGGGTTTAGGGGAGACAACAGGTTCATTCTAGATATAAGCTGAGGAGACATGGTCTCACTTCTGCCTCTCCCGTAAAATGAGACCACATGAGGCCCACTGGCTCCAGAGTCGCAATGCCTTAAGGTGGAGAGTAGAAGAAAAGGGAAATATCCAAATGCACAACAATTTACCCAAAAGTTGTCTGAGTCATCCACCCTCACAAAAAGGAAGTAAGATGAATCTCGTCCAATATGACCATTTCACATTGAGAAAACCAAAGTCCAGAGTGGCAGACTCATTTACTTGAGGATATTTGCAGGTAAGGACAGAGAAGAAGCAATAATTCCAATTTTTCTACCACCTAGTAAAATGCTAATGCATTATCTTACACTCTCAACTAGAGCCCAGTTTATCTTTTTATTATGACTATCAGTTAATGCTATTATTTGGTTGATATTTAGAAATAAAAACTCCAATTTTATTTTTAAATAAAAACAACAATAAAGAAAATAATTTAAAACCCATTTCTTTTAATGAATAATAAAATACATTTAAAATTAAAATAATAAATGACTCCACAGAAAAACTATTAGTTTTACTTAATTAGTAAATTTAGCAAGGTTACTGAATTTAGGGTCATTGTACAAAACTTAATTGTGCTGTCACATAACAGGAAACAAAGCAAAAATAGAAATTATACATTTAAAATAGAATTAAAATCCTTAAATCTAACAAAAGATGTTCACGACCTCTCCATCAAACACATACAACACATTACTGAGACTAAATAAAGCAGACAGTTAAATGGAAAGAGGTATTTTATGCTCACAGATTGGAAGACTCAATTATATAAGGACGTCATTTCTCCCCAAATTGATCCATGTAGTCAGTATAATCATAATCAAAACCCCAGTAGCTTGTTTTTTAATTTTAAATTTATAAGCTAACATTTATCCGGAAATGCGAAGGATCAAGATTAGCCAAAGCAATAGTAAAGAACAAATCTGAAGGTCTTCAATCACCAGACATCAACTTATTGTAAAGCTTTTGTAATTGACACAGTGTGTAACTGGCACAGAAACAGACCAACAGACACACAGAATGAAAGAGAGTCCAGACACAAACCCACACAAATTATGAAAACTAATTACACAAGTAACTTATGGGAAGTTTGAAATGTAGAGCAAGAGGGGAAGGATAATCCCTTATTGCATGTTATTGAGTGAAATACTTATCCATTTAAGATAAAAAGTGAATCTTAACTCCTACACATATAAAAAATCAGTTTCAGAGGGTTATACATCTAAATGTGGATGATAAAACAAGAAAACGTTTAGGAGAGAGTATCTTTCCCTTTGGGATAGCCAATGACTTCTAAAATAAGTGGTAACAATAAAGGGGAAAATGTGATGTTTGACTGCATTTAAAGTCAATAAAATTGGGCAATCTTTGAAGTTGACAGATTGTAGCTACACTTACCATGGTGGGCATTTAGCAACGTATACAGTTGTCAAATCACTACGTTGTTTTCTGGAAAAAGTATAATATTGTATGTCAACTATATTTCAATAAAAGAGAACTTCTGTTCAACAAAAGATGCCAAGTAGAGAATAAGCTGGCAAACCACAGAGTGCAAGAAGAAATTGTCAATACATATATCAGATAACGATGCATATTCAGGATATTTAAGGAAATTCCTACAAATCAATATCAAGGCATTGGAACAACTCATTGGAAAAATGGACAAAAGACATAAATAGAAAATTTCACAAAGGAGGGCATTCAAATTTTCAATGAACATATTAAAATTTCCTCAACTTTATTAATGCTTTGTAAATGCAAATTAAAACAACAGTGAGATACCACTAAAGGCAAACAAATGTGGCTGAAATAAAAAGGACAGATAATATCAAGACTTGGCAAGGTTATGGAGCAATAGAAGTGTCATATCCTGCCTGCTTGACAGGGACAGAAAGTGGAAATTGGTGTAATTTTAGAAAATAGGTAGTATCTATTAAAGATAGACATATATACACTATGGCTGGTCAAATTCCACTCCTAGACTTACAACAACTATAAAGCCACACTATCGTCACCAAATTAGGCACAGAGGAGCACTTTCCACAGTAGGGACAAACTGCAAACAGTCCAAATCTCCATTAAGAGTAGAAATGCTTAACAAACCAAGATCCATTTATACAATGAAATGTGACACAGTAATGAGAATGGACAAACCACAGTTACATGAACAACATGGATGAATACCACAATGTTTAGGATAAGAAATCACATGCAGAAAGTACACACTACACGACTGCATTTATATAAAATGTGGGGGAACCTCTGGTGTGGTATATGGCACAAACCATAAAGGGAGCTTTGTGGTACTGACACTATTCTCCTTCTTGAGCTGGCTATTGGGTCTTCAGGTGTGTTCGCTTTGCAAAAATGTGTCAAGCTGTACCTTTAAGATTTGTTCACTCTTCCAGATGCATGTTATACTTCAATAAAACATATTTTTTTAAGTAGCATTGGAATCCCCACTAGCTGTCTGTACTCCTTGAAAAAATAGCACAGATAGATTTTTAAGGATGATCAGGAAGAAATAAAAGAGCTTTCCATCTACAGATGTTCTTCCTCAGCATCTACAAGTGTGATAATTCAAGACAGCACCTGGAGGCAGAACATTAGTCTTTTCCCTGGAAGACAAGCCATTTTCCATATTTTCAAAATATAAAATTCTCCCCCAAATTTCTTATTCATTGTTGGCTTTGCTTAATCAAAGTCACTCTAGCATAAATGTGAATTCCATTTTAAAACATATTTCTGTATTTAATAGTACATATGTTTGAGAAATTTCTTAGATTTGGGCTGCATTAGCCAGGAAACACCTAGAGTCAGATTTTAAGCGTTATACCTGGCCTCTGAAATTATTTCCTTTTGCAAATACTAAAATCTCTACCAGATGGATTGCTTTCTAATTTTCCCTTTTTATTATTTTATTTAAAAAATTAACAAACCAAACAAATGTTTAGAATTGTAGGTTTTTAGAAGTGTCTGCATTTAAACTTTGGAAAGCAAATATAAGTAGAAAAAAGAAATACAATAAATGCCTATTTATCTCTGTCTGCAAGCAATAAGATAGAAAAGAACTTTTCCTTCTCTGATTCATACCTAGATTAGGCTTCAATAATGAAAACTCAAAAAGGCTGTAATCAAGCCCAGGCACTTTGAAATGTATGCTTATCTATGCCAGAGGAAAGGCAGAAATAAAATAACAACAAAAAAGGCACCACATCCCATGTTTAAAGTAAGATGAACGTCAATACTAGGAATAATTCATTTCTACCCTTTTACCTTTTAATAATAAGACCCTTTGCTCAGTTGATGAACATATTCTTCAAATGATACACATTCATTTCACTGATAATTGTATTTACTTATCATAAGTTTTCACTCTGTAGTTTATTCAAAAAATCAAAATAATTTCCCATAGGCAATTTAATAATAAAATGGACTCAAGGAAATGTCTATATTTTGAAAACTACTTTTTAAATCTTAGACTGAATTATTTTAAGAAGTAGCTTATTACTAGTATTATAAGAAGAATAAACAGTACTGCCAAATATAAATCAGGCCTTGTTCTGAATTGCTTTCTTATACATTTAATTCTCATAACACTACTGTCCCCTTTTATAGGTAAAGATACTGAAGGTATGGAAGTTTGGTTATGGAAGTCACCTGAGCCACAGAACCAGTGAGCAAAGGCAGGATTTGAAAGCAGGCAACTGTCACCAATCCTGTTACCTTGACTCTTCTGCTGAGCTAATGTACCTCTGCTATTTTCTATGTGAGTACCCACCACCATGGCACATATTCTGTCCTAATGTCTTATTATCTAAATATATTACTCAATTCTTACCATGAAGTCTCCCACTTTACTTTTAAAGTATGCTATAGGGAAAAATTCCACTTTGTGTATGTCTTTACTATTTTCTATTTTTCATTAGAATTGTGAACATACTATATTTTGAATTTAGAGTGGGTACTATCTCCTAAGAGTTTAAAGCAGTTTACATATATGTTATGCCGGGGGGGGATTTCAGCTCAGGGTAAGTTCACTCTGGATTCTATGAGACTGAATAATGACAATGGAACGTTGAAGGTAAAAGCGTCCATACCAAGCTTTATTCTCATGGTGGCAGATCAAGGGCTAGAATCTCATCCGCATCTGGCAAGTCTGCAATCCGCTTCTGACTCTGTCTATGCCAGCTGTGGGGAGCGTTGGGCAGAGCTCTTTATACAGCAACATAGACAATAATGGCTCATTGCCAGCAGGTGTGTAAGCATGAGCCTCCATGGCAGGCCATTACATCCCTGCATGTGCACAGCGGGCAAGCAGATCAGGGTCAGGTGAGCATCCTGGCCATGGAAACTTCCATTTCCCTACAACATACCATACCTTTTACATTCAAACACAGATACACATCCAGCACTAGTCTCTGAATTGATTTTTATATATTTTATTTTGTATTTTCTCACCTTCTATCTCATGCTGTTGCCAAAGTCACATTTTCAGAGTCTAGACCCTTTATTCTCAAAGAGTAGTTCATAAACTGGCAGTATCACCACTACCCGGGAGTTTGTTAAAATAAAGAATTCCCAGCACCACCCCAGACCAACTGAGTCAGAATCTTCATTTTCACAAGAACCTCCGGGTAGTCACATTAAAGTTCAAGAAACCTGCTTTAAATGATGTATTAATCTAAACTAAAATCTTTCTTAATTCTTGCTTTAGCTAATTTTTTTCCACTTAATTCTTACCATGAAGTCTCCCACTTTACTTTAAAAGTGTGCTATAGGAAAAAAATTCCACTTTGTGTATGTCTTTACTATTTTCCATTTTTCATTAGAATTGTGAACACACTGTATTTTGAATTTAGAGTGGGTACTATCTCCCATAGGTTCTGTGATAGTCTTATCAATTTTACCACTAAGAGTTTTAGTCTGTTAAAATTAGTATTGAGTGCTTCACTATCTCTATCAATTTTACTGCCTGCAGCGTTACTGAATTTTACTGAATTAAGCATTGAGGACTTAAAACAGAAATTTCCTTCCTAGGGTGGTTTAAAAAGCTATTTGTTTGCAAGGAGCTATATTCACAACTGACTACAAATGCCACCTCCCTGGGAACAGGAAGAGCTGACACTTTAGCCCTGGGGTATTAGCCTTGTAAATGTCCTTAAGAGTTTCCAAGTTAAAAGATCAATAGCAGAGTAGCTAGTGTTTTCTCAAACTCCTGGGATATTTTACACTACACTATAGCATAACGCTGATCTCAAATTCTGAATTCTTCTCAGATTTCCTTAGTTTTCAGATATGCATTTATAAGTTGCCCTAGGGTTTTCTGGCTTTTTATATAAGTTGACCTGAAAAGGCTCCAGAAAGATTCTTAGTAGTAATACAGAATTTTGCTTCTGGCTAAAACAACCACTATCAATAATAACCAATAAAATCCTTAAATAGAGAGAAATACCTATTACCAATGAAAGTAGCTTCAAAACAGTAAATTAATACAAAAGAAAATCAACTGCAAAACGTAAGACAAAATTCTGTGCTGGTAAGTGACTTTACTGTTTTAATTGAAGAATCAGTACCCATACCTTTGAAAAAATTACTAAGTTTCTTTACCACCTTACCTCTTGGCATTGGCCCTTCAATAGATTTCCACGTATGAGTTAGCTGAGGCACGAAGATTAAGTTACTTGAGCATAAAGTACCAAGGAAGATCATTCTTTAAAATTTTGCCAATAGGAAAATAAAGAATATCTGAGTATGGTCTGGGATTAGATAGTAAAAAGGAATTATTTTAAGTGTGTCAGTTGTGATAACCATATTGTGGTTATGTTAGATAAATATCCTTATCTTTTAGAAATGTATGCTGAAATAAACGAGGCTGAAATGTCAAAAAAAAGTGCCAATTGGACCTACTAGAAAACACCACCACCACTAAAGATGAAATAAAAGTACCACTTAACAAAGAGAGAGAGAGAGAGGGTCATTAAGAATCTAGAAAAGACATCAATAAAAGAGAAATGTTAACACCAATGTAGGAGGCTTAAACATGCCATTAGTTCACGAAATTGAAAGGTGGAGATGAAAGAAAAAATTAAGTTTTTTAAAAATATTCAAAATGTCACTGAACTAACACATATTTGCAATATTTATTTATCTCTTGCTCAGCTAATTATTGTAACATATATATATTGGCATATATATGTATATATATATACACCTATATACTATTGCTCTTAATCTTTAAAATAGTTATTTAAGAGAGATATGAAGAACACTTTGCCCACTTTCATAACATTTTGGTTTGGCCCACAGAGAGAGAAACTTTGCACCTCTGTACAGCCAGGCTTTCTAATTCTATCTTATACTTATTCCTCCCCAAAGGATAAGGAAAGATGATTTGATTAGTAAGATAGTTATATTTTATTAGTAGGTGGTTTCTGTGCCTAAATACATTAAAGCGATATAAAACTCAAAAATTTGAAAATTAACTTACATTAAAATTTTTTTTAACTAACTTGTATTTTCCACCCCTATTCTAGGAACCAACAATTTTGGTGGAAGATATAAACAAAGAACCTAACACAGCAGAAAAAAAGTTTTGCTGAAGGTATTCATGCACAGAAAATCTGAACAATATCTAAATTTAAGAAAAATAACCAGTCTAAGAAAAAGGAATTATAGTTGAATGCCCCCATCATCTACTACTAAAGAATGACAGAAAAAAGGGACAACAATAAAAACTATATGGTGCTCAGTCAGGGGGTTTCTACTTCTGGTGACACAGACACAAATAATTCTAAAAAGCCCTCTGCTTCAAAAATCTAGAATGCTTGATTAAACACAACAGACAAGAGCTCACAAGAAATAAGAGTGCCTTGATAGTAGCAAAATGAAGACAGAGCTGGAACACGTGGCTCCACATGCAAAAACCATTGGTGCCCTGGTGTTGTTTACTAACACTAGGACCTTGAAGTCTTGGATTTTAATAGTCTGACGGGAAATAATGGACAAGACTTTAGGTTTGAAAAAGATGGAGGATTGAAATTAAGAACATCCAAAAGGCCAAAAGGGTATACAATTTTTTTTAATGCCTTCTAGCAAGGAGAAGTGACAGAAAATTATTTGGCATCCATCATTTAGAGAAAAAGAATCACTTTTCTTTATAAACCATGGTTCTTCCCCCATAGTTTTTGGTCTTGGTTTTACACAATGATGAACCTGAAAAACTTCAAGCCGTGAAATTAACTTAAGGAAGCAAGTTAAATTCACTCCAAAGTGATATAACCTCATCTCAGACCTCTCAAGTGCCCCAGAATGTTTTAAAAAGCAAAAAACTAAGCTCAAAATCCAAAATTACCCATCCAAGAAGCAACAAACAGTAGAATCAGACTGCCAAGGACTTTAGACTTGGAGTTGCCAGATACACAACATGAAATGAATATGCTAAAAATCTAAATATATAAAAGAGGAAACTGAGAACATGAAAAAGGAACAGTAAGATATAAAAAGTAACTGGGATCTTAAAAGACCAAAGGTGACTTCTAGAAAAAGTAAATAAAAAATAACAATCTTCATAGATGTACTAAATAGAAAATTAGGTACAATTTCAGAGAGAGTAATAAACTGAAAGATACACTTGAACAATTACAAAAAATGCAACAAAGAAAGAAAAGATGATAAAACATACATAAGACAGAGGAGAGAATGGAAAGTTCTAACATGTGACCAGTCAGGTGAGAAGGGAGGTGGGGTCAAGTGAAGGCCTGGCCTAGGGGGAGGGACAAGAGAGAAGGGAGGTGGGGTCAAGTGAAGGCCTGGCCTAGGGGGGGCAAGTGAGGCAGAAGGGCAAAGGAGTCAAGGAAGCATTTACTCTTCTTAAATTTTGTCATCTTGAAGAGGCAATATCAAGAAAGTCATTGGCTAAAAGTTTTCCAGAATTGAAACTTGAGATCCAGGAAACACAATGTTTCCTAGCAGGGATAATTAAGAAGAAATTTACACCTAGAGATCTTAGTAAAACTGTAGAATACCAAGGACAAAGAGGTCCTAAAAGTGACCAGAAATAAAAAATTGACTACTTTAGTGGACAGTGTTGGTGCCCTGCCCATATCCTCTTTACCTGCCAGGGGACCCACACCTATCCTTCTCTTGACAATTGTCCTTCGCTTACTGGGAATTTCTGAGTTTCCCTATTCCATCCGGGGACAGCCCACTGCCAAAGAATGACTAAGAAAAGGATACCAAAAGCTAGTCCCCTTGCATCAGTGCGGGACATTTCTGCGGTCATACCTCAGAAGGTAGAGCTTCTTGCAGAATCAGGCCGATCCTCCATTAAATCCACATCTCTGACCAGCTGCTTTACCTGCTCTAGAACACTTTCCTAATTTTCTTTTTCTGATTTCAACAAACAAAATTGATAATCCCCATCTTGGTTTGACTCTACAAAATGCAGTTACCAACAAGCAAATGACAAATAGGCCAGCAGCAGATTCTCAAAACAACAATGGATACCAGAGACTATAGAATAATGCATTCTAAGCACTGAGAAAAATGACTGCCAGTTAAGACCTCTACTCTCAAAGTATAATTTGGAGCAGAAGTGAAATAAGTATCTATTCAGATGTATCAAAACAGAGTTTACCACACAAAAAAATTTTTTGAAGAAAGGATTTTGGACATAATGAAAATAATCCCAGATGGTAAATTTGAGACATAAGAGGGACTGGAAAAAAAGAAAAAAGTAATTAGTGACTATGTGGGTAAATTTAAGCAACAGTAACAGTATTTAAAATAATTTTAATAATATTGATAATTAAATGAATAACAATAATAAGATTGAATGGAGTTATTTTACCAAAAAAAACCAAAATCAACAAAGGAGGGAAATGGTTGAATTTAAATGGCAATACCTTGTATTGCTGAGGAAGAGACAATAAAGATTAATTAACTTTAGACGTCAAGTATGTAAGGAAAGATTTTTAGGTCAATCTCTAAAAAAGGGAAATCCAACATATTACTGTCAAACTAGCAGAGGGAAGAAAAGAAAAGAAAATATTCCCTCAGTCAGAGAGAAGTCTTGAGGAACTTCTGTTTCTGGCTGCAATGGAGTAACTGGTCCTAGATTAGTCCACTCACTATAAATACCCATAAAGTGGGGTCAGTGTAGAAAGCAAATCTTTTGGGGTATCATAGAGCATGCAGCACAAAACCATGCTTTATGAATGAAGGGTAGGCTCCACGGTTTCCACAACTCTCTCCTTAGGATCCATTTTCCAGCCTCAGTAGAGCAAGCTGGGATCCAAGCAAAGCACAGGGTCCTACTGCACCCAGAAGGCAGAGGTTAGGGTTCAGCTGAAGTAGATGGAATATGCAAGGAGCTGTGCCTAAGGGGGGTCTTGGAGGCCTGAGTGATATTTCCTGCAAGTTCTTAGGCAAGGACTAGGACAGGAATACATGAGGCTTTTTAGAGAGTCACTGCTACTAGTTGGAAGCGAAAGAGATATATTAGAGGTCAAGCAGTGACAGTGGACACTGGAGCCCAGGCCAGACATGTGCACAAATGTATGTGTGTGTGAATGATGAAGCAAATGTGGCAAAATGTTTTTAAAAATGAATTAAAATTGAAATGTTTAAAAAATGAATCTGAATGAGACTTATAGTGCTATGCATGTTTTTTATTTTGGGGGGCAACTTTTCTAGAAATTTGAAATCACTTCAAAATAAACCATTTTTAAAGAGAGAGAACAAGATAAATTTGCTTTCTTCATCACCACTTCAACTAACACATTGCAAAAAATATGGATGACATATCCTATGAAAAAGAATTTTATGATTTAAAATTTTCAATTCATAAATTTTTCACATAGAAAACCAGGTATTTTCCTCTAGCAGTAACTGGGTTCAGAGAAGTTGTAATATTTGTGATGTATCAGAACTACCAACACTACTTTTAAGAGAGACATTGTAAAGTACTTAATTTGGGAGGCCCACAAACATGGGCTGGAACCTGTGATTCAAGGCTGACCACCTCTGTACCCTTGAGCAGTTGACTTAATCTCTGATCTATAGTGGCTTCATGTATAACCCACGGATAAAGGGCCTACCCTGTAGCATTGTTGTGAGGATTAATGATAATATAAAGCAGTTCATGTAATTAAAACATGGCAGCTGCCATTATCATATATAGTGACACACAGCTAGAAATATATAATAAGAGAATGATTCCACTTACAACCCCAATATATTCAGCCTGTGGGATAATACTGTTCATAACACAAAAGAGTTATCGCAACACATGGAAAAATCGTAACAAGAAAATATGGGAAGATAGAAATAAAGGTAAAGACTCACATTGTCCCTGATTAAGATTATTAACTTAAAATGATGTACACTGAATCTAAGCAAGCTTTGAATGTCACACCTCAGACAATCCCACACAGACAGTATTACAGAGTGGCAATACACTTCATTTGGAAGAAAAAGCAAGATAAAATTATCTGAGAATAGTATTAAGGTCCTGATGCACTTACCTTATGAAATACTAATGTATGTTATTGCATTATTGTACTGAATTTATTATAGAATGAAATCACTAAGACCATAACTTATTTAACACAGAAAAATTAAATTAACAGAAGAGAAAAGGAATCAAATTACTATAAGACCTTAATAAATGCTACATTAAAGTACACAACAATGGATGAAAGAATCATTATTAATAACTATTAATGAATATGTCATTGTGGAAAAGGATTACATAAATCCACAATTCACAACTTCATGGCTACACATTTTAAAGGATCAAATAATTTAAAATAATTTTAACATAAAAGATACAGAGTTTTTCTTCCCATCTAAGAATGGGGTAAAAACTTTTGATAGATGAAGGAAAGCCACTAGATACAAGATAGGTTAAGTACTTTTTAAAATTCTATACTAGGATGTAGTAAAATAAATATACAATTATAATAAATACAAGGCAATATGTGGAAAAAAGTATTTTGCAAAACATCTAGGGAATTTGTAAGTGACTAATGGCCAGATTTCTCCAGATAAGTGGTGACAAAAATGAACTGATAGTCTACAGACTGAAAAATACAAAGAAGAAATTACTTCACAGGTTGTAAATCATGTGTGCAGTGCATTATAATTGAAAGTATTCAGAAATAACCCAAATGTCCAATGAAAGGGGAATGACTGAGGAAGCTGTCATTTATCAAGTTGATAGAATACATTATTTTTAAAATGACAAGTGTCAGGAAACAAGAATCTTTCTCCTTAGCACTTATATCTACAATTAACTCTCAACTCATCATTTGCTGCAATGTTACAACCAAAGTGTATTTGTGTGCTGCCTATATAAACATGTCTTAAAGAATACGCTCATCTCTTTCTTGCTCCAGCTTTCTCTCATTCCTGTTTTTTAAAAATATTCTTTCTCTGTTTCCTCAATATGCCTTTTCTCTACACAAAACTGTATGATTTACTTCTTTCTTAAAATCTTGTCTACTGTACTCTATCCCCAGATTGAGTCATTCTCCTCTTCATTATTAGTGTTTATCCATCTTACCACATTGTAATTGGTTCCAAGAGAAAGTAGGAGACAGAAAGAGACAGAGGGAAAGCAAGCATTCCAAGCAGAAACAATTTATGACCCAACTTCAGTAGCTACAGAGTATTACCTGACCCAACACAGTCTATTAGTTGGAACACTCACAAGCCCCTACTCACATGTGAAAGGGAAAATAACAGACCTTATATTCAGTGTGAGGCATTTTAATCACATGAGAAAAATATGTGTGATGAGACATATATATAGGTGTAGCCAAAATTCAATCTGCCATGAACACTGAATAAAAGAATAGCAAACACATAATCTTGTAGTTGATATTCAATTAAGAGGGATTACTAATGCTCTCAAAAATGTAAAGAAATAAAATAAAGAAGTGATTAAAGCTCTTTTTTTTCCCCTAATAATTCAAAGTATATTGGTTAAGAGTTTTGGCTTCGGAGTCAGATAGACTTGGGTAAGATTCAAATAACTGACCTGACATAAAATGAGGACAGTAGTATGGTTGTTGCCATATAGTAAAGGCTTGTGGTAGTTATTTTAAATACTAACTGCAATTTTTTATTAGTAAAGAGTATTTGGAAAATACAAAAGTACACAGAGAAGAAAATTAGTCACTCACAATTGTGCCACTCAGGAAAAATGAAATGCATTGCAAGATGACCTTGACAAAAGGAGTCCTATTTTTAAAAAGGGTACAGTTCAGCAGGAAAGCGGTGAAAAAAGACAAAAATCCTGCTCTGTACCACTGTATGATACTTACCAAATGGGTATGGCCCTGTAAGGCAGATGCTGAGCTAGGCGAGGCAGGAGGATCGGACGCTAGGTGACAAGGGTCGCGTGGAGCCCCTGAGGGAGCCAGAAGAGGGCTCCCCCCGAAGGTGTTACATAGGCTGGGCCAAAGCTTGGATGGGGCACAGCCGGAAGAAGCCTGAGAGCAGGCAACAGGCCAGGGGGTTATGAGGGGCCCTGGGCAGATGGATCTGGCCAGACTGTCAGATTCCTTCAGGAGAAGTACTGAATGAGGAGCACAGGCACCAAGTTGAGAAATCTAAACATAATCCTTATGGGTCATGGGAAGTTTCTGAGGAGGGAAGGGGTATTACTGGGCTTTAGATGATCTAATGTGAAACATGGGAAAATCAAGAAACGGGGAAAAAATGCAAAACATCAGATGAGAAAACATAACAAAGAAAAGTTTTTTACAAATAGAGAGATCAAGCATTAATACAGAATGCAAAAGAACTAAGTGGAACTATTACAGAAGGACCGAGAGACCCTGGAGACACCTGCCATATGTGGAGTACAGCTGTAGGAATAACATGATGCTATTTCGTAAAGCAAGATGACCCCAAAAGGCCAGTGTATGCTCTATAATCAGAGCTTTGTGGGGTAGTTTCATTCAGCAAGTGTTAAAAGATACAGGAACGGTGCAAGTAAATAAAGTGGCAAAAATAAAAGTGTTTTTGTTGTTTTTAAAAAGAGCCAAAGTAATGGGCTAACAGTCAAAACAGTAACTCCAACAATGACACTGACCCTCAAATACGGAGAGTGCTGGGAGGACGAGGCTGACAGCTGCTCTTGGACGTGAACCCACAGAGGGCAGCGCAGGAGAGGACAGGCTTAGATATGGGAACAAAATGCTTCCCGTGCAAGTAGTAAAGCAGCCTCGCACCCGCTCTCTCCTCTACTCTAATACCAGCGAGATCTTCAAGAAGCAGTGGCACTCTAGGCACTTTATAAATCCACATTGCTCAAAGCCTCCTCAAGAGGTCGGCAGGCCCGTGATCGTGCGAGTGCCTCTCTTGCTCCAGCCTGTGAGGCTCCCCTCTAAGCGTGGCTTCTGCCCGCTCTATGTGGAGTCGGGGAGAAAGGGCGCCGCTTTGCGGTCAGCTGGACCCCACGAAGCAGTGATCAGCAATTAACCGTGTGATGGATATTATGGTCTCATCACCTATTCCATAGTTGACTCCGATTTTTTTAAGTAATAAAATAATATCACTCAGACATAGGGAACAGATAACCTCCTACAAAACTGTTCCTGGGACCTGAGGAGTTAGGTGCACTGTCCGAAAGACACAGCTAGAAACCTGGGCTGCCTCTCTTCCGATCTAGGTGCTGCTGCACTCTGCGGATTTTCTAGTTTAGTACTTTTCCATGACTTCAGATGTTTCACTCTCCCCAAAGCATATCCCCATACACTTCCTCTTATGGACTGAATATGTGTCCCTCCAAAATTCACAAGTTGAACTTTAACACCCAGTGTGATGGGATTTAGTAGCAGCGCCTCTGGGAGGTGATTTGTCAGGATGATGGAGCCTGCTGAATGGAATTACTGCCCCTACAAAAGGCCAGAGAGCTCGCTCCCTCTCCTGCCACCTGGAGGTACAGTGATAAGCCGCCAGCCTGCAGCCCCCGGGAGAGCCCTGACCAGGCCCCAGCCCTGCTGGCTCCCGGGTCTCAGACTTCCTGCCTCCAGAGCTGTGGGGAATCCATGTCTTTCGTTTATAAACTGCCTAATCTATGGGACTTTGTTATAACAGTTAATCATACTGGTTAACACCCATCGCTTTTCAAAAAGAACTTCCATTTTAAACGACAACGTTTGTAGGATGTGGAATTCTATTTTATTCCTATTTGGGGGCCTGCCTCATAATATATAAAGCTAAAACACAAACACCACAAGCCTATAGACATCCCAGCAGAGGTTTCTCATAAGACCTGCATAAGGAAATAGACAAATAAGGAAACAGAGCTTAAGAATGAAAGCCAACTACACAAGGTAAAGACCAGTGAATCACATCATATTTTCTGTAAAAGAAAATTAAATCTTTTCATGTGGAGAGCAGAGATTTAGGAGGCCCAAGCTGCGTTACAGACAGGGAAGTGCAGGACTGGGAAAAGACATTCGGATCCAGGAAAAGGCTGTTCTGATAATCTTCTCCCAAAGGTCAGCATTAAATCTCACATGTAGAGAGTCCACGTGCCACTGTGTCCTCAGTTTTCCCATTTATATACCTTTTCCAGCTGTAACTAGTCTAGATTCAAGAATCACGCCCTGAATTTCTGCCCTAGCCCCTTTCTCGGAGGCTTGGAACTATCCATCTTTCACGTGTCAGAAGTGAACACCCTGCTGGCTGCAGGAAGAGAAGGAGGAGGCTTTGTCCTTTTCCAGCTTTACTGTTTAATTTTAAGCAACTAGCTGGGGAAAATCTGGACTTAATGAGCCCATCTTTTGCCCTTGAAAGAGTCACAGAACACAGTTGTCAGGCAGCAAGGAGTTGTACAGGAGTCTTACAGATCCTCGGTAATTCTTCAGGTAACAATGTATTTTACATTATCAGTTACCAACAGCCTGACAGCTGAGCCTCTACCGCCTATAAATTCCCCAGCAAAGATGCACCAGACCTGTCTTCTTTATTGGCCACATTTTCCTGCACATCCTGACAGGTCTTTGAAGAAAAGCAAATTTTCCTTTTTTTCATGACAAAGGGAAGGAATAGCATGTATTAAAAGATAGTTACTAGAATTCTGTGACCCAGGAAGTGCTTCCTAAATATACCCTTTGAGCCAGCCTTGGAGTTAGGATCAATAGTTCTGGTTCACAATAGTGCAAATAATTCCTCACAGCCCCTGCAGATGGGAATGCGTGTGCAGAGGAGAGCTCTAAGCCTCAGCATATGCAGTGACACCTTTATTCTGACAGATCTGTATATGTCTAAATCAGGACATTTTAGCCAGAATAAACATCTTACTGAGTTGTAATGGTTACAAAATACAGCAACAGTTTTACAAGACCACGTTGGAAATAATGTCTTATAGACATTTATAATATCTTATACAGAGTAAGGTTTGGCCTAATATCAATTAATTATATCTTGCCTTAAAAAAGTGACATAAGGTTCATTTCAAATCCTCACATTTTTATTTGCACATAGGGGGCAACGGTGGTGATGTACTGCATCTCTGTCATTCTCATTGTCATGAAATATTTAACCATATCCAGCACTACCTGGTAGCTAGCTTGAAGTTGCCAGATTACTTCCTTATGCTACAGGCTTTTGCACCACTTCACAGTGAAGCCAAAATTGATCTGTTTTCAATCTTCTGCTTATCATCTTGACATCAGCAGACCAGCTGGTATGATGAAGACCGGGTCAGCCCAGGAACCTCTCAAAACAAATTTGTGTAATGATTCCCCCCCTCCCTATCTCTTTTTGACTATATTTGAGGCTTGCTGTGATCCAGGGACAGTTAGAGAATATGTCTTTTCAAAGAAAGAAAACCTCATATCTTTCACATATTTGTTATCAGGATGAATTTTACTGTTGAATGCTCATTTACAGTAGAATATGCTTCTCAAAGATAGAATAAAACATTTTTCAATACATTGTTTCTCCACACTGGAAAAAGAAATGAGGTTTATGTCAGTATATTTATGACAAAATAGTATTTAAGAATTACATCAGTATCGTGTTCTGTTTATGCAAATTGGTACAAAAAAATCTAGGACACCTATTATGCATAATGTTACTGAACAACTCTGAAGGTGGCTTGTTACCACCTGCCTGATATCCCAAAAATAATTCTCCTTCACCTTCCTTCTCTTGCATTTTTTCACAGTTGCTCAGTCCAGGTCTTACAGATTCCCAAGAAAACCATGAGAGGCATTACCTTAATGAAGGATTACCACCTTCAGCAATTGAAAAATAAGAATAACAAAGGTACAGTTCCAAGTAAGGTCATATTTAATGGCTTATGTGGAAACTGTGCTCATTTCAAAACTAGCTGATCTGGAATGAAGAAGAATTTTTCATTCAGAATTTCCCTTTATGCCTCTAATAATTCCCCTGCATCTCTTTTCTCAAAAATAATTCCACAATAATATTACCTAGGGGTTTATTTGCATTTGATTTCTCAAGTAAATGAGTCATGCTGTTCTCTGGGACATCTTTTACTAATGAGCTTCTTTATTTGGGCTGAAGCAATAGTGACCCTGAGTGCTGGCAAGCAGTGAAAATAATTACTTGGAATCCAAAAAGTGCATTTAAATGTGAATAAGCCCAAGCACACTTTGAGAGATACACATGCTTTTTCTTTCCTTCTACATCCCCTCTCTGTTCACACCAATGTTTGCCACTAGGTTGTATCTTTTTTTCAGACTTACTCCATACCCAGGCTTAAAAATCCCTGGAGCAGTATTTTACATGCAGCTTTATTCAAATCAGTAAGATGTACCATTTTCCCCCCAAAAAATTAGAAGTTACTGAAATGATCCAAGGGGTTCTTCTACTACTTGCCAACTTAAAAATATATGTATGTCTGCCTTATGAAAGGATTCAGGCTCAAAGGGATGACTTGTGAATTTGGTTTTGTAATTCATTCCCATTTTACTGACTTTATTAAGTACAATGAGGGGTGAGAATAGCATCAGGTAAATTTGCTTAATGATTCCCATATAGCTAAACTCTGACCCATGCATAGGCTTTTGTACATTCACCTTAAAATTGAGATAAGTCACTATGCCCAACAGTAAATTGAAATGCATGCAGAAAAATATGGACTAAAAATATCTTGCATTTCTATGGCACATCACAATTTAAAATTATGTAGTTCTTCATGATCATACCTGCTCCAACTGTACTTGTCTCAAAGAATTACAAAGATTAAATGAAACAATGCAAGCAAGTTCTTGACACACACGTAGGTGACAATAAGTGGAAATCTTGTTCCTGTTACTGATTTTTCATCTTCTTCCATGGAAGACACACATTTCTATGCTATCTGTTCTCATAAATCTCTTTGTCATTTCCTGCAGTTAACATTGAAATCAAGTAATAGCCACAGACTTTTACTCACCTCAGGTTTTCTTTCTGAAAGACATTGAATAATTCATAGTTGCATGAATTCCTCAGACTATATTCCACATCTACAAACCTTTCTCTCACTTTCCTGAGTCTAGACTTCTCTAGGATCAACTGGAAATATTACATTGACTTTTTATGAACTTTTCCAAGCAATTTTTTAATTTGAATTTAATTATCCAGCACTTTAAAGATTATATTTTCTCTCCCTACATTGCTGTCAGTGATCTCAATTAGTTTTTTTCCCATTACTTCTCAATTGCAAACTATAACTTGAACTCCTTTGAAAAGAGTTGTTATAAGACTGTCAGACTGAAGGACAGAAATAAAGAGAGGAGGTGTTGCTTCAAAGAACTGAAGGTCCTCCTTTCTCAGCAAGATGGAGCACTTCTACATAGGTCCAACAATCAACAGGATCAATCCAGAACCAGGCACAAATTATTTTTGAATATTAGGCTTTAATCAATTTGCTGTAGAAAGAAATAAAATCTTACCAGGCAGTCAACAGAATAGATAATCCTATTATCTTTGCCCTATAACATGGTTGCTTGATCTTCAGCAACAAGCCACCACTCACAAAATGTTACTTTGATGACATTTTTGGTGGCATAATACCTACTCCAGTCTGAAGAAAGAAAATGCTGTTGAGGATTAAAGATGGTGTTATGAGAGGTGAAACAGAGGCCCCCTCCTAAAACCACATATAATACGAAAATATAATTAATACAACTACTCCTGAAAGAGCAAAAGGAAAGAGGACTGTGCCAGACTGCATTCACCTGGAGAAAAGAGAAGACCTCATGGAACAGGGTAACATACCAAAGCTGTGGCCCAGTGGAACCCAAGACCTTCCCCCACCCCACCTCACAGGTGGGAGGAGGAGAAAAGGAGCAGCGAGGGAGTGGAGGCCTGGCACTGCTGAATACCTAATTCCGGAGATCTGCTCTGGGAGCACAAGCCTACATTGCATGGTTCCTGCATGGAACTCTCATGATTATGGGGTTGGAAAGCTAAGATGGGCAGAATTCCTGGAGAGACTGATTTTCTAGCCACTTGTGGAAAGCAGGGATCCATATCCGGCTGCTCTGGGACAAAAGAAAGGCGGGCAATCTGAGAGACTTCCTAACAAGGAAGGCCTTAGCAAGAGGGCTGCTAAAGGGGTAAGGATTGCAAAGAGCTTACTGCTCAGGAGAAAGGACAGGTAGACAAAATTGTCCAGGTACACTCTGCCCAGCAGGTTGGGAGCTTTCACATTCTTCAGGTGCTCCAGCTCCCTGTCTGGCTACACAGCTTCAAGGGCCCCCTACATGATACGCAGCCTACTATGCCTTTCTCCTGGCCAGCCCCACTTGGCTTGCAAACTGGCAAACCCTATCCTCTTGTTAGGCCAGCCAGAGGGAAGATCGATCTACAGCAACTACAAACGCAAAGCATAGAGGCTTATACCTGTGTGCTCGCCAACAGATTCAGGCAGTGGAGTCAGGTATAGCAGCCGGGAAGCAGGAAACAGCTCTTTCCTCCCCCCAGGCACCAATACAACTCCCCTGCAACCCCCGACATTGCTTCAGGGGCAGAGCAGCTCCAGAGAATAGAGCTTCGGGCACTAGAGGGTACGATATACAAATATGAAACACCAAAGGAACCAGGTTCAAAGTAAAATTATTAATACAACTCCTAAGAAAGATTTAAATGACATTGACATCATGAATCTTCCTGAAAGTGAGTTTAAAATAAAAATCATTAACATGCTCATGGAGGTATGGAAAGATATTCAAGAACTCAGGAATGAATTCCAGTCAGAGTTGCAATTGTTGAAGAGCACAATGGAGGGTATTAAAAGCAGATTATGTATGGTGGAGGAGACAATAAATGAAACAGAAACTAGAGAAGAGGAATACAAAGAAGCTGAGGTACACAGAGAAAAAGGATCTCTAAGAATGAAAGAATATTTAGAGAACTGTGTGACCAATCCAAATGTAACAATATTCCCATTAGAGGGGTACCAGAAGAAGAAGAGAGAGAAAAAGGGATAGAAAGTGTCTTTGAGGAGGTAATTGCTGAAAACTTCCCCAATATGTGGGAGAAGATAGTCTCTTAGGCCATGGAGGTGCACAGATCTCCCAACACAAGGGACACAAGGAGGACAACAACAAGACATATAGTAATTAAAATGGCAAAGATCAAGGATAAGGACCGACTATTAAAAACACCCAGACAGAGAAATAAGATCACATAAAAAGGAAAGCCCATCAGGCTATCACCAGACTTCTCAGCAGAAGCCTTACAGGTCAGAAGGGAGTGGCATGATGTATATAATGCAATGAAGCAGAGGGCCATGACCTAAGATTACTTTATCTGGCAAGTTTATCATTTAATTTGAAGGAGGGATTAAACAATTTTCAGAAAAGCAAAAGCTGAGAGAATTTACCTCCCACAAGGCATCTCTACAGTGTATTTTGGAGGAACTGCCATAGATGGAAGTGTTCCTAAGGTTTAATAGCTGTCACCACAGGTAATAAAACCACAGTAAAGAAAGTAGAATAGCTAATTACTAAGCAAATGCAAAATTAAATTAACTGTTCCCAAAGTCAATCAAGGGATAGACAAAGAGTACAGAATATGATGCCTACTACATAAAGAATGGAGGAGGAAGAAAAAGGAGGAGAAAAAAAAAAGAACCTTTAGACTGTGTTTGAATAGCATATTAAGTGAGTTAAGTTACTCTTAGATAATAAGGAAGTTAACCTTAAACATTTGGTAACCAAGAATCTAAAGCCTGCAATAGCAATAAGTACATACCTATCGGTAATCGCCTTAAATGTAAATGGACTGAATGCACCAATCAAAAGATATACAGTCCCTGATTGGATAAAAAAGCAAGACCAATCTATATGCTGCCTACAAGGGACTCACTTTAAACCCCAAAACATACACAGACTGAAAGTGAAGGGATGGAAAAAGATATTTAATGCAAATAATAGGGAGAAAAAAAGCAGGAGTTGCAGTACTAGTATCAGACAAAATAGACTTCAAAACAAAGAAAGTTACAAGAGACAAAGAAGGACATTACATAATGATAAATGAATGGGTCAATCCAAACAACAACAAATTGTTGGCGAGGATATGGAGAAAAGGGAACCCTGCTACACTGCTGGGGGGAATGCAAATTAGTTCAATCATTATGGAAGCAATATGGAGGTTCCTCAAAAAACTAAAAATAGAAATACTGTTTGGCCCGGGAATCCCACTCCTTGGAATTTACCCAAAGAATACAACTTCTCATATTCAAAAAGACATATGCACCCCTATGTTTATCGCAGCACTTTTTACAATAGCCAAGATATGGAAGCAACCTAAGTGTCCATCAGTAGATGAATGGATAAAGAAGAGGTGGTACATATACCCAATGGAATACTATTCAGCCATAAGAAAGAAACAAATCCTACCATTTGCAACAACATGAATGGAGCTGGAGGATATTATGCTCAGTGAAATAAGCCAGGGAGAGGAAGACAAGTGCCAAATGATTTCCCTCATTTGTGGAGTATAACAACAAAGCAAAACTGAAGGAACAAAATAGCAGACTCACAGACTCCAAGAAGGGACTAGTGGTTACCAAAGGGGAGGGTTGGGGCAGGGTGAGTGTGGAGGGAGGAAGAAGGGGATTGAGGGGTATTATGTTTAATATACATGGTGTGGGAGGGCACAGGGAAAACAGTGTAGCACAGAGAAGGTGAACAGTGAATCTGTGGCTTCTTACTACACTGAAGGACAGTGACTGCATTGGGGTATGGGTGGGGACTTGATAATATGGGTCAATGTAGTAACCACATTCTTTTTCATGTGAAACCTTCATAGGAGTGTATATCAGTAATACCTTAATGAAAAAAAAGAAAATACTGTTGAGCTTTAGTAGCATAATGAGCACTGGTAGTTGCTCACCAACCAATTATTACACCCACCTTCCTTGTTCACAAAAATCCCAATTTTGTTCACACTCAGTCCTTAAATCCCAATTTTTACCAGGTATCAAACCTCCATTGGCTTCAGGGCAGCTGGCCCCATCTCCAGCTCCAGCACTGCCAGTAGGTCCGGGAGAGTGTCACTACTTATCCAATTCCCTTTGCTAGCAATTGTATTATGTAGGATGGACATGTGAGAGACTTTGGGAGAATGAGATAGGAGATGACATCCGATGAGAGGAGTCTGAAAAGAGATGAAGAAGAAAGGGCCCTTCTTCTGTCTGTGGATGTTGGTATGTTATGTCTGCATGTTGTTATAAAACTGCAGGATCCACCTTGGGACTATGAAGGAAGTCAGCCTGAAAGGAAATGCTGAGGTTGGCATAGCAGAAAGATGAAATTAAAGGATTCTGATGACATCAGAAAACTGCTGAGTTAACTAACATTGGGACTGCCCTACCTCTAGAGATCTTGCTAGGTAAGATAATGAATCCCCTCATTATTTAAGACATTGTATGTTAGGGTCCTCATACTTGAAGCCAAAATAATCCTAACTGAGCTGCAGCAATATCATTTTTATGGCATTCTCGAAAGGGCCTAAAGATACCCATTACTTTTGTACCACGGCAGGAGGATCTGCCCTTACTTTATAGCATTCTAAGACCTACTCTCTATCAGCTCCCAACTGGGTTATTGCAACTTAGAAAGGAAAGGTTATTCAAAGCATTAAGGAAAATAATAAATATGTCAAATATGAAAAAGTGAGAGCAATACATAACACTCACCAGAGATAGATAGATAACTAAAGGACATGCCTGAAAAGCTTTCCTTGAATATGTAGCTTTCCTTATATTGTCAGTCAATGCCCACCCAGAATTACTGAATGCTTATAGGTTATCTGCATAAGGCAGGTGAGACTGAAAATGATGTGGGTAGAATAGAATGATGGCCAGGAATGGCCAGGAAGAGATATAATAGGAATAAATGTAAAGTGTTTAAGCTAGGTTCTAGAAAAGGCAGTGTGCAAATTTAGGAAAGAGCTAAGAATAAGCCTTAATGATTTTGATTTGTTCTCAAATTTGGTACATACTAGTAATGTTATGTGGCCAACATAAACATATAATATGCCCTCCTTCATCAAGCATAATATCTAGACAGGTGATTTTCAGCCCCACTAGATATCAAAATTATCTTATGTCTTTTGAAAAATACAAATATCTGGGCCCAACTCCATACCTAATGAATCAGAATATTTTGGAGTTGGACCTGGCTTTGTGCATTTTGTAGAATTCCATAGGCAACAGCTGATTAACAGGTCTAGACTCTAGATCAAGCAAGATCTGCTGAACTTATCTCTAAATAGGTCTTATCAGTGGAACTTGAATTAGTTCTGGGTACTACCGTTTCAAAAAAGACATTTAAAAGTTGGAATGCCCACATAGAAAGCCAACCAAGAGGGTGAGGAGTTTGGTATTTACATCATATGATGAGTAGATGAAAGACCCAAGAATATTTGAACTAGAAGTGAAAGTACTCAGAAGGAGCCCATGAAAGGAAACTATATACACATGTTGGATATTTAAGATTTGACATGTGAAAGAGAAGCTACTCTGATAGCTCTGAAATAAAGGATTAGAGTACTAATTGGTGAAGTTAAATGGTGACACATTTTAGATCAGTATAAAGAAAACTTTTCAAGTCATTAAATATTCAGCAGTGGAAAGAACTGTTTTGAAAAACAGCAATTTTCTCATAATTTCAAATTGTCCCAAGAGGTCAGATGACTACCCTCAGGAAGGCTACAATGGGAATACATCCCCTCTATGGGGTAGACTAGAACACCTTTCAGGTTACCTTTAACTCTAAGAGTCTACGATACACTGAGCAAATACAGCAATTACAGAAACACAGCATAGAAAGCAAACCTGGAATTCACCTGTTAAACGTCCTTCACTCTATGGATAACAATTACTAACACTTAGTGAACTATTACATATCAGACACTTCATGCACATTTTCCCTAATTCTAACGGCAACCCAGAAAGATCATAGTGTTCATATGGAGGAGGAAATCAACTTTGTGAGAACGTTTCTAACTTACCTTAAGCATTTAAGGAGCAAGTAGAAGAGACAGGACTTTAAGTCTTGCCAAAGCCTCTCCTGAATTTTTTTTTCTCTGATAACCTCGGTGACTTCTCAGTCTACAAAATGAATAACAAACTCCTTATTTTGTTTTCAAGAATTGCTGTGATCTTTCACCAATCTGTATTTACAACCTTATTTTCCATTACCTTTAATTCTCCTTATGATTCAATTAAGTTGAATTAGTTGTTTCCTTCTAAGCCTAAGGTTTCCTGAATGTAAGCCTTATATTAAAGCTATTCCTTCTAAATCTAACAGCACTTTCTCACTCCCCACAACTCTCTGAACACAAATTCTATTCAAGGAACAGTTCAGATACTTCCTCCTCAACTCAAAGTAAGGTTTCCATCCTGAGAAGCCCCACTGTATTCTATACTAGCTCTCTTGTAATACTAACACTTTCTTTTTTGCATTTATTGTGTGTGCGCATGATCTCATTTTAACAATTTTTCAAATGTGTTTAATTTCTCCTAATTTCTAAAATTCCCCCCCACTGTGAATTCCCCCAAAATTGAATGTACCACCATGCACACGGTACAGTCAATAACTTTTGATTAAATAAATGAATTTTAAAAATCAGCCATAACAATTAAGTGATTTGCTCAGGATTGCAAAAGCAATTTGTACTCTACCAACACCTGAGTCTACATCTTCTATAGAGCAGTATTATTAATAATATTATTATTTAATTATTAAGCAATTCTGCTACAAACTTAGATAACTAGAAACAAGAAAAGAGCATATGGACTTTGATTCAGCTTTTCAAGGACAGAAAAAGAAAGGAAGCAACAATTTTTGGAAAAGTCCTCTGATTTTCCTCTCTGGAAAAAGAAAACCAGAAAATCTGCTTGTTTTCATATTTTTAAATGATATTCACCTTAAATAATTAAAACCAAGCTTAAATACCTCAAACCTAGATCTTTCAGTGCAGTCACTAAATATATAACTGCCTTAGTTCACAAATATCCAGACACCTACATTTCTAATAAAAGAGATAGTATCGTGGATTTCAGAATCATTCCCTGAACAAATAAATCTGGAAAATGCTGTTCTTATGCCATCATATTAAGAAATGGCAATAAATCATTTTAATAGCTTCTCTACCATGTCACACATGGAAAAGACAAAGAAGATGTCATTCAAGCCACAAGAGATAGAGGGAAATAAATGTAAAATCAGAGAACTTGGTAGGAAAACATAGCAAAATATATAAATTATTATGAAAGGTTATTGTTTTATACAAACTGGCAATTCATATGAATAACCAGCAGTATGCTTGAAGTCAGTGTCAACATTTATAAAAGTTTTCACAGCCAGTTCCAGAGAGAAAATCAGTAATGCTGAAAAGCTAAGATTCTCTAAAGGAGCAATAAATTATGCTGAAAATACTTTAAACAATTGAATCAAAAGAAAAAAAAGGAATAGTCATATTATAAAGAAGCCCAATATATTAGAGCTTCTAAATGTAAAAACTGTGAGTTTTATCATTTTAATTATTCCAACTGTTCTTATAATAAATTTTGTGTAAAACCACTGAAAATAAGTTTGTTGAAGGAAAGTGCTCTCTCTCCCCTTTTTGGCCAAGCAATGATATTGCCACACGCAGGAACAACACTGTCAGGTACCACTGTCTATTCCCAGTTCTTCTCCGCCTACATTGTACTCATCCTTTAAGTTTCAGATGATAAATTCTTCAAGGATTCTTCCCTAAACATCCTCCCAAAGCTTATTTGAGCATCCTCTCAAAGATAAGCACTAGCCCTAGCACCCTGGGCTGACCCCTAATCTAGCACAAGCACGCTGCCTCGTCGTATCTCGTTTACTTAAACTCCCCCCATATGCATGCACACACATGCATACAAACTCCTTCTGGGCCAGGACATAGCATCTAGCATCTTTCCAAAAACACAGTGCAAACCAACTATTTTTCATGAATGAATTCATTGTCATAAAAATAAAGCAATTTTTTTGCTCTTAGGTAAAAATAATCCACATATTCCCGTTTTTAATTGTGTTCTGCAATATTCTCCATCTTGTGCCCTGGTCAGAAGCAGGAGGAGTCCTCTGCCCTTAGACAAGTTGAAAGAGTGGCTGAAGTTTTGTGCATGGGTCCCTTTTGATATTTTTGCATATTGATTTCCCACTTTGAAAACAAAGAAAATGTGTATCATATATTTTAAATCATTACCATGAAAACCTTTCACAAAACATCAAATGGTACGTGATCAAACTTTCAGGACTCATAACAATATTTTCAGATAACTAGGTCTTATTTTTTCAATTTTGTATTTTTTAGAAAAACATTTGCTGTGTATCTCACTGTAATCATTGTTGTAAGATTTTTAAAGCCCATTCCATATTAGGAAAATCCACTTAAAAGTCACTGTCAAGCTGACCAAACAGATGTGATATTTATGTTTTTCACATATTGACAGAGGTACAAAGATGGTGCATCCGTTTTTGTCAGATATTATATTAAGTGAATTGCATTATGTATTCCCTGTTACAATGGAACACTGGGGGAGCACCACAGTGGTACTCAGTGGAACATGTACCATAAAGTGGTACCTGACAATGATGTCCCTGGATGTGGCAATATCATTGATGGCTCAAAGATGAGAGAGAGAGCATATGAATGACTTTTTGTCCATTCACATATGAATCAGTCACACATAGGGACAACTAAGGCATGAGAACAGTCTTAGGCAAGGACAAAACATGAACCATTTTTAAATCTTTCAGAGCACAACAAGGCAAGCTGTGTGGATGTGTAAGGTGGCCAGATTCAGTCTGCTAGCCAAAAATAGCCATTTCTGATTATCTAGATCCAACATGAAACCCTGACACAATTGAATCTAAACAAAAATATGTTACATAACTTCAGGCCATGGTTTAGATCTTAATGCCCTTAATTGTCTCAGGCAGAAGGAGCTGTCTGTAATAACACGCCCGTGCTCTTTACCATTTGCTCTGATGCACTCTGCATTTCTGTGTGAAGTGCTCTGGCCCTCATTCTGTCTCCTCCTTGCAATCTGGAAGCATTGAGAGCCTGTAGGGTTCCTGGAAACACTCTGGTTGATAGTAGAGTGGAGCAACAGAAATCCATAACAGCATATACACTCGCCTCACTTCAACAGAATCCGCCCTCCGACCCCCACACAAATACATATGCACCGAGCTTGCTAAAGTTCAGAAGACCTTTGGAAGAGTAGATCATCTTAGTGATTTAAATTTTTAATGTTACTCTGGGAGCCACCATAATCATGTGAGGTAAGTTTCTGAGTTAAAAATAGCTGCACTGAGCTAACTCTCCTTTGGCTAAAGCTGGCTTATGGCATATTACCAATAGTAAAGCAATTCTACAGAAGCCAGCCCCAATTTTTCCATGTATTTCCCTGCCTGGTTAGCCAAGATTTAATCCACTACTGCATACTGTCTAAGATGTAGGGAAAAAGAAAACAACTATGTTACCCTTGGTTATTGAAGTATAATGCAAGGTACATGGGCGAGGTAGGAATGTGGGGTGACACCATAGATTCCAAGAGGTGTAAGCCAGAAGGAAGACTGTCAAAACAAGAATGAAATCTTAACCTCTAGCTAGAGGAGAAGTGCCATCTTGGAGAAGTCATTTAAATTCTCTAAGCATAAATTTCTACCAGCTTGCAACTACATTCTTACTTGAACCTTACATAAATACCGTGAATACTGGTTAAGTATATAATTAGATATATTCAAAGTCTTTTTCCAAGTATATTAACTTATCAACACTAATGGAAACCTTTCACAATTTTTGTAAAACTCATCAACACATTTTCCTTATGAAATAAAAATGATGCATGTAAGAGAAATACAATTTCAACATATATTAATTAATTTCCTCCTTGTTTGGATTTAACCTTCAGTAACAACATATAACACTAAGAAACAAACACCAGAGCACATTATGAAAAACCAAGATAAATCCCTTGTGGACAGAGGATGAAAGTTTCACCAGAAAAACTGACAATGGTTGAAAAAGGAAACTGAACTGAAGAATTAAAATATAGTATGTCTTAAGGAAGAACTCCAAAACTACAAATATATTCAATTTAGACTTGTTGCTCTTCTAAGGGAAGAATAAAGAATGTCATGAGGAAATAGGAAACTAATAATGACAAATCAACCTACTAGCTATACGACCAGAGTAAAAGTGATACCAGAACCAATTTTAACTAAGGTTCACTTACTATGCTTACACCCTTTGCAGCTCGGACAATTTCCAGACAAGAACGTGTATTTTCCTTAGTAAAAAAAAGGAATTTTAAGTTTTAAAAAATCAACAACAACAAAAAAGCAATGTAAAGAGTCAAGACACATTAAATTATTCCAACTCTTACAAGAAACAAAAAGAAAATTCTTTCGGAAATTCATGATTAAATATATTCATTGACAGCTTCCTAAAAGCTCTAATCTGCTGTTTAAAATCTTTGAGCCTATCCAATTTTAAGATGTTTTATTTCAAGCTCAGAAAGTTATGATGAAATGCTAATTTTATTACTTAATTTAGGAGAACATAAATTTTTCTTTCCTAAAAAAGGTCTTATTACATTCCCAAAATATTTTCTATCTCCTTTTTTAATGTGTCAAGACAAAATTATGCATGTCTATGCAATAAAAAATATATAATTTAAATCCAAAATATAAACTTCATTCAATCTGTATAAGTAAAAACTTCCAAATAAACCAAAAACAACAATAAAAGCTCTTTTCTGACTAAAATCACTGTGTTCATTTCTTGACTCTTTTAAAATGGTTGTTGCATATGAATGAACACATACATCAAACAGATACCGAAACCCTCAGAGGTCATTTCTTGCTTTATACAGTAATGAAAAATTCAAGGCAACTGTCAGAAAATAGCTGGCACAGCATCCTACTGGGCTGACATCAAAGAAGCTGCTGATGTTAGTTACTTTCAAACAAACAAAAAAATTACTTAGTTGGGACTCTGATGATATTGGTATCCCACCCTCTGAACATAACAATCTTACTTTGACAAGAACAAAGAGGAACCAGCTGTGCACCCAGAAGCATATTAGAAATCAGGGAACTATTATTCCTCGAGAGGTATTCCTGAGAGATACCCTATATCTCTGAGGGTTTCTTTATTACACAACACCCAAAGAGTCAATACCCTGCCACCTCCCACTATCAGCGATGATCAGAATCTACTTGAGAATAAGGAAACTTATTTTAGGAAACTTAAGAAACAAGACCTTCACTATACACGCCAGAGCTTGGGTGTTGGGGCTGGAGTTTGAAGGGTCTTGATTAAGAGACTAACAAGTTGGCCTTGGTTAGAAAGGCCATTACTAGCTCATTGAAGCAGAGGATTACATGATCTCAATAAGCTAAAGTAAGCTACCTACTATGGGGTGGGTAAGTAATCAAGAATATGAAAATAGTGAAAAATAACTGGTGCAACAGCTCTCATATATTCTGGAACATCTATAACAGCTAAATGGGAGATGAAGCCACACTGAGGACCTAGCTGAGAGGAGCTGCACAGACCTGACTCCAAAATTTTTCATGGATTTCTGCAACAAAGCTTGATTACCTGACAGCAGAGAAAGCAGGTAATAGGGAGACCCACCATTAGAGATTAGCAAGGCAGTGGAAATGTGGAAATGTAGAAATGACTAACCATGGGTCTAGAGGGACAAGCAATGCAAGTGAATTCTACAAGGGGCTTATGAGCCAAGATGATACTGTGAGGAGGGGTTGAAGGACTGCAGGTGTAATGCTGTGAAAGACAACAAAAGAGAAACGGTCGCCTACATATTCCCTGCATTCTAAGGCACTGAATGGTGGATTGCACCAAAACACTCTCTCCAAATATGGCACAAAAAATCAGACTGGACACAATCACTTTGGCTGTATTTGGAGGAAGAGTTATAATGCAGCATCAGTAGACAGAGAGAACGTGATTCTTGTGGTTGGAATAGATGGATCTCCTGATCTTCCTCCAGGAAACCTGAAACAGGAACCTGAAAGCCAGTTCGGTTCAAAACACAATTTAAAAAAATAGAATTAATCTTGGTTCGATTCAGAAAAGTGGACAGGATTTTCATTGCTAACATCATGATTTCTAACACCATTCCTAAAACAAACATTAACTAAGCCAGTGCAACAGCATAGTATGCCATTTTTCTTTTATATATCTAACCTGATTTAAAATTGAGCATTGTTTTTCTGATCATTATCTCTCTTTCATAAGCTAGGATGTCGACTCATAAAAAGCATACATGAAGCTATCAACAAAGGGTACTAGTTTTAGGAAATGAAGACAATGTAAATCAAAGCTACCGTTCTTTTCCAGCTAATGTGAAGCTCTATTTTTTTTTTCAGTAAATATATTAGTTCATTGAGGTTGGTCTGTTTGTTTTTTCTAGCCCATTAGATTCTCACTTAATGAGATTTTTTTCTCTCCAAAGAAAACAGAGATACTGAATCAATATAGTCTCCTACAGAAAGTACACAGCAGTCTGACATTTGCATAAACATCCTGATTATGGACACTGGATCAGTGATAGAAAAATATGGGAATGCCTATTTAATCAGTCATGTTCTTAACACTTTTAAATTTATATATGCCACAGAAAACATTATTTGTAGGGTATAGCTCACCAGGTAATCACTTACATATTCAACTGTCATGGTTTATAAGATATCCAAACATAGAATAGTAACAGAATAAGATATAAGTGAAATTTAAGGTTTGCTTCTTCTTACTGATGTCTATTTAAAAATCACCTGGACTTTTATTAGGTAATTCATTCATGGAGTGTCTGGAAGTTAGCAAAAGGCATACATTCTTTCCTTGTAGAAAAACCTTAGCAGGATGAATTAAATGAGTGCATTATTTAACACTGTAGGAGACTAGAGTCGACAGAGAACCTAGAGATCAGGTCCACACATTCTTAAACCTAGCAGGTCCACAAATTATGCCAACACTGAAATTACATAGGGAATCATGCACGTACATGTACATGTGCATTTGGTGTGGAGGAAGACATAATAGGGATGATATACAGAGATTTCAGCAGATAATAAGTGATTCCATGACTCTAAAAGAAAGTAGGGGTATATACTTTCTCTCTATTCCATACATTAGACTTACTCTTTACATTCTTCACATGTAGAATAAACTCTTTATTCTTATTCTACAGTTCAGGAAACTGAGACCTATATTGGGGAATAGAGTCACCCAACGTCAAGGAACAAATTAATGGTTCAGAAAACACCTGCCTCCCAGATTATGGTCTTAATGTTCACTCTTTCCACACAGCCACTATTCAGAAGCCTCCACTGTGGAATCTTAAAAATTGAGCTTTTAAGACTAGGAAATTGCAACACTTTAATGTCCCCTCTGTCACTCTTCTACACTACTCTTCCTCTGGAACAAACATTTTAGAACTTAATGGGAATTTATTTGGAGGCAAAAATGTTCAAAGAAGCAATATACCTTAGTATTCAAGCCTAGGGAAGGAATCTCTTAACTACACATTTTAAGCACAAACTGGGTAGGTGACATACTATGCAATTTGAGACCCCTACCACCATCTAAGGGTGAAACCCAGCCTCCCTCACTTTCCAGCTGTAAGACATTAGGCAAGATGTTTCACCTTCCTATGCGTCTGTTTCTGATACAGTGGGGACAATAATACTACTTGTCTTTATTTGGGTCTCCCCCATATAGAACCTGATGAGATCTTGTATATAAGTAGTTTACTCGGGAGATGTCTCCAGAAGGAATGACACGAGTGAGACAGAGCTATATAAGAGTAAATTATTGAAGCTGCTTCTCTAAGCAGTGGAAGCTCGATTCAGCTGGGACCTCTGAGAGGGTACCGATTGCTTCTTAGAATTGTCAGTCCAAAAGAGGAGAGGCTGGAGTATTTGCCCACAGGCTCTTGGGTACCTTTGGTTGAGGGTTTCCCTGCGAATGTTAAATCTCCTTGATTTTTGGGCTAGGGTCACAAACTTTTGTGACTATCTGTAGCTTTGGAGAAGACCTGAAACAGAGAGCAGACTCCCACATAGTGTGCTTGAGGTGAGACACTCAGCATGGGTCTGAGCTCATACAGAACTACCCGCCACAGTGATGACTGAGATCAGAGTTGATTCAAATGACATGACACGGGACACTGAAAGCACTGGATATATTATTTACCTCAAAGCATTGTTGTAGGGATTTAATAAAGTAATTCATGTTCCAGTGGTTACAACCAACCGGGCATATTTTAAAGAACCAATTCATGTTAGCTGTGATTATTATTCTTTTAATACTTATTGAGGGCCTACCAGATGCTAAGGACACTGTATCAGGTGATAAGAAATAATAGTAATAAATAAATAACACAGACTCTGCTCCCAATTTCTTCACAGTCTACTGGAGGTAGCAAACAATCAAGCATTTATCAGCCAAAGCAATAAATTGTATGATAAAGGCAGACATTGGGTCTAATTGCTACATGAAGTAGGGAGAAACACCCCAGAGCCACAGCAATCACAACAGTTTCAGAGGATGTGTGTCTGCACAGAATCTTGAAAGATAAGTAGGAATGGGCTCAAGAGGGGAAGCATATCAAGTAATCAGAGGAACATATACAGAAGCACGTCACAGCGGCAAGAAAGAGCACAGTTTTAAAGAACAGCAAGGGGGTCAAGGGGCTGGAACATAGAGTTTCATGGACGAATGTCAGGAAACAAACCTGTATCATAAAGAGGCAACACGTGATCATGAAGGATAAAGGGTAGCATTTACCTAGTTTGAAATTAACTCTACAGTGGGGAACAATAGACAGATTTGTGTTTTAGGAACGTGTTAGAAATATGGAGAATGGATTGGTGGAGAACACTGGATGCAGAAAGAAACAGACAGAGGCTGTTGCAATAGCCCAAGATAAATGTGATTAAGGCTAAAACTAATCTAGAAGAGTGGCACTGAGGATAAGAGGTAGAATTTGTATGTTTTGGTGACGGGATATATATAGAACTTGAAGAAGAATAGTCTTTTTAAAGACGACCTCCAGGTTTCTGGCTCAAGTAACTGATGGTCTAGTAATGTTTTCAACCAAGACAGAAAATAAAGAAGAGACTATGTCTTAGAGAAAAGAAGAAAAAAATAATGAATTCATTTGGGACATGTTGACTTTGAGGGGTCTACCACGGCCATGCTGCCCACAGCTGCTGTGCTTGACTTGTGAACTCAGCCAAAGGGACCGCACTGACATGAGAAAGGCGGCCAGGTTCCTATGGTGCTCAGCAGGGGACTCTGAAGCACTTTTTTTAGGCCCTAAATGGAAACTAGAACTTAATAAGTAAACCTGTGATATTTTCGTGAACTCTACCTAAGCTACACACGACCATTTTTCAACTCCACCAAATTACTATATCATCATTAGAGTAGATGTAAGGTGCATGATGGGCATTTTAGAATATGATACAGAGTGATGTTTCTGAAACTCTACCACTGATGATTTATTACTTTTAAGATAGTGTTCTCTCTAGGAATTTTTATTTTAAAACTGCAAATATGTTTGTATCCACATAATGAGGTGTTGTTACTCATTGACAAATCTATGCTTGTCTTCATTAATCTACGTGGAACAGAGGCACTAAAGGGATGGAAGCTTTCTTTGATCGGGGTGCTGGAGGAATGGGGTTATTTGAAGCACAGAGGGAGTGGACAGCATGGAAATGAGTCTAATTTTTCTTTGGGAGCAGGAATCATTATCAAGAGAACCAGAGTCTGTCTGGAGGGAAGGTGGACTTGGTTGGGAATGGGATTCAAAGGAAAGGGGAAAAAATCAAAAGCCAACTTCATTATTTTAGCTCTTTGGGCTCAACTTTCAATATCTGGTGCAATGTCTGGTATGAGAAAACTATACTGGAGACACTGAAAACAGACTGACTCATTTTGCAGAATACTGATGACAGTATGTTCTTTGTTTCTACAAAATCAGATTGTTTCTTGGTTGTGAAGGTTTGCCAGGGAACTTGAAGCATCCCCTTGGTTGGAGGTAAAGCCAGTTACCTAGGTCCAATAGCAATGTTCAGCTTAAAATATTGTTAGATCATGTAAATTTTTCTAATAAAGATAAAGCTTTATTTAATCATATTAATATAAGTTAAATAATCATGTTAATATAAGACCTAAGCCTGTCTCTCAGCTTTTAGAGAGGATGAACTTTTCTGACAGATTATTTTTTTCAGTGAATTAATAGCCTTGGTTTTCGAGCCTAATAAACTGGTATCATGAACATCAAATCTTTATCTCCTCTATTAAGTGAAAGTATTCCCAGTGCCCTTCAATAACATTCTTTCATTAGGCTAGTACCTTAGGTCAGAGTTTCTTTTACCAATTATCAGCCTCATCAATTTCCCAATCTCAGTTTTAAAAGGCTCTAATAGGAATTTAAGTTTCCTATAACTAACAAGCAATCCCATTAGAAAAAGAATGAGGGAGGAAACAGTGATTACAGAATTACAGGAAAAACACATATGGGCATGCATTCAGTACTGCTCTGTGTCAAGTTCTCTGAGAAGCAGTGGTGATACAAGCATGGTGTCTGATTCCAAAGGGCTCACAGTCAAGCATAAGAAACAGCCATGAGGTGCATAGATAGCTAAAACATAGGGCAAAGTCCTTAACTGCAGACAAAGGAACCAACTGCCTAGAAAAGCAGGATGGGCTGCCAGGAGATAGCATTAATCTATCAGTCAGTCACTCGAATACATATTGACACAGGTGCTATGCTATTTCAGATACTACATTCCAGCTGAGAAGTGGGGGAACAAATGCATCCTGTACCTAGAAAGGGCTACAAAGAAGATGGAGTCATGGAGCTGAGGGTGCTCGTTTGCCATGGTGGTCAGGAAGGCCTCTCTGAGGACTTGAAGAAGGAGATGGTCATGTGAAGTTCTGAGTTGAAACTACAGCAAAAACAGTTCCTAGGCAGGAACAAACTAGCTAACCATTTCTGAGGGAAAGGAAGGGGATCAACATCGCTATAGCAATGAGCAAAGAGGAGAGAGAAAGAAGGTAAGTGAGAAGCTACTCAGGGGTCAGATTATGCAGACCTTTAGATGATGTGGCTAGAAATTTACATTTAATTCTACAGAAGCCATTGAGGAGCTTTAAAATGGGAATGCTATATGGTCTGATGTATGCCATAGAGTTTTCTCTGACAACTGTGTGGAGAACCAGTTTAGGGGAGCAGTGAGGGCAGGAGACTAATTAGGAGGTTGTGGCTATAGTTCAGGTAAGATGATGGTGGCACTAATCCAGGGGAGAGATGATGGTGGGTAGGACCAGGAATATGGTTATGGCGATGGTGAAAATTGCATAAGATCAAGCATATATTTTGGTAATGAACTGACAAGATCTATTCATGAATTTGATATGGAATATGAGGAAAAGGGAAATCAAAGCTGACTCTCAGGTTTAGCCTGATAAGCATGATTAGTGGTACTCCCTTTTACTAAGATGAGGAAGGCTTAGAGAAAAAAAATCAAGAATTTTTTTGAAAGTCTAATTAGAAAGCCAACTGCAGATAAGTAGATAATTGGATATAGGAGAACAAGAGTAAAAAATGGGAGGTCCTGGCTGGGGATATAAATCTGTGAGCCATCAGAGTTGATGATTCTGAAACTATCTGAACAGGACCCTGAGATGTGTCATTCAAGTCACAGTTATCAGGTACCTGCAATGTGTAAATCATATCAGTCCTTGTGCCAGGATAAATAGGATGGCTGAATTTAAGGAGCTTATGGTGTGTACATGCATGTGTCTCTGGGGTGGGCATGCCACCATAAATAAGTAAAATACATAGAAAAGGACATAAAAGGAAATACAGAAGGAAATAGCTATGAGAGAAAGCAAAGCAAAATGGGGTGGGAATACAATGAGAGATGTGATGAATTCCAACTGAGCAGTCTGTTTCTCTAAGGCTTTAACATTTCAGGTGACACTTAATAATGCGTGGGTATTAGTATATAGATGAAAAGAAAAAGAGTTGAAGGTCCAGTGTGGGCAAGAACAAGGAGGTGCAAAAGTGAAAACAAAACACCATGTGGAGTGGGAAAAAATGAACAAATGAACACAACACATTCCCCGACAGTAAAAAAGCTTAGGGTCTAGGCAAGGAGACCTACATATACACAAATAACAGAAGTGGCAATCCAAAGGGGTCAGAGGACGGTGTGGATGAAGAACAAAAGCAAACTGATACCAAGAAGCTGATGCTTTAAAGACCTATGCTGGCAGTACAATTGCTATTCACATGTGAATCCAGGAAATGGGTACTCTTAGAAACTGATGCCGGAGAGTAAAACTTGACCGCTTCCTCCTAGACTAAATATAAGAGGGAGATGGGAAAGATGGCGGCATGAGAGGTGAGACAGAAACCTCCTCCCCAAATCACATATAACATATACATCTAATCCTGAAAGAGCAACAGTAAAGAAGGCTGCGCCAGACTGTCTACACCTGGGGAAACCAGAGGACCCCAAGGAAATGGGCACCAACACTGCTCCCCTGTGACCACCGCCATTACTGCAGGGGCTGAGTAGCTCCACCAAGTACAGCTTCTGGGCACTAGAGGGCACCTGGCTCAAAGGAACTTGGTTCAAAACAAAATTCCACAAACACCAGAAAGAGGACCAAGTGAAACTGAATTCATCAATCTCCCTGAAAGAGATTTCAAAATAAAAATCATAAATGTGATCACAGAGGTGCAGAAAAATATTCAAGAACTCGAGGAGGAATTCAGGAATGAGATACAAACATTCAAGAATATAGTATCTGAAATGAAACACACAACGGAGGGATTTAAAAGCATATTAGATGAAGTAGAGGAGACAGCAAATGAAATAGAAATTAGTGAAAAGGAATACAAAGAAACTGAGGCACAGAGAGAAAAAAGGAACTCTAGGAATAAAAGAATATTGAGAGAATTGTGTGACCAATCCAAACAGAACAATATTTGTATTCCAGAAAGAGAAGAGTGAGAAAAGGGATAGAAAGTGTCTTTGAGGAGGCAATTGGTGAAAACATCACCAGAGTGGGGAAGGAGATAGACCCTCAGGCCATGGAGGTGCACAGATCTCCCAACACAAGGGACCCAAGGGAGACAACATCAAGACATATAATAACTAAAATAGCAAAAATCAAGGACAAGGACAGACTATTAAAAGCAGCCAAAGAGAGAAAAAAGATCACGTACAAAGGAAAACCCATTAAGGTATAATCAGACTTCTCAGAAAAACCTTACAGGCCAGAGGGAGTGGCATGATATATTTAATGCAATGAAACAGAAGGGCCTTGAAACAAGAATACCCTACCAGGCAAGATTATCATTTACATTTGAAGAAGGGACTGAACAATTTCCAGATAAGCAAAAGCTGAGAGAATTTACCTCCCACAAACCACCTGTACAGTGTGTTCTGGAAGGACTGTTATAGATGAAAGTGCTCCTAAGGCTAAATAGGTGTAATCAGAGGAAATAAAACCACAGTAAAGATCGTAGACCAATTGCTAACTAAGCAGATGCAAAATCAAATCAACCACCACCAAAGTCAGTCAAGGGATAGATAAAGAGTACAGAATATGATACCTAATAGATAAATAATGGAAGAGAAAAAAAATAGCATACTAAGTGAGTTATGTTAGACTGTAAGATAGTAAGGAAGTTAACCTTGAACCTTTGGTAAGCATGAATCCAAAGCCTACAATGGCAATAAATACATAACTATTGATAATCACCCTAAACGTAAATAGTTTGAATGCACCAGTCAAAAGACTGGAGTCACTGAATGGATAAAAAACAAGACCCAAATATATGCTGCCTACAAGAGACTCACTTCAAATCCAAAGACATACACAGACTAAAAGTGAAGGGACAGAAAAAGATATTTCATGCAACTAATAGGGAGAAAAAAGCAAGGGTTGCAGTACTTGTATCAGACTTCAAAACAAAGGAAGCAACAAGAGACAAAGAAGGACATTACATAATGATAAAGAGGTCAAATCCAACAAGAAGATATAACCATTATAAATACATATGCACCCAACACAGGAGCACCTGCATATGCGAAACAAATACTAACAGAATTAAAGTGGGAAACAGAATTCAATATATTAATTTTAGGAGACTTCAACACACCACTCGCTCCAAAGGACAGATCAACCAGACAAAAAATAAGTAATGAGACAGACAGAGGCACTGAACAACACATTAAAACAGATGGACCTAACACACATCTACAGAACACTTCACCCAAAATCAGCCGGATACATATTCTTCTCAAGTGCACATGGACATTTTCAAGAATAGATCATATACTAGGCCACATACAGAGCCTCAGTAAATTCAAAAGCATTGAAATATTACCAACCAGCTTCTCAGATCACAAAGGTATGAAAGTAGAAATAAATTAAACAAAGAAAACAAAAAAGCCCACAAACACATGAAGGTTTAACAACATGCTCCTAAATAATCAATGGATAAATGACCAAATTAAAACAGAGATCAAGCAATATATAGAGACAAATGACAATAACTCAATACCCCAAAACCTGTGGCACGCAGCAGAGGTCATGCTAAAAGAGAAGTATATTGCAATACAGGCTTACCTCAGGAAAGAAGAACAATCTCATATCAATAGTCTAAACTCAGAATTAATGAAACTAGAAAAAGAAGAACAAATGAGGCCCAAAGTCAGTAGAAGGAGGGACATAATAAAGATTAGAGGAGAAATAAACTAGAGAATAATAAAACAATATTAAGAATCACTGAAAGCAGGAGCTGGATGTACGAGAAAATAAACAAAAGAGGTAAACCCCAAGCCAGACTTATCAAGAAAAAAGGAGATTCTACAAACATAAACAGATTCATAAATAAGAAAGGAAAAATCACTATGAACACCACAGCAATACAAAAAATTCTTAGAAAATACTATAAAAATTATAAGCTAAGAAACTGGATAACTTAGAAGAAATGGATAACTTTGTAAAAAAATAAAACCTTCCAAGGCTGACCCAGGAAGAAACAGAAAATTTGAACAGACCAATTGCCAGCAGTGAAATTGAATTGGTAATCAAAAAACTACCTAAGAACAAAATTCTGGGACCACATGGCTTCACTGCTAAATTTTATCAAACATTTAGTGAAGACCTAATACCCATCCTCATTAAAATTTTCCAGAAAGTACAAGAGGAGGGAATACTCCCAAACTTATTCTATGAAGCCAGCATCACTCTTAATACCAAAACCAGGCAAAGACACTACAAAAAGAGAAAACTACATACCAATATCACTGAGGGACATAGATGAAAAAATACTCAACAAAATATTAGCAAACCAAATTCAAAAATACATCAAAAAGACCATCCATCATGATCAAATAGAATTTATTCCAGGGACGCAAGGATGGTACAATATTAGAAAATCCATCAATGTCATACACCGCATCAACAAAAAAGGACAAAAACCATATGATCATCTCCACACATGTGAAAAAGCATTCAACAAAATTCAACATCCACTCATGATAAAAACTCTCCCGTTTTTGGAAACACATCCCGTGCTCAAGGATAGGAAGAATTAATATTGTCCAAATGGCCATCCTGCCTAAAGCAATCTCCAGATTCAATGCAATCCCTATCAAAATACCAAATGGGTACAGAGGGCAAGTACCTCAACATAATAATGACCATATATGACAAACCCAAAACCAACATCATACTTAACAGCGAGAAGCTGAAAGCTTTTCCTTTAAGATCAGAAACAAGACAAGGATGCCCATTCACCCCACTTTTATTCAACATAGTTCTGGAAGTCATATCCATGGCAATCAGGGAACACAAAGATATAAAGGCCTCCAGATTGGTAAGCAACAGGTTGAACTGTCACCATTTGCAGATGACATGATATTATACATAGAAAACCCTAAAGAATCCACCCCAAAACTACTAGAACTAATAACAGAATTCTGCAAAGTTTCAGGATACAAAATTAATACAGAGAAATCTGTTGCATTCCTTTATAGTAACGATGAACTAGCAGAAAGAGAAATCAGGAAAACAATTCCATTCATAATTGCATCAGAAATATAAAATATCTAGGAATAAACCTAATGAAGGAAGTTTCTCATGAGAGAAATTAAAGAAAATACCAATAAATGGAAACACATCTCATGCTCATGGATAGGAAGAATTAATATTGTCCAAATGGCCATCCTGCCTAAAGCAATCTTCAGATTCAATGCAATCCCTATCAAAATACCAATGACATTCTTCAACGAACCAGAGCAAAAAGTTCTAAAATTCATATGGAACCACAAAATACCCTGAATAGCTAAAGCAATCCTAAGAAGGAAGAATAAAGTGGGGGGGATTACTCTCCATGACTTCAAGCTCTACTACAAAGCCACAGTAATCAAGAAAACTTGGTACTGGCACAAGAACAGACCCATAGACCAATGGAACAGACTAGAGAGTCCAGATATAAACCTAAGCATATATGGTCAATTAATATATTATAAAGGAGCCATGGGCATACAATGGGGAAGTGACAGCCTCTTCAATAACTGGTGTTGGCAAATCTGGACAGCTACATGCAAGAGAATGAAACTGGATTATTGTCTAACTCCATACACAAAAGTAAACTCAAAATGGATCAATGAGCTGAGTGTAAGTCATGAAACTATGAAACTCTTACAAGAAAACATAGGCAAAACTATCTTGAAGATAAATATGAGCAACTTTTTCCTGAATGCATCTCCTCAGGCAAGGGAAACAAAATAAAAAATGAACAAATGGGACTACATCAACCTAAAAAGCTTCTGTACAGCACATGACACCATCAGTAGAACAAAAAGGCATCATACAGTATGGGAGAATATATTTGTAAAAGACATATCTGACAAGGGGTTATCATCCAAAATATAAAAATAACTCACATGCCTCAACTCCCCAGAAGCAAATACCCTGATTAAAAAATGGATGGATGATATGAACAGACAGTTTTCCAAAGAAGATATTCAGATGGCCAACAGGCACATGAAAAGATGCTCCACATCACTAATCATCAGGGAAATGCAGATTAAAACCACAATGAGATATCACCTCACACCAGCTAGGATGGCCATCATGGAAAAGAATAGGAACAACAAATGCTGGCGAGGAAGTGGAGAAAGGGGAACCCTCCTACAATGCAGGTGGGAATGTAAACTAGTTCAACCATTGTGGAAAGCAGAATGGAGGTTCCTCAAAAAATTAAAAATAGAAATACCATTTTACCCAGGAATTCCACTCCTAGGAATTTACCCAAAGAAAAGAAGTTCTCAGATTCAAAAAGACATATGAATCCCTAAGTTTATCACAGCACTATTTACAATAGCCAAGATATGAAAGCAACCTAAGTGTCCATCAGTAGATGAATGGATAAAGAAGGTGTGGTACATATACACAATGAAATACTATTCTGTCATAAGAAGAAAAAAATCCTAATATTGCAACAACATGAATGGAGCTAGAAGGTATTATGCTCAGTGAAATAAGCCAGGCGGAGAAAGAGTAGTACCAAATTATTTCCCTCATCTGTGGAGTATAACAACGAAGCAAAACTGAAGGAACAGAACAGCAGCAGACTCACAAACTCCAAGAAGGGACTAGTGGTTACCAAAGGGGGAGGGGGGGTGGGGAGTGAGTGAGAAGGGGATTGTGGGGTATCATGTGTGGTGCACATGGTGTCTGTAGTGTCATGGGAAGACAGTGTTCCACAGAGAAAACAAGTAGTGACTCTGTGGCATCTTACTACACTGATGGACAGTGACTGCAGTGGAGTGTTGGGGGGACTTGATAATGTGGGTGAATGTAGAAACCACGATGTTTTTCATTTGAAACCTTCATAAGAGTGTATATCAATGATCTTAGTTTAAAAAATGTTTAAAAAATATTAAAAAGAAAGAGACGGGCCAGAGAGGCTGGGCTGTTAGGCCTGCAGTTCTCAATAAAAACAGGTCTGTGCTTTCTCTTGCACTTTGTCATATACCATAGCATTAATTTGACTGTAATTAATATCAGCAAAGATATTAGAATACTAGTGTGGTACTGGAGTAGACATAAAATCCAAAGGTCAGGAATGTCGACTAAAAAAATCTCCTTATTTACATTCACTATTGCATGCAAACCACTGTCAAGGAATACAAAGCCTACAAATGACAGTCGACTTACCATATACTTATGTACTTATATTTCAAGGTGGCAGAACTCTAATTGAATATAAATTATGTATTATTAAAAACCATATGAGCTGCACCCACATGCATACACACAAAGGTACTTATGCCTTATTACTTTCTCTGCATGAGACTTCCTGAGATACTTCTTGATCTGAGATCTACTGGCTAAATTCTTTTTTATTAGAAGGGCTAAAATGTGCCTGTGCTTTGATATATACACTTGTTAGAGTGCAGACATAATAGATGATACTGCAATTTTATATTTATTTCTACATTCCTAAGGTTCCATGACTTTTAGAGCATGGATCACAAAGTAGAGATGTGTGAAGAGGAAAATGCATGTGCATGGGAACACATAATAAAATACCCTTTTACCCGTAGTAGCAGAAGGGTGGTGACCAAATTTCTGCTAGTGCTGTTTCCCCAGAAGAGCATGAAATTTATCTGGGTTTCTGGAGGGTAGTGGCCATCTGGTCCTATGGACACAGTAATGGATGCCTCACATCCAGAAGTTTTTCTTATTCCCCGGAGTTGGCCTAGAGCATCATTATACCAGATAGTATTGAAATTTGAGGTGATAATATCCAGCTTAAAACCCCTGTGGGGTTTTGTTTCATGTTATCATTTTGTTTTCTTCAGCTTTTTGTTAGTGTTCTTTTTAAGAGAAGAGACCGTGCATGTGCATACATAAAACCTCAGAGGCTTTTCTTAAGCCCATTCCTCACAGTGCTCAACAATTATTTCTCCCTTCTCGTCTAGAGTGTGTAATTCTAAGATGATCAAAGAAAAACTTGCCATCTGGATGTCATAAGAAAATAACTAGTTTGTGAGGCCTGCCTGCAGCCACCTGAACCACAGCAATCACAGTGGAGTCGGATACCACACATGGAATCAGTGCATCTGAGATGAAGATACCTTCAGGCTCATTCTTGTCCAACTGTTCTTCAGTATGACAGTCCTGTAGTCTCAGCTTGAAAATCAGAAGCGCTCTGCTTCCCTCCAAAGGCAGATTTGCTCTATGTGGACAGCTCTTTTAATCATGAAATTCTTTTTTCAATCTGAGTTGAAACTTTCTTCCATGGAACTTTGATAAGTTTGTTCTTGTCTAGCCACTGGAAACCACACTGAGCATAATGCCTTTATATTCAACATCTGAACTATTTGAAGGCAGGAATTATACGTACTCCAATTATAACTACTTAGTAAGCATTTATTCAATTATAAGTACCTCATAAATATTCTCTATTTTTTTTTAAATCAACCATTCCATCTATTACCTGGTTGCCAATCACTGATTTTGCCTTCTACACTCTCTGCTTGTCTTTTTAAAAATACTTTATCTTAAAAGTATTCTAGACTTACAAAAATATCACAAAGATAAGGGAGAGAGCTTCCACATACTATGCACACCCAATTTCCCCTATTATTAATCTTACATTAACATGGGGACATTTTTCACAATTAATGAACCTCTATTATTAGCTAAAATCCACACTTTATTCAGATTTCCTTAGTTTTTACCTATCATCCAGGATCACATCTAGATATAACATTACTTTAGGATCCTCTTGATTATGACAGTTTCTCTGACTTTGTTTTTGATAACTTTGATACTTATAAGGACTATTGTCAAGTAATTTGTAGAATGTCCTTCAATCAGGGTTGTCTGATATTTTTCTCATGATTAGACTGTGGTTCTGGGCTTAGGGAAGACCACTGAAGTAAAGTGACATTTTCAATGCATCATAACAAAAGTACATACTATTAACATGACATCACTACACATACTGACCTTGCTTTCCTGATGAGGTAATGTTCTTCAGGTTTCTCCACTGAAAAGTTACCCTCCTCCTACTCCCCTTCCATACTGCATTCTTTGGAAGAATGTCACTATGCCCAGCCCACATCTAAAGAGTGGAGTGTTAACACTCCATCCATCTTGAGAGTGGAGTATTAACATACTAAATAATTTAGAATTATTCTAAATAACATTCTAAATAATTTAGAATTAATTGCATGAGATATTTGTCTTTGCCCCCTATTTATTTATTTATTCATTCATTCATTTATGCATGCATGCATGCATGTATGGACCTGTGGATATTTATTTCATACTTTGGGTTATTATCCAGTACACTTTATTTATTTTGTTACTAGAATTGTTCCAGCTTTGCAATTGGGAGCTCTTTCAGTTGGGTCTTGTATTTCTTTGAAATACTCCCATCATTAAGGGTTTTGTTTGTTTGATTTTATTTGTTTGCTCAAGTACTTCCTTATGTTCAGGCACTTTAAGATTCACTGGGCTCATTTTGTATATTTCCTGGCCCATATCTAAAATCAGCCATTTCAAGTAGATGTTCTGTTTTGTTTTCATCTTTGTTCTTGTTTTTATTAGAGAATGGCATTAGAAACCAAGAACTGAGAGTTAGTTGTGCTCGTTGGTTTGGGAGTAAGATTGACTCTAGGTCCTTTCAGCTTACAGAGCACAAAAAAAGTGCACATACTTACTTCACTTATATGCATATCTGGAAACATTTCCATATGTTAATATCTGTACCTATATTAGCTTAACCTGAGTTCATATTGGTGGCCCCAATTCTAATCCAATACCACATGAATCATTCTAGCCCCTTCTCTTGCTTTCCTGTAAATTTTTACCCCAACATTGAAAAAGCTAGTCCCCATCATCCATCCATGATTTACCTAACTGTTCAACTCCAGTGTACTTGTACAGCAATATCAGAAATGTTAACCTATCCCCAAGAGAGAAACAATTTGATACAGTGCTTAGGCATGGTTTCTTTTGACTTTAGTCTTAGGGACTAAACTCATTTCCAAAGTTACTTAGATCAGAACCTATTTCCCCTTGCCCCATTCCATGAGGTTGTTTCATACTTCTGTGATACAGTTAAATTGTTTTATTAAGCTCTGCATTCTATCCTGGAAATCTCCCCAACATACTAATGATTTTTTTTATTTTGCATACATTAAGGTTCATTCATTGTTTTGGGAAGTTTTATGGGTTTTAATAAATTTAGAGAGTCCCATATCTACCATTATAATTTAATATAGAATTGTTTAACCATCTTAAAAGCATTCCCATGCTTCACCAAATCAGCCCTCCTCTGCTCCCGCTGAATACTTGGCAACAACTAATATTTTTATATTTCTATAGTTTTGCCTTCCCAGAATGTCATATATAATTGGAAACATGCAAGATGTAGTCTTTTAGACTATCTTCATTTATTTAGCAACATGCATTTAAGATTCAACCATGTCTTTTTATGGCTTGATAGCTCAATTTTCTAATTGATGAATAATATTCATTATATAGATGTGCCACATTTTATTTATCCATTCTCCTCTCAAAAGAGATTTTTGATTGATTTCAATATTTTGGTGATCATAAACAAAGCTACTATAAACAATAATATGCAGGTTTTGGATAGACAAAAGTTTTTACTCAATTGAGTAAATACCTAAGAGTGCAATCGTTAGATCATTCGCTAAGACAATGTTTTGGTAACTGAGAAACTGCTAAACCATCATCCAATGTGGCTGTATGATTTTGCATTCCCACCAGCAATGAATGAGGGTTCCTTTTGCTCTGCATCCTCACCAGAAATTTCTATTATCAGTTTTGGAGATTTCAGCTATTCTAACATGTGCCACAGTGGTATCCCATTCTTATTTTAACTTGCACTTCCCTAGTTACAAATGATGTTGGGCATCTTTTCATATCTTGTTTAACATCTATATATTTTCTTTAGTGAGGTGTCAGTTTAGATCCTTTGCCCATTTTAAAAATCAGATTGTATGAATTTTAAGATTTCTTTATATATTTTAAATAGAAATCTTTTATCAGATGTGTCTTGAAAATATTTTCTCCCCACCTGTGACTTGCCTTTTCATTCTCTTAACAGTGTCTTTTTCAGAGTAAACTTTTTAATTTTAGTTAAGTCCACCCTATATATATTTAAATATATATATATTTAACTTTCTTGAAAGGTGTAAGCTCTATGTTTAGATTCATTTTCTTGAACACTGATACCCAATTACACCAGCACTGTTTGTTAAAGACTATCCTCTCTCCATCGAATTGCCTTTGTTTCTCTGCCAAGAATCAATTGACTGTATTTGTTTTGGTCTATATTGACTATAATCTATCCCATTAATATAGTGTTTTATTCTATTTCATTAATCTACGTATCTATTCTCTCACAAATTCCATGCTATGTTGATTACTATTGCTTAATAGTAAGTCTTGAAATCTGTTGCTGTAAATTCATCAACTTTGTTCTTCAGTATTGTATGGGAATTTTTGGTGCCCTGTATTTCCATATAAACTTTAATTAGTCAGTATCTAAATAGATTGTCGGAATTTTAGTTGGGATTGCATTGAATGTATAAATCAAATAGGAAAGAGCTGACATCTTAACAATATTGAGTCTTCCAATCCATCAACACAGAGTATTTCTGTATTTAGTTAGGTATTCTTTATCTCATCAGCGTTTTGTGGTTTTCAATATATAGCTGTATATATTTTATTAGACTGTACCTGTTTAATCAATTATTTCATTTTTTGGTGCTATTGTAAATAGTACTTTTATTTCACATTTTAATTATTTATTGCTGGTATATTAAAAAAATAACTACTGTGTGTTGATCTTGCATCCTTCTAACATGCTATACCTGATTATTTCTTCTGGGATTTTTTTTTTTGGTTACTTCTTTGGGATTTCTACATAGATAATCATGTCATCTGTAAACAAGTACTTTCCAATCTGTATACTTTTCATTTCCTTTTATTGTGTTACTGCCTTAACTAGTACTTCCAGTATCAGGCTGAACAGGAGTGGTAAGAGTAGACATCTTGCTTTGTTTCAAATTTTAGAAGGAAACTAGCCAGTTTCTCACCATTAAGTATAATGTTAACTCTAGGTTTTTTGCAGATGTTCTTTATCAAGTTGAAGAAGTTCTCTTCCATTCATAATTTGATGACAGTTTTTATCATAAATGGGTATTTGATTTTGTCAAATGCTTTCTCTGCATCAATTGACATGATCACATAATTTTTCTTTTTTAGCCAGCTATGATGGCTCTTTGTTTTAAAAATATAGTACAAATTATCCTTCCATATAGAGTACAGTGTGAATATTATCTCCTTTGTTTCTACTAATATAAGTAGAATAGGTATTAATTTTCCAATTTTCCAATTTTTCCAAAAAAAATTTCCAATTTTCCAATTTTTCCAAAAAAATACTTCTCTGCTCTTATGAATTATTCATAATTCAGGTATCTTCGATTCTCTACTTACGCAGTTGGGCTTTTTTCCCTCAACATATGATGTTGTATTTATTATTAAATTTCATTGTAAGTTCACTCAACAAATATTCATTGGCAGCCTTCTTTGTATCTTTCTATTCTAGGTGTGGGGACCGAGCAACGGGCAAAACAGGCAATGTCCTCGGTCCTTGGTCTCATGGAGCTTGCATCCTGGTGGGGGTGACATAATATAAAAAATCACTTAACTATACACAACAGATCCTATTAAGTACTATGGAAAAATAGAGCAAGGTCTGGGAATATGTGGGAATACTGGAGGCTGAGAGGCTAGTTCCACAGTGTGGTCAAGTAGGGCATCCCACATGCAATGTGATTCTTGAAGAGTAAGTCAGTTTATTGAGATTTTCCTTTGAATCCTGACTTCCAACAAGTGTTATCCTTCACAGCTTCACATTATTAACAACAATCAACAAGACAAGGCCAAGGACAGAGTTTCATGGCCGTATTAGCTTTGAACTGCGTCAACTCAACTAACTGGGAACTACATTTCCCAGAATTCCTTTCCCTCTTGGTTCTGAGCTAAGACTGGCCACAGGAGAACTTAGGTGCGATTGGAAGGCAAAAGAGAAGAAGCTGTCATATTTAAGCTTGGTAGGTTGGTGTTAGGCTAGGTACCCTTGCAGCTCCCACAGATTGGTTGTGAATTTACTGGCTGACCTTGTTCCAGCAGCTGCCAGGCCCACAGCTCTTTCACCTTCAACTCCTGAGCCAGCTGCATGTTTGGGCCTCAGCTTCTGGTGCTACATACCTGCAACATCAGAATTGGAAACTTGGAGACTGAAACAGGATCCAAACCAGCCTCTGCACACATTCCGGTATGTCCTTGCTCTCCCCAATTCCCATCCACCTTTGTTTTCTGACTTCAGGCCCAGCAAAAGCATCAACCTTACATAAACACTTTAACCAGTACTCACAACTGTATGAGGTCAAATACCTATAATCAATGCTTTATTTCTTATCTTTCCCAGGAGTTCCACTTCTATAACTGAACCTTGATGGATACAGGGACCCACTATCAACTCCTTGCCTGCAACTATTTGAGAATCAACTTAGAGGAGATAATAATTCAACCACCATGAATTCATTTGTCTGTGCTATTATCTGTACCACATTTCTGCATATGATCTATAATGATATATCATAAAGAGATTTATAAAGACCTATCTAAAATCAAAACTATCATACCTATAGCTTTCCCTGGGCCTCCCACTCTTAAAAACATATTATAAAAAAAACAAATGAAGTTAATTTGTCATGATTCCTGCTGATCACCAATTCTATTTCCAAGAGCTGACAAGTTACCTGTTTAATAATTCCTTCCAGAATTTTGTAGGAAATTGCTGTCAGACTCACTACCCAGTAATTTTCAGAATTCATCTTTTCATTCTTTGACAAAAATGGCACCTCTCTGGTTCCCTGTGATTCTTCAGAGATTACTGGCAGTCTTTCTCTAATCACAGCTATAAATTTTTCCTGTACCCCAAGGATATAATTTGTCTGACCCTAGAGACTCGTATTAATTTAAAGCAGTTTGACATGCTCTTACTATTTCTTGTCAAGATTGTTACCAACTGTGGGCTAAGGTCTATTACCTACTCGTTTTAGCCAAGAGAAAACAAGTTGGGTGCAACCTATATAGAGGAAGCAGGGCTGCTTAGCATGTGGTATATTGTGGTGCTTCTCAAACGTTAATATGCATATAAATTACTCAGGATCTTGCTAAAATTCAGGGTTTTCTTTAACAGGTGTGGATAGGGCCTAAGATCCTGCATTTTAACAACTTCCCAGGGGTGGCAAGACTACTGCTCTTGCTGAGTAGTGAGGATATAGTGAGACAGAGGCACATTTCCTGGGAAGCTAATGAAATTACAAAGCCTATCACTTGCACTGCCTCCCCTGGGTATTGTAAGTTGCCAGGAGCTATAGAAATTTCTAGATGAATAGGAGGAAACCAGATTGCTTTTAAACTAACTTGTTTCTGAAGTAGGAGAAGGCAATGCAAAAAAATATGCAAGATATAAGTACAGATGGGGATTGAATATCCACATTGCCTTATTTATATCTTACGGATATATGCCCAAAGTTTGCAGTCTTAGCAATCTGTGCAAAGGGAGAGGCCCACCTAGGCAGAGTATTGTACAACTGTGGACTTTTCTATGTGGTGGGCAAATCCTAGGGTAACTCCCAATACTCCACACTTCCTATTATTAAGGTCTTTGTGTAAACTCCTCCCCTTGTGACTTGCTTCTAATCAATAGAATATAGCAAAGGTAATAGAAGGTCGCTCTCATGATTACATTACAGCAGACTGGAGAGAGAGACTGACTGACTCTCCCACTAGTCTTGAAAACATAGTCATGTGAACACATGTGAACTGCCTATGGAGAGAGCCACATGCGAGGGACCTGCCCGGCCTAGTCTAATCTAGTCTGTAGGGCCTCAGTCCTGCAGTGCCAGGGAGTTTAATTTGGCCAACAACCACATGATCTTTGAAGAGGACCCTGAACTCCGAAAAATAATATAGCCTGGCCTACACCTTGATTGCACTCTGGCAAAACTGAGCAGAGGATTCAGCTAAGCCATGCCCAAACTCATGACCCACAGAAACTGTGGGATATTAAATATGTGTTGATTCAAGCCACTAAATTTGTCGTAATTTGTTACACAGCAATAGAAAATTAATATAAAGCACCAAGCCACACTGGCACCCAGAAATTATTTATGCCATCATATGAGGCAATGATTCTTTTTCTGAGGGAGGCACATCCCCCAAGCCTAAGTTCTGACTCTAAAACAAAGTTCTTACTGTGCAAACCCTTAAGCTACCTCTCCTTCTCTTAGTCTGCCTTATGGTGCTTAAGAGTTTTCAGGGGACATCTTTAGGGACCTCCATGGAAGACTGTGCATAGACCACCGGAAAGACTGACTATATAATTTGTGAGGCCCACTGCAAAATGAAAATTTGTGTTCTCTTGTTCAAATATTTTTAAGAATTTTTAAAGAAATTCAGGATGGTGACAGCAGCGCATTAAACCAAGAGTGGTGCCCATCTAAGAGCAGGGCCCCATGCAAAAGCTCATGAAGCTGGATCTTCATACCGGGTTAGACATGCCTTGAGAAAAATATTTAAACTGAGCCCCCATGTCATCATCTGTAGAAAATGACATGCAGGAACTGGTAACACATATTGTTGTGAAATGTGTGTATGTGCAAATGCCTGGTCTAGTGTAGGTATTCTGTGAGAGATCTACATTGGAAAACCTTGAGCTGTTTCTGAGTCGGTGTGTCAATCTTTATGTTACTTGCCAATGTTTTTAAACTAATAAAGTGGGAAGAATGTGAAAGCAAGTAACAAGCCTCAAAAGAATCATCATCTTTTGGCTCTGCCTGTCACCGGTGTGTCTTTGGGCAACTGCAGCTCCCATATTACCTGTATGTAAAGAAACAAAGAATAAGGAAGGATGTGTGCGTTTGACTACAATGAGATAAAAATGAGCAAAGGGGGCATAGGGACGAAAAGAGGAAAGCAGGAAGGATGAAAAGCAATCTAGATCACTAAACCCATGTGGTGACACAGGGTTACGGGGGCGGAGAACACACAAAACAGAGTAAGAAAGAAGGAGGGGCCAGACATGGAAGAGCTGAGTCAGAAACTAAGCTGGCAGCAGGTCTGAGAAGAGATGCCCACAGCCCACACTGCTCTTTAGAGAAACGAGCTCATTTTTGTTATATACATACATTCCTTTTATATTCACAGCACAGAAAGAATAGGGCAACTTCTGGCACCTCAATGACAACTTAAGTTCAGGTTCCATTGGGAGAGAATTACATCTTCTCTTTAAAGGGAACATTATTTTCACAGTTTATTAACGTCAGTTCTATAAAGCTAAGTACCTGCATCTTCACCTGTGATAAAATCAAGTTGTATTTCTCATCTCTTACCTGTAACAAAATTACAGAAGAATGGTAATGAGAGTTTCAACGAAGGCTGAATATAAGAGGGAATTGAGGGAAGGGGATGGATTCGAATGAATTTTCGGAGTGTATGCACAGGACTTATTCCAAATGCAAAGCAGTGAGGAAAGTAAAACAGAAAAGCATAGTTATGTTTGACTTGATACAGGCTGAGGACACATACATTTAGGACTAAGGATTAAGGCATTTAATAAACTCTAGGAAAACAATTCTCAGTTGGAACCAAAATTCGATTCTGTCCAGACTGAATCTGATATTAATGTACTTCTCATAAAGGTGTCAGAATGTGTGATTGTTTTTGTTGGTTGTGAATATAAAATTAATGAGAATATAGAGAGTGCCTATGAGGTCATTTATCTCAAGATCTTAGCTGCTTTAGACAAATAAATCTCATAATACTCACTGGATGTGTGACAATGCATGGTAGCAGTGCAGTAGTTCTTTACCAGCATGTGATATATTCTTGAAATTTGTCAGATTCTCAACAAGCTAGTGGTGGTGGGGTTGGGTATTGGTGCAAGTGGTTGTGATGTAAGCAGGAGTGGGCGAGGTTGTACACTTAGAGATTTATCCTCTAGGGATTAATGGGTAGGTACTTGGTCCTCCAAACCATAGAGAAACTTACACTCTGTGCTTCACAAGTTTGCCTCTGCTGATGATCTTTCTGCGGTTGATCCTATTCCATAAGCAGGGCTCAACCCCTCCCCACCCACTGGCTGTCCCTGAAGAGGCCTTCACTCTGTGTGGATAGAAACAGGAGGAAACAGCTTTCAATCACTACATGAAGGAACTTATCAGCCAGTGTTGTTCAATATAGAATGGGTTATCTTACCAAGAGTTGATTCTCCTGCCCCCAGGAACACCCAGGGCATTCATTGGCACAGAAGTGGATGGTTATGGCTGGACTAGATGAGCATTTCCCATCTATAACTTAATGAAATTTGCAAATTATTTTAAAAAATCAAAGATAAAGAAGCAGATTGGATGGAAAAATTTGCAAGAGACAAAAGAACCTATAGATCCAGTGAGAATGAATCTTGATAAATTAGGATGTAATTCTTCGTTTAAGGTATATACCATGGGTATTCAACCAAATATAATTGTTAAACAAAATAAAACCTAATGAAAATAGGCTTTCCATGAGAAAATATGCATTAACAACAAGGGTTTAATTACTGTCCTTTAAAGAATTACTACAGAAAGGTCATTGCTTTATTGACTAGTCAGTGGTTCAGCTGGAATGACTTACTTCCTTTTCTTGTCTTGCTACCCTTTTTGAAAGCAGTTTCATTTTAAATTAAGGTGGGAATGCATAGATAGCTTTTACTGACCTGGCTTCCTTTCCCCTCTCCCCAGTTCTTAGTTCCCAGGTTCATTTTTATGCATCTCATGTGGAAGATTAATTTTTTAAATACCACATTTCGCTACACTGGGATTATGATAAATAGAAATGTAGAATGCTTTGTGTACTCTGCAAAACATTAAAATGATAGAAAATATGACTTAGAGAGAACAAAAGGCATAATAATGCTTCCTGTAGCCTATTACCTGCTTTCTCCCAATCCTCCCCACCTCCTTCTTACCAATTATTGAGGTGGGCCCCAACCTAAAGCTCTAGGGGCTGGGTGGCAAATAGTTAGTGTAAAGTGGGGTGAAAGGAAAGGGAGAATTATTGAGAGCAGGTAAAGGCACACCATTGGACTACAAGGAATAAGGTAAATTGTTTTTCAAGAAGAAGAGAATGTGAGACTTTTCTTCAGGATAAGAAAAATGCCAGAGACTTTTGGTTTCAGCTACTGTATGTAAAGAGCTTAGAAATCATGATTCCCATGCTTACAGCAAATAAAAAGGCTAATCAAATTAGAAATCAACAATTATTTTTAGACCAATCAAGAGAATTGAGGTTGCAGGGCAAATCACAACCCCAAAATCTATAAGGACAGAGAATCACAGCCAAGAACAGTTTAACTGGAGCAAAAGCTGCTAGAGCCATAAACTCCTAGAAACACCTTAACTGCATATCACAAAGTGAAAGAAGCCAGCCTGAAGAGGCTACAGAATCTATAATTCCAACTGTACGATAGTCTGGAAAAGGAAAAACTACAGAGATATTTGAAAAAAGTCAGTGGCTTCCAGGGGTCAGAAGGGGTCAGGGAGGGATGAATAGAGAAGCACATAGACTTGCTAGGGTGATTCAACTATTCTCTGTGATACTATAATGGTGGATTTATGACATGTTTTTCAAACCCGTATGACATATTGCACAAAGAGTAAACCTTAACATACACAAATTATTTTTAATGAATCATTTCAGAGTTCAGCAGATCCAAGGAAGTGATAGAGACTGTGACAAGATAATCTAAACATATTACAAATGTATGAAAAAAAATTCACTGAATATGGTTGTGGGAAATGATGCTGGCCTAGGTCATTTTGGAAAAGAATGGAATCCATAAGACTAAATGAAAAAGGAAGTGCCCATGAACGCTGTGCTCTAGCTGATAAAGTTATTTCTCACAGGGGTACAAGTCAGTGATTCTGACCCAATGTACACGTATGCCAGAACTGAACAATTAGGTAAATGAGTGGCAGATGGTGGAAGCCAGGTTTCCCACTGCTGGAGTGGGATTTAGAGATAAGCAAGAGTAAGCTAGAATGATTCATGTGGCAATGGATTAGAGTTAGAAGCGTCAGTAAGAAATTTTGTTTAGTTTAATAAAGATAAAGATGCTTATCTAAAAAAAAGATGTTTATCTATAAAAATAATTAGTATACACACACATTTCTTTGCTACATCTACAGAACAGCCTAAATGAAACAAACATACCTAGTACCCAGATCTTACTTTCTGGTATTATTCTCCAACAACAAGAATCCAGGCTCTTTGGAGGAATGGCTGATTCTAGGACTCAGGCAAGAAACAAACAAGATGAGCCTGGAACATCCTATAGTGCCAGAAAGAAAAAGAAACAGAACACAAAAAAGCCCCAGATTGATGGGGATATGCCAACTGAACACAGAAACCAAGTGAAAGAGCTCCCTTTGGCCAACAACATAACAATTAAAACAACAAATAAAGTTGTATTAGATTATAAACCAAAGTATAATATAAATGTCCATGAATTCATACAGATATAAATTATTTAATATATTAATAAATGGAGGATAAAAGACATATCCCAAATAATTTACACAGATACTCTGTCCGAAAGGATGTAGACTGTAACTCCCCATTCCTTAAGTGTGGACTGAGAACAATGACTTATTTTCAAGGGAATAGTATGAAAGAAAAGAAAGGGGAAAAAAAGGGACCTTTACTGAACTGGGTGAAAAATCCCAGTTCAGACAGGCGATCGAGGTCAACATCAACAATGAGAAATCATGTTAATAATACATATTCTCAATATGACAAAAATGGCACTTTACCTCTGTTACTTCCTCCCCCTAAAAAGCACAACTCCTACCTAATCATGAAACACATCAGAAAAATCCAAATTGAGAGACATTCTACAAAATGCCTGACCAGTACTCCTCAAAACTACCAACGTCATCAAGAAAAGGGAGCAACTGTCACAGTTAAGAGGAACCTAAGAAGGGATAACCACTAAATGTAATGTGGTATTCTAGATAGGTTCTTGGAAAAGAAAAAAGACACTACTTAAAAACTAAGGAAATATGAGTAAAATATGAGCATCAGTTAATAATGATGAATCAATATTACTTCATTTATTATACCCTAATATTAGATGTTAAAAGGGCAACTGTATATAGGAGTATATAGAAACTCTCTGCACTATCTTTTCAATTGTAAAGAAGATCTAAAACAGTACTAACAATAAAACCAATCAAGATGAATTCCAGGTTCAGGTTGATTAGTAAACATAAATTCTGGGTTCCATTCCTATCCATGTTATCAATTTATTTCATGACATAGAGCAATCAGCTGTTTCTTGGTTTATGCAACAATAGTAGGGAAATAACAACAGTCAATGACAAATCTATATCCAAACTCTGTTTTAGGTAAAACACTATGTTCTTAGGACTGATTCAGGATGGTGGCATGAGAGGTGAGACAGAGAACTCCTTCCAAAAAACACATACAGTATGAAAATATAGTTAATACAACTAATCCTAAAACAGGAGAGAAGGCTGCACCAGACTGCAAACACCTGGAGAACAGAGCAGACCTCACGAAACTGGGTAATGTACCAAAGCCTTGATCCAACAGAACCCAAGACCTTCCCCCACCCCAGCTCACCAGCAGGAGGAAGGGAAACAGAGCGGGGAGGAGGTGGAAGCCTAAGACTGCCTAACACCCAGACATGGAGATATGCTTTGGAGCACAAACCTACACTGTGTGGTACTCTGGAGGTTGGTGGGGTTGAGAGCTGGGACAGGTGGAGTGCTTGAGAGACTGAGATTCTGGCCATTTGTGGAGAACAGGGATCCACGCCCGGATGCTCTGTGTCAGAGGAAAGGCAGGCAGTCTGAGAGGCTTCCTACCAGTGAAAGGGCTGCTAAAGGGGCAGGGTTTGCACGGAGCTTGCTGCAAGGGAGAAGGGATAGATGGACAAAGTTGTCTGGGCATACTCTGGCCAGCAGGTTGGGAACTTTCAGGCACTTCAGGGGCTCTATCCCCCTGGCGGCCTATGCAGCCCCGAGGCCCCCCACTGTGACACACAGCCTGCTGTGCCTTCCTCCTGGCCTGCCGGCACCAACTGGCAAACCGGCAGTAACTGCACTGGCATCAGGCCAGCCAGAGGGAGGCCCCACCTACAACAGCTAGAGACGCAAAGAACAGAGGCTTACACCTGTGTGATCGGCCCACTGGTCTGACACTGGAGATAGGCATTGCAGCCAGGAAGCAGGAAACAGCTCTTTCCTCACCTAAGGCACCAGCTCCACTCCCCTGCAACCCCCAAACTCACCCTAGAGACTGAGCAACTCCAGAGACTAGAGCTTCTGGGTACTAGAAGGCACCACATAGAAATATTGAAATGTCAAAGGAAACTGGTACAGACGAAAATCTCACAAACCCCAGAAAAAGGGCCAAATGAAAGTGAACTCACAAATCTTCCTGAAAGAGAGTTCAAAATAAAAATCATAAACATGCTGATGGAGATATAGAAAAATATTCAAGAACTCAAGAACAAATTTAAGATGGAGATTCACTCATTAAGAAATTCCATATCTGAAATGAAACATATAATGCAGGGATTTAAAATCAGAATAGGTGTAGTAGAAGAGACAGTAAATGGAATAGAAATTAGAAAAGAGGAATACAAAGAAGCTGAGGCATGGAGAGAAAAAAGAATCTCTAAGAATGAAAGAATATTGAGAAAACTGTGTGGTCAATCCAGATGGAATAATACTCATATTATAGGGGTACCAGAAGAAGAGAGATAAAAAGGGATAGAAAGTGTCATTGAGGAGGTAATTGCTGAAAACTTCCCCAATCTGGAGAAGAAGATAGTCTCTCAGGCCATGGAGATGCACAGATCTCCCAACAAAAGGGACCCAAGGAAGACAACATCAAGACACAAAATAATTAAAATGGCAAAGATCAAGGATAAAGACAGACTTTTAAAAGAAGCAAGAGAGAGAGAAAAAATCACATAAAAAGGAAAACCCATCAGACTATCATCATATTTCTCAACAGAAACCTTACAGGACAGAAGGGAGTGGTATGATAATATTTAATGCAATGAAAAAGAAGGGCCTCAAACCAACAATACTATACCCAGCAAGGATATCATTTAAATTTGAAGGGGGGATTAAACAATTTTCAGATAAGTAAAAGCTGAGAGAATTTACCTCCCACAAACCACCTCAACAGTACATTTTAGAGGGACTGCTATAGATGGAAGTATTCCTAAGGCTAAATAGATGTCACCAGGGGAAATAAAACCACAGCAAAGTAGAACAATTAATTACTAAGCAGATGCAAAATTAAATAAATTACCCCCAAAGTCAAACAAGGGATAGACAAAGAGTAAAGAATATGATACCTAATATATGAGAATGGAGGTGAAAGAAAAAGATGAAAAAAAAACCCTTAGGTTGTGTTTGTCATAGCATACTATGTGAGTTAAATTATGCTGTTAGACAGTAAGGGAATTACCCTTGAACATTTGGTAACCATGAATCAGAAGCATGCAATGGCAATAAGTACATACCTATCAATAATCACCCTAAATGTAAATGGCATCAATGCACCAATCAAAAGACACAGAGTCACAGAATGGATAAAAATACAAGACATGTCTATATGCTGCCTACAAGAGATTCACTTCAAACCCAAAAGACAAGTATCAAATGATCTCACTCATATGTGGAGTATAAGAACAAAGAAAAAAAAACTGAAGGAACAAAACAGTAGCAGACTCACAGAACCCAAGAACGGACTAATAGTTACCAAAGGGAAAGGGACTGGGGAAGAAGGGCGGGAAGGGAGGGATAAGAGGGTAAAAGGGGTATTACGATTAGCAGATATAGGGTGGAGGGGCACGGGGAGGACTGTACAGCTCAGAGAAGACAAGTAGTGATTCTCATCTCACTACACTGATGGAAAGTGACTATAATAGGGTTGGTGAGGGGGACCTGATGAAGGGGGTAGTTTAATCATCACAATATTGCTCATGTAATTGTAGGTTAATGATACTAAAATAAAATAAATTGTAAAAAAAAGAAAAAACAACAACAACAAAAAAAACACAAAGACATACACCGACTGAAAGTAAAGGGATGGAAAAAGATATTTCATTCAACTAATAGGGAGAAAAAAGCAGGAGTTGCAGTACTTGTATAAGACAAAATAGACTTCAAAACAAAGAAAGTCACAAGACAAAAGGAAGGACATTACATAATGATAAAAGGGTCAATCCAACAGAGGATATAACCATTATAAATACATATGCACCCAACACAGGATCACCTACATATGTGAAACAAATACTAACAGAATTAAAAGGGGAAATAGAAGGTAATACATTCATTTTAGGAGACTTCAACACACCACTCACTCCAAAGGACAGATGAACCAGACAAAAAATAAGTAAAGTGACAGAGGCACTGAACAATGTATTGGAACAGATGGACCTAACAGACATCTACAGAACACTCCATCCAAAAGAAACAGGATACACATTCTTCTCAAGTACACATGGAACATTTTCAAGAATAGATCATATATTAGGCAACAAAAAGAGCCTTAGTAAATACAAAAAGATTGAAATTGTATGAACCAAGTTCTCAGATCACAAAGGTATGAAACTAGAAATAAATTACAGAAAGAAAATTAAAAATCCCACAAACATATGGAGGCTTAATAACATGCTCAAAAATAATCTATGGATCAATAACCAAATAAAAACAGAGATCAAAGAATATATGGAGACAAATGAAAACAATAATTCAACACCACAAAATCTGTGGGACACAACAAAGGCTGTGCTAAGAGGGAAGTATATTGCAATACAGGCCTACATCAGGAAAGAATAACAATCCCAAATGAACAGTCTAAACTCACAATTAATGAAACTAGGAAAGGAAGAATAAATGAAGCCCAAAGTCAGTAGAAAGAGGGACATAATAAAGATTAGAGCAAAAATAAATAAAATCGAGAAGAATAAAACAATAGAAAGAATCAATGAAAGCAGGAGTTGGTTCTTTGAGAAAATAAACAAAATAGATAAACTCCTAGTCAGACTTATCAAGAAAAAAAGAGAGTCTACACACATAAACAGAATCAGAAATGAGAAAGGAAAAATCACTACAGAAACCATAGAAATACAAAGAATTATTAGAGAATACTATGAGAAATTATATGCTAACAAACTGGATAACCCAGAATAAATGGACAACTTTCTAGAAAAATACAACCTTCCAAGGCTGACCCAGGAAGAAACAGAAAATCTGAATAGACCAATTGCCAGCAAAGCAATTGAAATGGTAATCAAAAAACTACCTAAGAACAAAACTCCTGGACCAGATGGCTTTACTGATGAATTTTATCAAACATTTAGTGAAGACCTAATACCGATCCTCCTTAAAGGTTTCCAAAGAGTGGAAGAAGAGGGAATACTTCCAAACTCATTCTATGAGGCCAGCATCACTCTAATACCAATACCAGGCAAACACATCACAAAAAAAGAAAATTACAGACCAATTTTCCTGATGAACATAGATGCAAAAAATCTCAACAAAGTATTAGCAAGCTGAATTCAAAAATGCATCAAAAAGATCATCCATCATGATCAAGTAGGATATTTTCCAGGGATGCAAGGATGGTACAACATTCGAAAATCCATCAACATCATCCAACACATCAACTAAAAGAAGGACACAAACCACACGATCATCTCCACAGATGCTGAAAAAACATTTGACAAAATTCAACATCCATTCATGATAAAAACTCTCAACAAAATGGGTATAGAGGGCAAGTACCTCAACATAATAATGACCATATATGACAAACCCACAGCCAATATTACACTTAACAGTGAGAAGTGGAAAGCTTTTCCTTTAAGATCAGGAACAAGAAAAGGATGCCCACTCTCCCTACTTCTATTCAACATAGTGCCTGAGGTCCTAGCCACAGCAATCAGACAACACAAAGAAATAAAAGGCATCCAGATTGGTGAGAAAGAAGTTAAACTGTTCCTGTTTGCAGATGACATGATACTGTACATAAAAAACCCTGAAGAATCCACTCCAAAACTACTAGATCTAATATCTGAATTCAGCAAAGTTGCAGGATACAAAATTAATATGCAGAAATCTGTGGCATTCCTATATATTAACGATGAACTAGCAGAAAGAGAAATCAGGAAAACAATTCCATTCACAATTGCATCAAAAAGGAGAAAATACCTAGGAATAAACCTAACCAAGGAAGTGAAAGACCTATACCCTGAAATCTACAAGACAGTCATGAGAGAAATTAAAGAAGAAACCAATAAATGGAAACATATCCCATGCTCATGGATAGGAAGAATTAATATTGCTAAATGGTCATCCTGCCTAAAGCACTCTATAGATTTAATGCAATTCCTATCAAAATACCAACAGCATTCTTTAACAAACTAGAGCAAATCATTCTAAAATTCATATGGAACCCCATAAGACCCCGAATAGCCAAAGCAATCCTGAGAAGGAAGAATAAAGCAGGGAGGGATTATGCTCCCTTGACTTCAAGCTCTACTACAAAGCAACAGTAATCAAGACAATTTGGTACTGGCAAAAGAACAGACCCATAGACCAGTGGAACATACTAGAGAGCCCAGATATAAACCTAAGCATATATGGTCAATTAATATACGATAAAGGAGCCATGGATATACAATGGGAAATGACAGCCTGTTCAACAGCTGGTGTTGGCAAAACTGGACAGCTACATGCAAGAGAATGAAACTGGATTATTGTCTAACCCCATAAACAAAAGTAAACTCGAAATTGATCAAAGACCTGAATGTAAGTCATGAAACCAAAAAACTCTTAGAAAACATAGGCAAAAATATCTTGAATATAAACATGAGCAACTTTTTCCTGAATGCAACTCCTTGGGCAAGGGAAACACAAGCTAAAATGAACAAATGGGACTACATCATGCTAAAAAGCTTCTATACAACAAAGGACATTATGAGCAGAACAAGAAGGCATCCTACAGTATGGAAGAATATATTTGTAAATGACATATCTGACAAGGGGTTAACATACAAAATATATAGAGAACTCATACTCCTGAACACCTAGAAGGCAAATAACCCTATTAAAAATGGGCGGGGGATATGATCAGACAATTCTCCAAAGAAGAAATTCAGATGGCCAATGTGTACATGAAAAGATGCTCCACATCGCTAATTATCAGGGAAATGCTAATTAAAACCACAATGAGATATCATCTCCCACCAGCTAGGATGGCCATCATGGAAAAGAATAGGAACAACAAATGATGACAAGGAAGTGGAGAAAAGGGAACCCTCCTACACTGCTGGTGGGAATGTAAACTAATTCAACCAGCATGGAGGTTCCCAAAAAAAACTCAAAATAGAAATACCATTTGACCCAGGAACTCCACCTAGAAATTTACCCTAAGAATGTAGTTTCCCAGTCTCAAAAAGACATACACACCACTATGTTTATCGCAGCACTATTTACAATAGCCAAGAAATGGAAGCAACCTAAGTGTCCATCAGTAGATGAATGGATAAAGACGATGTGGTACATATACACAATGGAGTATTATTCAGCCATAAGAAGAAAACAAATCCTACCATTTGCAACAACATGGATGAAGCTAGAGGGTATTATGCTCAGTGAAATAAGCCAGGCAGAGAAAGACAAGTACCAAATGATTTCACTCATCTGTGGAGTATAAAAACAAAGCAAAATCTGAAGGAGCAAAACAGCAGCAGACTCACAGAACCCAAGAATGGACTAACAGTTGCCAAAGGGAATGGATCGGTGGGGTGTGGGGTGTGGGAAGGGAGGCTAAGGGAAATAAGGGGCATTACAATTAGCAAACATAATGTAGTTTGGGGGGCTTGTGGAAGGCAGTATGGCACAGAAAAGACAAGTAGTGACTCTACAGCATCTCACTATGCTGATGGACAGTGACTGTAATGGGGTATGTGGTGGGGACTTGATAATAGGGGGAATCTAGTAACCACAGTGTTGCTCATGTAATTGTATATTAATGATACCAAAAAAAAAAACTGTGTGCTTAAATGATAAAAAAAAATCCCATAGGAGACAGTGACTGCGCTCAAAAAAAAAATCTTCCTATTGTCCAGATGAGAGGGTAAAAAGACATACACATGAAAAGGCAAATATTAAATAGGGCAAAACACAGTAAAAAAAAAAGGGAATATAAGTGCTATGAAAGTTCAGAAAGATTGATGTATATTTGAGCAATCAGATCATAAGTCATAGAGAAACTAGTACAAGATTCAGAAAGGTGGAAGACAGAGAGGACAGAGATGTGATCCGCCCAGAGCAAAAAGCAATCGGAATGGAATGGAGAATAGCCCTGGAAATTCAGATGGGAGCAATTGAGAATCTTAAAGTCAGTGTAAGAAATATGGACATCATGTCCACTTGCAATGTTCCCAAAATTCTGACCAGTGAGGCAGAAAACATAATTATGATATGATCACCATTAAACATTTGGTGAATTTAATGCAAATATTAATAACTTTAATAATGTATCTTTAGTCACCAAAGGTCAAGATATTTATCAAATACAGTGTCACCTAACTTTTAGCAATTCTGGAAAGTAGCAAAAGAATGAACTAAAAATTCATTAATGAGAGAATAGAAAATAGACTTTCTAAGATATATCTAAGACTAAAATCTGAGTTTCCAGAGTCTTATATAAGAGAGGTTTTCTCTTGTTTCTGCTGCATCATCTGGTATGTAACCCTTGAATGCCCTTTAAAAGGCTTGAGAAACTGAAAAAATTCTACTGGATTTATTTTCACAGACAGTGGGCCTGTATGGGGAAAGAAACACAAACTAGGTGAGAAAACTATGCAATCAATTTGATTGAATATTGAACTATCTTGTTATTTTTGCATTTTATTTATGTAAATATCTATTTCTATACATTGCAGAATAGAATACTATTTTAGATTGGGATCCTTTTTTTTTCTCATATTACAAATAAACCAGGTTCAGGGGATGACCTATTTTCATTTTTCCTTTAAAAGCTTGAAAGGGAAAAGTACAACATCTGAATGGACACACTAGTTAATGAATACCACACTTTACCCCACTTATATTCTCCAACACCCAACACTAACTCCAACACAATCTTTTGGTAACTTGCCCCCCCAAAAAAACCTAATATTTATATAAATATTTACTGTGTCCCAGGTGCTTCACATACATTATTATCTTTTGACTTGGGACTTCATAGCCATGATAAAACATATCATGATTTTATTTTTACAGATATGGAGGCTTGGAATAGTTACATGATCTGCCTGAGATCAGATGCCTGAGAAAGGACATGACTCCCTAGGTTTATCACCAAAGCTTAATTTCAAAGCAGCAAAGAATTCATCTCAAAAATGTGCTGCTGTATGGACAGGGACTTTTAAATACTGCTGCTCTATAGGCGTTTTTGTTTCATTTCATTTGATTTCAGCAATTCAGCAAATATACTTTTCTACAGGCAGTTCGCCAGGAGAAGGAAATGGCTTCATACTAGAAGGTCAGAGGTTGTTGCAGCAGCAATTAAGATGGGATTCTGCTTATAGCATTAACACACTGCCTACTCAGACTCCAGGACGGGTTTTATCAGGGGTGTGTGTAGTGGGTAGCCAGCAGGGGCAGATAGATGGGGATACAGTTAGAATGAAGAAGCCTATGTTGTGGTAGCTCAGGCTCAAGCCCTACCAGTAGTATGGCTCTTAATTTCTTCTTGATGATTAAGCTCTAATTCAGGGACTAGTTCAGTAAGATACTGACCTAGATGCCTAGAAAACTCCTTGGTATATCCACCTACAAAACTCCCTGGTACCTTGGCTCTCTGGCCTACACCCCCAGGGATCAAGAATGGCTTTCTTTCTGCCTTCCTTCTCAGGTGTAATTATTTCCAGAGCCACAACCCTCCAGTAAAGTCTGAACCCGAAATTCAGGCTCTGCTACTTATCCATCCATTGACAACTACCAAACCAGCCACCATCAATATGATTCCACCTAACACTGATTTTCCACCCAGATGTTCTCATATCACTTCACACTACCTTCTCACTGTTTGTCAGCCCACTTCCTGCAACCCTAACACCCATGTGTGATTGACTTCAAATGGCAAAACTAAGAGAGAATTGTTTAAAATTGGTTTAAAATTTAAGTTCTGAAGGAAACAACCCTATAATGTCTCATATTTAATCCCACAGGGTGTATTTGTACATGTGTGATTTTTTAAAAAATACTTCTTTTAAGATAATTTCCCTCCATTTTAAGATGGCAGAGTAGGAAGTCCAGGCAGAAACCTCCTCCCACACACACAGCAAGGAAGCAACTACAGCAAATACAACTGACCCTGAAATGACCTGAGAACTGCCGAGCAGACCACCTGCACCTGGGGAGGAGACCATCCAGAGAGGCGGAAAGGGGCAGAGCCACAGCTGAGCAGGACCCAAGCGCTTCCCCCATCCCATCCCACAGACGGGAGGAAGAGGTAAAGGACAGGAAGGGAATAGGTGCCCAGGAATTCTGCACACCTGGCCCTGGAGATCTGCTCCGGGAGCACAAGTCCACATTGCCTAGGGTTCTGGTGATTAGCAGGGCTACACACCAGGGGCAGTTGGAACAGTTTGGAGGCTGAGACTCCAGCCACTTATGGAGAACAGGCACGCTCCACTGGTCCCACTGAGACCCAAAGCAGAGGTGGCAGCTTGAAAGGCTTGCCAGCAGTGGAAGGGGAGCCAGAGGTGTGAGGGTTGGACAGAGCTCTCTCCATGGAAGAAAGTGCAGGTAGACATACCACCCCAGCCCTCCCATGGCCCAACAGATTGGGAACTCTTGGGAGCCCCAGATGTTCCATTCCCCTCCCTGGCTGCCCTGCCCTGAGGCACTTCCCTGCACACCACTGGCAGGCCAGGCCACTTGGCCCAGCAGCATCAGACTTTGCTGCCTGGCAGGGAGAAGGAGGCTTTCCCAGTTTTCTCAGCTCTGCCTCAGCCCAACTGGGGAGGCGCCTGCGGGAGCCAGCTCTAAGAGCTCCTTCCTCCCCTTGGGCTGCCAAGCCTGGTGCTGCATGCCTCACCACCACCAGGGGGCACCCGTGCAATTCAATGCTGCAGCACATTCTATGCCCACAGGACTCCCTGAGCCCTGCCCTGCCCGGGAATGTGCAACCACCCTGCCTTGCTGCAGGGTGTACCTGCCATCACTTTGAGGCAGGCAGAGGGTGGTCCTGCCCACAATGATCCCAGCAGAAGCCACTGCTCTGATCACAAAGTGCCAGCTAAGGCAACCTGCCAGCCCCAGTGGACTGAGACCACTGCCAGCAGACAGACAGAAAGGTGGCCCCGCCCATTGCCCACCAACAGCAACTGGGGCTCCCCTGCAAAGGAAAACTAGGCACTGGATAGTAAAGAACCTTGAGCTTCTGGGCACACCTTTTCATAAATTCATAACTTTCTAGACCAGGAAGCATAGCAGATCCATCTAACACAAAGGAAGAAGTACAGAAACCCTAACAAAATGAAGAGGTAGAGGAATTTGTTCCAAACAAAACTACAGAATAAGACACCAGAAAGAGGACTAAACAAAGTGGAAATTACAAATCTTCTTGATAAAGATTTCAAAGTAAAAGTCATAAATATGCTCATGGATCTGCAGAAAAGTATTGAAGATCTCAGGGAGGACTTCAACGAAGAGATACAAGACCTGAAAAAGAGCCACTCAGAGCCCAAGAACACAGTAAATGAAATGACAAGTACAGTAGAGGGAATGAGTAATAGATTGCTGCAAGCAGAGGAGATAATCAATGAGATGGGAATTAAAGAATAGGAATACAATGAAGCTACAGAGAAAAAAGAGAGAGAAAAGGATCTCTAGAATGAAAGAATGATAAGAGAGCTTTGTGAGCAATCCAAACAAAACAATATTCACATAATAGGGGTTCCAGAAGGAGAAAAGAGAGACAAAGAGATAGAAAGTCTCTTTGAGGAAATAATTGTTGAAAATTTCCCCAACCTGGGGAAGGAAATAAACATACTGGTCATGGAAACAGAAAAATCCCCTAACAAAAGGAATCCTAGGAAGACAATAATAAGACATATAATAATTAAAATGACAAAAATTAAGGATAAGGAGAGAGCATTGAAAGGAGCCAGAAATAGAAAAAAAGATTACTTATAAAGGCAACTCCATCAGGCTATCTGCACATTTCTCAGCAGAAAATTTACAGGCCAGAAGGGAGTAGCATGAAATATTTAATGTACTGAAACAGAAGGAACTTCAGCCAAGAATCCTCTACCCAGCAAGATTATCATTCACATTTGAAACAGAGATTAAACAATTCCCATATGAACGAAAGTTCATGGAGTTTATAACCACTAATTCAACATTACATACCCTGTAAAAGGACTGCAGTAGAAGAAAACGTTCCTAGGGCTAAATAGTTTTCACAAGTGAAAATAAACCCGAAATAAAGGTAGTAGACCAATTAATTACTGAGCAAGTACAAAATTAAAACAAAAGTAGTAAAACCAACTATAAGCAAAATCAGTCAAGGGATACAAAGTGCAGATTCTGACATCTAATACATAAAATGTGGAGAAGGAAGAAGAAGAAAAAATAAAAGTGGAGAGGAAGAAGAAAAAATAAAAGAAGTAGTTTTAGATTGTGTTTGAAATAGAATAATCACCAACCTAATATGGATTATTATACAATCAGGAGCCTATCCTTGAACCTTATGGTAACCATGATCTAAAGCCTATAATAGATAAACCAAAGAAATTAAAACAAAGATTTAAAAAAAGAAATCCAATCACAACACTAAAGAAAACCTACCAATAACAAGAGAATAGTATAAAAGAGGAAGGATAGAACAGAGAAGAACTATAAAAACACCAGAAAACAATTGATGGCAGTAAGTACATGCCTATCAATAATCACCCTAAATGTAAATGGACTGAATGCACCAATCAGAAGACACCGAGTGGAAGAACGGATAAAGAAACAAGACCCATCTATATGCTGTCTACAAGAGACTCATTTCAGACCCAAAGACATACACAGACTAAAAGTGAAGGGATGGGAAAAGATATTTCATGCAAATAATAGGGGAAAAAACCAGGAGTACAAGTACTCTATCCAACAAAATAGATTTCAAAACAAAGAAAGTAACAAGAGACAAAGAAGGCTATTACATAATGATTAAGGGATCAGTCCAACAAGAGGATATAACCATTATAAATATTTATTCACCCAACATAGAAACACCTAACTATGTAAAACAAATACTAACAGAATTGAAGGGGGAAAAAGATTACAACACCTCCATTTTAGGAGACTTCAACACACCATGCACATCAATAGACAGATCAACCAGACAGAAAATAAAAAAGGAAACAGAAATATTGAACAATACATTAGATCAGATGGGCTTAACAGATATGTACAGAGCACTCCACCTAACAGCAGCAGGATACACATTTTTCTCAAGTGTGCATGGAATGTTCTCCAGAATAGATCATATACTAGGCCAAGAAAACAGCCTCAATAAATTAAAAAAGATAGAAATTGTATGAAGCAGGTTCTCAGACCACAATGGTATGAAGTTAGAAATAAATTACACATGGAAAACAAAAAATCTTATAAACACATGCAGGCTAAATTACATGCTTCTAAACAATCAATGGTCAATGAACAAATTAAGTCAGAAATCAAGCAATATACAGAGACAAGTGAAAACAAAAATTCAACAGTCCAAAACTTGTAGGATGCTGCAAATGCAGTACTAAGAGAAAAGTATACAGCAATACAGGCCTATCTCAAGAAAAAGGAACAATCCCAAATGACAGTCAAATTCCAAATTAATGAAACTAAAAAAAGAAGAACAAATGAAACCCAAAGTCAGTAGAAGGAGGGACATAATAAAGATCAGAGCAGAAATAAATAAAACAATAGAAAAAAATCAATGAAACCAGGAGCTGGTTCTTTGAGAAAATAAACAAAATAGATAAACCCTTAACTAGACTTATCAAGAAAAAAAGAGAGAGTACACAAATAAACAATATCAGAAACAAAGGAGTAGTCAAAACAGATACAACAGAAATATGAATAATTATTAGAGAATACCATGAAAAAGTATATGCCAATAAATTGAACAACCTAGAAGAAATGGTCAATTCCTAGGAAAAATTTTCCAAGACTGACCCAGGAAGAAACAGAAATTAGAACAGACCAATTACCAGCAATGAAATGAATCGGTAATCAAAAAACTACGTAAGAACAAAATTCCTGTACCAGATGGCTTCACCACTGAATTTTATCAAACATTTAAAGAAGAGCTAATACACATCCTTCTTAAAGTATTCCAAAAAAAAGAAGAGTGAATACTTTCTATGTCATTATGCGGTCAGCATCACTCTAATACCAAAACCAAACAAAGACACCAGAAAAAAAGAAAATTATAAACTAATATCCCTGATGAACATAGATGCAAAAATCCTCAACAAACTATTAGTAAATCAAATTCAAAAATACATCAAAAGGATCATCCATCATGATCAAGTGGGATTTACTCCAGGGATATAAGGATGCTACAATATACATATATCAATCAATATCATATACCACATTAACAAATAGAAGAATTAAAACTGCTGATCATCCCATATATGCTGAAAAGCATTTGACAAAATTCAACATCCCTTCATGATAAAAACTCTCAGCAAAATGAGCATAGGGGGTACATTCCACAACATAATAAAGGCCTTATACAACAAACCCGCAGCTAGCATAATCCTTAATGGTGAAAAGCTGAAAGCTTTTCCTCTAAGATCAGGAACGAGATAATTATAACTACTCTCACCACTTTTAATCAACATAGTACAGTAGGTCCTAGCCACAACAATCAGACAACACAAAGACATAAAATGCACCCAAATTGGTAAGGAAGAATTAAACTGTCACTATTTGCAGATGACATATTATACAAAGAAAACCCTAAAGTTTCTATCAGAAAACTGTAAGAACTAACAACTGGATTTAGCCAAGTGGCAGGATACAAAATTAATACAGAAATCTGTTGCATTGCTATATATAACAATTAACAAGCAAAAAGAGAAATCAGGAAAACAATTCCATTAACAATTTCATCTAAAAGAATAAAATACCTAGGAATAAACATAATAAGAGAAGTTAAAGACCTGTACTCTGAAAACTATAAGACACTAATGAGAAAAATTAAAGAAGACACAAATAAATGGAAATCTATGCCATGCACATGGATAGGGAAAATTAATATTGTCAAAATGGTCATCCAGCTCAAAGCAATTTACAGACTCAATGCAATCTCTATCAAAATTCCAATAGAATTTTTAAATGAACTTGAACAAATAGTTCTAAAATTCATATGGAACCACAAAAGACCTTGAATAGCCAAAGTAATCCTGAGAAAGAACAAAACTGCGGGGATTATGCTCACTGACTGCAAGCTCTACTACAAAGCTACAGTAATCAAACCATATGGTACTGGTATAGGAACAGACCCATAGATCAATGGGACCGAACAGAGAGCCCATATAGACAAACAAATATGGTCAATTAATATACAATAAAGGAGCCATGGATATACAATGGGGAAAAGACAGCCTCTTCAATAACTGTCGTTAGGAAAACTGGACAGCTACATGTACGAGAATAGAACTGGATTACTGTCTAACTCCATACACAAAAGTAAACTCAAAATGGATCAAAGACCTGAATATAAGACATGAAACCATAAAACTCTTAGAGGAAAACATAGGTGAAAATCTCTTGAATATAAGTATGAGCAGTCTTTTCCTGGATATATCTCTTCATGCAAGGGAAACAAAATCAGAAATGAACAATTGGGACTACATCAAACTAAAAAGCTTCTGTACAGCAAAGGACACTATCAGCAGAACAAAAAGGCATCCTACAGTATGGGAGAATATATTTGTAAATGATTTATCTGGTAAGGGGTTAACATCCAAAATATATGAAGAGCTCATACACCTCAACACCAAAATAAAAAATAACCTGATTAAAAAATGGGCAGAGGACGTGAACAGATATTTCTCCAAAGAAGAGATGCTCCACATCACTAATTATCAGGGAAATGCAAATAATAACCACAATGAGATATCACCTCACACCACTTAGAATGAAATGAAGAAATGGGAACCTTCCTACACTGTTGGTGGAAATGTCAATTGGTGCAGCAACTGTGGAAAGCAATATGGAGGTTCTTCCAGAAACTAAAAATGGAAATACCATTCGACCCAGTAACACAGCTTCTAGGAATTTACCCAAAGAAAACAAAATCCCTAATTCAAAAAGATACATGCACTGCTATGTTTATCACTGCATTATTTACAATAGCCAAGATATAGAAGCAACCTAAGTGTCCATCAAAATATGAATGGATAAAGAAGAGGTGGTACATATACACAATGGAATATTAGCCACACACACACACACACGAAATCCTGCCATTTGCAGTAACATGGATGGACCTAGAGGGTATTATGCCCAGTGAAATAAGCCAGGCAGAGAAAAACAAGTACCATATGATTTTCACTTATTGTGGAATATAAAAACAAAGCAAAGCAGAATGAACAAACAGCAGCAGACTCATAGACACTGAGACACGACTACTGCTTCCTATGCGGGAGGGGTTGGTGTGGGTGGCTGAAGAGGGCAAGGGAGCGCAAACATTCTCAGTCATTACCAGTTGGTCATGGAGATAGTAGTACAGCATCGAGAATACAGTCAATGATTCTATATCATCTTTCTATGTTGACTGATAGTAACCACACTAGAGGGGATGAGGATTAATAATCTGGGTAACTGTGAAACCACTGTGTTGTATATTTGTTACCAATGTAAGACTGTGTATCAATGATACTTCAATAAACAAAAGAAAGAAGATTTCCTTCCAATTGTCAAAATAGTACGTGAAAATTAGAGAACCTAAGCTGACAGAAACAGAAGAAGACCAAGACACACTCATTTCTCAATTCATTTCTCAATGAGTATTAACGTGATTACACTGAAATAGTTTGGCTTGCTAACTTGGCTTAGTATTTTATCATGCACAATTTCACCTGGCATTAAAAAGTCCTTGAAAATGTTTTAGGTGCTGCATGATATTCTATTATATGAAAGGAAGTAATCATTTCCCCAAATCTTTTATTTTTAGCTTAAGGAAACTGATTTAAGGTGAGGTCAAATAGGGACACTGCTTAAGAAATGAAAAGCATTATGATGGGCTCAAAGAAAGCAACAAGCCCCTGACCATACTCTTATTAACATTACAATGGTAAATGTCCAAAGAGAATCCCTGATGGAAAAATCACTCCACACCTAAGCACAGCAGCCTTTCCAAGCCACATAGTGCAAGCAGAAAGAGGATGCTCTCCACATCATCAGTAAAGTGTTGATGTAACAACAGTGCCAAACTTAATTCAAACATTGCTCAAAGTTATACTTTGCAATACAGAATTAATCAGGAACAAATCTGTGAAAATCCACAAGACTCTAAGTTACTGGAAAGCAGGGATTTACTTCACCATCTTGTATCCCTGGCACCTAGCCCACTATCAGGACCAGCATTTAGCCACAATAAAAACTCAGTAAATGTTAAACAGAACAAAGAAGCAGAACTATATGCGAGGCACATCCTTCAATGCAACTACCTATAGAATAAAAAGAGTTAAGGGCAAAACACAGCAAATGATGTATTTGTTGCAGCAGCTAGTGTTCAGGCTCTGCAAGTAAGAAAATGCATCTGTAAGGATTTCCTCAGAGGCCTCAAAGTCCTAGAAGGACAATAATACCAATCACTCCAATCAATTGTGCACAGAAAACTGTGATTCCAAAGTCAAACAGAAAAGACAAAATAAATAAGGTGTAGTGCTAAGCACACTTTATTTGTTACTAGGATTAATAAAACATGTTAGAAAAGTTGCTGAAAATCATAAATCAATTGCATAAATCAATTGCATTCCCAAACACAAGCAGCAAGGACTAGTAAGGTGTAATAAAGGTACTACTTCAAATAAGCATAAAAACACAGAATAGTTAGGAATAAATTTAACAAAATATATGCAATGCCTTTATTTAAAAAATGTAAAGCTTTGTTTAAAAAATTAAAGAAAACTAAATGGAAAAGAAGAAATTAAGGAAGATTCATGACTATATCAACAGGTTTATATGATAAAACCAAAGAAAATAGAAGTAACAAAATATTCCTAAATTTGATAGATGATTAATGAACAAATACTACAGAAAATATCATACTTAAAGAAATCTTCAATATGGTTTTTAAATTCAGAAACAAGACAAAGATAATTATTATCATTGTTAATATAAAAGGAGGTATAAGAATTGGAAAGCAAAAAAACAAACTGTAGTAATCTGTAAAAGAGAGATCATCTGCATGGAAAACCATTAGAATCAACAAAAAAACTCTGAATTAATAAATAGTTTAGCAAGGTTTCCAAAACAAGTTAATTTACAAAATACAAAAATGTTCCTAAACCACTAATAACAAGCTAGAAAATTTCATTTAAAAAATAAGATACTATTCATTATAGTGAACAAATTAAAAGTACCAAGGAAGTAACTTAGCCAAAATTACATAGAACCTACAGAGAAAATCTTTTAAATTTCCTAAAAGATTTTCAGAAGGACTTTAATAAATGGATAACATATTTGTGGATGGAGCAGATTAGACCTATAAATACTCCTAAAATCAATACTCCCAAAATTAAGTTTATCTATAAATTAAATGTAAGACTACCCAAAATTCAGCTATATCTTTTTAAGAATTTAATAAACTTATTTCATGATGTGTGTGTGTATGTGTACCCCTGAATAGAGATATCAAGTTAGAAAATAAAAGAGGGATTCTCTCCGTACCACACTTTAACACATAACAAAAAAGACCACAGTAATAAAAACTATATGTAATTATGAAGAAAAAAAATTTAACAACAGAACAAAAGTTCCACTTGCACAAGCTGAAAATTGAGTTCTTGGAGAGGAAAGAATAGACTTTATAGTAGTTGATATTAGGAAGTCAGGCTCATTATATAATGAAAATTAATATTATATATCAATCCTACATTATATACAAAGTTTTCAAGACTTAAATATAAGAGAGAAAAGTATGAAGCCAATAAATATAAGAGGATATGTTTGTGAACTCAAGTGCATGAAGACTTCTTAAATAAGACACCAAACTCAAACTGTTAGGTGAGAATTGATGGATACAACATTAAAGCATTAAATATTTCTGTTCCTTTAACAGTATAATAGAAATTGAGAGATATCAATATCTAATTGTATAAAGAATTCAGGATATAAAGAATTTCTGCAAACATAGAAACCAACCAGAAATCACACAAAGATGTAGATAAGAACTTCATGAAAGGGAAACCTTAAAGAGTAGCAAAAATATGAAGACATGATTATACTTATTACTAATTAGAAAAAATAAGAAATCAAAGCACCCATTCAATTGGTGATGGTAGAGGGTGTCCTGAATCAGGGGATAAATAGAAAGAAAGAATAAAACTAAATGAAGAGACACGATGCTCATACAATGGAAGATCATGTCCTGTATGGACGACAACATTGCCCAACTGACCTCTAGGATCAATGCGATGACAAGTATGGAATTAATGGCTATTCTGGGGAGTGGTGACTATGTCTGTCTACCCAACTATACATCTATTTATAACAAGCTAATTCTAAAATGTGTGCATGGGACAGCAAAAGAACAAGAATAGCCACAACACTCATAAATGAAAATAAAAACAAGGTAGCAACACCCAACTTACCAAATACAAAGATTTATTATGTGTAAAATACAAATAAAGCAGTACATATATCAAGCTATAGTTTAAGATGGTATGGATTAGAGAAAGACAAATAGGACAGGAGCAGTATAAAGAACCTGAATCAAAGATATATAGAAGCTTGATTCATTACAGACCTGAATTGAAAGTCAATAGAAAAAGGATGGACTTTCTAATAAAAAGGACTAAGATAAAATGGGGAAAAAAATAACACTAGATACATAGTTACCATACCATTAGATGTTTGCTAATACCATGCACAAAAAAATTCTGTGTGTTAAAGAACTAAATATGACAAAACAGTAAAATTTTAAGAAAATAAGATGGAATATCTTTAACATCATAGGACATGGAATGATTCTTAAATTAAACATAAAAAGCCCAAATCAGAAAGGAGAATGCTGATATACTAGATATTATAATAAAATTAACTATTTCAGTTTATCAAACAATATCAGAAAAAGAAAATGAAAATTCAAGCCACAAACTTGATGATATTTGTAACATTTTTAAATATTAGCATGAAATATATGTAAAGTATATCTGAAAATCAATCAGAAATGACAATCTAATTAGAAAAATGGCACCACTTAATAAGAGGCAATAAAAATGGCCCCAAAAAATTGGAGGACATAATTTGGAAAACAATTTGGCATTATGGAGTAGGTGTAAGCATGTGCATACGCTATAAGCTAACAATTTAACTTCTGACTATATATCTATATATCTTGATATATATCTTGGAAAACATTTCACAAGAATATTCATTTAGCATTTCTGTACTGGCAAAAAATAACTCAAACATAAAATGGATAAATTGTGCTATAATCACCCAATGGAACACTATGCAGCAATGAAAATGAATGAACTTCAACTTCAAGCAACAACACAGTTGAACCTCAGAAACATAATGTTGAAGGAAAAAGCAAGGTACAAACAGAATGCAAACATAATTTCATTTATATAACTTCAAATGCATGAGAAACCTGACAATATAGGTGTAGGGATTAAAACATATATGATAAAACTATGAGGAAAAAGCTAGAGACTTACTCCACCTCTATTAATTGCTTTACAACTAATACTGTTTATGAATATTACATATAAAATCCCTTAATTTTCTTTTCCCCACATATATTTCAGGATTACTTCTACGCATTACTATCTAAACCGCATTGGTCCCAATATATTTTAAATAGTTGTGTGCATTTTTTATTGATTTTATTTATACATATAAAAAGGTAAACATATCATGGAAAAATTGGACAATTCTGAAAAAATATGTCTCTTGGGAAGCAGCCACTTTTGATAGTTTGGCAATTATCTTAATTATTTTACGTAACTAAAATCATGGCAAAAGTAATAGTTTGCACCCTACTTCTAAAAATTAATATAAAAAAATTCCATTCCATTAAAAGGACTATTCAAATATAATTTTTAAAGTAAGTATTGAGGGATTATAAAAAAATTAGCAAGTGCAGAAAAGTCAGAAAACAGAGATGTACAGAAAATAACAATCCTTTACAATTCTATGATCCAGAAATAGTTTTGACATTTCACATACGTCCTCCCATCTTTGCTCTGTGTGTACACAGAGACTTATAACAGCTGGCTTGTTGTATCTGCAAGTTTGTTTTCAGGTTTTACAAAAATATTATAACAAGAAGTGTTCCCCCCATATATAAGCCTCTCCATAAATGTCTTTAACGTATTTAATTTATCAAATTTTAATGAATTTGTTTCCTAATTTTAAAAACTTGTATCCTTCCAATTTTTCAATTGTTCAGATTATAAATAATGATGCAATGAACACATCTGTGTCCAGAGTCTTTACCTTTTTGATGATTTTCATAGCTTAAATTTCCAGAAATAAAAATACTGTCTCTAAGAGAAGCACAATAAATTTAGACTCTACAAAGATCATTCTAAGTATAATTGGAAAAGCATGTAAAGAAAATCCGAAAGATAAGTGTGAGATCTTTTCACATGCTTTGAAAACCAGTAAAAAAATGATGCCTTTTAGGTTGAATGTACACACAGCAACCTTAGAAATAGCAATCTCCTTTCTCCCAAAAGTGACTAATAATTTATACCAGGCAAATAAACAACACTCCAGGCTCCATTCCTTTTATGGCCAATGTATCTCTATGGAAGCAGTAGAACAGGTAAAGATTCTGAGTCAACCGTAAATTACCAGCACTTCTTTACAAGGCTGTTAAAAAAGGTTGTTTTAACAAATCATGCTTCCTTTCTGATCCTGATGATTCTTGCCATGGCATTAAGGTAAGGGAAGAGTGTGTATCCGATCAAATGGGAATTGGATCACCAGAAATATACGGAATCATTTTTTCAAGGGATATTAAAGAATAACATTTATGCAGATCTCTGAAACAATGAGATCCAGTGACTTCCATAGATCTCCTTAGTGTTGCAAGTTCTAAAGGCAAAATACTAACTGTATCATATTAGTTAGATTATAACCCTAAAAATACCACATGATGTTGGTAGTATGATATTTACTTTTGTTTCAGAGATTTGTGATAATTGCTTGGGTGTTAAATGTTGGGGGCCTCTTTCAGTATTCTCTCCTTTGGTACTATGCTTGGAACTTCTTAAATTACCATTAAGTGATTAAAGGTTATTGGATGGCACAATGACTCAAGATAATGGAGCGAGCAAAGGACAGAATATTATTTCACACTGGAACTAAGTTACAAACACGGGGGTGTCTGAGGACCCAGAGTCTGTAGAGCAGGTCATTTAGAGAATCTGAAAGCAGGTCCATATAGCTGGAAAATGGGCTTGATGAGGAGGGTGGTGGAGGGGGAACTGTCCAGAAATAAAGTTGGAGCAGTTTACCTAAGACAGAGCAAAAAGAGCCTTGTACAATAGCTTTAAAAAAAAAATCACTGAAGATATTTAAATATAGGGTGTCATGATGAGACATACAGGACACTCTAACTGGAGAATAAGGAAAGAACTGGGGGGAAATAGGTGGTTGCAGTAATCTAGGCAAGAGATGATAATGACAAAATAAAGTAGAACTGGGATGGTTACAGGCTGAATTGTGTTCCCCAAAACTCAGATGTTGAAGCCCTAGCCCCCAGTACCTCCGCATGTGACTGCATTTGGACACAGGGCCTTTAAAGAGGTGATTAAGTTAAAATGAAGCTGTTAGTGTAGGTCTCAATCCGATCAGAATGGTGTTCTCATAAGAAGAGGAAATACGGACACAGGGAGACACCACGGATGTGAGCTCACAGGGGAAAGACCACACAGACAAGAGCAGCTGTCGGCAAGCCCAGGAGAGGGGCCTTGGCTCTGACACTCCCAACACTGGACTTCAAAGCTTCAGAATCGAGAGAAAATAAATTTCTCTTTTTTAAGCCATGCATTCTGCAGTATTTTGTTATGTCAGTTCTAGCAAACTAATATAAATGGATGTAAGTGAACGAACCTGAGAGAGATTTACAAGTCAAGAAGTACAAAACTCAATGACTGGGTATGAGTCATGATGGAGAGGCAGGAACCAAGCTGACTCCAGAAGGGGAGCCATTCTCTGCAGCGAGAACTCCAAGCGGAGGAGCAGAAAGGACTAAGGGGTGACGAGTTCAATTGTGCATCTGCTGAGGTTTTGGAATTATGAGACATCCAAGTAGAAGATGTAATTATGGATTAGATGACTAGATAAATACTTGGATCTGGAACTCAGGAGAGGGAGTTTGGCTGGAGAATGGATCTGTGCTCACCAATATATAGAGTAATGAAGACCCTGTTGGGAGGGCAGGAGAATCACTGCTTGAACTTGGTGACTTGGGCTGTGAGGAGATAGAAATGAAACAAACACAGGGGATTCCTTCTCCCGTTGCAAAGGTCATTAAGGGTTTGGCTCTTAGATAGTGAGGTAGGCACTTAAATGCCTTACCAGAAGACATTCCCTTTTTCTCTTTTTAATAAGAGCCTGCTGCTGTTCAGGTTTGGGGTAGTAATGTGCTAAGTAACCCCCAGGGAATGAATTGTAATTGATACATGGAAGTCAGAGTAATCTCATTTTCCTTTGCAAGAGAATGTTCATTAGACATTTGAACTATTCATTTCCAATGGAGAGATCGCTGAAAAGATTTTTTTCTTTATTAAAAAAAAGAAAAATAATATGTCCAAAGAAACATTTACCTCTTTCTTTCTGAATTTGAGGACTGGTGAGAAGAGGTCATGTTTGGTATTGTGGCAGCCACATTGTAGGAATGAGGGAAGATCAAAGGAATCTAAGAGAAGCCGCCCAAAAGGCCTGGACTTGTGGAGTTGATGAACCAACCCTAGAATCACCTACCTCTTCACTTGTAGGAGAAAGATGATCCCCCACTCTTTATTCCACTTCAGGTGAGAAGCCTATTTTGTGAAGCTGAAAACATTCCAATAGGTAACTCGATTTTCCTTAAACAGTCCACCTACTAAATGATATGAAATGTATCTTTTCCTGCCTATTTTACTAAGATATAATTGATAACTAACATTGTTTAAATTTAAGGTGTACAATGATAATTCAACACATAGATATTGCAAAATGATACTTGAAACCTCTTTCACTTCATATAATTACTTTTTCTTGGTATTAACATTTAGTATCAACTCTTAGCAACTTTAAGACATAAAGTTTTGTTAACTGTACTCACCATGCTGTATATTAGATTCCCAAAACTTTATTCATCTTGTAAATGAAAGTAGATGCCCTCTGACCAACATCTTCCCATTTCCCCAACCCCTAGCCACTGGCAACCACCAATCTATTCTCTGTTTCTGCGTTTAGCTTTCTTAGATGCCACATGCAAGTGAGAACATACATTGTTGTTCTGTGTGTGGCTTGTTTCATTTGCACAATGTCCTCCAGTCTCATCCATGATGCCACAAAAGGCAGGCTTTCTTTCTTTCTTATGGCCAAATAATATTTCATTACACACATACATATAGCACTTGGATACTTCAGTTGTTTCCATGTTCCATGTCCTGGTCATTATCAATAATGCTGCATTGAACTTGGCGGTGCAGATATCTCTTTGAGATAGTGATTTCATTTTATGAAAGTTTTCCTGAAAGTGTGGGCCAGGACATCAATCTGCACAGCCTACTAAAGGTGAGAGCCTTCAGCTTTTATTCTGGGGGTTCCTTTTACTTCTTTCAGTTTCCATCTAGAAACAAATAATAAAAGATAGCACTGACCACATCTTTGTACAAAAATAATAAAGCTGAATAGAGTGGTTGGTAAGATGTAAGGTAGGAAACATCAAGACAAATTTCTTAAGGCAACTTACACAACATCAAAGTTTTAAAATGGATTTTGCAATAGCCATCAATGAGTTAACAGTTACAATATAATTTCAAGTATATATTCATCTAATAACCAGACAGTAGATGCTCAACTACTTTCTATTGATTGAATTTAACATGAGAATCACTGAAAATTATCAGCAAAAATCATTTAGTTTCTTTGTGGTATAAGAAAAAACTCACTAAGAATTTTCTTAGCATTTTTTCCATAAAAGAACTTTTTTAAAAGCCCAGCTATCTACCACTTTACTTTTGAATTTTACTGCACAGAACCCTGCAACGGCTTCCTTCCTGTGGCCTAACACGGGAATAGAGATAAAGAAAAAAACATGTCTCTGGTTTCACACAGAAATTCCAGGAAACCTTAAAAACAAAACAAAACAAAGAGAATAATGCCAATTCTTTTTAAGCACTGCAAAACAGAGAGAGTTCTCTATGGAGAAGTCTAAGAAAATCTCTCAATTCTTTTTATGAAGTGAGCAAAACACTGATATTAATCTTAAGGATATATGTACTACCCAAATCACACACACAAGCTCCAGACTAATTTCACTTATGACTATCAATGTAAAAATTCTAAAGAAAATATCAAATACAATCCATCAATACTTCAAAAAGAAGAGTAGTACATCATGCGCAAATATGTCTTATTCTAAGAGCATTCAATATGAGAAAGTGCATCAATACTATTTATAATGAATATATCACTTTAACATTTTAATCAGATCATATCACTTCTCTGCTCCCAACCTCCAAAGACTTCCCATTTTACTCAGAGTAAAAGCCAAAAATTCTTACACTGACCTAACAGGTCTATGCAGTCTGTCAACTGTTAACCTCTGTCTCTGTCTCCACTCAGTCACATGGTCCCAGCCTCACTGGACACTCTGCTGCTCCTCAAACGATCCAGGAACATTCCTTTCTCAATGTCATTGAACTGCTACACCCTTTGTCTAGAATACTTTTCCCAAATACCTGAGGGTTAAATCCCTCCCTCCATCAAGTTTTTGCCTAAATGTCACCTTCACAATAAGGTTGATGCTGCCCAGCCTGCAAAGTTGCAACTGTCCTATCCAGACCCATGGATCTTCTGATTTCTTACCCTGTTCTATGCTTTCTTTTTTTCTGTAACTCTTTCAACAGCACTTCTGTATCACCTTTTAGAACTAACTTAATGTATTTATATATTATCATCTTAATTTATTGTCTCTCTCTACCATAACATAAGCTCTCAGAGACCAGGACTGTTTTGTTCACCATTGTATTCCATATGCCTACCATAGTAACTGGCACACAGTTAGCATTCCGCTGATTTTTAAAAATAAATGACTGAATGATTCAGACTCCAAGAAGGGACTAGCCGTTTCCAAAGGGGAGGGGCGGGGGAGGAGGGGTGGGGAGGGGGAGAAGGGGATTGTGGGATATCATGATTGGTGCACATGGTGTGTGTGAGGTCACGGGGAAGACAGTGTAGCTCAGAGAAGACAAATAGTGAATCTGTGGCATCTTACTACACTGATGGACAGTGACTGCAATGGGGTACTGGGGGGGGACTTGATAATAGGGTGAATGTAATAACCACATGATTTTTCTTGTGAGACCTTCATAAGAGTGTATTTCAGTGATATCTTAATAAAAAAATGACTGAATGATTAATATATCTGAAAAAAGTCACTTGGTAGACACTAAAAATCTATTTGACAAATAAATATACATTCTTGGTAAACACTGTGCTGAAATAAATAACTGAATTATGGCTAAACCAATGATTTACCTCAAAAACATTTAGTGGAGAAAGATGTAGGCATTCTAGAGCCATCAGGTAAAAGGAGGTCTACTATCACCAACTTTTTATTATTCTGTGGGATGTATTCGCTGATTCAGTTAGAAATAGAAAGAAATTACAGATACAGGAACAATGGACAAAATAAATGATAACTATTTGTAGATAAGAGGATTATGCAACTAGAGCGAAAAAGCCAAATTAAAAACTGCCAAACTGAAAATGAGATTGCTTGAGTTACTGAAATATAAAATATATAGAAAGCAATAATCCTCATATACACAAACAATAATCAGTTAAAAGATGCAATGAAATAGAAGGTCCGAGTTACACCAGAAGCAATAACACAAAATAACAGATAAAACGTTTAGGAATTAGTTTTCAAATAAACGTGCAAAACTTTATTTATTGGAAAAACCTAAACATGAGTAGAAATGGCAATTGAAAAGAAAGAAAATGTTGTAAAAACGTCAACTCTAAATTAATTTATAAGTTTAAAATTGTATAAATAAAATAACAGATTTTTTTCTAGAACTCGACAAGCTGATTCTTAAGTTAATATGGAAAATATAGAAGTACAAGAGAAAAATCTCTAGATATTAAGAACAGTGAAAGAAGCCTAGGTTGTTCAGATGTAGAATACTTTATAAAAGCTCAATAATCAAAAGAGTATGGCACGGACAGACTCAGCCAACCCAAGGGGCAAAACACAAGCCCAGGGGTTTCATTTCTTTTTGCTACTATAATAAATTAGGAAAACTTGATAGCTTAAAACAATACAAATTTATTATCTTACATTTCTGTACGTAATCTGGCAATTTCATTTCTGGATATGTATCCAAAGGAAATGAAATCAGTATCTTAAAGAGATATTTGCTCTTCTATATTCACTGCAGCATTATTCACAATCGCCAAGATATGGGAACAACCTAAATGTCCACTGATGAATAAATGGATAAAGAAATGTGATATATATATGTATATTGATATTGTATATTATATTGTATATTGTATATATATCAATATACACATATCTATCATTCATATATATATATTATATATATATATATAATGGAATATTATTCAGCCATTAAAAAAGGAAATCCTGCTATTTGGAACATGGCTGTACATGCTAAGTGACACAATCCAGACACAGATAAATACTATATGATCTCACTTAAGAATGAAAAATTAAAAATTCAAACTCACAGAAGCAGAGTAGAACAGTGGTTGCTAGAGGCTCTGGGGATGGGGAGATGATGGGATATACATGATTCCATGATATATAAACGTGCAACACCAGACTCAGTCTGGCTGGCTCCTGTCTTTTTTGAGCTTCTGAGAATCCTACAATAGAAAATTAATGAACTCTGCCAACAACCAGAGGGAGCTCGAAGTGGATTCTACCTCAGCTGAGTTTCCAGATAATAACTCAGTCAACTGACATACTGATTGCAGTTTTGTGAGACTCTGAGTAGAGGACCCCCTTATTACATATTGCCCGGATTTTTGATCCACAGAAGCTGTGAGATAACAGACACATATGTTTAGTGCTACACTGGGATACCAGTTGCACCTTGTGGATCTATTCAATTCCAGAAGGTTTGAGAACACACTGTATTGGCAAGCATAAAAAAATACATGTACTCTATTGCGATTAGCACACATAACATAGGGGGAAGCACGGGGAAGGCAGTATAGCACAGAGAAGACAAGTAGTGACTCTATAGCATCTTACTACGCTGATGGACAGTGACTGGAATGGGGTAGGTGGTGGGGACTTGATGATGGGGGAAATCTATTAACCACAATGTTGCTCATGTGATTGTATATTAATGATACCAAAATAAAATAAAATAAAAATACATGCACTCTCACATGCTGTTAGATGTAAAGTGGAAAGCAATTTAGTAATATCAGCCAACATTACAAATACATAGACCTTTGATCCAGCAATTCCACTGCTCAGAATTTACCCTAAGGAAGTATTCACACTCATATGAAATGATGCTTTTCAGGACTAATAGTAATAAGATTAAAAGCCACCTAATGTTTATTCATAAGAAACTAGTTAAATAAATTATCCACAACCACCCAGTGAAAAGCAGTACAGCTATAAAATAATACTGAGGTTTTTATTACCGATAGGGGCAGACTGGGTCACTATTCACCAGTTACCCTCATCTCCCCTACTGCGATGCCTCTCTCTGCAAGTGTTTTATATATCTCCATCCCTGCTGAACTTAGGAAAAGGTGTGACTCTTTTTGTCCAATGAAATGTGGGCATAAATATCGATTGTCATGCCCAGACAATAGATTTAAGAACCAACACTGATTTACATGTCTTTTTTCCCCTGCCATGAGCCTGGCTAAGTTCCAGATAGATGTTCCTTGAATAGTCTAAGTTCTTGAGAGACAATGACCTGGACCAGGGCTACAGCTGACCCACAATAGATATGTAGTATTGAATAAGATATAAATCTATGTATTTTTAAGGCACAGAGATTTTAAGATCAACATAGTAACCTATCCTGGCCGATGCACTCATGTATAAAAATCTCCAAGATACATTGTCAGGTGAAAAAAACAAAACAAAACATGGTACAGTACAGAAGTGTGTGCATAAGTGTGCTACATTCTGTTTACAAATAGAGGGGATAAAGTAACATACACATATATGTGTGCTAGCTCACACAAGCATAGCAAATCCCTGGATGATTTTTATCTCGTATAACCAACGGGAACTGGACAAACAGGAAACAGGGCTGGGAGACACACTTTTAATAGAACACTTCTATTTATATTTTCTGACACCTGACACTATGTATGTATTATCTATTCAAAATTTTAATATGTATTTAAGGAAAGAAAGATCTGTCTCTAAAACATATGTTAGCATAAAACCTTAAGCAACCATAAAATAAGTTGGAGAGCTCATGGGAGAAGAAAAATCAACATGAAGTCTTCCTAGAGCTTTAATAGTCTTTCTAACGACCGCCACGCCCATATCTGTGCCTGCCTCTGAGCATCTCCATCTAGCAAAACAGTATGTATGACTCTGGGATAAAGGGCTGTGGGCACACTCGAACTGTTATTTACTTTTTCCCATGCTATATAACTTTTTATTTGTGCCTTGCCTCTGCAGCTAGAAAGTGCCTTCAATTTCCATTCCGTATAATCCAACGAACACTGAAAGCTGAGTTTGGTTATTAAATGGAGCCACTGCCTTCAACAACAGCAAGTATTCTAAGGCAGGAATGTGATACATATGAAAACATAGACATAACAAAAAAGACTCCAAGAAACTTGAGGAAGGAAATATTCCAGGAGGAAGCAACTGCGTGGACAAACTGATAAATGTGTGAAGTAGCAATGAAGACAAGTTTGGAGAACAGTGAGTTGCTAACATGAGAGGTATGTTTTCTCAGAGGGAGGGGGAACGTTAAGAGAAAGAACAATGACCAAATTATAAAGGCCTGACACCTGGTGCTACATGGTTTAGGCTTCATCTTCAGCCGATGTGCAGCCAGAAGAGCTTTCAGCAGGATGGACTCATGACCAGACTCAGGTGTCTGCCTCCTAGCGGTGTAAAAGATGCACTGCAGGGGGCAAAACTGAAAAGTGCGATTGTTCACAGAGATATGAGTGATGTTTCTTTCTGGTACATCTTTGCCTCCTATTCAACAATGTGCATAGTAAATTGTCCACAGTGACACTCAATAGCCATTGATTGCCTTTGACATCACTTAATTTTTTCTGACATCTTACCTCTAACAATACCTCGGGCTGCTCTAGCATTTTGGAACAATGTTGTATCTAAATACATTAACTTTTATGATAGAATTATGCAAAAACTAAGATTTATTTCTATGTTATTCAATATTCACTTGACTGTGTTCGGATTCTATAGATACAAGAGATGGTGTTTTGATTTTTTCAACTTTGTTATAAATACTTAAGTTGCCAAATTCCATTATCTCTCCTTACCAGCTAAAAGACTGTACTGGAATCTTGCAGTTTACCCAGTAGAGGAGTCCTGTTGCTCACCTTCACAGATAACACCCAACACGTGTGCAAACACAAACAGAAAAACAAGCCATTCCACTACCAAGCAGATTCCTCCTTCAGGGGAACAGAACCCAGTCCCAACTGTAGCCATCTTTTTTTCAGTGCTTCTGCTCCACTTCAGATGAATGACATACATAAGGAATTAATAAGAATATAAACAGAGTACATTAGTTATTGTATACATTGGATAGTTATGTTGGAAAAGCTAGAACTTTCATAGAGACTTTTTACCTGGAAATAGCCCTTGACTGTAAAAATAAATCCCTATCATTGTCTATGTTTGCCCAAATAATTCATGATCAGAACACCAATAAAAATTGCCACAAAAGAAATATTTTTTTCAGAGTGCTTTATTCTTTATTGTTGTCAGGATATTTATTTATACAACTCACTATTTAAAATAGTGAAGATTCTGAAAAGCCAAAGAACTTCAGAATGAAAATTACCATTACCTTTTAATATAAGACTATATTGTAGAAGTAGCCCTAAACATTTGTGGACTTGTTAATATTATAATACAGTATTTGAAAATTAAGGATCAAATAGTCTGCTTAGTGAGGAAGGCACAAGAAATTTTTATTTTTCTTATTTTCAAAAATATTTGCATATGATGTGATTTCATCAGCCCTTCTGGACTAAAACTAAAGAAAGAAAGTTTATCATCAGCAAATTGTATTCTGGAATCCAGTGCATGTTAAAGGAATTTCAATGTCAAAAAAGTATAAAAAGGAAAATGTTCAATATTTTTATTTTAAGAAAAGACGTATAACTTTTAAGATTCTAAAACATAACCATATTCCTTTACATGTAGTGAATGTCATATAAGAAAAGATGTTTAATAAGACTAAATAGTAGTGCTAAATTTTAATCATGATTTTGTATATTGCCTTAATACTGGATAATTAATGTTAATTTCACTCTTTGAAAAAACAAAGGCCTTCTAAAAATCTAGCTGTTCTAAGAAGTACTCTGAAACTCTATCAGTCTCTAACATCTTCAACAGGATAAATGTTTGATCCCTTAATACATTTCTTACTCATCTCTATGAATCCCTACAGTAATAGGTACCAGGCACTGCCTTACTCTCTTGCAACCTGCTCTGTCATTCCTCACCATTAATTTGATAAAAGATAAAGAAATGCCAATGGGTCTTTGAGGAAAATCATCTCCAGACAAATGGTTACACGGAGCTAAAAATCTCTGGATGAAGAGAGCCCAGAGTTTACTTGTAGGAAGCAGCCAGGTTAATGCAGTAAGAAATGCAGTGTTTCTTAAATACCAATTTCTTCATGTCTTTTCATCCCCCTGGTGTTACTAAGCAATGCAATGGTGTTTTGTGTTATTCAGTTAGTTTTGCTCTATGCCTTGTCACTGGCAATAAAAAGTAAAGAAATAAACAATAACACATAAAAAGAAGTTGGCAAAGCTTTCCAGTGACACAGATTATAGATCCAAGATAATAAAAAGTTTAATTTTAAAAGATCATAGTGCCAACAACAAAATAAATGAATACTAAATCAATGACTTACAAAATATAGGCATACTATATGCTACAAAACCACAAAGAAACTGAAGAACTCTGCTTTTTATCTCTCACTTCCTTTTCTTACACTACATTTTGTGTCTTTGGGCAGTATTTATAACTCTGAACTGAAACTCTAATACCAAATAAAACATAGTGGTAACTGCTTTTAAAAACAGGATAGTAATTTCTCTATAAACCCTGAAAACACTCTACTCCAAACCATCAGGTGTTCTTCATAAAAGTTACAAAATAAAGTCTGGACTTTTCGCCCAGACTTGAATATGGTCTCAGCTGCAGGCAGAGGGGCTGCTGCGAATGGGCAGTGGCTGGAGATAGACATAATCTTTGCCCTGGCAGGGTGTTTCCCCATGATTGTGCAAAAGACAAAAGCGGACATATGGTAAGAAAGCAGGTGAGAGGGATAAAGGAGAACCAAGCAGCCTCTTTCTCTATGGAAGGCAACACTACCAAGGTCAAATCATCTGTTCTCTTCTCCAAAATTATTTTATATAGCTAATTGTGTTAAGAAAAGGAAAGCAATTCCAGGGACTCCTAAAATTCAATTTGGCTGACCTAAAAACTATACTTAGGACCCAGGAACTAACTGAAAGAGCTCCCAATGGCCAAAGCTGGAACCACTTGAGCAACAAAATTCATTAAGTAGTATGGGATTATAATCCAAAGCATAAAAATAAATATCCATGAATCCATACTAATGTACATAAATGACTGAATAAATCAATATATAGAGGAGAAGAGACAATAACTGTGTGCAAGATGACAAAAAATATGTGTAGATACTCCACCCTCAAGGAGATAGAGCATGACCCCCAACCCCCAGACTCTTTCAGAGTGGGTTGTACCTAGTAACTCCTTTCCAAAGAGTAAAATATGGAAAGAGGGTTAAAGAGTGCCTTCACAGTAGAGATATCTGACAAACACTACCTCACCAAGTGATCAAGGTTAAGCTCAACAGTGTTAAGATATGTGGCTATAAGTACCCCCGTTATGATGTGGCCTTCCTCCCAAGAACCCATAAACCCAGTCAAATCATGAGAAAATATCAACTTCTTATATAGGGGCATCTTACAGTATTCGCAACTAGTACTCCTCGAAACTGCCAAGATCATCACAGACAAGGGAAGTCTGAGACATTGTCACAGCCACGAGGAACCTCAAGAGACATTACAATTCACAAGTAATTGTGGTATTCTGGATGGGATCTTGGAATGCAAAAATAACATGAGATTAAAACTAAGGAAATCCAAAAAAAAGTATAGACTTTAGTTAATAATAATGAATCAATATTGGTTCATGAAATTAAGCAAGTGTACCATACTAACGTAAGGTATTATTAATACAGGAAACTGGATGCAGGGTACATGGGAATTCCATATTACCTCTTAATTTTTTAGTAAATCTAAAACTGCTCATAAATAGAAAGTTTATCTTAACAAAAGCTATAAAAATATAAACCTATTATGCCACTAAAATGTTTCATTTTAACAAAACAATTACATCTCATGCTTTTCCTTCCATCAAACATAAGCTACGATAGGAAAACAAATCTGACATTCCAATCAAACTATGTCTTTCTGCAGGGATTTACTTGTCTTAGATTTTTAACCTTATAAAGACAAATAAGTAAGTAAGTTTGACAAACCATTAGCTTAATTCAATATTTTTATATGTATTAGCTTCATTCTCTATGTATTTCCCTTTATTATAAATCAGGTGTATTGTTTGGAGAAATATTTCAAAAATTAAGATGTCCTACTTTAAAGAATAGATAAAAATCTACTGTCAGTAAAGCCCACTTTTTTTCAGAGGTAGTCATTAATTTTTCTCTTCACTTTTGTAAATTCCTGGCTTTATACTCAAACAAAATGCTTTGTCCCTTCACAGTAGATCTTGCCCACCTACTATCTAAAAAAAGTAGAAGAAAGTAAAGTTCTACTTTCTATTGTGAAGTCATAATGCTGAATTTGTGTCGCCATCACTGTTTCTGAGGCAACAAACTAATGCCAGGAAGGAGGTAGGGACCACTCCAGGATAGAGCAGAGATTAAGTCTACTGCTTCTCTTCTGGGGGCCCCTTGGGGAAGGACCTCCACCCTTGCACCCATGACTGCACCTGTAGCGATAGGCTCCCCCAGGGGCTTCTTTGTGTGTTTTCTGGGAAGGGACACATGCACTAAGAGGGTGGCTATATAAATGCACCTGTCAATCAAATGACCTCACGTTGTCAATCAAAGAGGCACCTCCAAGCCAGAATGTAATAAAAGGCCTCCCACCTAAAAGCTCAGGACTTTTGTCTCCCTTGACTCTGGCCCACTCCTCCCTTGGAGGGTATTCAAATGAAACTTTTGCTCTGCTTTGCTGTTGCGTCTCTGCTTTTCAATTCTTTGTTCAGGTAGGGACAAGAACTGAGGAGAACAAATTCGACCCATAACAGAATCTACATGCACAGCAATGACATGGATAGACAGCAGCTACCAGAATCCAGGAGACAGGCAAGGAAGGACCGTCTTGTAGGGCATTTAAAAAGAGGACATCTCTGCCCACACCTTGATTTCAGACTTTAGGTCTCCAGAACCACGATAGCACAAATTTCTGTTGTTCTAAGTCACCAGGTTTATGGTACAGGCAACTAATACAGGGGAAGAGATATACACACAAACAAGAATTTAAGAATGGACTCAATTCAAATAAAACCCTTTAAAATGTTGATACACACCAGGCCTTCCATAGCAAAATGGTTGTCCTTGATGTAAAATTATAAAGCACAAACAATTAAGATGGGGGTCAGGGAAAAAATGGGATTTAATTATTTCCTTGGCTGCTTATAGGCCTGGTCCTATATCTTGCATTACACCCATTCATCCAACGAGGGGGTTGATCATTCTGGCACAGATAAAAGTGGTTTGGGGGGGAGTTTTCAGCCATGGCTAAAAAGCAACATGAAACTAAAGACGTGTGAAATGAAATTATCAGCCTGAGACCTGATGGGTTTCCAAAACACAGCCAGCTGCCTACTTCAAGCCTCCTCATTCCCCTTGCTTTCCCCTTGATTATTCAGTCTTTTCAAAGTCAAACCGCATACGAAGTGCTTTCATCTTTGAACCTGCAGCTGCTCCAGACTTCCGCAGCCCTTTGCACTTTTCAGGCATCCAGTTCCTATCTGTTCCAAGGGGTAAGTCAGACAGGCCGACTCGAATGCCTGAGCTATAACAGGCCATTCCAGTGGCGACCAACTAAATGCTTAGCATTGCAACCCACGTAAACCAAGAAGCCAGGGATTAAAGCTCCCTCACAGCACATCACTCAGGAAGTCAGCTTTCAAGTAGAATTAAATCTGTTTTAAATAACATTAGCATTTCTTGGTCTCTTCCACCATCATATTTGTGCCCCTGTCTATGCCAGATGTATTCGAACTAAGAAAATAAAAGCATCTAAACCTACTTCACAACTGCTCTACACCGACATAGAAAGGAAACTAAAATAACAGCAAGACACTGGGAAATTGGAACTTCTTGGATAAACTTATCTGGCTGGTTTTTTGGTTCCCTTTGCCTAGAATTACAAAAATAAACAGCCGACTTTCCAGAAACGGAGAGGAAAGGGAAAGAGCGAAAGGAAGCTAGAGAGAGAGAACATTTAAATAACAAGAAAGCAACAGGATATGAAAAAAGTCAAGTAGTCAAAAATAGTAAGAAAATGGTACTTCAATAATGATAAAGAGTGAAAAAGATGGTAAGAAACCAGCTCCTCCTGACAGTATATGGGAAAGCATGAGAGAAGCACCTTGAACTATGTGGAGTCTGAGTCCATTCTCAACCCTTCCCTTGCCAAGTGCTTCATTTCCTTCTGATATCTCCCGAATTTCAAAAGACCACCACTCCTTCATAGAGGAACATCTGCTTTCTCAGAAACAGCTTGAGGCCAGCTTTGGATTCTCTTATTGGCATTTTTACTAAAGCAAAATTCCCATGGCCTTTTCTTATCAGAGGATATTCCAGGGCCTGGTTTTTCTACAAAAAAAGGCAAGCAATTTAAATATATACAGGTCTGTGTCTATTTCCAACTATATCTATACCTGTATTTCAGTAGAATTACAATGTCTGTAGAAAGCAAAATTTGAATAAAGTCAATTGTACGCTTCAAAGACATTGTTGTAGACATGGCATTGAACAAGATAAAAATAAAAATATGACATTGACAATAAGGACACTTCGTAGCCCAGCCCCCATGCCATCAGCCCTGTCCCCCACAGCAGTCTGCTCGTCCACTGGCCTGTGCTGCGCCAGCACCTGGAGCTCTCCCTCCCCTCCCCCCCCTCCCACGGCTCTGAGCTGTGGCCGCTGCTCAGCTTCCCAGGTCAGAGAGCCCGCTTCCCCCTTTAGTCTGTATAAAACAGCAACTGAAAGAGAGAAACATATACCACCTACTTGGCATGTTGAGTCTTTTAAGCTGATTGTGTTTAAGAAACAGCAGATGTGGGAAGCTCTGAAAACTGAGTAGGAATTAATCTTCTTCAAGAAACATTTATACTTATAAGGGAAATCTCTGTTTGTCAAGGTATCTCCCTTACTCTACCAGGAAGAGGAGAGTTTCTCTGTCTCCAGAAATTGCTTTCAATGGAGAAGGCAGGCATAACAACCTTACTCTTGTTTTCTGGTAACCTCCCATAACTGATTCTGCACCCCCAATATCTTTTGTCTTTAGCTAAAGATGGTATTTTAAGCAATGGTTTTGGCCACTTTCGGGATTTCCTCCTTTTTCCTGGATCTCTACCATGTATACAGGGGGTATACAAGTCATTAAACTTTTGTTTGTTTTTCTCCTGTTGTATACTTTATATAAATTATTAGACCCGTGAAAGAACCTAGTAGAGAAGAAGGGAAAACTTTCTGCCCCTACATAACTGCCCAACAATCCTGAATGCTTCATCCTGTTTTATTTTTATCCATACTCTATCTCTCCTGCTAATATATTACTGTAATTGCTCATGAGTTTTTGGTCCATTAGCACGTGAATGCCACCAGGACGGGGACTTTACTGGTTTGGTTTATTCCCACATACCCAGAATGTAGACGAGCATCTGGCCCTCTTAAATTCACAAATCTTTGAGGAATAAATGACTCTCAGCTGTGTCCTGGGATTACCTCGCTGTATTTACTCTAGAAGGAAGAATGACTCACACATGTTCCCAGTCTTCCTGAACTCAACCGCTTTGGAGCAGAAGGAAGATCAAAATTTGAGGAGGAAGTATACACTGATGAAAGTAAACTGATGTAGCAGTTTGAATAAACAACCTCATTTTCAAATACCAAGAGGCCCAAGGGGATGCATATAGGACTCCCCGAGTTTTTTCACATTGCCTGGGGAAAATGTGCTGAGATGTTTGATGCATTTCTTTCAAAACATCTTGTAAAGGCTGTACTCTGCTGACAGCAGAACCTAGGGTCTGGTTAGCATTTCAGTCACTCTCCAAGCAACAGGGAAAGAAACTAAGTGAGGCTAGGGTTCTTGTTTGCAGAGCCAAAGAATGAACTTTGCAAACACTCAAGGTAGAAGAACAAGGCAGAGGCTTTTATTTAGAGAGAAAGAGAGAGGACAGAGCTCCTGGCTCAGGCCAGGAGGGGACAAGAGAGCCCTGGGGTGGTGGGTTGTCTAGGGGTTTTATAGGCGGTTGAGAAACAAAGGGTTAGGGATGTACACCTGCTAAGTGGTCCCAAAATGTTTATCTTTGAAGAAAGACTAAGTTTATTATTAGTCTTTTTAGTTATTTACAAAAATTTTACTGCTCTGATTTTCTCCCAGGACAGCAGCTTCCTGGTCTGGGAGCATATCACTTAAGACCTCCTGCTTTGCTCCCAAGGTGGCCTGAGTTATTGTCTGTTTGTTAAAAAACTTACCTTTTAACTAATTGGGTTTTAAGATGCAATTTTATTTTCAAGATGGAATCCTTGCTGTTTTTACTACGTTGTTTTGGGCTTGCTTGCTATATTGCCCAGGTTGCAAATCACTTGATTAGAGCTGGAGGAAGAAAAGCAGCACCTGGGTTAAGTCAGAAAAACAAGCTGGGCCCTCCAGCAGGCCAGAGCAAATCTCACAATGGATTCTCTTGCTTTGCTTTTTCCAGAGGCCCTCACCCTACCCTGGTCAAAGCCCATGGTCCCTGTCTCATAAGCACACAGAATGGAAGGTCTTAAATGGCAACTAAAAAATTCAAAATAAGTCTTAGGGAACAATGAAACTGGAATTCTAAATAAGACTTTTACCCACAATCTAAATCTACAAGCTATCTCCCAAGCCATGTGAAACAGCTGTATAATTTTTAGGACAAAATTCTATCTGGATTTCTCCTCCCTCCAGCAACGTATACAGAAAAGGTACTTCATAAGGCCTTAAAGTTGGTGAAGTAAAATGCACATGTACATAAAGTGAGGTTGTGTTAATGCTATATCCAGATCTCCCTTTACTGGGCCAGTGTAGACAGGAGACTCCTCACCACATGCCCACCCACACCCTACCCCGCACCTCCCACCACACACACACCACAGGCATGCACACACAACACAACCCACAGCCAACATCTCACTGACATCCTTGGGGAACAAGGAGTGCTATGGGTCATGCCTCCACAGCCCCTCCTTTCATCCTCACAGGGTATCTACATCTGGCCAAGACTAAAGTTTACCCAGACACACCTTTGCTTGGTTCTTCTCCCTTCCCTAGCCTGAAAAATCTCTTCTCTTAAAGCCTCCTCCTGAATGACATCCCCTCAATAAACCATGGTACCTGAATCCATCTCAGGCTCTGCTTCCAAAACCAAAAAATAAAAACAGTATACACCTAGGTTAACCATATTGACTTAAAATACAAAATTAGAATGGCTTAAATTAGATTAGATTGGAATAAATCCTACCTCATTTTAAGGCCACTGGAATTTAACAGATTCTAAGCTCATAGAACTACAAAGATAGTGTATGCAGAGGAAGTTTTTTTCCTATTCCAGTTGACAAGTTCATTGCCCATCTACATTGTGCCCATAACTGGGGAGAAAAATGGGCATGCTCGATTCAAATGAATGATTGCTACATACTAGAATACTTTTTTCTTTTGCTCCCTTTCTGCATATACAGTAGGTTTGTTAGGTAGAAAGATAGACATGAGCAGCCAGAAAAGGGGAAGATAAGGTTCAAGGAACAAACAGCCCAGACTCTGCCCAGGCAGGGGGTTCCGTGTGGAGACAACAAAGGCTTTGCCGGGAGATGACTTCTTTGCCTACTGGGATCAGGCTAAGCTGGTCCCAACCGGATCCCAACATAGGCACAATGGAACAAAACTAAGAACTGCCCAAAACCTACCTCATCATAATCTCATTAAAATAAAATTATGGTTTTGCTTCTCCCCCTTCACCCATGCACCCCCTCACCCCCCTACCCAGCTCCCCACCCCCGCATGGGCTTTTCTGTGTGTATTTTGGGAAAATACATGCATACCAAAAGAAATGGGTGTATAACTAGAACTGTCAATCAAATGACCTCACCCTGTCAGTCAAAGAAGTACCTCCCCTAGGTCATGATAAACAGACCCTCCCCTAAAGGTTCTGTGCCTTTGTCTACCATCACTCTGGCCTGCTCCTGCCTTAGAATGTATTCAAATAAAACTTTCACTCTGCTTCACTGTTGCAGTAGCTCAATGCCCTTCAATCCTTGTTAAGGCGGGACAAGTACCCAGGGGAACAAACCCTACCTGTAGCAGGTTGGTTTGCTTTTGTCTGCATATTTATTTTTAATCTTCTAATGTAGAAAAGCTGACCCTGGAACTTAAAGAAATAATTCATTTTGCAAACTCAGAGTCCCTTTATTCTCATTTAAATTGTTTACTTGTTTTATGAAGTTAGTCTTGTGTATTTGAAGGATTTTAAGAGGACTCTATCTCATAGTTTCTATTATAACTTTTTATTGGTTATAGTCAGTTAAGAATTTAATCTGTCTCCTACATTTTATTAGCAAACTGAATTATCATCACAATATGCAGGCTTGCTTCTGTCTGGTCAGTTATTTCTCTTAGGAATTAAAATGTCTCTGAGAACTTGGTCAATTGCTTTTTTATTTTTAGTTCACATTTTTTGTAATGACATTATTAAAAACTTCAATGAAGATATATTATTTAATACATTCTCTTCAGCCTAAGTTCTCTTGAGTGCATTTGTTTATTTGACTTATATGCTATTTTGTCATGGACCAGTTAAGATTTATATTTTAGGCAGTTTTCTATTTTCACACACTATGTTAGAAATACACTGCCTTATTTAAAATGTCTTAATTAAAATAACACACAATGTGGATATGACATTTTTGGAGGACAGTGTTTTTTGTTGCTTAGAATTATCCAAGGACTAAGAAGCTTGATAAAAATACACATTTCCTACATTATATTATTGGTTTATATGATTAAGATTAACATATTGGTATTATCATTTTTTTAATTGCCATCAACTATGTAGTCCTATTTAACATAATTTTTATTTTACAGTGTATTCTGTGAATTCCAATTATAACTATATGTACAAATATTTTCCAATGTATGCATCATTCTTATTAATAAACAGGTAGAATGATATATTTTTACTTTTTTCAGTTTCTTAAATATAAAATAGAGACAGTAACAATAATTACCTCGTAGAATTGTGAAGAGGACACAGGTCAGCAGGTAGTGCCCCCCGAATGGTAGCTCAATGCCATCCAGCAGTCCTGTGTTTAGGTTGGCCACACAGCTTAAATGAGCTCCTGACATGTGAAAGCACATATGAAGAAGTGAAGACATCTAGAAGTCTGATCACTTAAAGACTGACTAAGGGAACTGGCACTCTTCTGTGGAAGGAAGATTAGATTTTGCCCTGAGTGTCCATATATGTCAGGATGAGAGCTAACTGGTGGGAGCTATGGGAAGATGGTCTTCATTTCCATATATGGAAAACTTTCTGTCTCATAAGGTAGTGAGTTCCCCGTTACTGGAGACTTCAAGCAAAAACGAAACACTACCTATCACAGATATTGTAAAAGTGATTCCTAAGCTGGCTAGGTAGTTTGACCAGGAGAATTCAAGATGCCTGACAACTATAATAATGAGGACCAATAAAACTAAAGTTCACTGTATGTTATATGGAGCTGTGTAACCCACTTTAAGTGTGTTATTTTTTTGAATCATCGCAACTTAAGGAGGTAAGTACTAAGATAATTGCTCTGATTTTATAGATACGATAAATAATGGCTTAGACTCTACACCTTAGAGGACTTGGCAGCCCTTAACTGTTAGGATATACTGCGTTCCAGAATGTGATGAACTTGACCTGGGATCCCCGCAATAATACCAGTGGGGTTAGAGATCACACCCCTTTACTTACGTAGTCTTCTAACCTGGTCCTATGGTTTGGAACTCCTTCTGGATCAATGACAGTATGAAAGGCCATGTTGTATTAACAAACAACTCCTGAATTTTTCTGTCTACTTACAAAGGTTTCTTTTCATTCACTCCCAAGTTCATCATGGGGTGTCTTGGAACCTGCCCCACATCTCCTAATACTGGATCATCTATCTCAAAAGATGCCAGCAACCATAGCAAAGGGAAAAGAGACCTGAAGGATGCCACAGCAGCAGTTAAATGCTCAGGTAAAGAAGTGACACAACTGCCAGTTTTACTCGCAGCTCACTGGCCAGAACTCGTCACGTGGCCCCCAAACACAAGAGACCAGAAAGTGCAGTCCTACGATAGCTCAGAAGGCAGAGGGCCAGGAGTGTGAGGATAGGAACTAGTCGCTACCACATTTTTCCTACAAAGTTTCACACATTCTTTCATTCAAAAGCTTCTGGTATCTTGCAGCTTCTCAGAATATTTTTCCCAGGTAACTGATGAGACAAAGGAAACTCCCTACGACAGCACATACAGTGGTCATGTTCCCCCTTTGTTTCTCTTCCACAGTATTTATACCTCTTCCAAAAGTGTGGGCTTTCTTCCAAAATGAATAAAACCAATGAAAATGTAAACACTACAAGAACATGGTAGCATTTATCCACTCCCAACATAATCCATTGGAATAGAGATAATGACACAAATCTAATATGTAGACTTTTTAAAAACATAGACTGAATTTCTCTCAATCTTGATCATTTTAAATGATGAAGATATATTTTTTTATCAAAGTGCTTTAGTATTATTTAAAGACCAAATAAATCACTAAATGTTTCCTCTTTCAAATGACCTCTACTTTGAACACTACTTCACAAAAGACTCTATGGACTTTTGGTTGTTCCATGTGGTCGGACAGGGCTTTAGGATAAAAGCTGCCCACCGACTCGGGAGGCTCTGGTGAGGAAGCACCGGCCGCACCATGTAGGGGCGGTCAGTCCTCCAGGTCCTTGTCCTACATGACCCTCTTCTTCCTCTAGCCCGCGTGCCTTTAGAACACCCTAGAACAGGCTAAGAGGACTTAAGTGTTGCCTGGAACCCACTCAATTAAATAAGTGATTACTTTGAAATTTAGAATCCATCATGACTCTAGAGCTACGGCTTTTCTGTGTGAATTACTGCTTCCAAAGCTATAGTCCAAAAGCTTTCTCTCCATCATATCAGAAGAGAAAACTTCTTTGGTTATGAGCTGTCACAGCAACCTCAGTCTGGTTCTTGCTCCCCAGTCCTTTATTCAGATACAGGGTTTCAAAGTCTCCCTCTCAATAAGGTAATTTGGTCACCTTAAGATTATTTTACTTTATGCAAACTAATGTTTAAAAATAAAGGATTCTTTGTGAAAAGAACAAAGTACGTAACTTAAAAAAATTACCTTAATTTTAATGATATAACTAGAAATAGTTCAAACTGGAAATCTTTCTTTTTGGATTTGCAAATACATTCCCAGAAAACTGCTGAAGATTTTTTTTAAAGGCATTTCCATTTTAGCACTGGAGAACTTAGAGCTCAGAAATATACTGCAGAGGAAAAACAATGGCAATTTTGTGTACTACATCCTTGGATCTGTGGGCCAATCTCTTTGATGAGCTAAAATACATGTCAGACTTTTCTAGTAACCACTCTCCTTTTGACATATTTTAAAGGGCAAGTTATTTGCATTATCTGAATATGATTGGTTATTTTCTTTCTTTTGACTTCTAGAAGCCTTAATACTTTTTCAAGAGGGAATGTGTTTACCAGAATTACTTTAATGTGAGTAATGGTAATTTAATTTCTCATCATCTGCAAATAAAGGTCAAAAAGTTTCCCATTCACTTGTTTTAGACTCTAGATCACAAAACTTGATTATTATCACTAAGTATATTATGTAACCTTAGGATTGTAACTTTATCTGGCTGGCTTTACTCTACCAGCGAATTGTTCTTTAGGAAGTGCCTATTCTGTGCAAAGCACAGGGCTATTATATATTACTGGGAATCTAGCAACAGAATCCCTGACCTCAAGAAGTTTATAACTTAGGAGAGATATTGAGAATGGGCATGTGAACAAATAAGCCTAATACAGAGAAGCATTGTAACAAAAGCCCAGATGCTTTGCTGCGAGGCACCTGGAGATCACTTTCAGCTAGGGAACCTGGGGACAGCTATGTGGCACAGTGGCATATGACCTGGTTTGGATCTTAAAGTCCAGGTAGATTTTTGAGAGGCAGGATTGGGAAAGAAGGGCACTCTGAAAAGAGAAAATATGAACAAGCAGGGATGTGTTTGGAAAAAATCAAGTACTCCTATTTGGCTGCAGCGCAGGGCACAGCATAGAAAAAATAGGAAAGAAGATGCACACTGTAGATTTTCAGAGCCATGTAATGCTCCAGCTGGAAGGGACGTCAGTGACCCTTTGTCCAATCTCTTAGTTTTATAGTACTAGAAAATGAAAGCCCCTTTTCATGTGTTCTGTTGTTTATGTACTCTGTTCTAGATGCTTCTTTTTAATTTAAGTTGCTATTTTTCATTGACAGGATCAACAACATAATTTCAATGCAAGTTTGAGAGAGTAAACCAATTCGCCTGTGAAATACACATGAACCTAAGAAACAATTACGAGACCTTTCTTTATCCAGATCTAACAGCCAAAATTTGAAGATGGTGAATCCTTTCCCTAATTTTTAGTTGGTGTAGTTAAATTTGTAAAGTTATTTGGCTGCACAGGGGAATGAGGCTAATATACCCCTAAATTTCATAAAACAGGTTCTTATTCTTAATATTCTTGTATTTCAGGAAATACCACAAAAGAATGAATAGCATTCGTTCGAGCATTTCACCTAAGAAGTCGCTGTCCTTTATGATTACTCCTGGAGATTTTGCCTGCTGCCCCCAAATCTCTAAGTCCTAGGAGGCACTGCCCCATCCCCTTTTTCATTCCCCAAATGCTAAATTGTTTTCTTATTTCAAATACAAACAAACCAAACAAACAGAAAACCTTTTCCACTCTCATCTCTTGCAATTGCAGTGCCTGTCCTCCTGAACGGGCTCGGCTTCTCCGATATTTGGTTGCCGTGTCCCATCTACAATGCTGTTCATTTCAACTGTGTTTCTCTGTGAAAACTCAATGCCAGGTAAGCCTGTGTTTCTATTCACTTTGACAAGAGCTCTTTCCGCTATGTCTTCACAAACTCAACTCTACAGCTTCTGACATACGGAAAAAACGAATAACCCAGCAAGCTCTATGAAATAGCCAAGATTAAGTACAATGACCAGTTTCATCTTCAAAAGCTCGTGAAAGCTTGTCACTGTTGTTGAAATAGCTTTTCCTTTGCAGCTACTGAAATTTGCAGCAGCATCTCTTTGTCCACGGGTCTACTGGTACCTATCTATTATTTCCAAAGTCATCTTCCCCACCATTGTTTTGAAGGCTTACTGTAGAACACAAATCAGGTCTTTCCTTACTGCTTCTAACAGTCATTTGCTTTCAGGGTAAGTCAGCTCTTGTTCAGAAAAGCTGGAAGTTCTTTACTTTGAGGGTCAGTATTTGGCTTGCTTCTATAGGACAGTAGCGTGTTGTGCATACTGTTCTCTGCAGCAAGAAAGAGCTAGTCCCATGCTGTTTGTTAGCATAAGAGCTGAGCAATATAAAGACAGATTTCGTCCTAGTCCTCTACTCTGTGTACTTAAAAGGGTTTTCTTTTCCTATATATTCTGGTATTATATGCCCTGAATATTAGGAGAAGTTAATTTCATTTTATATGCAGTACTTGAAGATAAGTCTTCAAGCCCAACCATCAAACTTAATAAAGTCACAGGCAAACCAGAAGGTCCTCATATTAATTGGAAAACAGAGCAATAATAATTTGTTAGTATTCATGGGGAGAAATTCAATAACATCCCCCATCAGCAAATAGAAAAAAATCCCATTACCAACTGAAGTTGTTTAGAATTCCACATGCCAACATGCATTACAGACATATATATTTCTAAGGGAGTGGCAGATATAGTTAGCACTGCCTGCAGCATGAAGACAAATTCAAGGACAAGGATATACCTCCTGAAAAGAAATATGAACTTCAAGAAATTGAAGTAAAATGAAAGTATGTATCCACTATAGTACCATTACTGTCCCAACCCCTCCCACCTACAGTAAAACAAACCAATCATTCTCTATGAAGAGACATATCAAAAATGCTTCCATTTCCTCATTCACCCAACAAACATGAACTGGACACTTAAGATGTGCTAGAGAATATGATAAACACTAGAAAAATATCAACATAATCCCTACCCACATAGATTACAATAATTGGCAAATTAAAGGAATACAGGCCTACCTCGTTTTATCGTGCTTCCTTTTATTGTACTTCACCAGTACCACATTTTTCACATATTGAAGGTTGGTGACAACCTGCACTAAGCAAGTCTATCTATGCCAATTTTCCAATAGCATTTGCTCACTCTGTGTCTCTGTGCCACATTTTGGTAACTCTTACAATATTTCAAACTTTTTCATTATTGTTATATTTGTGATGATGGTAAGTGATCTTTGATGTTATTATTGGAATTGTTTTGGGATGCCACAAACAGCATAAATATAAGACAGCAAACTTAATCAAATGTTGTATATGCTCTGACTACTCCACTGACCAGCTGTTCACCCATCTTTCTCCCTCTCCTCAGGTCTTCCTATTCTCTGAGATACAACAATATTGAAATTATGCCAGTTAACAACCATACAATGGCTTCTAAGTGTTCAAGTGAGAGGAAGGGTTACATGTCTTTCATTTTCAGTCAAAAGCTAGAAAGGATTAAGCTTAGTGAGGAAACCACATCCAAAGACAAGATAGCCTGAAAGCTAGGTCTCTTATGCCAAACAGCTAAACTGTGAATGCAAAGAAGTAGTTCTTGAAGGAAATTAAAGTGTTTACTCCAGTAAATACACAAATGATAAGAAAGCCAAACAGTCTTATTGCTGATATAAAGTTTTAGTGGTCTAGTTAGAAAATCAAACCAGCCATGACATTCCCTTAAGTCAAAGACTAATCCAGAGCGAAGATCTAACTCTCTTCAATTCTCTGAAGGCTGAGAGGTGAGGAAACTGCAGGAGAAAAGTTTGAAGCTAACAGAGGTTGGTTCCTCGGGTTTAAGAAAAGAAACTATCTCCATAATAGAAAAGTACAAGATGAAGTAGCAAAGGCTGATATAGAAGCTACAGTGACTTGCCCAGAAGATGGAGCTAAGATAATTAATGAAGATGGCCACACAAAACAATAGATTTTTTTTATAGATTAAACAACCTTCTGTTGGAAGAAGATGCTATATAGGACTTTCAAAGCTAGAGAGGAAAAGTCTGTGCCTGGCTTCAGCGCTTCAAAGCACAGGCTGACACGCTTATTAGGGGCTAATGCAGCTGGTGAGTTGGAATTGAAGCCAATAAATTTATCATTCCAAAAATCCTAGGACCCTTAAGAGTTATGCTAAATCTACTCTGCCTTGCTCTCTATAAATGGAACAGAACCTATAAGACAGCACATCTGTTTACAACATGGTTTTCTGAACATGGTTGAGAACTACTATTCAGAAAAACATTCTTTCAAAATATTACTGCTCATTGATAATGCACATGGTCACCCAAAAGCTCTGATGTAGATGTACAATGAGATGAATGTTGTTTTAGTGCCTGTTAACACAACATCCATTCTGCAGCCCTTGGACCAAGGAGCAATTTTGACATTCAAGTCTTATTTTTTAAGAAACACATTTCATATTGCTATAGCTGCCATAGACAGTGATTCCTCTGATGGATCTGGAAAAAATAAATTGAAAACCTTCTGGAAAGGATTCACTATTCTAGATGCCATTAAGAACATTCGTGATTCATGGGAAGAGGTCAAAGTCTCAATATGAACAGGAATTTGGAAGACACTGATTCCAAACCTCATGGATGACGTGGAGTGGTGCAGGACTTTAGTGGAGGAAGTAATTGCAGATACTTCTTCACAAAAGATACAGCCCTCACAAAATCCCCTGAGAAGAGCTTAGAACTCTCTTCAATCCTGCTTCTCTGCCAGAGAGCTTCTACGCTTGGGAAACCAAAACTCCTCCACATGCCACCGAGTCAGTCCCAAGTTCTAAGAGGATAGAAGCTCCTTTATTTGGGACCTTGCCCTCTGTATCTCTTCATTTGGCTGTTAACTTGTATCCCTTATTAAACGGGTAAATGTGTCTTTCCTGAGTTCTATGAGCCACTCTAGCAAATTAATCAAACCTAAGGGAGAGGTCATGTGACCCTCCAATCTGCAGCCAGTTGATTAGAGGCACAGGGAACTGCCTGGGGCTTGCAGTTGGGATCTGGAATGGCTCGGTGAAGGGCAGTCTTGTAGAACAGAGTCCTTAGCCTGGGGAATCTGGTGCTGCCTGTGGTCAGATAGCATCAGAATTGAGTTCTCAGACCCTGCTGGTGCAAGCATTGCTTGGTGCTGTGACCCTCTCCCACACACACACACCAACATACATTGGAATCAGGTCCAGGAACCCAAAAGGAGTTATACTAATATTTTTAGTGTTACGAAGGAGGAAAAAAAACGCCATTAACACCCATTAACATTATTAACACCATTAACTTATTCAACAGTGAACCCAAAATAAAGGCAGCTTAAGGGAAACAGAAACCAAGGTTGTTTACTAGCAACAGACTCATTACAATAAATCTACTTGGAACATCAAAGCCACAGGAAAAAAATGTTCTAATAAGAGAGTTTAGTAAAATGGCTGATTATAAGATCAATACATTAAAATCAATAATATTTCTATACACCATTAACAAAAAGTTAGAAAATATAATTTTAAAAGAGATCCATTTTAAGTAACTAATAAATATGAGGTACCTAAGAATAAAACAGAATGTAGAGACACTTTATAGAGCAAATGTTTAAACTATATTGAAATACACTAAAGAAGAAATAGATACATTGTATTTATGGATATAAAAGTTATAATAAAAGTTATGAGTTCAAATTTACCCAAATTGATCTAAGGATTTGGTACAATTCCAATCAAAGACATGGTTGAGAGGGAAGGACACAAAATGTTTGATTATTTTTGTCTATCAACCCTGTCTTATCCAAGAGAACCAACCAATAAAAGGTTGAAGTAAATCAGAAACAAAATGTATCCTCGCAGGAGCTCAAATACCTGCTTTGTTCTGATAAAAATAACAATAGCTAGCATTTATTGAACACTATTAGTGCTTTACTCACACGTTAACTCTTTTACTCCCCATGATTGTATGAGTTAGGCATGGTTGTTACCCCCATTTTACAGGTGAGAAAACTGAGGTGCAGAGAGGAAATATAACATGCTTCAGTTACATATTTAGGAAGTGGTAGATCCAGGATTCTGAGCAAAATCCTTAAGCACCAACCACTCAGGGCCCTACTCTTGCAAACCGATTCCTTGAATGTCAGCCACAGAAGTAAGAGGAAGGCCTATTCTCTTCTTGCTGGTTCCATGTTGGGGGTTCTTCACTTGACCTTCAATTGATAGGCAGGAGAATGACTGCCCCCTTGAGGGTGGCTTGCAGTGATTGTGCCAGGACAAGGTGCACTCTCCCTGTTGTGGTCACGAAGAGTGAAGATTGTTCCAGTCCAGGAGGAAGGCTGCCTAAAACAATTAGGCGTCTGTAGGATCCTACCCTTTGCCATTTGCTTCTCCTTTAAGTTGGGAAAAATGGTTATTTAGTTCTGGTTGGATCAATCTGTTGAATCTAAATATACGTAATATCTGGAGTCCCTTTGATGATTATGAGCATAACATTGCCCAGCAATTGGAAACCTTTAATCATGCACTGTGAATATTATAGCTGAATTTTTTTTGTGACCTTAGAGAAATCATAGAAGGAAATATCTGCTGTGTTTTTCATGAGAGCTATGGAATCCATTATGCTTCATTTGCTTGGTCATTTTATGTGCACTGGACATACTAAAAATTTCACTTGTCACTGAATTTTCTATTCAGAACATTCCACTAAGTAGAAATAAATGTTAACCTCTGTATAATCCACTGCTTAAAGCCCTCTATAGACATTGGCTGCTAAATGCAGAAAAACCACTGTACAGGCTGGATTGTTTTCCCCTCCTGCTGTCTTAGAAGATATATCTTGAGCACAAAATATATTTTATTTTTAGGAAGGATTTGCTTACACTGTGTGGTGCCAATTCTGCTAAGGTTTATTTGTGCCATGGCTACTTATGGTATAGATATGGTGGAGCTTTATCTACACTGTAAGAACAATGTATTTGGAGAAAATATGCACACCTGGGAGACAACACTTCATTAAGATAAGCATGCATTAAATCTCATTCTATGAAGAATCCTCTATTTTTTTTACGGAAGACAATGTTGTGAGCTAGCATTGCATGACCATTGTAGAGTGGTTTGCTGGTCTCTCCGGGGAGGTGCATTTGTAGATCACCCTACATGGAGGCTTAATTTTGAGAAGAGGAAAGAAATGCTTTTTGGAAATGCTAGAGGAATTGGTGTTTTCAACCTGATCGTAATTCATGGAAAGCACAAGGGGATCTGTATGAACCCTGTTTTTAAATTAATGGATAGTGTGAGAAGTCTTTCTTCACCCTTGTGAATTCTTGTAGAAGACATTTGCAGAGAAATTACTGGAGCTGCTTCCCTGTGTGGAGATTAATGGTTTAATATGCAAAAGCAGACAACACACAATTCCTTTGCTCCATGGCACTCTGAGCTGCACAGTCTTACTGCTTTAATTTCCCCTTACAGCTGTTCTTCCTAAAATCTTTTGCAGTCAAGAGCCACTAATGCAAAGCCATATACTTGGCCTAGACTTGAGGATTTTGCTACATGGGAGCACCAAGCAATTTGTGACCTAAATCTGGTGGAATAAACATCTATGTGCAGGTACTGAGATTTTCCTGTTCACCCATTTGAATTTACTCAAAGTTAAGCACTGGAAAATGGCATCTAGGGAGGATATATCCTTAGGCTCTTACCACCAAGTTCCAATAAAAGTAGAAGCCAACACAAGCTTTACCCTTAATAAACCACCACCAATCCATGACGCTCATGCACCTTGTTGTCATCCTCTCTTAATTCCTACCTGGCTAAACACTCTGCACCTCTGTACTCAATCCTGAAATCTCAGGGCTCTCTACGTGATCATCATTCCTTGTCTCCTGTGATTTCACTTCTCTGCCTCCTTCCAGTGACTAGTGACCATATGCATGACTTTACACACTGGAATAAAACACCCTCTCTACTATATATTCTGCTCCAGCTACCTTCATTGTCTTCCATGGAAGAGCCAAGTATCTTGTAAGAGATGTTCAGTATTTTCTGTACTTTCTCATTTCATTATAGTCTGGACTCTGCTACCCCAACAACATCAATGAAACTGCTTTTGCTGAGGTCTCAGACCTCGTGTTCCATTCCAGAGGCGGTTCTCTGTCTTTATCTTACTTGGCCACTTGGCAATGTCACATCGTGTGAACTAGTCCTTTAAAAAAAATTCTTCCTTTGTTTCTCTTGATGCTGAATTGCTTTTTTCTTAAATTTGATTTTTGAATGTAAAATGTCTGTGTACATATACAAAAGTCTATTTATTATATAAATATCTGTATATTTTGACAAAAATAATCAAACATTTTGTGTCCTTCCCTCTCAACCATGTCTTTGATTGGAATTGTACCAAATCCTTAGATCAATTTGGGTAAATTTGAACTCATAACTTTTATTATAACTTTTATATCCATAAATACAATGTATCTATTTCTTCTTTAGTGTATTTCAATATAGTTTAAACATTTGCTCTATAAAGTGTCTCTACATTCTGTTTTATTCTTAGGTACCTCATATTTATTAGTTACTTAAAATGGATCTCTTTTAAAATTATATTTTCTAACTTTTTGTTAATGGTGTATAGAAATATTATTGATTTTAATGTATTGATCTTATAATCAGCCATTTTACTAAACTCTCTTATTAGAACATTTTTTTCCTGTGGCTTTGATGTTCCAAGTAGATTTATTGTAATGAGTCTGTTGCTAGTAAACAACCTTGGTTTCTGTTTCCCTTAAGCTGCCTTTATTTTGGGTTCACTGTTGAATAAGTTAATGGTGTTAATAATGTTAATGGGTGTTAATGGAACTCCACAATTTACTCAGACCTAAAAAGACTTAAAACAGTTGACCCCACAGTTCTACAAATAGATGCCAATTGTTTTCCACAGTCCACCTGCTGAAGTGTGACAAACATTTCACTGGGCATATTTCAACAGGCTCTGATGCAGCAAAAATTCTCAAGAAGGGTAGAACATATTCAAGGCAATGCACTCGGCAAGTACCTGACACATGGGCCTCCACAAACGTGCATTCTGTAGGGGCCAGGGAGAGGCCGCCCCAAAATGTGCCACTTTGGCAAATTGTTTAAATTAAAGCAATGGAGAAACAGTTGGTGCCCAGAAGGATCCTCTGACCCTCCTCTGCCCCCACCAAAACCAGGAAATAAATATACCCTGTGAAAGGTGCCCTCTCTGCACCTGGAGTGTAGAAGGCAGCCTTTTCGTCAGAGAGAGAGAATTAAAAGCCTAGAAGTTTGCATTTAAAAAATCTTGTTATTTTTTTACCAAATTACTACCCCAGCCCAAATGCTGCTTAGAATTCCTAACTGAAGCTCCCAAACATAGGTTTCCTTTATCCTGTCAATTCCTCATAAATTTATATATCTTTGTCTAAAATGTGTAAAAACTGCCTGACTTTGTCATATCTTTAGGTCTTAATTTCATTATTTTATTACAGTATGTACATAATAAAACTTTGGTTTTTTTCTTCTGTTACTCTGGTTCATGCCAATTTGATTCTTAGACCAGCTCTAAGAACCTTCAGGATAGAGGAAAATTCTTCCTCCCCCCAAATTTCCTCCCATTTCCCTTGCCCTCTCCTTCACCAGCCCTTGTAAACTCACATGCATGAAGCAGCACAGTTAAGCTCACACATGCACGCGCACACACACAGACTTTTCAAAGACTAGATTCTTCCCTGGTATGGCAAAGAGCTTTACTAATAGATTAAAATTCTTCTAGACATTCATCAAGTAAACATCATTTTTGCATCAATTGTTTTATTATACCATTGCCTGTCCTCTTCAAAAACTAACATATTTAAAAACACAGTGATTTTTCTTAGGTAAAATAAGCCTCACTATGCCAATTATTAATTTATCCGAAACACATTTTTGAGGCCCACCATGTGTCACGCATTCTATTGGGCACTGGATCCAAAAGATGAATTGGATAAATAGCCCATCCTTGAGAAATTTGCAATCTAGTGGAAGAAGAAATATAAACCAAATGAAGACATAAAATAAAAACAACAAATAAATGAAAAGCAAATAAAGATACCAAATTAAAAAAAAAAAGCAAATACAATAAATTGTACGATGGAGCTGATATAATTGTGTAACTATTACCTATGAGCCAAGACTTCTTATATTTGTGATCAGCAAAGAAACATCCTTGTTTTCATTGATTGACTTACCAATAAGCATATTTTAAAAATATGAACATGCAAAATGCACCTAGACTAATAAAATGTCATTTTATATCTACTTTATACACTGGGATTTCATTTAAAATTCTACTATCAAAACTTTATAGAAAATACTATATCAAATAACTAATACAACAATTCCTCATTCATTCATATAAAAAGTATTAATTGTAGTAAAAATAGCTTGAATACTTACTATTCATTGAAGATTTATGTGATAAATACATAAAGGATAACTTGAGGAAAATGTAATCCATTTGGGCTTTTTTCTTTCTAGTTTAGAAGCTACAAGCTCATATGCCTGCAAGGGCCAGGAAAATAACACATAAATGAGTCAGATGTAAGATAATAGGGAGTAGTAGAGGCTGTGATTACCTGAACAGACATACTCTGTTTAAAGATGGTTTAAGTCAATATTTAAAAAATGTGTTTTCCTGGTCTAAGGCAGTTTAAATTGTTTAAAACATGCATATGTTTTTGTCATCTATTCTAGAAACTCTAAGAAGTGGGCACTACACAAAATGTAGCAGTTTCATTTATGACACTCATGGGGTCAACTGATCACATTTGTAATTCAAATTTTTAACCAACTTGGGTAAATGAGAATAAGAATATCTCTTTATTAAATATTCTTGGCCACCCACCCCCATTCAAGATGAATCTATACCATTTTCTTGATTACATCTAAAGCTGTAATTGAATCCTGAGATGATTATTCTGATATAGGATATGACAGAATAATAACTATATTAATGTCAATATTTTTAATACTATGTTTTTATAGTATATTTTGAGTCTTTTTTATATACAATCCCACTTAATACTGGCTACAAATCTGAGAGATAGTTATTATTATCTGACCTTAATAAATGAGAAGACAGGCTAGGGTGCATTTACAATGACTTTCCCAAAATAACTGTAGTATAGATTTGGAAAAACAAAGGCTTATATCAGATCTTTTTAATAAATGCAACAGTGTTTTCAATACAACACAAGTGCATCCATTGCTAGAATATGTGGATCCAGAATAAAAACCATGCATGGAAAGAAAACTGCCATTCTTCATTGGATGGGCCCAGAACGCTTCTGTATTGACTCTCGCCCAATAGCTCAACTGAACTGTCTGGTAGGAACCTTATAATATCAAAAGATTGCTCAAAAAATTGCTACATTCTTATCCAAAGTCATGGAATTTGGATAGGGATTGTCAATGTTGCAATATGGTTTTCTACCTAGAGTACCTCAGATCTCACACTGGGTAGTATTCATATTATCAGATTTAATTTTTAAGACATACTACTTTTAGTCAAGCTCCAAAATACATCTTTTACATCATTATTGAACTGCTGTAAAAACTCAGTATCTTTAATGTGTTTTTACTGTAAGCCATCTCAAATCATCTTTGGAAATATACAGGGAATAAATTATAAATACATAAATATAAGTACATAAATAAAAAATACTGATTTTCTTCTAGCAAAGGACAATCTGAGTCCAGATTTTGTAATATCGCTGAGGTGAGTATTACTCATAGAATGTTCAAGTAATGTTTTCATAACTAAACACTGTCTCTTCTTTTTATGGAATACAATGGATTATGTGAAAACTTCTACCTATCACTCTCTCTATGTTTCAAACATGTTTGAGGAGATAAGGTGACCTATTGCATTTGCCCCAGGTCTCTCCTGGTTTTGCACTCAAACTTCTCAGTCCTGAACAAATCAAGATGTTGCTCATCCATGGAGCAGGGAACTAGTTAAATTTAATTTATAAGACATACTAGACTAGGCTTTCAAAGGTGTCTTCTCAAACTAAGACTGCATTTTTCAGTGAATTATCATTTTTATTAAAATTAATATTTATGCAATAGAAGCAGATTGCAATTTCTTTGCCATGCGCTGTCTACACTGATCTCTTTTTTTCTCTCACACATTCTTTTTCAGCATCATAACACCCAAGAGATTTTGACAGGGAAATTTAAACAAGCGGGAGAAAAACTCCTGAGGCTTTGAGAGGATTTTCACTACTGCTAATGCATGATTGCTGCAAGCATTCAACTAAAAAGAAATATATAAACCTAAGAATGGCAATTAAAAATCTTAAATGATAAGCTTTTCACTTGTTTTAATTTGTTGTTGAGCTCAATTACCTAGCCTATGAAATGGAAAGTGTAAGTGAGTGGAATCCGACTTGGTGACCCAGGCATGGGGAAGCCCTTACAGTTTTAGGTAAGGAGATGAACATGGTTCTTACCATACTCCAATGCTTATAACTCACATTTAACCTGCAAGTACAATTCCTCAATGCAGAAGAATTGCCCTTGAAAATAATGTAACTAGAAACGGAGGTATAGATGAGCAGTCCTAAAAACCCCACACACAATATTTCCCCTACTGGTCTATTTGTAGCTTCCTAAGACAAGGCCTTGGCAGATGTAGGGGCCATTGGCTTGAGATAAACAAGTCTCAGCTTCAAGAAAACCAGGAGGACTCATGTTGATAAAAGCATGCCTTTCTCTCCCACATGATTCCAAAACGGAAGCTGTATGATACACCACAGTCAATGGAATAGAGCTGGAGTATACAGTTATGTAGCATGTAAGACATAAACAAATTGTGCATATGAAAATATTTCTAGATTTTCATTTAAAAAATTTTTGCAACTGGAGCACAGAGAAAAATAAACAAGCTACAGCTTCAGGCTAGTTATCCAACCAGGCCACTCCACTGTAATGGGCCAAAATTAATGATCTTAGGAGTAATTACATTAGATTTGACAAATGGAAACCAAATATCAAACTGAGTGATGTTTGCCCCATGGTATTTTATTGCTATATAAAGTACTACCTATTCGGGGACAATTTTATGATATCTCCTTAGTGAATTTTTAAAGAAGTTGAACTATTATTCATATTGATATTTTAAATAATTTATGCTGCATGTATCTACTTAGGCTAATTTAAGTAAAAAGATTGAAAAGAAATATGTTTAGAGCAAGTTGTAGCCCTGTGATGGGGAAGGGAAGCTTTTAGGCCCATGTGCCCTTTCCTCTCAAGGACAATGCGATGCCATCCCATTAGGTCAGGCATGTGAACATGACGAGCAAAGGCAACGTGGGCCCACGGTGCATAAAGCATACTGTACGATTCCTTGGTCAGTTTGAAGAGTGTATCATGAAAAAGGAAAAGTTTTAGGCAAAATGATTGATACCTAACATAGCCCTTTACATACAATATAAAAAATTCCCCAAATGAAAACTTTACTGAGCAACACACCAGGTTGCTGGATAAGAAGACTAAATCTTATAAAGTTGCCAGTTCTTTTCAATTGTATTTACACATACACTCAATGAAATTACAGTTAAAATACAAAAATATTTTGGGGTAGATTTTCCAAATTATCCTAAAGTGAATCTGGAAGAAATATCAGTGAGAATGCCTTGAAACCTACAGACACAGAGAAAAATGAATAAGAAGCAGAAATTCATAAAAGAACTGACAGAACACTAGAAGTATACCAGAATCAGAAGACCACTCTGTGGGAGTGTGTGTGTTGTGTGTGTGTGTTTTTACCCTAGAATAAAATAATATATGCTATGATGTGATAGAATCACCAATAACTGGGAAATGGATGAATTATTCAAAAACTGCTGCTATAAAAAGCTTTACTATTTTTAGGAGGGAAATCAATTTAAGTCTTATCTCATACCAAAACAATGTTGGGTGGACCAGAGAGAAAAAAGTCATTAAAGAATTAGATATAAATTATAAGGGAAGAACAATTTAGGTGAATTGAATGTTAATCTGTTTTATGAATGAGAAAGTATCATCTAAGCAAAAAAGCAATGCAAGAAATATAACAATCAACTACTCACAGATTTTCAACTTCCATATGTTAAAAAAAATAGGAAACAAAACAAACATATTATAAATGACAATGGGACAGTCTTTCTAGTACATAAAGGACACTAAAACTTATGAAAAGAAAACCAATGTCCCAATACACAAACAGGCTAAAGATATGAATTAATATTAAAAAATAAAGTCAAAATGAAAATAAACATTTCAAAAACAGTCAGCCTTACCTAATCAAACAACAATAGAAGAATGTAGTACTTTAAATCCTAGACTTTAAAGTAAAATCAATCCAAGACCCAATTCTACCACTTCCAGTTGTGTGACCTTGGTAAGCCACATAACCCCTCAAAAAGTCTCCTAGCCTTTAAAACAGGATGACTATATTGTCCTCCTCTTACAATTGTTTTGAAGAAAAAGTAAGATAATATAGATAAAGGTCTTTGTGACGAGAAGCCTGTAGAAAGTGCTCAATAAGTGCTGCTGACGTTGTGGTTGGTGATGGTGATGTTATTGTTAATGTTGTTACCATCATCGTTATCTTTCCAATTAACAATTTTTTTTTTAAATTAATAACCCTCAATGCCAGTGGAGATATGACTTATGCACATCAAGGAAGAATAATAATGGGTATGATATTTCAATAAAGTAACTTGGCAATATGTGTAAGGAGTTTTTATCCAGTGTATTCTATCCAGTATACTGCTTCTAGGAATCACTCCTAAGAAACAGTGAAAAACATACACAAGGAATATCAGAACATAAGGTCATACAGAAAATAACACAATGTGGTAGCAAAAAGAAAAAAGCCAATAGTGTAAAATTCTAGGTTGAGAGCATAGCTAAACAAATGATAATGATTTGAGTGCCTGCCTATCTGATAGCAATTTTTAAAAGTCTAGGAAAGTGTTTACAGGCATGGGAAGTGATTTTCTTTCGTATTCATTGTTGTAAATCGTAAGCTTAGCATCGTACCCAGACATAGCAGGTGCCCAATCAAATTCTAAACTGAATTGAACAACAGAATTGTAAGTGGGAAAAAAATCATAACACTCATTTTCATAGATACACACACACACACTTGTACATACTATAATCTCAACTTTTGTAAAAAAAATTACAGGAAATATTGCAACTGTGATAAGATGCCAACAATACTCTCTTCAGGTGATTTCTTTTTTCTGCCTCTTCAAATTTTTCTCTACTTGCTAAAATTATTTCAATAGGGATTTATTACATTTATAATCAGGAAAAAAAATGAGTAGGAAAAAAAGAAAGAAATCCCAAAAATCAACTGGAAGCCAACTGGCTCAATTATTTCTCATTACACTATTCTGAGTATGTACCATTTTTTACTCCTACCCAAAATATAAAATGGGAAATGGGAATATGAATAGTATGACTAAGCTGAAAGGCAGCCTTTAAAACAAAGCCCAGGAAAGAAAACATAATAGAAAATTTCAAAAAAGTAAAAAAATTCATGTGTCTAATATTAAAATTATACAGGAGCCTATTGGTCCCTAATAATTTATACATATGAAAGACACAGCATGACATACACCATTAGATACAAATTACTTGTTTTCTCTATAATGGAATTATTTTTGCTCTTAGATATATAGTGTCACAATGACTTATACATAGTGGTTGCTGTCAATTTTTTAATCTGAAAAAAATTTATTCACTTACAATTTCAACCCTACACAAAATTCAAAAGGTAAACTTTCAGACATTCATTACATTCTCAGAAGGGAGGACCAAACAGTTTCTCAGGTTTCTAAGTCTCAAACATACTCACCAAGGATAATTAGCTCTAGAAAGTGGAGTGCCATGTCACCTAGAGTATAAAATCACCTGGAGGTGTCACTTAAGTCCAGTTTCTAAGATTGTGGGATTTAAATTCGTATCTCAGCCAAACTATAGATTACTATATGCCATGTGCCCTTAAGACAGTAAGATCTTGACTCAAAAACTAAATTCTTGCATGTCAATGGTCTACTATATCTACAATGCCTGCCTCTTCAGAAGTAAAGTATTGTATAAGAGAATTGTAGGAATAAGGTATGTTGGAAGTCAATATTTGTTTTACTCTAAGAAACCTAATACAGTCCCTGATTTATCAAATATGTGTTACCTACCTAATACTTTGAAGGGATATTGCTGCACATTTCTGGTGATTAAAAAAATATAGCATAAACTGAAATTCATTCCTAAAATTATAAAAATCTGTCATGTTTTCCAGAAACTAATTCAAGCACTTAATTTACTTAATGCCCAATTTCTGACTTTTAAGTGAAATATGTAGTGTTTTTACTGTAGTAATTATTTTTTTAATTGCCCTTCATCTGATACCTGTTTTTTGTAAAAAACTGCTTCACAAGTATATTTTCTTTGATATAATTTCTAGGATTTACCTCCCAAAACTCAAGGAAGGGGAAAGGTAAGTAGGACTGTGGATGAAACAAGAATGGCCATGATTTGACAATAATTGAAGATGCCTGATGAGTACCCAGGAGTTCCTTATACTATTCTTTTTACTGCTGTTATTATGTTTGACATTTTACATAGTATAAAGTTTTTAAAAGAAGTGTATTTCTTAATCATGCCAGTTTATGTTGCTTAACTTTTTCCTTGGTTTCCATCCCCACAAAAGCTACATCCAGTGAACATGGCTGAGACATCCACCGTGTTTATTTTAAAGAGGTTTCAGTCAGGTAGCTGGACAATGCAAAAGTCCCATTCTAGTGCCCATGATGACATAAATTGATTAAGTCTGCCATGGCCCATAATTTAAGAATTCAGCCAAAGACAGGGATGCTATCATACAGATTAACCAAAAAGAAAGGGTTTAGATAAATGTCATCTGTCATAATAGCCAATGAATCATATTGCTGATCCACTCTGGCCATGTGGTGGTGGGCCATCACTATTACTGAGGACAGCAGGGTGTCTGCTAAAGTGTCAGTGACTCAAAATGCACTTTTTTAAAAAATATGTCCCAGGGACAATTTAGGATATTAGATAAAGAAGAGTTAACACAGCATTCAATTCCTAGGAAAAAGAATTTGTTCAGCCTGTGTAGTCAGAGGATTAGTTAAAATACAGTTATTATAATGTCTATTTTAGAATAGCCATTTTTTTTTATGTTCACTTCATTTTCGTTTTCCCTTTCTCTTACCCAGTCATAAGCAGAACTCTGGCATATTTAATTCAATTAATTCCTAACAATTCCTCACATAAGCAAACCCAACATAAAGGCAGAATATGTGAACTATTATAATCAAATCTTTAAAGTATTACAAACAATAGAATTTCTAAATATACCTCTAGGGATTTAGCTGCATGTTGATATTAATTTCATTAACTCACTCATGATATACACATTTCATTTTAAATAATTCTGTTTAAAAGAAAAGCTTTAATAATGAATATATTGCAATTAAAATGACCCAAGACTACTAAGCATTACACACTGCCACCTAGTGCTAAATGTCTAATTCCAAATGCACAATGGACATCTTTAGGAAAGTGGTAATGCTCTATTTTAAAGCAAATTTATCCAGAAGGACTGTTCTGAAACATATTTATTTTTAATTGCTTCAAGATAAGAAGGCTATTAGGAATAAATGAAATTATATATACATAAAATCAGTCCTTTCTCATAGCTTCAGGTAAGAAAGCTCTAATCAGGTTAGTAAATACAAAACGTTACAGGTTTTGTTAATGAAGACATGGGGTTTTTTGTAAGGGTGGCTTTTTTTAATACTGTGCATCAAGTAGGCAACATAGTCTATTATGAATGTGATGTATGCTAACACTCTAGGTGGAATATGTGGCTATCTCGAAAGTGCAGCATATGAATATGCTCAAAAAGACATCATAGGATAATAATCACTGGTGATAACCTTTGAGCTTCTGAAGGACACAGTTATAATCCCCCCTCATCTGCAGGGTTATGATTTTCACTTAAGATGACAATGGTTTTTAGTTCTACTCTATTTTCACAACAGTGAATAATTTTTGCATTTTGGAGGTGCTAATCAATGGAGCTCATCTCTGATCTGTCAGTTAGAAAAGTAAAGCCCCATGGAAATGCAATGCCAACACCTGAGACTGGATTAAAGAAAGGGTTGCTGTGGATGACTTTGCTATGGTTCGGGAGTACGTTTTATTTACTTCATCACACTCTACAGCTGTAATCCCCAGTTTGGTCTACTTAGCGCCCTGTAACTACCTATCTTAAGAAGTAAGGTTAAAGACTCCTATTTCTGTCAATTAGGTTTTTCACAGTGAAAAGTACTAAGAGGATATGCTTTAAATCATTGCTGCTTAACTTTTTAAAAATCACACTCCCTTTTGAGAAACAGAAATCTCAGGTTCTCCTTTTAACATACTTAGAATTAATAAATGATATGTTAGACACAATATATGGACTTTTTAAAATTATGTTTTTATTTTGATCTTGGAAGATACTTTTCATTGCTATTGTTACACCAATAATTCAAAATCAGCATGAGTATTAAGACTACCTGTATATCCACAAACTTTTCCATCCTTGGAAATGTGGAAAACAGAAAAACATTGTTCAGTAATTTCAATATAAGGCCTGTTGCATTACTTCATTTTAATAAACAGAAGGGCAGGTAAAACAGATATAGACAAATGGGTGAAAACAGAGAGAAAAAGGATGGAAGGAAGGGAGGGAGGGGTGGGGCAACAAACATAGCATCAGCTTTTGGATTTACTTAAAAATAAATATTTACACTTAAATTATTTGTCGAATAACTTCATTTCTTAAGCCTGAATATGAAAGTATGTATATTTATGAGTGTATCCTAAGGAGCTCTACAGTCAAGGATTTCTAATTCAATGTAAAAAACAGGGAGGGAGGACAAGAGGGAGGGAGAGAGGAAGACTTTCTCCTTTAAGAGAACTGTTGTCTCCATCCCCTTGAAATCATTCATTTAGATAATTCCCAAAGGAATCTCTGATCAAAACCACATGATCTAGAAAAGTTCTCAAGATTTCCTTTAATCAGCTTAAACAAATGACTCCTGCCAAGTCTATTTCATTTAGTTCTGCATAGGACTATTCTGAAGCCTCCACCACATAATTAGGACACCCAGTTGGTATGGCTGACCAATGCAGAAAACAGAACTTACTCAAAAGATTGCAATTTAAGAAACTCATTTTGGAAAACAGGATTTAGGAACACACATATTGAAATCCAACTCTTCACACTATGTTGGGATTACATCTCTCATGATAGTTCAATGCTCAGTAAAACTACAAAGTCAAAAAAGTCTAAAGTTACAACTCCTAGATTTTCCATTGACCTTATGGAATACCATTCACAACAAGACACTTCTAGGACATAAGATAGTGGCTACACACCGTGCCTTATATAAGAAAAACTCCACTGCAGTTGCATATATATGTATATACACAACATAATTATAATAATAAAACTTTATGAGCATTTTTAAAATGCTCTTATTAATTTAAGGTAGTGAAAAATGTATAAAGCCAATGAACTAACAAGTCTTGATTCAAATGACAACTGTGCTTGAAACTGAAGATTCCTTAAAATGTTCTTACACATCTTAATATTTTTTCTAGATACACAGTACATCTAAAATTTGAGAAAACAAAAACCAAGTGCAGCTTGCACCCAAAAATGCAATCAGCATCATCATATGGAATTATCTAAAAACAAATGTTTAAATTAAATTATTTATCTAATAACCTGATTTCTTAAGCCTGAATATGAAAGCATGTATATTTAGGAGTGTATACTAAGGAGCTCTATAACCAAGGATCTCGAACTCAACATTTAAAAGTAGTAACGAAGTGGCCTGTGAAGCAGATTCCCCAGGGCTTTGGAAAGATACGTGGAAAAATTGAGGTGTAGAACACAGAAGAGACAGATACAGCTTCCAAATTAACATTTAACCATTAACAGCACATATCTATGTATTAAAATCCCCATGGTTATGAAAGACAAGAATTTATTCCATACAGATTACAAAAATTATGTTATTTGTAAATCTAATATTAGTACTGGCTGGGGATTATACACTGTGAAATAAAAATGTAATAGATATTCAGTAAGCATTTTTCTCACTAATTATGATTTCATAATTTCTTAAACTTTGTATTCTCAGATGTCAGGTACTTAACTAGAAACTGACATCTATTTGGTTGCTAAGAGATAAGAGATCAGTTTGCACTTTTTTCTTTGCCTTTAGGAGAAATGCCCACTTGGGTTCTGTCTCAAAGTAGTGAAAGTTAACTCTGTTACCCAGGTGGGGATCTACAAAACTTGTACTAAAAGAAATTCCCAGGTCTCAGAAAAGAAATTAATTATTTTCAGTATGCACAATTTAGAACAATAATTGCCTTTTCCTTAAGCTTAATGATTTTCCATTTTACACAACTAAAATGTAATAGCATTATTTTAAAATCAAACTTGACTAATGAGTCTCTGTTATGAGTATTTTGACAAAAGTCTTCTGAGAAATGAGGTCATTCCATCAATTTGCATCCCAAAGTGAGGCTCAAACCCAACATTTTAGAAGTATTTTCTGCCTTGAACTTGACCATATAGCTTTCAACAGCTAAAGGAACAAGACTAAACTTGGTCCATCTGGTCTATTTTTCTTATACTTTCTCAAAGCCTCAAAAGCAAAGTGCAACTATAAATACATACATCCTAACTGGTGATTAGTTTATCACAAATAAACATGAATTTGCCTTATCAAGGAGAATAGTCTTCTAAAAGAAGAGCAGGATTTCAATCAACACGTTTCCTAAAGACACTGAGCATCTAGCCTCTCTTCACATGCACATTTCATAACCTTTCAAGGATAGTCTTCTAAATCACATTTTAAAGAAATATGCTGAAAAAACAGTCCATTGCAGTAGCATTGCATATTATTACAAAATCCAAGAGGTTTAATTTTGAACTCCGGTACTTCCTATAATGCCATTGATCATTTACTGGGATGTACTGGAGTATATATACTGCGGGAGAACACAAGACAACGCATTTCTTCATCTACTGAGACAATGCCTGCCTGCCCACTCCTTTTTTTACTCAACTTCTTGCACACCATCAGCCAGCTTCCTGTTGGTGATTCCTTGCACCCTGTATGCTGCTTCAACATGAAATCAGATTGCTGCCCTTTCTGATCCCGAACCCATGAAGAAGAAAATTCTTGTTACAAGCAAGATCTTTGAAATGTAGTTTTACGCCTATAAAAGAACTATCTATTGCCCATGTTGAAGAAAAAAAGATGAATTTATCCTGTCTTCTGGGCTTTTACTTATTTTACAATGCCACACCTTTATAAACAAGTCCTGTCATAGTGAGAGGAAGGAGATACACAATATGTAACACCTGGAGTCATAAAATGTAATGACCTCAAATAACATCTCAGAGGGAGGAAACCTGGTTCCATAGAAGAAAAAAAAACAGAAGCAAAGGAGTGAAGCTGCATCATTACAAGAGTCACAGAAAACCCTCCTGGGTTTTTCCAGCTAAGTTTTGTGCAGGAACAGCCACTGTGCACGTCGTCACCCTTGCGGGACCTCCCGTCCCCAAGCAGAGACTGCCAGCCCCTCTCCACCCTATCCTTAGGCACAGAAACCAGCACCCATAGGGAGGTTCCAGGGCCGTCGAGGGGAGCAGAAACAGCGTCGCTCCAGCGTCCTCATGGCGGTCCCAGCTCCCCCAAGTCCATGCAGGAACCAGCCCGGCTCCCAGTCGTCCCTCAGCCTGCACCCCCCTGCCAGAGATGCCAGAGAGCTCGCAGAGCAGTTTTTAGACTCCGAACAAAGATTCCCTCATGCCTCCCCTGTGCTCTCTCACAAGGCCCTCGTTTTCTAGCCCTTTAATGATATCTCTCAGGGGCAGGACAAGAGATGCTTGGTGGCGGAGAAGGGACGTGCCCGGCTTTCTTGTCTGAATGAGTTGACGGGGGGTGGCTTGGCGCGATCAGGGAGAGGGGCCCTTTAGGAAAAACCAGGACAAGGGGCAACTAAGACATCAGATCAGTCCCCTCCCTCCTACCCCCACCCTCGCCTCTCACCTCTCACCTTAAAGACGACTTACTGGAGGCAGGCTTCTGCAGCTTTGCGGCCAGGAGGGGGTGAGAGCGCCCCCGGGCCACTGCGGCCTCTCCAAAGGGACTGTGCAGGTGGGCGCAGCCCTGGGAGGTCGGTGAGGCCCGCTTAGAGTTACGGGGGCCCAGAGTGTGAGCGCACTAGGGCGCGGAGAGCCAGCGCTCCTGCCGGGCCGAGCGGCGCTGCGCGAGGGGGTGGGCGCGGCGACAGGGGCGCCCCAGCCACAGGGAGAGACAGACACCCCGTCCCTTAGGCGACAGGGCTGGAGCGGTTACCAGGGCGGCCAGACTCAGAAACTTGGTGCAGAACAGACAGGCTCCCCCGGCCGGACGTGCCCCGCGCTCTCGGACCCGCTCCAACGCCTCCGGAGTCACCACCATCACCCACCCCACGCTGCAAAACTCCCCACCGAGCCTTCGGATCCCAGGTGGCTAATTACCTCTGTCGGAGGCGGAGTGCGGGGCGGCAGCGGCAGACACTTTTAGCCTGACTTTCCTGCGTTCGCGTGCGAGCGTGTGCGCGCCGAGCAGGAGCTGTCAGCTGCTATTTATAGAGCCGAGCCTCAGCAGCCGGCTGGGAACCCGCAGGAAGCGGCAGGCGGCGGCGGCGGGCGCAGGGCGCGGGCCGCGGCTCCCCAGGGCCCCCGCGCCTCCCGCAGGCTGCCCGCTCGCTCCCCGCCCGCCCCGGCGCGCGCGCCCCGGAGAACTTGTCACCAGAGCGGCGGCCACGCCGGCTGCTCACACGCCCCCTGGCACAATCGCCACTCTCTCCCCGCACCCCCGCCTCCCTTCCCCTCTTCCCCCTCCCCGGACCGTTCCCAGCGACCTCCTCCCGGTGTCACCAGCGGCGGGACAGAGGCAGCGCTGGCAAGGACAGTCGCGCATCTGGAGCCCCGCGCTTCCCCCTACCGAGGGGACTAGAGCTAGTCCCCCGGCCGCCCAGCCTGAAATGACCAAAGCTGACACCCTGCACCCCGACCCTCCACGAGCGGGGACGTCACCCGGCCTGGGCTGTGGGAGCCGCTGCGGAGCGGTGGCCAGGGCTGCCCGGGGCCGCCACGCTGCGGCCGGAGCCCGAGAACCACGGGGTTTTCACGGCGGGAGGAGGCGCCCCACACCGAGGTGGGGTGGGGGTGGGAACGTTGTCGCCGTTGCCCAGACCTGCCTGCCACCACCCGGGGATCCCTCTCTCGCCACCCCTCCGCCCTGGTTTCCAGCTCAGCACAGCCCGCGGACCCCGCCGCCAGCCCCCACGTCGCGGCTGTGAGTGAGGCCGAGCTGCCCCCAACAAGCATGTGACACGCCTCCGGCAGCCCGGATGCGCGGGGACAAATCTGCACTCGGCGTGTGGGGTGTCAGGAAAACAGGGTACGTAAGCACGCAGTCTGAACGGCGGCTGAAACTCCCCCACTTCCTCGCCAACAAGCCCATCGGGGAAGGCGCACAGCCTGGTTATTCCGGGCTGTGGGGTGTGGGGCCACAGACTCTCCCCATCTGCGCCTTACAGGTGCCACCTGGCGGTTCTCTGGGAGAGGCTTTTACTGAGCTGCCCAAAGATAATGAATGCTAGTAACGCAGGGCGCCAGCCCGTGTAGGCACCACTCCCTAATGGCACTTTAAATTCACATTTTAAATTAAATAGAGTGAGAATGCTAGTACACAACGGTTACATTTGCCAGGAAGAGAGAATGGAATCCCAAAGTTAGGACGGCGAAGTCGATTTGGGTTAAGTCAGTACTTAACAGTTACACAAAGTGGGAAGCTGTAAAGCTGCCCCCAGCTGTCACCCTGCTGTCACTTCCTGCATCGAGGCATTCATTCACTCCACAGACACTTAACTGCCACTAGGTTACAAGCTTTATCGATGAGAGCTGAGACTTTGCTGTTTGGGGTGTTTTTCCCATCACTCTTTCTCAGAGCTTGGAACAATGCCTAACATGCTGTAGTTTCAGTAAATGTTTATAGGATGAGTTAATAAACACTGAGCCAGAAACACTGCCTGGCCCATTGTCTCCCTTAGGCCCTGCAGCTCTTTCCCTTTCTCTCAGGCTTTTTCTGCCCTGTTGAGCCACCATCACAGGTGATCTGGATGGAGGGGAGGGTGGGAAGCAGACAGCTGGTGCAGGCCCTCCAGGGAAAATGATCACACTTGAGGAGCCTGTTACAACAGTTTGATTTCTCTTCCATGGAGCAGCACTGAACACACCCATCTGGGGGAAAAAGACACCTGCGTCAGCCCTGGGGCTTGAAGCAGTGGATAAATCCTGTTCTTAGAGATCTCCTGGCCAGACAGAAGATACAACTCTGTCACTGGGCAAAGGGTTCAGCCTTTTCTTAAAACACAGAAAGACTGAAAGATCATCCGAGCCTCAGGGTGCCAGAGCTTGGCCACTAACTGGAAAGATGTTTCATGGATCTATCCTCTGGCTTTAAGTGGAGGGGTGTGTGTGTGTTTTGTTGTCTACAAAGACACAGTGCCAGAAATACTAAACCATTCCTTCCAAAGACAGCATTATAAAGTAGATGTAATTACTGTCTTTATGGAAATGAACACTTAAAGAGATACCCAGAAAACCCTCTTATAATTAAAATCCAGACACAGATCATGCTGACCAAGATCTTTTACAAGACTGCTGAAGAAAATGAAGCATATCTGTGCCTATCACCTAGGAAGTTTAGATCCTAGGGAGAGAGGAGAATGAATCAGATGCACATACACGCACAGCATTTTTTTTTAAATCCATCAATGAGCCTGATATTTACCGTTTTTAGTTATTTGGCAGTGTTTTCCTTGAATAAGCCTAGAGGATTCAGAAACTTCTATGGTATATTAAACACATCCACTTTTACAAACCTTGAACTTTTAGCCACATGTGTCCCCAAAATATAATTCCATTAACCAGTGAAGGACAAAATATTTTTCACTTTCTTTTGAAGTATCGTTGTAGGGCATAGGTCAAAGGTGATTCACAGTAGTTACCTTGCTGTCTAAAGCAATAAAATCAAGCCAGGATCTGCAGGGCTGACATCATACTCTCCTTGTTAGTGAGGTAGCTCCTACTTTTTCATTGTAGTGATCTCATTGTTCCTGGTAATCTTTATTTCAGGTGAGACTGCTATGGCACAAAGACTCTGCATTTTGTGATCCTTCACTATAAAAATTTTCTTCTAAGATACAGCACCTAGTATGACATAGGGGTGTGTGTGTGTTTTACCACAGTTGTTCATTTATATTAATGATAACTTTGTGAATAACTTTATTCCAATTTTTAAAAAACTTAACATTGAAAAAGGTTAAGCTTTGATATTCGTCCATGCTCTTGCTTGTGCCCATGTGTGTATATGCATATTTAAATTAATGTGAGATGTTATTAGAAATAGAAATTTGACCCAACTTAAGTAAAAGGGGAAAAGTATTGTAAAGGTACCTGGCTGTCTGTGGAACCCAGGAACAGGAATACAGCTGGATACCAGTGACAATCTGGAAACAGGGACATGCCATTAGGACTTTATCTCTCCCTTTTCCCCCACTAAACTACCACTACCTGCTCCACCGTTTCTCTCTCCCTTCTCCCTCTCTCTCTCCCTGCCTCTCTCTCCCTCCCATATACTGGCTCTACTTCTTTGGTGTGCACTGAGTTGCATAGTTACTAACAACTCTTGAATTTCATAATCTATGGGCCAGTTCCAAATTCTCAAGGAAATACCACGATTGGCCAGCGGCCAAGCCCCAGTCCAGACAACCATGGCCAGGAGGTGAAAGTCAAGTTACATTCTCATAGCAGCTACTACAGTGATCAGCTGGGTATTAATGGTGCTCTGAGGCAGAAGAGAAAAGATAAAAATTCCCAGAATGTGGGAAGGAGTATAGGTCATTCCTCATCACTGTTACCTCCTAATCCTTGTTGTTCTATGAATACTGACACAAAAGGCAGAATGGGGAGGGGAGGAGAAGTATAAGGAGTGATAAAGAGTGTGTATGTAAATGCATACGCATGTTTCAACAGGGTTAAGATCGAATGTTCTAAGATCAGTGGTGCTCTAAGATGGCTTGTTCCAGTAGAAATAGCAATATGATTTTATGAACTCTTGACATGGAATTGGATAAGCATAAGGAAGGAAACAAGTATGTCACAGACAGTTTATTTTAGCTTCTTTTTTCATGGCAAATTAGAGATTTTTTTTTTAAATGAAGGAAATGAGTGTGATGCCATTTACATTTATTGAAGATAAACATTCTGCTCTCATTTACATAATAGTTACATTGCTAAAATGTATGTAAATCATATATTTGAAAGCGAATCATATTTCAGTTGTAACAGGGTAGTGAATCTTAACGTTTTTGTGGTCATAAACCCCTTTGAAAATTTGGAGAGAGCTATGGACTCTCTCCAGAAACCAATATGAGCAGATGCACTTACATTTATGGTGGGATGATACAGGACATATTTATGTAAGTCCCCTCTTATCCACAGATTCACTGTCTGTGATTTCCATTTCCCACAGTCAGTTGTCACCCAGAAGCAGATGATCGTCGTGACACATGATCAGAGGTCGGTAGGACCCTAACCCTACGTTGCCATGCCTACGTCATTCACCTCACTTCACCATGTAAACGTTTTACCATCTCACATCACCACAAGAAGGATGAGGACAGCACAGTAACAAATTTTGAGAGAAAGAGACCACATTCACATAATTTTTATTACGGTATATTATCATATTGTTATAAATGTTTTATTTTATCATTGGTTATTATTGTTAACCTCTTACTGTGGCTCAGCTATAAATTAAGCTTCATCATTGGTATGTATGTATAGGAAACAGCATAGAATACAGAGAGCTCAGTGTGCCCACAGTTTCAGGTACCAACTGGGGGTCTTCGAATGTATCCCCCACAGATAAGGGGACTACTGTATTTGAAATGTAGAACTTCAAACACCATGTTCCTTTTGTCTTCCTCCAATCACCCACCCCCATTTGAACAAGTGAAACGAAAACTCCAGATTCTTGAACAAAAGAGTAAAAATACCCAGCCAGTGTAAGCCAAAAACTTGTCTGAGGTTGCTGGAACACGTGTGAACCTAGGGGACAGGGTCCCTTGCCACCCACTCCTGCTCTGAATGAGATGTAATAAGGTAGGAAAAGAAGACAGAGCTCTTAGAAGGATGGGAGAAAGCTGCAAGTTGGGGAAAGAGGTGGTATAAATTTGGTAGGACTGTCATAACAAGCAACCACAGAAATTCATTTCTCACAGCTCTAGAGACTGGAAGTCTGCGGTCGGTGTGCCGGCAGTGCCAGCTTCTCCATAGGCCTCCCTCCTCACGTGGGGGATGACCATATTTCTGCATGTGTCCTCACTGGCCCTTCCCCCTATGCAGTGCCCCTGGTGTCTCATACTATGTCTAATTTCCTATTCCCATGTGGACACCAGTCAGGTTGGGTTAGGTTCCCCCTAACAGCTTCAGCTTAGCCTAATCACCTCTTTGAAGACCCCCATCTCCAAAATCAGTCACACTGTGAGGTAGTGAGATTAGGATTTCAGCATATGAATTTGAGGGCGCACACTTCAGCCCATAACAGATATGCACTACATCAAACTCCAGAAAGAGTCTGGGGAGGAGGTGGGAGATAGATTTGCCCTCCATGTCTTAACATAGGGCCCAAGAGAAAAGAAATCTGTGTCCAGTTTTCCCATTGAAGGATTTTGAAAATCTCGGTCTTAATAGAAGAACTAAGAACACAAAGGTGCAAAGTGGAAATGTAGTGGTTATAGGCCTCATCTAGATCCTACAGGGCTGAGGATTCCAAACTGTCCACTCTGCTGGGCATTCTCATGGTGCCTGCATGGTGAGGGCCCCTGTGAGCTGTAGGAGGCCTGGGAGTTAGCTGGGAAAGAGGCCCAGTGGGATATGAAAGAGGCTACTTGGGAGGGCAACCAGATAAAATACCCGGGAACAGTCCGGCCTTATGCAGAGATGTGGCTGCAGCTCCTTGGTATCGTACATACCAGGCGTGGGGCCAGAACACCAACCTCAGAATAGTCTTCGGTTGTACATTAGAGCAAGGTTCACTTTACTGGTACCTACAGAACCTAGTCACGTCTTCGGAAAATAAGAGATGCCATCAACACCTTAATGTTACTTAATGTCACAGTGCTTTCTAAGTCTCCCCTGGACCGACAGGCTGCCACGTAGGTGAGAGAGAAGGAGGAAGAAAAAGAGCAGCAGTATCTTAAGCCAATAAGTTTTACACCAGGACAGACTTGGTTTAGGTTACTCAATAGGACCAGGAAAACTAAATTAAGTTTTCTGTTTCTGAGCACAAATGGGTGCTTATAAGTTAAATTTATTGTAAAAAAATTACATTCCACTTTTTATACCTGAGATTTAAAGACACCACTGACTTTTAAAAATATATCCTGCACACTTCATATTTTTAATGCATTTTCAGGAAGTGCATAGGTCCCCCAGAATAGCACCTATAAATTCAGATTAAAAATGTTTGCCCTAAGGGATCTGGTTCTTTAAATCTGATTATGTGAAGAATCTTTCTAACTGAAAAATTTCTGCCAATACATATAATTTTGCACAAATGTTCTATTTGAAATTCTATTTTCCAAAATAGAGTAGTGTCTATACATCATAATAGCTCACATGATTATGTTTAGAAAACACCATAAAAAAGAATAGAATCATAAATGGATAAATTATAGATAATCACTGGGTAAAGATAACTATATTCAAGGAATAGAGGGCTTGAAGGTGATGCTATCATGCTGCTTCCTTTCAATAAATATAAAGCTTTTTCCTTTTTAACAGAAGTCGCCACAAGAAAAAAAATCTGAATTGTTTTTCTTCCTGTCACCATTTTCAACAAAACACTTTTTTGTTACCTAATTATGTCACTAGTGGCATAAATGAAGGAGAAACTTACATATCAGACACATTCATAGGAAATGTTTGTGGTAATCAGTGACACTGGTTGGTGTGACCAGTTCTTTCCAGAGATAGGCCCACTCTCTCTCAATATTTCATTACATTTTGCTCAGCAATGTCTCTATCTTGCATTCTATACTTCAACACTTTTCAGCCTATTTTCAAAAATCTCTCAACATCCCACATTCCTATCCAGTTTCCCCCCATGAGTGTCATTTTTCATGGCATAATGAAGCTCTACCATTTCCTGCAAACCTGTGTTAGGCTGGCAAAGTCCAATTTTGGTCAGCAAGCAAGTCAGAAGAATTGGGCCTAAGTGTGTCTCCCAGTTAAGCCAGTATTCCCAGAGACCCCTCTCCTTCAAGACATCATCTGTTCATGATTTGTACTTCACAATCAGGCCGATTAGGGCTGCAGTCATGGCACCCCCATTTACAAACTGTATATATAACCTTTGACAAATGCCTTAAAATTTCTGAGTCTCTGTTTCCTTGTCTGTAAAATGAGGATAATAGTACCTGCCTCATAGCATGACCATGAGAATCCTCTGAGACCCTGTAGGGACACAACATGAGCTGGCATCCAACTGGCCAACTTATCTATCCGATATTCCCTAGCCAAGACTGAAGGGCATGGACGTGGAAGGGGCAAAATCAGAATTTCCCCATGAAATCTTCTAAGGCACATGTTCTAGGCTAGCGATTCCACCGTCACCTATGATCCAACATTGGCCACAGGGCTGTTGGTCACACTTGTATAAAGAAATACAGTTCTGAAGAATCTGGAGTTTTTCAGACAATTTGGAACGGAAACTCTCAGGAAAACCACTTCTTCTAACTCCTGGCTTATCTTCACAACTCTCTTTCCTATTCAATTCTCACAAGCATTCACTGAGCAACTGCGGTTTGCCAGGAATTGTGCTAAAACCTGGAAATAAAAAGGTGAAGTAGGCATGAACTTTGTCTTCAAAGAATGCGTGGTTTAGTAGCGTTAGAGCTGACTTTCTAAACTTACTCTCTATTATTTACTACTCAATTTAACGTGACGTTTATTGTCCGGTACACACACGGTGCTGGGATGAGGCGACACAGGGATGAGCATATAATTCAGCCGGGGGGACACGGCAAGTGTACAAACAGGCACCAAGAGAGGTGAGCTATCCAGCCAAAGTGCCAGGAGAATCAGGAGACAGGAGACATCAGACACGACCTGGGGAGGGTCAGAAAGATCTTCATGAAGGAGCTGGTGCTCGACATGTGAGGGATTTCAGGAAATGTAACTGGCACAAATTCCACGGGGAGGCATTTCAGCCGAGGGACGAGGGAAGTCTACCCGGAGAAAACGCTCACCCTCCGGGGTCTGATTTGAATAAGCCCCATCCGCTTCAGCTCATCGGCGCCTCCGCCAACACTGCCGCCTACCTCAGGCGGACGCCTCCTGCGCCGGGCGTGTTCAACCCCCGGCCACTTCACTGGGTCACAGCTGCCCCTGAGAGCTGAGACCATGTTTTATTTAGCTTCATGAAACAGATAGGACAGGTCCAGAGAACTCAAGAGAACTTGGAGCCTAGGTTATTTTACATTTATGTTTTTCTAAATCAAATTTAATCAACTTGAACCTCTGACCACACTTGCTGAAAAATCTTTCAGTGGATTGTTAAGAGTCCTCTCTACCTCTTGGGACCTTGGATGGGGGTTTACTCAGACCCATGATTTTCTCAGCAGTTCTACATTCCTCTCAAGGTCATTCAGGAACATTGGACCCCCACACTGCACATGAAGGTCACGGGAATCCATGGCCCATCCCTCTAGAACTCTCCTCCATCAGTGTGCTCAAACGTGTGACCCCAGGCTGAGCGTGGAACTGCCCTGAGATGTGCCATGTGTGGGGTTCTTCAGAAGGTGTCCCAGTGTATTTCCCCTTTCCCCCTTGAGGATAACCCTCTAAAGGGGAAGAGAGATAATCATATCCATTTTCCTGCCCTTTTCTCATTTCCTGCCCTTTTTTCCCTCCCAGTTTCTACTTTCCTACCCTGTTCACCAAGGCTCCTATATCATGCCCTCCTCTTTCTCTGGTGGAAATTGTGCTTCCCTTTCTTGGGGTGATAATTCCAGGAAGAGACGAGAAAGAATCTGAGTTACCATGTGGAGAAAACTCATCTGGGTTATTTGAAAATATCATCTCATGTTACCTAAGTAGATGAATTAGTTGTACACATGTGTGTGCATGTGTGTGTGTAATCCCTAACTTTTTGAAGACTTTTGAAATTCCACAGTAACTTTCTTCTCATATACACTGGAGTATTGGTTTCTATAACATCCAGAAAAATATAAAGTTAAGATATTTTTCTTTATAAATAGAATATAAGCTTTTCACACGGAACACGATGCAAAATCCTCTAAGGTAAAAGCTGAGAAATCAGTATAGATAGCTCAAAAATGTTCTTGCTTTGAAACACAGCACTTACGGACAAATAGGATCATTTGAAACCTTAGGAAAAGGTTGAGAGAATCCATCAGTGTGAAGAGATGACCAAAGACAACCATTTTATTTGGTCTAAAATGAAGTAACACTTTGTAGAACTGAATTTCAGTTTCATGAAGGTTATAATGAAAACAAATGAGTGACTCATGTTATGCTTTCTATAATATAAAAATAAAAACCTCCCTGTCTGAGTTCGCCTTTTCAGGTTTTGCAACCAAAGCTCTAGCTGAGAATAGACTCAAATTTATTTTAAAAAAACCCTTGAGAGGAGTGTACTCACTCCTCAGTAAGGAGGTGAACACCACTATGTTTAAACTGGAAACATTGTATCAAGTTCTCCAAATAGAGGGTTAACTTGAGTCATGTGATCAGATTGGTTTTTTGGGGGGGAAAAAAGTACTTTGGTGGGTTTTTGTAATAGTAAAGCCAAAAAGAATATTATTCTAGGATGAGATGTTCAAAATAGCTCTACATAGTAGTGAAAAGGTGTTCTTCATTCTAGGCCCTATTAAACATCTTATGATGACTATGTTTCCTGCAAGCAGGCTTTGAAATGGGGTTAGGGGTGGGGGATGAGAGAGAAACTAGATCTGTCTTTTACTGGATCTCAAAAGACCTTGAACCCCGGGTTTCAAATGATTCTCAGGCTGAACCGCAGGTAGGGAGCTCACGACCAAAGGCACTTTTCTTTCAAGGACTTAAAGGACCATCTGCACCATGTTGGCAGACCTCTCACCCCATTTTTCCTATCCACATATCTCCCCTACCCACATGGAAGAATGTGGCCTTCATACCTTAGAATAAGCCATAGGAAGGAGCCTTTTCTTTCCTTGCTTGTCTTTCCTCCATTGCCATTCCTTTTTGTGCCCACCATTCATCCTTGACATAGTTAAACACAGTAGCAGGGTTATAGCTGAACCTTGATGACTCTGTTCCCTCTCAGGATGCAGCAGTAAGGCAGCAACAGTGTGGAGAAGCCGGCCTGGAGTTGGTACCAGAATATGGTTAGTTCAGGGGACTCTCCAAATTGGAACTAACTGGTAGAATATATAAGCATTCTTTGGATTTTAAAAAATTCACTTACAAAAACCCAGTGGGATGTCAGCTCCAATTATTCTTAATTGTTGCAGGGAGGTGTGATCCCCAAAGACTGGAGAACCCACCCACTTTAGCAGATAGCAAAATCAGTGGTACACTAAGCAGGCATGCAGTACTAGGAATCTGTGGAGTTGGCCTGCCTGGTGAGTCTCTTCTCTCTGAATCTCTCATTTTTCTCTGCCAGAGAAGCCACCGGCATTGCTGCTGCTGGGGTCCTGGTCACTTGTACTGGACAGCTATGCGTTGAGGGATGAAGAAGACTTGGGGGACACTGCTGTTCAAAACCAGTCTCACTCTCTTCTGAATCCTTCCCTTTGATCATTAACACTTTTCTACAACTTTCATTGTCTATGCTTCTTTTTGGAGAGTCCGTTTTCTCCTTCTGCCACTAATTAAATGATCTGCATTCTCCTCAGTCCAAAACCAAAGGAAAGCATCGGACTGACTAAGGCAATTCATCTCCCTCCTATTAAGAAAAGCCTCCCGCAGCGGGCCACTTCATGTGCTGCTGACCCATGTGTGCTTAGAGAGCATTAGACCAGGTTCCCTACAGAGCTTAAAGGACTGCCTAGCATTGTTTCTAAAAGCAGAGAACTAAGAACTGGGGAATTTCAGCTTTAGAGGGAAATTGGGCATCAGGCTAGTAAAGGTCTTTAATGAAACAAGTGCACATTCATATACGTAAGAAAATTTGGTGAAGGCAGACACGCATGCAGTGAAATATATTTCTGCTAATGGTCATGAAATCAAAGAGAGATTCGAGTCCTGGTCACCACTACAGACACTCTTACAGATGGGATTTAAGCCAACATGGCAACAAGAAAGTCAGATCTCTTACTGTTCAGGTCAAATTCCTAATATGTTATTTATTGCTGGGCTTTGTCTTTCTAACATAAGGAGCCCGCTGCCCAGTTTTTGTTCTGCTTTATCTAATAAAGCGTGCAGTCGTGGCTTTTATTAGTCCTGAAAGAGAAAGCATACCACGTGAAGCAGTGAGCCTCAGTCTGGCGTCCTTGACGATCTGTGTTGCAGGGAGGCTGCAGTCCGTTCATCCGAGCACCGGCAGAAGGCTCGATTTGTATTATGTGCAAACCAATCCTTGAAATGGATGAAGAAGAATGGTCGTCTCTGTTTGCCCAGTTACATGGTTATCAGCAATCTCTGAATGTTTGTTTCTTTAAAATTCCCTTGGAATGTGGCTATTTTTGTATTACCTATAAGTAGAGTTTTTTTTCTGGGAATCTTAGGATTAAAATTAAGGTCAAATTTGGACATGCTTCTATATCAGTGTCAGACAATAGCCCCAGTCAAGAGGCTCACCGGTAAAGGAGAGTCAAAATCAATATTGCAGGAAAGTATTTCATCAAGCCCGCTGTTCTTGGCCACGGCCTCCTTTCTCCTTACTGTTGGAGCTGTTTGACACCCTTTGCAGGCTCAGCCATTTCTCAATTCCAAAGGCCCTTGGTGGAAAAGATTTGAGGACAGACACAGTCCCATGGTGGCGGCTGCAAGGTGCATGGTATGTCCATCCTTCTCAGAGTTTGCGTTCGGTCATTCTGTCTTGGGTTTTCTCTGTTTCTGAAAGCCAGAATCAAAATCAACTTTCTGAGAATTGTCTCTTTGTCTTGGAAACAGGTCACTGAACTTTTATAGGATTCATCTTCCATTTTGGACGTCAATATGTCTTACAGTGATATCCAGGCCTAATTTCTGCTTACCACGTCTGTAATTATAATGTTATCGATGTGATGGGGTAGCATGGCATCCCCAGGGACTGGTGAGATGGCTAAGGAGCCTGTGAGCTAAATAAGGGGCCAACAAACCATGGCCTGGAAGCCAAATCTCCCTATAGGCTATTTTTGTAAAGCTTGTGTTTTTTTCTTTGTCAGTTTGTTTTCAAAAAAAGTGGAAGAAGAAGAATATGCAACAGAGACTAAACATGGCTTACAAAGCCTAAAATATTTACTGTTTGGCCGTCACAGGAAACATTCGCCAATCCCTAACTGAACTACCCCACACTGCCAGAGAGTCAATTTCACCCTTAGTGCATTGCTGCCCCTGTTACTGTTTTAAAAAGTGCTTCTGTGGTCCCCTCTCACGGGAGTGTCTAATTTAGAAAAAGCACTTGCCAACCTGACAACTCCACACCGGGCGTCTGAGTCTGTGTCAAGTGGCTTCAGAAAGTAAAAACCGCATGAGGAGCAGCACCTTCAACTGAAATCAGTCTCTCACTAAGTTTCTGATAATCCACTGATCTTTTCCCCAAAACCCATCTATCTTCTTACTGGTCAAATAGGAGAACCTCCTGGCAATGTGGGGAAGTTTGGGAATGTAAAAGGAATTACTATCCCTGTCTTCTCAAGTGTCTGATAGAAACACTCCTTTCTACAGCCCTTCCAGCTATGCAGCATTCTTTCAGGTTGACTATGACGGCAACTCCTCAGAACAGAGGCTTCCTCTTGCCTGTGCAGAGCCTTCACTCCATGGGCCAGAAGCCCATATGCAGAAGTTGAAGAGTCTATGTCTGTTCCAACCATACATGGGAACTGGGAGAGTAACTACAGCATGATTCACCAGTAGGTTCGCGCTGACCCACAGCGAGGCAGATCCAGACCGTATCCCCGTTTGTACTCCCTGACCTCACCGAGTCCCCTCTGAGTCGTGGATGACAGTGGCATCCTGGGTCTCCTAGAATTAATGCTAGCTAGAGCTCATGTCAATAATCTCACAAAGATCTGGGTGGCTCCTTTCCCCTGGGCATAGGCATTTTCCTGAGAGAGAACGGCAGATCATTTTTAGGGGAAGATTAGGAAGAAGGTGAACAGTGCGTGCAGAGCTACCATAGGCTATTTCCCATTCACTGCTGGGCCGTGGGTCTACAAACTGGTACAGGACTAGAACTCTTGGTAACTCAGGCCACCTACAGTTTTGTTTTTGTCTTAGTTTCAGTTTCCGCAGATTGAGGAGGATGATAACAAGCCTGCACATTTCTTTCAATCCTAGGCTTCTCTCATTCAGCTGACCACTGCCAAGTTCTCGACAGATTCACCTATGATCATCTCTCAAGCCCTGCTCCCGGCTACAGTAACCACACCCATTTTGTCTCTGTCTTGGGTCCTTTGCCACCTGGGACCCATCACCTCCAGGGAAATCAAGGAGCTCTATTCTTTATCAGTAGCTCCTACCATTGGGTCTGGCCTGCAAAGGAGAGCCACTCTGGCACTTCTCAAGGTATTTCTTGATGAAGGTAGTGCCTCAATGAAGGAAGTGCCCTTTAGGCTCCGTTGTGAGACATATCTAGATGGAGATGAATGGTCTGCTCATCATAAATATACCTCCATATTTCCTTATCCTCGATTCCACTTCTCTACATTATCCCAGGAAATTTCTGGCATCATAACTTAAGCATTGGCTGCCACCATACCACATTTCTATCAAGAATTCTGAGCTGCTCAAGTGAGCATATTGAACCCAGAAACTCTGGCAAGCACACCCAATGTAAAATAATCAACCCAATCTAAAATTATGCTTCTCTCTTCTTGGTCTGGCACCCTCAGAATCCATTCTCACACATGTTACAGATTTTTACCATCGCAAATGAGCAAAATCGTGTGATTCTTTCTGTTGTATAAACCTTCCCCCTCCCAGCTTCAGCTTTGTGTCTGCCACCACACCAGCATGCTGGGATTTGATTCTAGCTATGACTCTGAAAGCAGTGCTCCGGTGTAGGGCATGCGGGGAACTGGCATCTCCTGCTGACTTAAATTCTTCAGGTGAAGTCATCACAGGGCCTTCTGGCAAGAAAGAAACAGCCTCATCAAGTGGGAAATAAGTTTGTGTCTGCTTTCGAGGAATACTTGGTAGAATTTGGATTTTTAAGGCATCAGAGACATAGAAATTTACTTAATTCCCTACTACAATAAATGCCTTTTTCTAATAAATGCCCTAGTATTCACATAGGAAATGGAAAATCTATGACTTCACCCTACGTTGCAGTCCAGACACTTGAAAGATCAGACCCTGGATCTGTCTTTGGCTCTGTCAGTTCAACAGCTACAAGACAGAATTCCTGCAGGCCGTGGTAGAAGTCCCCTGATTCTCTGACCATACCTGAAGAAGAACACTTTAAATCTCTTTTTATCATTTTTCCTTTATGTTCTTTGGAACGGATAGAAAGATCCACCCCACATCCCCAGAACAGGACTTGCATTCCCTAGCCAGCATCACTTAAGCCACCAAAGCCACTGTCACTGACAGGCTTCTTTTTCTAAACAACCCCAGGTGATTATAATATATCACAAATGTGTCCCAGTGTCTATCTTATGATACCAGCAGAATCTCAGCTGCCTGCAGTTCAAACTGGCAGGCTAACCAATCTTAGAATCTCATTTCTTTAAGTCTGTTGCTTGCAACCGCTCTATCCAGCAATTACCCTGTGAGGGTTTAATTATAGAGAACAAAACCCATTCTAGATTGTGTCAGCAGAAAGGAATTCATTTTAAGGGGGTATTGAACGACTTATAAAATTGTTTATAAACTGAAGAGACTTTAATCTGATCTTCCAGGAGAAAAACCTCTTAAGTTAGGTTGTAGAACTGCTGTCGTCCTAGCCATAATGGGAGGCTTCCTTATGCATCAAGAAGTCATGCTAGCTCAGTATCAAAGCATTTCCACTTCACTGGGCACCAGCAAAACTAGGAGCCTCACGTCAGGTTTCCCTCCACTCTTATTTCAGTTCCAAATTTAAGACTTATTTATGTAAAGACATCTGGTTGGCAGAACATAAGATCACATCCAGAAATGTGGGAAATGTAGATTTTAGCTCGCCTACCTCTGCAGTATAGGAAGCCACACTAGAAGGAGGAAACTGACTTTGAGAAAGTCCGTCTGCAATATCCATCACAGTCCTCTTCTGGGGGCGTCCTGGGCTTGGACCTCTGCTATCTGCTGACAGGGCTTCCTATGCAAACCTGCCTGTCCAGCCATGTCTCTATACCTTGACTGTTCCTAGATTGTCCCTCTCCAACTGTGAGACAAACATTGACCTCCCCCCAACTATTTGCTATTGAACTCCTCCTCCATTTGAAATACTTTTGGGGAGTACTGTTATCTGCTTCTCCTTGTCATACTCCTTTCATGCAGTAAACTTTTCCCTGCTCCCGCTGTTATCTTCTTCATAGTGCCTAATCCACAGAAGGACCTATGAGTCTACCAGTATATGCAATCTCAGTGCAGTCAACCTGGACATTTTGCATCAAATCTCATGATATACTGATAAAGAATTTTAAATGGCATCAATCCAAATTTTCAAAGAGATCCGTTTTGACACTTACAAAATTACTAACAATAATATTTATCAAGCTCATATCTGGAAACTAAATAATATTCTGAAGTTTCCTTTTAAATCAGGTCCATGTACAAGATAGTATACTTTCTCTGACTCGAATATTTCCTCTCATTTCCAAAAAGAGTGTTAATTATCCAGTTCAGTCATCCTCACCAACCACATTTACCTTAATTAGTTGATCTTTTCTTCTAAACTCTTTGACTGTTTGAACTTAAAATTTTTTTCTGAAAAATCTAGTACAGAATGAATCATGCATTTTGTTTCTGTACATAATTAGATCCCATAAAAAAATTTTTTTTCCTTTCAGTGAATCACACACAGATCACATTCACCCTCCCCACCACATGGCCTTTCTGTTCTGGTCATAGCAGAATTCAAAGAAAAATGTAGCTTTCTTCAACTATGTTGAATCTTCCTACTAACTGGTCCATTAGAGAATTTTATTTTCTTACATATATAAATTTGTCCATAGTTTATATCTGGTCAAATATAATACGGAGGGCTCTGTTTTATTTCTATTTGAGATTTTTGTTGAATGTGCCATCAATAAAATAGTTACTCTGTTCTAAAACAACCATTACATGTTTTTTGGAAAATGGGTATCCAGAATCTATATATCCAAGGTTTCTATCTTTGATGAGTTAGGAAATTGGTTTTGTGTAAATGTGTCTGACACATCTGATTCTAAAAATAAATCTTGGCTTGCTCCCAGGTTAGCCTTCTGAAATTACATAATTGTCATAAGTTATTAATATCACTCAGAATTTCTCTTTCCATGCTGTTTTTAAAATCAGCACATTGTCTTCCCCCCACCCTCACTTCCTTCCCTATGTCCCTCTTTTCTTCTAAGGGGGTCCTGACTAAAAGAGGTGCTAATTGACTCTGTATTTCTGACCAGCCCTACTAGGAAATATGGGCCCCTTGCGTAGCTAAATTCCCAAGCCCACCCCACATACTTTCAAACCTGTTCTTATTTCCCTTTTTAGTTTTTGCCACACTCTTTCTCAGTAGGACTCTATGTTCCCCAGCATTTACATTCAGGTCTGCACATGGTGAACGAAGAGGGCCACAGCAGACAAAATCCACAGCTTTGGCTCTCCGCAGCCTGTCTACATGATCGATAGATTATTGCAGCTAGACTAATTATGCAGCAATTTATATCGATTGTTTAGAGCAGCATGGTGAATCCTCATGACTAAATCTGCTTCTTCTTGGAATGTGCAGAATTAAGATAATTCAAAAATTATGAAGTTACATAATTTTTTAGGTGTCTGTAATTCCATGTGATCTAAATGAACCAAAAAAGGGATTTAACTTTCTAAGCATTTACATATGACTTTAAAATATGACTTTGAGACTAAGGTAGAAGAGACAGAATCTATTCTTACCAGTTTTCAATTATTATCCTAATTTTCCCTTTTAAAATAAAAGTGCAGAGATTATACATGCACTTAATTTTTTATATGAGCAAGCTGGGCCAGCTAATACTAGTGTACTTATAGAGTTGATTAATATCCAATAGACCTTACGCCATTTTTTCCACACTCATGCACTGAACTAGATGGAGCCCCAAGGCTCTAATTATTTTACATTTAAGAGTCAGTTCTTGAAAGATTTCTCAGTTTTGAAGAATATGTCCTTTCCATTGGAGGAGAAAGAAGATTTTCACATGAGGCTTGTGTTCTTCATGACTACAGCTCACCAGCGACTAGACGGTGGCTGTAGAGGGGTGTGGGTGTGTGTGCATGTGTGTGTGTGTGTATTCACACACATTTTGCTAGCTAAAAGCCACTGATGTTTTAAATACAAGTACAGTAGTTTTCTAAATGGAAAACATTATAAAAGACCATTGACTGGCAAGTTGTACGTGACTCCAGTCTCTTGAATTACTGAAAATAGGCAATGCTCCATTTGCTCCTTACCTAAAATAAACGAAGTTCTTCCAACTCATGAATACTGCAATAAAAGGTCAAAATCTTTTATTCCCACCTCAGGAGCAATGTCTCTAAAGGACACTCAATTCCCAAGCCCACCCCACAACAGCTAAAGGGATAGCAATTTTTAATTATAGAATACAGGGTTTTTCTAACGACCTTATGACTTTGGGACATGAAAATGCTTGTATACTAACAAGACACAAAAAAGAAGAGACCTGAGTGAAAATATTAATTTAAATGTTACATGGGAATTCATTTAATGGCATATGAATGAAAGAAAACAAGCTATGGACCTTTTTTAAAAAATACTTTGAAATATCTGAATTTCCATTGCTAACATTATATATATCTGAATATGTGAATGTTTACTTCTTTTTGTTACACTGCTAAACTTGCTCCTGGAATGGCCTGTGGTTTTGATAAAGTAGTACAGGATTTAAGTGTGAAATTTTGATTATAGTAACAGAATAGGTATTTCACAGAGAAAGAAAGGTAAAATGTTTTCACTCATTCGGTGCCCACTGGTGACTGAATTTCAGGATGATCAAACAGGTAAACAAAAGTATCACATGCAGTACAGTCCACCGTGAGTTATTCTGTAGAAGTTTCTACTTGTTTTGTCTAATTACGGAAGTATTAACACTCATTTAGAAAATCCAGAAAAACATTTTAATTCAAAATTTCTATCAAAACCTCCCCAGATATGTTTACACTTACCTTCTGATGGATTTTATTCTAGTATTCAGCGGAAGACCATGGGGTCTAGAGCAGCTCAAAGCACTGCTCTATTGTTTACAGGCCTTGGACTTTAGACAAGTACCTTAGCCACTTGGTGACTCGATTTCCATATCAATAAATCAGGCATGATAACATATACAATTCATGAAGTCACTAAGAAAGTTAAATGTAAAGTGCTGAGGAAAATTCCCTGGTATTAGTAAGAGTGTAATATACATGATAGCTTTAATTTTTGTTGTTAAGGTTTTCATTTTCATATGTTTTCCCTTTTAGATTGACAGTTTATGTTTGGGGGCATCACCAACTTAAAAAGAAATTCATGAACCTGCTGGAAATTTTAGAAAATATAGACAAAAAGGTTTTTTTTAATTATACTTGTTACTACATTATCAGACATAACCATTGTTAATACCTAGGTATGCAGTTTTAAAACTATCTGTGATCATGATAGATTGCAAATATTCAGGTAAGATTTAAAAATACATAATACATGGGAAAAAATTTAACAAAACTGGTGGAAGACTTATACACCAAAAATTATTATTTTTTATTGAAGTATAGTTGATTTACAATATTATATTGGTTTCAAATATACACCATGGACATTCAACAGTTACATACATTTTTTTTTGCTATTCTTAATATAAAACTACATGAGCAACATTATGGTTACTAGACTCCCCTTATTATCAAGTCCATACCACATACCCCATTGCAGTCACTGTCCATCAGTGTAGAAGGATGTTACAGAATCACTACTTGTCTTCTCTGTGTTGTACTGCCTTCCCCGTATCCCCCTGCCCCACCCCCACCCCTGCTACATTATGTGTGCTAATGGTAATAGCCGTTTTTCCCCCTTATCCCTCCCTTCCCACCCATCTTCCCCAGCCCCTTTTCCTTTGGTAACTGTTAGTCCGTTCTTGGGTTCTGTGAGTCTGCTGCTGTTTTGTTCCTTTACTTTTGTCTTTGTTCTTAAGCTTCACAGATGAGTGAAATCATTTGACACTTGTCTTTCTCCACCTGGCTTATTTCACTGAGCATAATACCCTCTAGCTCCATTCATGTTGTTGCAAATGGAAGGTCTGTTTTATTCTTATGGCTGAATAATATTCCACTGTGTATATGTACCACATCTTCTTTATCCATTCATCTACTGATCGACACTTAGGTTGCTTCCATTTGTTGGCTATTGTAAATAGTACTGCAATAAACATAGGGGTACATATGTCTTTTTCAAACTGGGCTGCTGCATTCTTAGGGTAAATTCCTAGGAGTGGAATTCCTGGGTCAAATGGTATTTCTATTTTGAGTTTTTTGAGGAACTTCCATACTGCTTTCCACAACTACTGTACTAATTTACATTCCCACCAGCAGTGTAGGAGGGTTCCCCTTTCTCCACATCCTCACCAACATTTGCTATTGTTTGTCTTTTGGATGGCAGCCATCCTAACTGGTGTGAGGTGATATCTCATTGTGGTTTTAATTTGCATTTCTCTGATGACTAGTGATGTGGAGCATCTTTTCATGTGCCTGTTGGTCATCTGAATTTCTTCTTTGGAGAAATGTCTGTTCAGCTCCTCAGCCCATTTTTTAATTGGCTCATTTGCTTTTTGTTTGTTGAGGTGCATGAGTTATTTATATAATTTGGATGTCAACCCCTTATTGGATATGTCATTTATGAATATATTCTCCCATACTGTAGGATGTCTTTTTGTTCTACTGATGGTATCCTTTGCTGTACAGAAGGTTTTCAGTTTGATATAGTCCCATTTGTTCATTTTTGCTTTTGTTTCCCTTGCCTAGGGAGATATGTTCATGAAGAAGTTGCTCATGTTATGTCCAAGAGATTTTTGTCTATGTTTTTTTCTAAGAGTTTTGTGGTTTCATGACTTACATTCAGGTCTTTGATCCATTTTGAGTTTACTTTTGTGTATGGGGTTAGACAGTAATCCAGTTTCATTCTCTTGCATGTAGCTGTCCAGTTTTTCCAATACCAGCTGTTGAAGAGGCTGTCATTTCCCCATTGTATATCCATGGCTCCTTTATCATATATTAATTGACCATATATGCTTGGGTTTATATCTGGGCTCTCTATTCTGTTCCACAGGTCTATGGGTCTGTTCCTGTGCCAGTGCCAAATTGTCTTAATTACTGTAGCTTTGTAGTAGAGCCTGAAGTAAGGGAGCTTAATTCCCCCTGCTTTATTCTTCCTTCTCAGGATTGCTTTGGCTATTTGGAGTCTTTTGTGGTTCCATATGAATTTTAGAACTATTTGCTCTAGTTCATTGAAGAATGCTGTAGGTATTTTGATAGGGATTGCTTTGAATCTGCAGATTGCTTTAGGCAGGATGGCCATTTTGACAATATTAATTCTTCCTGGCCAAGAGCATGGGATGAATTACCATTTATTAGTGTCCTCTGTAATTTCTTTTAAGAGTGTTTTGTAGTTTTCAGTTTATAGGTCTTTCACTTCCTTGGTTAGGTTTATTCCTAGGTATTTTATTCTTCTTGATGCAACTTTGAATGGAATTGTTTTCCTGATTTCTCTTTCTGCTAGTTCATCATTAGTGTATAGGAATGCAACAGATTTCTGTGTATTAATTTTGTATCCTGCAACTTTACTGAAATCAGATATTAGATCTAGTAGTTTTGGAGTGGAATCTTTAGGGTTTTGTGTTTACAATATCATGTCATCTGCAAACAGGGACAGTTTGAGTTCTTCCTTGCCAATCTGGATGCCTTTTATTTCTTTGTGTTGTCTGATTGCCATGGCTAGGACCTCCAGAACTATGTTGAATAATAGTGGGGAGAGTGGGCATCCTTTTCTGTTCCCAATCTTAAAGAAAAAGCTTTCAGCTTCTCGCTGTTAAGTATAATGTTGGCTATGGGTTTGTCATATATGGCCTTTATTATGTTGTGGTACTTGTCCCCTATACCCATTTTGTTGAGAGTTTTTATCATGAATGAACATTAAATTTTGTCAAATGCTTTTTGAGCATCAGTGGAGATGATCATGTGGTTTTTGTCCTTCTTTTTGTTGATGTAGTGGATGATGTTGATGGATTTTCGAATGTTGTACCATACTTGCATCCCTGGGATAAATCCCACTTGATCATGATGGATGATCTTTTTGATTTATTTTTTAATTAAGTTTGCTAATATTTTGTTGAGTATTTTTGCATCTATGTTCATCAGGGATATTGGTCTCTAATTTTCTTTCTTTGTTGTTTCTTTGCCTGGTTTGGGTATTAGAGTGATGTTGGCCTCGTAGAATGAGTTTTGGAGTATTCCCTCCTCTTCTACTTTTTGGAAAACTTTAATGAGGATGGGTATAAGGTCTTCACTAAATGTTTGATAAAATACAGCAGTGAAATCATCTGGTCCCGGTGTTTTGTTCCTAGATAGTTTTTTGATTCCCAATTAAATTTCTTTGCTGGTAATTAGTCTATTCAGATTTTCTGTTTCTTTGTGGATCAGCCTTGGAAGGTTGTATTTTTCTAGAAAGTTGCCCATTTCTTCTAGGTTATCCAGTTTGTTGCCATATAATTTTTCATAGTATTTGCTCATAATTCTTTGTATTTCTGTGGTGTCCATAGTGATTTTCCCCTTCTCATTTCTGATTCTCTTTATGTGTGTAGACTCTCTTTATTTCTTGATAAGTCTGGCTAGGGGTTTGTCTATTTTGTTTAATTTCTCAAAGATCCAGCTCTTGCTTTCATTGATTTTTTTTGATTGTTTTATTCTTCTCAATTTTATTGATTTCTGCTTTAATCTTTATACATTTGATTCTGTAAAAATCATACACTTTAGTAACCTGTCATTGAGAAAAGAGCATAGAAATATTTCTAGTAAGCACATAAATAGGAAATGTTGGGGCCGAAATATCTCAGTTCAGTTATTTTGTCATTAATTTCCGATCTTTCTCATAGCACAGTGATGTTTTTCACATATTGTTCATGATAACATTATAAAATCATCAACTACACAAGACATCTAGGTCATAAGTACCAACCAATCAATCAAAACAAGTTTAAATAGGTATGCAAACTGTTTGTTATGATTGCTAAAAAGATGCAGCAGTACCTTTGGCAAATATGTTTCTTTTATGTTTGACATTGTTTTTAGGAAATATGCTAAGAAAGCAACAGAAATAGCCTGCATGTTTTTCTTCATGTAATGGATAGTATCTAATGTTTACCACTTGTTTATGAATATATTATCCGGTAAACCTTTAGTGATTTTTTTAATGTGAGAAAAAGTAAAACAAAATGAACATAGCAATCTCAGCAGGCCAAAAATATACAGCTACTAAGAACAAGATAGCAATTATTGGACTCAAATCTAGGCTGATGATTCTTAGGCAGAGTTTGCTATTAAAAAGCTATGGCCCATATTTATACACAACCATATCAGTGTCCTCTACTAGCTCCTTTAACCAAAAGCATTTTGAATTTGTTGGAAATTTTCTGGCTATTTTTCACGTAGAAGGAAATGTCCCCCATATCACCCTGCACTGACATCTACTATGCTTAACTGTATGACTCATGATGAGGGATGATGGGAGATTTCCTTCTATATGGAGCTTCAAGGCAGGTCATAAAATAGGACTTTCTGTAAAATTTGTCATTTGATGACGCCCAAAATGGAAAGCTTTAAGCAACACTGTAGATAAAATGAGAGTTCCTGTGGCCAGGATTCTTACCTGGCCGTGGTTGACTAGCTCACTGCACACATGTGGGCAATACATGGCTGTTGACTCTATTTACAGAGCTCCACCCAGTGCTCTGGGCATGACACAGTGGCATGGCTGCAAGGCTGCAGGAGAGCAGAGCAGAGGCTGGATTGGTGGCAGCACTGAAGACAGAAGCCCAGAGGACAGATGTGCAGGACGACTGTGCAGAGAGGCCCAGAGGATGGCTGTGAGGAACGACTATGCAGAAAAGCCCAGAAGATGGCTGTGTGGGACAGCTGTGCAGGCAGAGAGGCCCAGAGGATAGCTGTGCAGACAGAGGGGCCCAGAGGCAGAGACCAGCTTGCTGCATGCAGACTCACTCTGAGTGAACAAGATTTTAGTGACTGACCTGCCACCTGGAAAAAAAGTTGGGTATAACCCTTTCACCCCAAGAACATTTTGTTGTCAATTTCTTTGGTCACATTGAATCCATAGAGAACTCGCCCGGGGTTGAAACCCATTGACAAGACAATTGGCAAAAGTTGGCAGGGTTCATTGTTGACCAAGGAAAAAGGCAGGCTGCCCTTATGAGAGGGGTACTTCAGAGGGCTGCCCCTGTGAATGGGGAGACAGTGGATTGTCCCCCAATGGGTATGTGGCCTGAGATGGCTTGCCTCCTAGAGGACTGGGCCCCACCCCAGGACTGGAGGCAAGTGGAGGTGACACCTGAAGCAGTAGGGGTGGCCCTTGGTATAGTAAGCAGATCCTCTGAGAAGCAGAGTGCCCATGAGGCAGCGGGGACTGTGGGTTGGCTGCTTCTCACAGTATTAAAAAGGTCTACAGAAGATACCCAATAAATGGCAGCACGAAAACGGGAGCTGCAAACTTCTGTGGATTCCCTGAAGAGGGAAATGGCATTGATGAGAGAGGAGATGGCACGAGAACACCGGCAGCAAGGTGTCATTGGAGAGGTAAACAATTATTTACAGAACAATATGGCAGTGCTGCCAGGTATTCTGAAGGAGGAAGAGGCCGTCAAGGAAAAAGACAAACTCCTAAGGGAAGCACAGGCGGAGGTGGCACGAGAACGTTAGCTGCAAAGCATTGAGGTGAAGGTAAGCGAGCTTCTGAAGACTGAGCTAGCATTGTTGTGAGGCATTGTAGCAGAGGAGGCACTTGGGGGAGTGGAAAGGTGCCATCAGCCTCAGAAATGGAGGAGCTCGGGAAGGATGGAGGGGTGGTGCTGGAGGCACTGGCCCCTCCTGTTTTGAAAGCACACCCAGTGGTTGTAAAGAAAATAAAGACCCAGCAGCTGAAAGTTCCCCAAGGAGAGGAGCAGCGCCCTCCCCAGGTCATGGAGCACTCTATGGTCCGCCCCTATACTCAGGCTGAGCTGGTGGCTGTGGGACTTAGGGGTGGATGGAATTGTTCTGTTGGGATCAGAGATGGGGAAGCTGTCTTCCCTGACCATGCAGCCTGCCTTGAGTAAGTGATTACAAAATGTGAGATGACTCACAAGAAGAATTTAAGGGGCCCCATGAAGGTTATGAGGACCCAGATGTGGGCTGACTTAATACAGGCAGGAGTAGATGGAAGGAAATTAGACGGTAAGTCAAATAGGATCTTACTGGAGCTATGTCAACAACTGAAACCAGTGCAGCAGTTCAAGCCATTAAGACTAAAGAGGCAGAGGTCAGAGACAGAGCCACGAGTCCGGCCTGTGTGTCTGCAAGACTTTTTGCTGGAGAGGCTGAAGAACAATGCTCGAGTTCCTTGCACAGGGACCATCGCAGAGAACTGAGGGCACATATATTGAGAGGAGAGAATCCTGGAGGTGTGGAGTGTGGATTCTCACCTGGCCCTGGTTGACTAGCTCACTGCACACCTGTGGACAATACATGGCTGTTGACTCTATATAAAGAGCTCTACCCAGTGCTCTGGGCACGTGAAATGGTGGCACGGCTGCAAGGCTGCAGGAGAGCAGAGCAGAGGCTGGACTGGTGGCAGCACTGAGGACAGAGGCCCAGAGGATGGCTGTGCAGACAGAGGGCCCAGAGGCAGAGACCGGCTTGCTGCATGCAGACTCACTCTGAGTGAACGAGATTTTAGTGACTGACCTGCCACCTGGAAATAAAGTTGGGTATAACACTTTCACCCCAAGAATATTCTGCTGTCAATTTCTTTGGTCACATTGAATCCATAGCGAACTTGCCCAGGCTGAAACCCATTGGCAAGACAAACAGCAAATCACTCCTTGACTAGATTCTACTGGACTCTCTATTATTCCTCACTCATGGGTGAGCCAGCTGTGGCACCCTTCTCTGCCATTAATCATTACAGATATCAAGCATCACTCTCAGTCTTCGCATGAAATATGCTCACAGCAGGGAATATACTTTGTGAGTACTTTTAAAAAATGTTTGTAAGGTCTCTATGTAGGATAAAGATTACTGTTCACTTTATGGACACACATGAAGCCCAGCTGCCTGATTTCATCCTCAAGGAGCACAGAACCTATATAAAGCCTTCTGCAATATGAAGACCAGCTAATTTACAGAAGAAACACTGAAACTTTATGTGTCATAAAACCATCTGGCAAAAGCCACCTGTTACTTCCAGAACTTTCTACCTCCATTCTCTCAGACATGCTTTTTATGTTCAGTGACAAAGAAATAATAAATCAATTAACACTATTTAAATTTACTGGCAACCCCTTTAACTTTCTGAATAAGGCATTTCTAAATCTGTAATTTCCCAAATACTATACAGAGTCTGCTACTCTTAGACCAGTTAGAAGCAAGTCCTGTTCTTTAGTAATAAGTTAACTGGAATGAACAAAGTCAACCCTAAACACCTTCAGGATAGCTGCTTTCCCTCAGCCATGTACATGGGGAAAGCCATGTGCTTGTTCCAGCAACTAGAGTAAGGGCTGTAGAACAGTGATTCTCAAATTGTAATGTGCATACAAATCACCTGAGAGCTTGTTAAAATGCAGATTCTAATTCAGTAAGCTGGGGTTGGGGTCTGAAAGGCTATTTCTAACAAGCTCCCAGGTGGCACCGAGGCTGCGAGTCTGTGGGCCACATGAACAGCAAAATAGTTGAGCTCTTCAGTGAGGAGAACATGCCCTGAAGCATGAAAATATTCAGGTCAAGAATGCTTCCATTCTTTAAAATATATTACATAGAAGCAGCATAAGAGCTAGAATAGCATCAAGGAGTGGGGCTTCCGGAAAAAAAAGCAGAAGGAGGCATCTCTAAGCCTAAACATTATTATTCTCTAATGGAGAGCTTTGAAACCAGAGCTTCTTCCTTTGTTCACTTATTCATTCTCGCGTGTGAAATGCATCAAGGGCCTGCTATAGGACAGCCGCTCTGCTAGATGCCAGAGCACCGTGCCGAACGGGCAGGGTCCTAGTTTAAAGAGACTCATGATCTCATCCAAATAAATAGTGAGCTGTGAGATAAGATAACCATCTAGGGTTGAATACAAGGGAGAGTGAAAACATGAAGGCTATTTCACTCTGCGAGATGGGATGATAAGGCAGGCAGCTCAAGGAAAAGTAAACAGTAAATTGGAAAGGATATTTTGATGCCTCAACTTGTACTAGGTTCTAAGAACTGTTCTAAGCACTTTAACTCTCACAATGACACTTTTAAGGTGGGTGATCTTATTATCCCTATGTGGATGAAATGAGAGTCCTGTAGCCAGGATTCTCACCTGGCCCTGGTTGATTAGCTCACTGCACACCTGTGGACGATACATGGCTGTTGACTCTATATAAAGAGCTCCGCCCAGTGCTCTGCGCGGGACACGATGGTATGGCTGCGGGGCTGCAGGAGAGCAGAACAGAGGACAGAAGCCCAGAGGAGGGCTGTGTAGGACGACTGCGCAGACAGAGGGGCCCAGAGGCACAGACTGGTTTGCTGCATACAGATTCGCTCCGAGTGAACGGGATTTTAGTGACTGACCTGCCACCTGGAAATAAAGTTAGGGATAACCCTTTCACCCCAAGAACAGTTTTGCTGTCAATTTCTTTGGTCACACTGAATCCATAGCGAACTTGCCTGGGGCTGAAACCCATTGGCAAGACACCCTATTTTATAGCTGAGGAGACAAAAGCAGGGAGAAATTGTCATTTGTCCATTAAATAGTTCCCTGGTGATTAACGAGAGCAGCAGGGCTTCCTCTGGGGTTCTCAATGACTCTCTGCAGCTGTATATCGCCTACTGCAGATGTGACTAGTCATCACTAAGCTCTCCGGTTCTCCTTTGCTTCAGGGCACATTTTCTTTGAATGTATGCATTGACACATGCCATTGAAATGTGATTAGAAACAACATCTGTCACTTCCAGGCAGAAGCATTTAATAGCTAGTGCAGTTTTCCATGCTCTTTACCCATCCCAAAGGTCATGGAAGCACTGGTCGATGTGGAATTCTACAAGGCAGAAAAATCCCGGGATGTTGAGCTTGCACAAAATGGAGAGCATCCCCAGATTGTCTCCCAGGCCCATGCAGGATCTTTCAAGTATAAGTGATCAATCTGCCATGCCAAGTACATAGATTTTGATAATGTCTGTTACTGTAGCCTAACGTGGTCTGTCTTGATAATACATTATACTCAGGTGATGTGCAATTAATCTTTCAGTAAGTGTGTGTTTAGGACACCAGAGGAGAGGAAGAAGGTGTGCTGGGGAGGAAACTCAAGGTGGTCATAGGAGATATTCAGAAGAATTAAACAGGATGATAAATTTTAGAAAATTCAGGCGGTTGGGCTATACTGAAGAATAAATTCTGAGGAAGTTGTGGAGGAGAAAAGAGGAAGGGTATGCCTCTCAGGGCCTCTGAAATGAAAAGGAATGGAGACGGACTGAGAGTCAGTGCTTGTCAGGGCTGCACATGGAGGAATTAATCGGATTCAATTCAAGGTGAAATCAAAGAAATGAGTTTTTTCTGTTTATGAAATCAGAAAAAGCACCATGCTGGAAAGAAGCATCAGCTACAAATATGGAGGTAGAACAAAGGAAAATAAGCCAAGCAAACCAGAAATAAAAAGCCTACACCAGAGCTAGAGGACATGGAAGTGTGGGAATGGGAGGATGGGCTCAAACCAGAGAAAGGCAGACAAGGCTCACCCCAACCTCACACCTAGTGCATGCTGCTCCGGGGTTTGCCTTTCCCAGATGCCCTCACCTGGCTGATGCCCTCTCACTGGGCTCAAAGATGTGCCCTCTGAGAAGTCCGCACCTCCCCACTGCCCTCGCCCCCCAGGCCCACCCAGTGCTCCTCCTACATCTTAAAAAACTTCCTTCACATGTATCACAATGTCCCTCCATGGACACTTTAAGTGTCCATTCATTTGTCTGTCTCCCCAGTTAGGTAAAAATTCTTTCAGAGACTGATTACATATAATGTGTTTTTGTAATTCCAAGGCCAAGCTCAGAGCTTGGTCCATAGTAATCCCTTAATAATTGGTGGTGACTGCGGTAAATCTAGGAAAAGAATTCCGCCTATATATTTAATATATGACTCAGGAGCTCAAAAGTAGGTCTGAGATAGATTAAAGTTGGTCATCTTTAGTGAATTCACTCATTCAACAAATATTTACAGGTGCTTATTATCCTATATGGTGGATATTCTGGTGAATAAAGAAGATACAGTGTTTTTGTGATGTCTGGATTCTCATGGAAGAAAATATGTTAATCAAACTGCACACATAATTATAAGCCGTTAATCAAAACTAACGCATAATTATAAACAGCTCCTCTCAAGGTCTCCAAGGATCTCTACATGGCTAAATTTTAGTCTCAATCCTCAGTCCTGGTCTTATTTGACCTATAAACAGTACATGACACAGCTGATCAGTTTTCTCCGTTTAGTGGGATCCCACATCCTCTTGTTTTCCTTTTGTCCTTCTCCATCTCATTACCTGGTTCCTTCTTACCTCTCAAACTCTGAAAGCGAATGTACCCAAAGACTCCTTCTGTTTCTTTCCACAGTCACTCCCTAGCTGTGATCTCATCCAGACTCATGACTTTGAATTCCAGTAAGTTGAAGCCCCCAGATTATATTTTCAGTTCAAACCTCTCCATCCCTTCATCCCCACTGCCTACTTGACCTCTCTACTTGGGTATCTAAGAAACATCTCAGACAAAACATGTCCAAAAGTGAATTCATCTTATTTTCCTCGTGCAGATCCCCTACAGTCTTTCCCATCTCAGGGAATGCAATTCCACGCTTACAGTTGCTCAGGACAAAGAATCTGGTCTCATCCTGAGCTTCTGTCTTTTCCTGACACCCTACATCTTGCCCATCAGCAACTCTTACCTTCAAAAAATATTTCTAATTTTACTACTACTTCCTACCTCTGTTGACACCACCCTGGTTCAAGCCAGGATCATTTATTACCTGAATTATTTCAGTAGTCTGCCAATTCATCTCCCAGTTTTTGCACGCACTATCTTTTCTCCACACAGCAACTCTAGTGACCTTGTTCAGTTAGATGACGTTATTCCTAAAAAGCCTACACAGACTAAACACCAGAGTCCTTCCAATGGCCAGGAACACTCTGAAAGATGTAGATGAAATATGGTCCATCCTGTAACATATCCTATGCTTTTAGTATTTAAAGTACTTATCTAAAATAATCTCACATAAAAAGACAGAACTATTCAGCAAAGATACAAGACATTTTTAATTTATATTTTCTCAATGTCAGTATCAGAGCAATTGAATGGAAATTGATCTATTCTCTTTCAGAAATACCTTGAAAATCATAGTTCATTGTCCTTTAAAGGATATTGTGAGTCCATTTATACAGGTCCCCAGGATCTGTTTCTTATTTAGGCAACATCAGAGTTACTAGCTGGAACAGATATTTAAAGAAAGGTAAAAAGCCTACTTCAATTGAGTTCAAAAAAGTATTACTTAAGTCAACTCAGCAAAATATTTTTGTGCGATTTCATTCCTCTTATTCTATTTTACGTCCAAATCACAAAGCTCTTCATTGCTAACCTGTAAATATTTACTACTTACCTTATACTAAATAAGAAATTTATTTTCTACTCAGATCTTACACTGGAGTAAGGTTCTATATCTGAGTCTGTGTGAATATTTATTAGACAGAGAAAATGAATCCAGAGGAAAAGAAGGTGCTAGGCTAGACCAGCTCTTTTTACAGGAAGGGAAGTCAGCCACATAAGGGCCAACTCAAGGGCTAAGACAGAGCTAAAGAGGTGTAATGGTCCACCATTTCACTTACTGCAACTAGAGAAAACAACAAAGAAGAAAAAGCGATTTTTCATGATACTAAAAAACACCACAGCCTCAACCCAGGATCTTTTTAAAATAGTCACCAAATTTAAGACCAAGCCAAGAAAGGATTTGAGAGGGAACATATTTGTATGCAGATGCCAGGCATGCTAAGGAGCTCTCCAGAAGTAAGTGGCAAGCCAAGAAGAAGCAAGCCAATGATCTTTGCTTGGAGCTGGAATGTGAGAGGACCAGCGAACACTATTCAACAGCCCAGAGTGGTAGAAAATACAGCTATACAAGGCGCCAGGCAGACAACCAGCTTCACAGGGAGCAGGTGTGCACAGGGTGGAAGAGAAAGAAGATGGCAGTCAGGAATGTAGCTGCTGACCCAGGTCAGCTGAAGGAAAGCAAATGCCAAATCATGATGTAAAAATCCTGGGACATTTGGGCTTCTGTTTCTCGTTCTAGGAATTCCTGCCTGATGCAGCCAGGGATCTTTATTCATCAAGCAGGGCCTCTGCCCTTCTTCTAAACTACTAGTGCAAAGAATTTCTCTTCCTGAAGCTTCCTTGTATATCTCAAAAGAAGCGGCACAAGCCACAGTTCAGCCAACTGCGATACCAGAGCAGCACAAAGGGTACTTCACCCAACACCACCAGATTCCAATGGTATGAGAAAATTAAAATCCTTCTATGTTGCTTCTATTTTCTTTGTGTCTCCTGTAGTTTTTGCTTTTTAGTTTTGATGCTATATATATTTTTTGATGTACAAATTCATGACCGTTCATTTAGTTAGCTATTCCAGCTGTTTGTGTTCACATATACTCCAACAGCATGTTATCTTCATGCTGAACTCGAAATAGGTGTGGTTAGGTGTGTGGAAAGGTTTGAGATAAATGAGATGAGTTACTACTGGTCAGATTTAGCAACACACTAAACTCTGCTCACTATACCTGCATAACTAGCAGGTTTCAAGGTGGGGTCTAGAATTACAGAGTGAAGGTTTATCAAATACATTCAAGTTATTTTAACATTTAACAAATTTATAAAATATGTTAAAAGTATGGAAAATCTGAGGCAAATGCAAAATTAGGCAGGATTGCAGGAAAGAAGATACTAACTTTTAGGCATAAAAGCAAAAGCATCAACTCACTTTTAGGGGAGAAAATTAGACTGCCCTAAAAATTACTCATAGAAATGTTAACACTAGAATATAGGGAAATATTTGACAAGTTGCCAAAGAAATAATGTTTTTCTAAGAATTTTATAAAGACAAAAAATTTGAAGCTAAAGAATTTGAGGAATATAGTACCCATGAACCATTGTTGAAAATACTTCTTGATGATAAAATCTGAACAAATTAGTGATGGATGGAGAAGCCAAAGAAAAATGTCTGAATGGGAACATCAAACTCATGGAATTAGCATTAAACAAGGTGTGGCTGACGGTTTATAACGATGAAGTTACAATACACAATAAACTGTTGTGAATTTGTACATCCAAAAATATATATAGCACCAAAACAAAAAAGCAAAAACTACAGGAGACCCAAGGAAAATAGAAGCAACATAGAAGGATTTTAATTTTCTCATACCATGAGAAATTAGGGAGACAAAAATAGCAAGGATATAAAGAATCTGAATAACAATAAATAAGATCACTCTAACAAATATTCAGCAGTATTTGAAAAGCCCCCATTCTTTTTTCAAATATCCAAGGAGATTTAAGAGACCACACATGAACAGAACCACAGAGGAAGTGTGCCAACAGATCACATGGTAAAATGGAAATTTGCATTAGGTAGATGATGAGTGAGGTGGGAGAGTCTGTGTTGCTATCAAGATTCCAGATGGCCAATTCCTATCAAGAGGCCATTGCTGCTGGTTTAAGGACCGACCTTGAGCAATAAAGTTTTAAGTAACCCTTGCATCAAGGAGAATAACAAAACCAATATTTCAGAATATGCCACAGCATCACAGAAGAATAAGCTCAACATTATTCAAGCAAATATGAAAGTCTGGAGGTAATAGCACATTTTCTAGGAAATATATAAGGAACCAATAGCATTCCAAAAGAGATAAACATGAATGAATCATTACCATGGCTAAAAATACTGTTAATTAACCTTTTAAAAATACGTGTTTTAAAATCAATTGCCCAGGTGGAGAAAAACAAATACCATTTGATTTCATTTATTTGTGGGGTATAAAAACAAAGCAAAACAGAATGAGCAAAATAACAGTAGGCTCATAGACACTGAAAGGTGACTATTGGTTACCATGGGGGGGGGTGGGGGGGGGGGGGGGGGTGAGGAGGGTACAGGGAATAAAGGGTCACAAAAATGATCAATCATAAGTTGGTCACAGGATAGTAGTAAAGCATGGAGAATATAGTCACTGATTCTGTAACATCTTTCTATGTTGTCAGATAGTAACCACACTAGAGGGGGTGAGGATTTAATAATATGGGTGACTGTTGAACCACTGTGTTGTATACTTGAAACTAATTTAAGATTATATACCAAAGATACTTCATTTGAAAAACTGAAAAAATAAAATCAATTGTCTCTTCATGTCATTTGCAGATTTTGTAATCAGGTTTTTGGAATTTTCCACTTCAGTAAAAAAAATTTATATAAAATTCACCTTTTCTTAAGTGTCCAACTCAGTGATTTTTAGTATATTTACAAAATTGTTCGACCATCATATCTTATTCCAGATAAATATATAATTCCAAATTTTTATCACTTCAAAATTAAAGACATATTATAACTTAATAATAATATAACAAATAGCTCATATTCAAATTTATTCAGTGTCCTCAAAATAGCTTCTATATATATTTTTTAAACCAGGATTCAACCAACCTTATCACACTGCATTTGATTAGGCTTATTGAGGCATTATTGGACTCATAAAATCCTGGAACAGTTTTTATAATATTAAACTATTTGGTCTTTAAGGTTTTGTTAGAATTTCCCTATAAAACCATCCAGGCTCCATGTTTTTCAGTGAAGTAATTCTTTCACAACTTTCTCTAATTCTTCTATAAAAACTGATCTGTTTATAAGCTTTCTAAGTAGAAACATGATTAGTAAAATTATTTTCATAGATATTAGCCATTTATATTTTCAAATACATTTCCATAGAGAAGGTCTTCAAAGTAGTCTCTTACCATTTTTTATTTTCCATGCTTACAGAAGTTGTCCCAACTTTTCACTTCATATTTTACACATTTACATTTTCTCTTTTTTTTTCTTAAGGAACAAGTAATTTGTTAATTTTGTTCAAATCACACCTGTTACTTTGGTTCAAGTCACTGGCTAGCTTAATTAAGAAAAAATGGTCACTTTACATATTTTGTAGTTTCTGCTCCTTATTCAGGTTATAATAATAATAATAGTGCCTCCTAATATCCATTCTTCCATTCCACCTTCCTAGTAGAACCCCTGATTTTTAGCTGAGCTCATGACCACCTAAAATAAGACCACATTTTCCAGTCTAAATTTAAATTAAATATTACCCAGTGACTAAATTTTGGCTAATGCAATGTAAATGGAGGTGGTGTTTGCAGTGTCCAGGAAATGTTCTTAAAGGAAAATATTCTCTTCTTCTCCTCTCTTCACACTTCTGTCTAGGTTGCAAATAAAATGCCTGGAGCTGCAGCAGCCATCTTGGAGATGAGAGGATGCCCAAAGAAGTCCAGTATGGTAGAACAAGAAGATAGATGGAGCCTCATGAGAAGAGACCACCATGAATATTCAGGACTGTCCACTCCAGAATTTTATTCAAAAGAGGAATCCACTTCTAGCTTATTTTAAAAACGTTACTTTTGAATTTTCTATCAAATGAAACAAAAACATTCCTAACTGATTGAGGCAGTATATAAATATATACATCCCTTTGTTTAATTTTCATAATATTATTTAGAGAAATGCTCCCACAGTTGTCTGTGGTAGTTCAAATCAAGTATCTACTTGGAAAATTATTTGGAACTTTTATTTGCAAAGAAAAATGTTTCTAAAACATTTGTCTATTCACAATCTTTTTAAAAAATATATTATTTTCCATGCTGTACCTTTCATCTTTGTAACTTATTTTATAACCGAGAGTTTGTACCTCTTGATGCTCTATCTATTGCACACATCCCCCCACCCTCAACCCCTCTGGCAACAACCAGTTTTTTCTCTGTATTTATAAGTCTGTTTCTGGGTTTTTACGTGTTCATTTGTTTTGTTCTTTGGATTCCACATATAAGTGAGATCATATGGTATTTGTCTCTGCCTGACATAACACAATACCCTCTATATCCATCCATGTTGTTGCAAATGGCAAGATTTCATTCATTTTTAATGCTGAGTAATATCCCATTGTGTAGTTGTACCACATCTTCTTTATCCGTTCATCTATTGATGGACACTTAAGTTACTTCCATATCTTAGCTATAGTAAATAATGCTGCAGTGAACATAGGGGCACATACATCTTTTCAAAGTAGTGTTTTTGGTTTCTTTGGGTATATACCCATATGGTATTTCTATATTTACTTTTTTCAGAAATATCCATACTGTTTTCCATCAACAATCATTTCTTACTTGAAATTCAGTAGTGATAGAAATGATTCAATTTGAATATCTTACACCACTAAACACAGTTTCAGTCACCTGGAGTCTTTATGTTGTTGTGCTCTGTTTTAGTTTGTTTCGTTTTCTAAAGGGATACACTCAATAAACTTTCAAAATCAGATTCTTTGTCTGTCCAAGATAACCATTATCAAAATCATGATTGTGTGTTCATCCCTCCAGAGGCACTCCTGAAATGAGGCTGTAGTCCACAATGTCTCATTGTTCAGGATGCCCATGGTACAAGGAAGATGATTTGTACATTGATAGATTGAATTGTTTTAAAATACTGAACTGATATGGGATTTTTAATATTAGTAGAAGTGGAACCAATTATTTTATTAAAGTTAAATGGCCTGAATATAATAGTATCTCTATCCAAAAATCCATCTAACTCATAGTTCTGCAATTGCAGTGGCCGACATTTAAACCTGACTTTGCTTAAATAATAAAAAAGAGTTGACCAGAAAGGCCATCAAATGTAGAATTTAAAAACAAGTTGCAGAATTTAGAGTTAAGAAAAAATTTTAAGATGATTGAATGCAATTTTCCCACATTCTAGAAACCAAAGTCCAGAAAATTTGCACAGCATATCTAAGGATACACAACTAAGCCATTTTCATCTGATTCCAAATCCAGACTTCTATTCTCTATAGTAAAGTTATGCTTTATATTTCAGACTCTTGTTCACTGTCTGGATACCAGTCTCCTAGGAATGAGAGTCAATCTAAAAGTAGACCTTAATCCAGGACTGAGACATGCTAATTAATCTTTATCACTAGGAACTGACTGATGTATGCCAAGCCCAGCTAAGGAAACTGGATGCAGAGCCCTTCATCCCTCATTGTTTATTTGTCGCCATATGCACTTCGGATTTCTTTACACAAGCAAAAAGTAAATTCACATTTTCCTTATGTAATCTAATTACAACATTCCCCATTCACTGGCAGACTCAACTGTCCAATAATTAACTTTGGCATCTGCTACATAATCTTTCTTGCAATGAAATGTACAGGGATTATTGTTTAATTATATTTTATAATTTAAACAAATGAAAAATAAGCCGAGAATTCAAGAGTTAGCAAAGCTGTGATTTGTTTATGCTTTTTCCCTCAAAATATACCATTGTTTTTCAAAATCCTGTTTAAAAATAGTGTTTGACAATAAGACTTACATTTCTGAAATATAGATAGATCATTCATCAAAGACAGACAAATGGCACATAAATGCATAAAATACAAATCCAGGGTGACGTCTTTGTGACAAGGAGCTATTATTAGTATAGATTTGAGCATGGTGGTGAGATCCATTGTCTCCAACAAAGGAAAATAAGAACTACCCAAGTTGTCATGGGTGGTTTCTCACTTGGTGCCTTCATTTGTTACCTTTCATATTCTCATTATCATATGACTGTTATTCTACTTTTATTCCAGTATTTTTCTAATATCCCATTACATTTCTTTTGCCTTTCACTTAAATTTTGTTCTCAAAGATGGTTTCATTCTGCTCACTGCACATGCTTCAGAAATGTCATCTTCTTCACTAACAAAGCTATTGCTTCATGTTCAACCTTTAAATGCAGCCACATACATGTATATATGTAAAAAGCTCCAGTTTTTCATATTTTCCATAGATACCAGCTTCTTTTATAACTGCTTAAGCTCTGCTACCAATTTGCATAAGAGTCTTAAAAACTGCCAGCTAATTCCATAAGAATTTATTTTACTTCTTTAGAAGAGTAAAGTAGCAGTCAACGTTTTAATGAAATGGAAATAAAGACTTTCCTCACCATTAAGCAACAAGAAGTTTGATTGGCTGGTGAAGTTACTGTTATCAAGTGTAACTGCATGACTTGGTGCTCACTATTTCAGTATTAGAAGTAAGGTAAAGTAAAATAAATCTGTTTATAAAAGCTTGAAGAAGCAAGATAACATGGAAGCTATATTTCTATAGTTGTAGAAGATATTTATCTTTAACTTTGAATCTTTTAACTCATAGAGCTTGAATATAGTAAGTACTTATCATACTGAATGATGAGGCAGAAGGTTGATATTAAGGTTTTACTTTAGATCTGCCATGCTTGAGCAAAGCCTTTATTAAAAATCTGCTTTTAAAAACGATCATTGTCGGTCCCTCCCTGCCACTGACCTGCAGGGAAGGGAGGTGATGCGATGAGGTATCGAAGACCTGAAAGGGCCAGTCATGGGACTCAGGGCTTAACAGCTCAAGAGTGATACTGAGAGAGCATCTCTCACATTTATTGATCAGTAAACACAATAGAGGTCCAGAGAAAATCACACTACATAATAATTAATAGAGGCCCAGGAAAGACCACATTACATAATGACTGATGATCTACTTCTACTTACAGGAAGCAATGTAAGTACAGTCACGTCATGAAAACAAGCATAACCGTAATATACTGTTTTCCTAGCATAACTGTAATATACCGTTTTCCTTTATGCTTCAAGAGTCATAGGGACGGGAACTAGTGCAGGTAAGAAGCTATTAACTTGTAAGTGATTAATATGATTTCCCACAAACCATCAATGGAGCAAAATCTTATATATTTTCTCTGTCTGTGCTTCTTTTTATTCTAATCTGTAACAATAGTCAAGAGGAATGTTGAAATCGTTAGTTACATCAAGACATATTACTACCATGGCAATAAAAATTTGGGAGACTGAGTTTTCTACATGAATTTAGATTTCAACATAAATCATATAATTTCTTAGCCCTCCGTTCTGGACGTAGGCAGAGAAATAACCTGCTTAACTTTCTGTTGGCATACCTCTCCAAAGCTCAAACTGAAGGACGCTAAGACCCCTCCTTCAGCATCTTCCTACTCTAGACTCTGAAATCAATGTTGAGCCTTTTTGAGAACTAAAGCATCTCAACATTAGATCACCAGCTAAAATCAAGGTAACCTTTCCTTAGTAGCTCATCAGAATATAAATTTTGAGAACAGCGTTTTTTGTCATGTTTAACCCTCTGTATTCGGCACCTAATTTTTGTCACACAAGAGTGAAAATGGGTAAATGGGAAAAATGAAAATGGGCAAATGAGTAAATGTAATACCTACATTTCCTTGAAAGCTACAAATGATTAGTAGTTTGATGTTTATCTTTCTACTTTTTTTGTTCTGTCATAATGAAAATGCAGGAAGAAGCATGATGCTGACAATTTGTGCTTAAGGAAACTTGGCCAAGGGTCAGGGGCGAGTAGTGTAAGAACAAGGTCACTCAGCTGATCTCTTGCAACCCTATGTTTATCTCTTATAAATGCTAGGAATCAGAATAGGGACCCTTGGCCAAACCTGAAGGATATGTACTAACTAGAGATGAATATGATCCTGAGCTAGGGTCGAAGACAGACCAGGGGCAACCCCTGTCAAGCTCATCAGCGTTGTTTATAAAAAGTGTGGAGATTGATGGGTGCATCTGGTTTCTGCGTGTTCTCTTGTATTCTGTTACCGAGCCTGTCATAAAACCTGGTGAGAGCTGCATGGCCAGAGGGCTGTCTATAAAAAATACTTCCTCAGATGGGACTCTGAATTCCCTGAGTGGGGAATCAAGGCAACTTGCACATAGATTGGTTTGTAGTTAAGGAAACTTGGTCACGGGTCAGGGGTGTCCTGTGTGACTGAGAAAGGAATCAAGGAGCTCTGCCAAAAAGTCCTGTACATCTCAGATATTTGTACTTTTTTTCCTCCTGCTGTGCTATATGATTTACCTTTATTTAAGCTTAAGTGAATATACTGTGGAGAATCTCATGGGTCCTTTCAATTATCCAACCCAGTGAAAATTGGTCCAGATAACATAAATCAAATTTTCCTTTTGTGTCACTTGTCCCAACATATTTATTTGTGATGATGATCTCAATAGCAGATCATGTAGACAAAGTTTACAAGTCAAACGTGATACATCTTGATGGAAAAATGACTTCTATATAACAACCCATTTTTTCTGTCTTTTTATGGGATACATTCACAACTATAGCTTCAGTATCTAAAAATAAAAGTTGAAAAATTTGGCAAAACTTTAATGTCCCTCCACATCAAGATATAGCTTTGCTTTTTTTTTTTTATTCAGGTATCAGTGATATACACTCTTATGAAGGTTTCACATGAAAAACATTGTTGTTACTACATTCACTCATATTATCGAGTCCCCCACATACTCCACTGAAGTCACTGTTCATCAGTGCAGTAAGATGCCACAGAGTCACTACTTGTCTTCTCTGTGCTACACTGTCTTCCCCATGACCCCCACACACCATGTGTATGAAACATAAAACCCCTCAATCCCCTTTTCCCTTTCTGCCACCCGCCCTCCCCTGCCCCTCCCCTTTGGTAACTGCTAGTCCCTTCTTGGAGTCTCTGAGTCTGCTGCTGTTTTGTTCCTTCAGTTTTGCTTCATTGTTACACTTGACAAATGAGTGAAATCATTTGGTACTTGTCTTTCTCTGCCTGGCTTATCTCACTGAGCATAATACCCTCTAGCTCCATCTATGTTGTTGCAAATGGTATGATTTCTTTTCTCATGGCTGAATAGTATTGCACTGTACATATGTACCACCTCTTCTTTATCCATTTATCTACTGATGGACACTTAGGTTGCTTTCATACCTTGGCTATTGTAAATAGTGCTGCAATAAACATAGGGGTACATATGTCTTTTTAAATCTGAGAACTTGTTTTCTTTGGGTAAATTCCTAGAAGTGGAATTCCTGGGTCAAATGGTCTTTCTATTTTTAGTTTTTTGAGGAACCTCCATACTGCTTTCCACAATGTTGAACTAATTTACATTCCCACCAGCAGTGTAGGAGGGTTCTCCTCTCTCTGCATCTCAGCATTTGTTGTTCCTAGTCTTTTTGATGTTGGCCTTCCTAACTGGTGTGAGGTGATATCTCATTGTGGTTTTAATTTGTGGTTTAATTCTCTGATAATTAGTGATGTGAAACATCTTTTCATGCACATGTTGGCCATCTTAATTTCTTCTTTGGAAAATTGCTCATATCCTCCACCCATTTTTTAATCAGGTTATTTGCTTTTTGGGTGTTGAGGTGAGTTCTTTATGTATTTTGGAAGGTAACCCCTTGTCAGATATGTTGTTTACAAATATCTTCTCCCATAAAGTAGGATGACTTTTTTATTCTACTAATGGTGCCCTCTGCTGTACAGAAGCTTTTTAGTTTGATGTAGTCTCATTTGTTCATTTGTGCTTTTGTTTCCCTTGCCTGAGGAGATGTGTTTGGGAAAAAGTTGCTCGTGTTTATCTTCAAGATAGTTTTGCCTATGTTCTCTTCTAAGAGTTTTATGGTTTCATGACTTAAATTCAGGTCTTTGATCCATTTCAAGTTTACTTTTGTGTATGGAGTTAGACAATAACCCAGTTTCATTCTCTTACATGTAGCTGTCCAGTTTTGGCAACACCAGTTGTTGAAGAGGATGTTTTTTTCCCCATTGTTTGTCCTTGGCTCCTTTATCATATATTAATTGACCATATATGTGTGGGGATATATCTGGGCTCTCTAGTCTGTTCCATTGGTCTATGGGTCTGTTCTTGTGCCAGTACCAAATTGTCTTGATTACTGTGGCTTTGTAGTAGAGCTTGTAGTCAGGGAGCATAATCTCCCCAGTTTTGTTCTTCTTTCTCAGGATTACTTTGGCTATTTGAGGTCTTTTGTGGTTCCATATGAATTTTAGAACGATTTTTTCCAGTTCATTTAAAAATGCTGTTGGAATTTTGATAGGGATTGCATTGAGTGTAAATTGCTTTGGGCAGGATGGCCATTTTGACAATATTAATTCTTCCTATCCGTGAGCATGGGATGTTTCCATTTATTGGTGTCTTCTTTAATTTCTCTCGACTGTCTTGTAGTTTTCAGGGTATACATCTTTCACTTCCTTGGTTAGGTTTATTCCCAGGTATTTTATTCTTTTTAATGCAATTGTGAATGGAATTGTGTTCCTGATTTCTCCTTCTGCTAGTTCATCATTAGTATATAGGAATGCAACGGATTTCTATGTATTAATTTTGTATCCTGCAACTTTGCTGAATTCAGTTATTAGTTCTAGTAGTTTTAGTGTGGATTCTTTTGGGTTTTGTATGTACAATATCATGTCATCTGCAAACAGTGAGAGTTTAATTTCTTCCTCACCAATCTGGATGCCTTTTATTTCTTTGTGTTGTCTGATTGCCATGGTGAGGACCTCCAGAACTATGTTGAATAAAAGTGGGGAGAGTGGGCATCCTTGTCTTGTTCCTAATCTTAAAGGAAATAGCTTTGATTATTTTTAAAACCAATCTAGATAGGCAGAGTCAGAATGGACAAATACTTTGTATTCTTAGATTTTGTCTCTTAGTAACTGTGTAGCCCTCAAACCTTCTGGACAAACACATTTTATCAATAAAATTGGGATAACATTTCCAAGTTCATAGAGTTGTTTGAAGATTAAAAATAAGAGAATATATTGAAAGCTACTACCATTTATCAAGCACTTAACTAATGATAGGAACTATCTTGCTTTGAATCTTCTAAACATATTCTGTCCTTTGGTTCTGCTTCTATCATCTATGGTCAAGATAGAACTGGTGAGTCAAAATTCACCTGCATTTGGTTCTAGATGCTTGTGAGAAAGCTAACAGCAAATGTCCCTTGGGAATGCCTCTTCCATCCAAACAAATGCAGAGCTATATTAGGATAAACATGCCAGGCCAGTGTCACAAGAAAACACAAAATATAATGGCTCAAATAAAATAGAAGTCTATTTCTCTTTTACATAACAGTCCATAACAGGATAGCTTTTCAACAAGTAATTTCCATCACTGTCTTTAAGCTGGATACTCTGGTATTACCATTTGTTAATCAGCGGGAAGGGGAAAGAAAAAGTGGTGTGCAAAGAGGCCTCCTTTCAAAGTCCATGACATGGGTGTTTCATGCATCAATTCTATTCACACCCCACTGACCTGAACATACACCTAGGGCCCTTCTTGCAAAAGAGGTGGAAAAATGCAGTTTCTAGTTGGGTGAACTACATGCCCAGCTGAAAGTCATGTTAGGTTTCTATTAATAAAAGTAAGAGAAGATAGGTAATTGATAACAACCTTTCTCTCCTACAGTTTGCTCACACACTGGCTAATAAGCACAGCTACCTCCCAGGCCTAAGTGGCTCCCAGGGTGCATAAAGGAAAGAGTCTCCAAGGTGAGCACATAGACATTCCAGGAGGTGTGCAAAACTACACATAAGAGCCTGGGAAGAAAATATTGGAAACATCCATTTATTTATTTAATTTAAAAAGAAAAAACTAGACTTTATCAATAGTAAACATGTGGCTGGACACTGTTTCTGAATCATGTGACCTACTGAGATAAGAGCAGAGAGAACACCCGTGGTGCTTCTCCTTGTACTCCCAGCAAATTCAGACATATCACTATGCACTGCAATTCACATGTGACTAGTTAAGAGAATTTACAGCTTACATAATTTTAATGAAGCTAACTTCCACAAAATAAGCATCCAGAAAAGATTCTGCAGACACCATAGATAAAGGTAATAGTCATATAGCACAATAACAAAAAGAGTTTTTTAAAAAAATACATTTGTATAATTGGCCAATAGACCTGAAATGTGTTTATCATAAGTTTTAAATATGGGCAAAGATGTACTTCCTTCTTTTGGGTCTGTATATTTTTGTGAGGAATCATTTGCTTAAAGTTAGAACAATTCATTAAACCAAGTATCGAAATAAACTGAAATTGGAACTAATCTTCTTAATCATTGTATCACAAGGTCTTGACCATGTTTTCAAAAGTAATGAAGTATATTTAATAATACAGAACTAAAATAGTATACCTAATTATAAATATTAAAATGTTTTTGTGCCATTAAAGTTATTTTAAAACATAATTTATTTTGTATTTTATCTTCCTTTTTGTACCTTTAGTGTAGGCTGTAAATGTACATAAAGTTTTGGAAGAGAAATGGGCATATATAATATAAGTAATCATTAATAAATAAACATTTATAGTCAAGATTTTAAAGAAAAAGGTGTATGGTTAAAAGAGTATAGAAACTACTGTTCTAATCCAAAGTTTCTCAGTGTGTGATTTTCAAAATGTGTCAATGGCTTACCAAGTGATCTACAAGTAATTTGGTGACTTAAGAGGAAAAATCACTTTCATTTGTATAAATTTCACAAAGACTAGGTACAAGAGTCCCTGTGAATTCCAAGGGAATTCTTTTAAGTTCTTACAATCACTACAAGATCAGGTGTGCACACACACTATAAAGATTATGCTGATTCGGCACCATAGCTAACATCTAGTTAACAGGTTGCAATTCATCTCAAATGACATGTTTTTACATCATTTGTGTGTTTATTGCCTATATTTGTTATCACTGGGTTTTCATTGTTTCTATTGCATTTTTCCATTACTATTGTCTAATGCCAAGTTGCTAAACCCCAAGAGCAGAGAATTTGGCTTAGAGTTGGTTTATTGGAACATAATAGTACTAAAGAAAATATTAATCTAAACATTGTATCTTAGAATAATGTCATAAACATATATAATGAATATGACTCTAGAGCAAATACAAAATAGATTGAGATGACTGCCTTCATTTATGGTTGTTTTGCATAAGCCTTGATATTGAATTTTATTGGACCTGTGATCCATTTCCTTCTGGTCCTCATGGAAGTTTAAATTATTAAATATTGTCAAGGCTTCTGCTTCATTTCCAAACAAAGACACAATGTTCTCTTTTGTAAACCAATTGTTTTTTCCAGAACAATCACAAAATAACACTTCTAAGGAAAACCTTTGGTGATATTTATTATTAATAAGGGGGAAAAGACTAAACTACAGAAGCACTGTTCATTATTGCACACCTTCCAGCAAAATATAGAAATTGTGTTGCTGACAAGAAGTCTTTAAAGTTAATGAAAAATACTGTGCTAAAAAGAAAATAACACATCTGTCTTAGTCAGTTTGGGCTACCACAACAGAGTGTATGGCTTAAACAACAAATATTTCCTTCTCGGGGATCTAGAGGCTACAAGTTCAAGACCAGGGTGCCATTCTGGTCTGCTGCTTTGTGAAGGCTGTCTTCCTGGTTTATAGATGTTGTCTGTCTTCTATCTTCGTATGGCAGAGAGCAAGCGAGCAAGCAAGCAAGTCCTGGTATATTAAAAAGACACATCCCATCATGGGGCTCTACCCTGAGGAACTCATCTAAACCCACACAACCCCTCACAAAGGCTCTACACCAAGTGCCATCACAGTGCAAAGTTAAGGTTTCAACCTATGAGCTTGGGAGAACACAGACATGCAATCCCTAACAATATCATTGACAAAATTCCTTTTATCAAATGAACTTGTCTTTATGGCCCCTAATATTAATGGCACAAAATGTAGAATTACAAATACATATATCCCACTAGATATTTCACCTTGTATTTGGATGAAACCACTGGTTTTCAGTGTGAATCAGTTCCTGTAATATGCACATTAAATGTATGAGGGAAAGTAATGATTGCCTGTAGCATTTAGCACTGAAATTTCATACTACAGGAAAAAAGGCACGTTTAAAAGTTTTAGCTGCAATTTTTTTAAGGCATGATATAGTCTAGTAGTGGTGGTATTGAGATAAGTACTTAAGTAGTATTCACGAGCTGTGCAGCAAGAAAGGATTTTACCAACTTTTTGTATCTAAATATCAAACACCTTGCTTTACTAATACAAAAACAAATAATTAGTGGTTGATTCAGTGTTGCAGGAAATGGCAATAATTTTGAATACAATCAGGTCAAAGTTTCTTAGTTGCAAACAACCAAACCTATTCCTGGCTGGCTTAAATAAATTTATTGGAATAACAAGAGTTCACAGCGTTGATGACAGACCAGAGAAACAGACTTAGAAATAGGCAGGAATGAACTCAGCCCCAAAGGCTAAGACTGGGAAGCTCAGCCACTGTGGTATTATCAGGGCCAGGTGGTGGACGCCTACCACTGGTGTGGCTCAAAGGGCCAACTGTTTAACTCTTTTTCCTTTGCACAGGATTCAAATACACTACCTTGAACAGTAGAGGAAAAGGCCCCTGATATGTGTTTCAACAGATTATAATCATAGACAAATCATAACCAACATCAAATACCCAGAGACTCTGAGGACTTATTTTCAGCAAGCTATATTAATTAATATAATTCCATCTTCTCCATATAGAATGTGCTCTATGAGAAGAAGGATGTTACATTTTAAATCATGTTTATGTTTTACATAAAAGAGTTATTAAAAGAGACCATTTCTATGATTGTCAACTGTTTCCTCAATTGACATTTTAGGGATATATTCAGTATTTTGAAATAATTGACCTTCTTACATCAGGCCCAAAATATTGCTATTATTAAAAGACAAAAATACCAGGGTTTCTAAGGGAACCAAACCCCGTGTTACAAATGCTTATCTCCAAAAGTTTAACTTTATTAACAGGATTTATTCACACCTATAGACAGAAATTGATGACATATTTTATATGTTATAAAGTATATTTTATTACCATGTATAAATTCTGAAACAAAACAGTTAATGAGACTCCAGAATGAATTTAGAGGTCACTGGCCTCTACTTCTCAATATGAAACATTCACTAGGTCTTCCAGTTCCTGTGTTTGATCTGCACATAACTTATACCTGCTGGAGTACAAAACGTTGTCTTCAGCATGAAAAAAAATCTGTAAAATCACTAGATGTATATTTAGTCTGAATATCCAGAACTATTGGCTGATTCACCAAACCCCTGCAAGTTGGGGTTTTCTAGGAAAATAAAGAGGAAGAAAAGAAGATAGAAGCCAACCACTGGTTCAAACTGCTGATCACCAGATAGAACCAGATAGCAATATGATCTCATTAAGATTAAGTGATTATAAATTTAGAAATTCTACATTTTATGTTTAATTTATCTAATTTTTTATTTTTTACCTTTAAAAATGTTAACTTACCAAAATGGGTGGACCCTACCTTCTCATGTTGAATGCTCTCTAAATCTACACAGATGCTACAACTTGAGAAATACACGACCAGAAGCTGCCTCGGCTGCACTGGCCACTCTTGAGCATATTAATCTTTGCCCAAAGCTCAAATCAGAAAATGCAACAGACAGCATTTAACATGGGTCATGAACATGAACACATTAAACAGCGCTTGTAGGAAGCTAAATCTAAGGACTTAGGTATTTCAAGCTCTCTTTTTTGGAAATCTACACTAGAAAATAAAGTGATAAGTTGAGTGATTTGTCAGATAATATGTAACATTTTTAAATTTGAATTATGATTATTTGCATATTACAATAAGAGGCAGTGTGGTATAGTAGAAAATATACAGAATTTGGAGACAGAAGCTGCTTATTCTTAATTTTCTACCAAGTGAATACTTGCTCTTGAATGAGTTACTGACCTTATCTTTGAACCTCATTTATTTCCTCTGCAAACTGGGAACAACAATAACCTCATGTTACGAGGTGAAAAATAAATAAAGCAGCACTATGTACATGGTAGTCTAAAATTATTGCTGACATTTTCATGGAATTTCTCAAGTCCTCGCTCTCCTTAGCCTGGAGAAATAAGATTAGAAATATGTGGGGGGGGGGTTGCTATTATTAGTATACAATTACATGAGCAACATTATGGTTACTAGACTCCCCCTATTATCAAGTCCCCACCACATACCGCATTGCAGTCACGGTCCATCAGCGTAGTAAGATGTTATAGAATCACTACTTGTCTTCTCTGTGTTATACTGCCTTCCCCATATCCCCCCACCACACCCCCAACACCGCTACATTATGTGTGCTAATTATAATACCCCTTTTTCCCCCTTATCCCTCCCTTCCCACCCATCTTCCCCAGTCCCTTGCCCTTTGGTAACTGTTAGTCCATTCTTGGGTTCTGTGAGTCTGCTGCTATTGTGTTCCTTCAGTTTTTTCTTTGTTCTTATACTCCCAGATGAGTGAAATCATTTGATACTTGTCTTTCTCCGCCTGGCTTATTTCACTGAGCATAATACCCTCTAGCTCCATCCATGTTGTTGCAAATGGTAGCATTTGTTTTCTTCTTATGGCTGAATAAAATTCCATTGTGTATATATACCACATCTTCTTTATCCATTCATCTACTGATGGACACTTAGGTTGCTTCCATTTCTTGGCTATTGTAAATAGTGCTGCGATAAACATAGGGGTACATATGTCTTTTTCAAACAGGGCTGCTGCATTCTTAGGGTAAATACCTAGGAGTGGAATTCCTGGGTCAAATGGTATTTCTATTTTGAGTTTTTTGAGGAACCTCCATACTGATTTCCACAATGTTGTACTAATATACATTCCCAACAGCAGTGTAGGAGGGTTCTCCTTTCTCCACACCCTCACCAACATTTGCTGTTGTTTGTCTTTTGGATGCGGCCATCCTAACTTGTGGGAGGTGATATCTCCTTGCGGTTTTAATTTGCATTTCTCTGATGACTAGCAATGTGGAGCACCTTTTCATGTGCCTGTTGGTCATCTGAATTTCTTCTTTGGAGAAGTGTCTGTTCAGTTCCTCTGCCCATTTTTTAATTGGCTCATTTGCTTTGGTTTGTTGAGGTGTGTGAGCTCTTTATATAATTTGCATGTCAACCCCTTACTGGATATGTCATTTATGAATATATTCTCCCATACTGTAGGATGTCTTTTTGTTCTATGGATGGTATCCTTTGCTGCACAGAAGCTTTTTAGTCCCATATAGTCCCATTTGTTCATTTTTGCTTTTGTTTCTTTTGCCCGGGGAAATATGTTCATGGAGAAGTTGCTCATATTTATGTCCAAGAGATTTTTGCCTATGTTTTTTTCTAAAAGTTTTATGGTTTCATGACTTACATTCAGGTCTTTGATCCATTTTGAGTTAACTTTTGTGTATGGGGTTAGACAGTAGTCCAGTTTTATTCTCTTGCATGTAGCTGTCCAGTTTTGCCAACACCAGCTGTTTAAGAGGATGTCATTTCCCCATTATATATCCATGGCTCCTTTATTGTATATTAATTGACCATATATGCTTGGGTTTATATCTGGGATCTCTATTCTGTCCCACTGGTATATGGGTCTGTTCTTGTGCCAGTACCAAATTGTCTTGATTACTGTAGCTTTGCAGTAGAGCTTGAAGTCAGGGAGTGTAATTCCCCCTGCTTTATTCTTCCTTCTCAGGATTGCTTTGTCTATTCGGGGTCTTTTGTGGTTCTATATGAAACTTAGAACTATTTGTTCCAGTTCATTGAAGAATGCTGTTGGTATTTTGATAGGGATTTCATTGAATCTGTAGATTCCTTTAGGCAGGATGGCCATTTTGACAATATTAATTCTTCCTATCCATGAACATGGGATGTGTTTCCATTTATTGGTATCTTCTTTAATTTCTCTCATGAGTGTCTTATAGTTTTCAGAGTATTGGTCTTTGACTTCTTTGGTTAGGTTTATTCCTAGATATTTTATTCTTTTTGATGCAACTGTGAATGGAATTGTTTTCCTGATTTCTCTTTCTGCTAGTTTACTGTTAGTGTATAGGAATGCAACAGATTTCTGTATATTAGTTTTGTATCCTGCAACTTTGCTGAATTCAGATATTAGATCTAGTAGTTTTGGAGTGGATTCTTTAGGATTTTTTTTATGTACAATATCATGTCATCTGCAAACAAGGACAGTTTGAGTTCTTCCTTGCCAATCTGGATGCCTTTTATTTCTTTGTGTTGTCTGATTGCCATGGCTAGGACCTCCAGAACTATGTTGAATAATAGTGGGGAGAGTGGGCATCCTTTTCTTGTTCCCAATCTTAAAGGAAAAGCTTTCAGCTTCTCACTGTTAAGTATAATGTTGGCTGTGGGTCTGTCATATATGGCCTTTATTATGTTGAGGTACTTGTCCTCTATAGCCTTTTTGTTGAGAGTTTTTATCATGAATGAATGTTGAATTTTGTCAAATGCTTTTTGAGCATCAGTGGAGATGATCATGTGGTTTTTGTCCTTCTTTTTGTTGATGTAGTGGATGATGTTGATGAATTTTCAAATTTGTACCATCCTTGCATCCCTGGGATGAATCCCACTTGATCATGATGGATGATCTTTTTTATGTATTTTTTAATTAAGTTTGCTAATATTTTTTGAGTATTTTTGGATCTATGTTCATCAGGGATATTGGTCTGTAATTTTCTTTTTTTGTGGTGTCTTTGCCTGGTTTTGGTATTAGAGTGATATTGGCCTTGTAGAATGAGTTTTGGAGTATTCCTTCCTCTTCTACTTATGGAAAACTTTAATGAGGATGGGTATTAGGTCTTCACTAAATGTTTGATAAAAATTCAGCAGTGAAACCATCTGGTCCATGACTTATATTCTTAAGTAGTTTTTGATTACCCATTCAATTTCTTTGCTGGTAATTGGTCTATTCAGATTTTCTGTTTCTTTGTGGATCAGCCTTGGAAGGCTGTATTTTTCTAGAAAGTTGTCCATTTCTTCTAGGTTATCCAGTTTGTTAGCATATAATTTTTCATAGTATTCTCTCATAATTCTTTGTATTTCTGTGGTGTCAGTAGTGATTTTTCCTTTCTCATTTCTGATTCTGTTTATGTGTGTAGACTCTCTTTTTTTCTTGATAAGTCTGGCTAGGGGTTTATCTATTTTGTTTATTTTCTCAAAGATCTAGCTCCTGCTTTCATTGATTCTCTCTATTGTTCTATTCTTCTCAATTTTTTTTATTTCTGCTTTTATCCTTATTATGTCCCTCCGTCTACTGACTTTGGGCCTCATTTGTTCTTCCTTTTCTAGTTTCATTAATTGTGAGTTTAGACGGTTCATTTGGGATTTTTCTTCTTTCCTGAGGTAGGCCTGTATTGCAATATATTTCCCTCTTAGCACAGCCTTCGCTGCATCCCACAGATTTTGTGGTGTTGAATTATTGTTGTCATTTGTCTCCATATATTGCTTGATCTCTGTTTTTATTTGGTCATTGATCCATTGATTATTTAGGACCATGTTATAAAGCCTCCATGTGTTTGTGGGCTTTTTTGTTTTCTTTGTGTAATTTATTTCTTGTTTCATACATTTGTGATCTGAGAAGCTGGATGGTACAATTTCAAACTTTTTGAATTTACTGAGGTTCTTTTTGTGGCCTAATATAGGATCTATTCTTGAAAATGTTCCATGTGCACTTGAGAAGAATGTGTATCCTGCTGCTTTTGGGTGTAGAGTTGTGTAGATGTCTGTTATGTCCATCTGTTCTATTGTGTTGTTCAGTGCCTCTGTCTCCTTACTTATTTTCTGTCTGGTTGCTCTGTCCTTCAGAGTGAGTGGTTTGTTGAAGTCTCCTAAAATGAATGCATTGCATTCTGTTTCCCCCTTTAATTCTGTTAGTATTTGTGTCATCCTGTGTTGGGTGCATAGATATTTATAATAGTTATATCCTCTTGCTGAACTGACCCTTTTATCATTATGTAATGTCCTTCTTTGTCTCTTATGACTTTCTTTCTTTTGGAGTCTATTTTGTCTGATACAAGTACTGCAAGTTTTGCTTTTTTCTCACTATTAGTTGCATGAAATATCTTTTTCCATCCCTTTACTTTCAGTCTTTGGGTTTGAAGTGAGTCTGTTGTAGGCAGCATATTGATAGGTCTTGATTTTTTATCCATTTAGTAACTCTATGTCTTTTGATTGGTGGATTCAGACCACTGACATTTGGGGTGATTATCGATACATATGTACTTATTGCCATTGCAGCCTTTAGATTCGTGGTTACCAAAGATTGAAGGGCAATTCCCTTACTATCTAACAGTCTAATTTTATGAACAGTATACTATTACTCAACTTCTGTTGAGAAGTCTGATGATAGCCTGATGGGTTTTCCTTTGTATGTGATGTTTTTTCTCTCTCTAGCTGCTTTTAAAAGTCTGTCTTTATCCTTGATCTTGGCCACTTTAATTATTATATGTCTTGATGTTGTCTTTCTTGGGTCCCTTGTATTGGGATATCTGTGCACCTCCATGGCTTGAGAGACTATCCCCTTCCCCAGATTGGGGAAGTTTTCAGTAATTACCTTCTCAATGACACTTTCTATCCCTTTTTCCTCTCTTCTTCCTCTGGTACCCCTATAATGGGACTATTGCTGCGTTTGGATTGGTCACACAGTTCTCTCAATATTCTTTCATTCTTAGAGATCTTTTTTTCTCTCTGTGCCTCAGCTTCTTTGTATTCCTCTTCTCTAATTTCTATTCCATTTACCGTCTCTCCTACTACATCTAATCTGCTTTTAAATCCCTCCATTGTATGTTTCATTTCAGATATGGAATTTCTTAATGATTGAATATCCAACTTAAATTCATTCCTGAGTTCTTGAATATTTTTCTGTGCCTCCATAAGCATGTTTATAATTTTTATTTTGAACTCTCTTTCAGGAAAATTGGTGAGTTTGGTTTCATTTGGCCCTCTTTCTGGGGTTGTGAGATTTCAGTCTGAACCATGTTCTTTTGTCGTTTCATATTTCTGTGTGGTGCCCACTAGTGTGCAGAAACTCCAGTCTCAGGAGCTGCTCAGCCCCTAGAGTGAGGTTGTGGATAATAGGGGAGCAGAGCTGGTGCCTGGGGGGAGGAAAGATCTGTTTCCTGATTCCCGTCTGCGGTGACTGTCTCCAGCGTCAGAGCCAGTGGGCCAAGCACACATGTGTAAACATCTGTGCTTTGTGTCTCTAGCTGTTGTAGGCAGGGCCTCCCTCTGGCTGGCCTGATGCCTGCACAGTGACTGCGGGTTCGGGAGCAGGTGCCTGCAGGCCAAGAGGAAGGCTTGGCAGGCTGTGTGTCACAGTGGGGGGCCTTAGAGCTGAGTAGGCAGCCAGGGGGATGGAGCACCTGAAGCTCCCCAAAGTTCCCAACCAGCTGGGTAGAGCGCACCCAGACAACCCTGTCCAGCTCTCCCTTCTCCCACACAGCAAGCTCCGTGGAGAGCGGCCAGATGTTGATCCCCTCCTCCACAATCAGCCGGAATGTCAATTTCTCAAGCACTCTGCCTGTTCGAGCTCCCCAATGTCCAGAGCACCACACACTATAGGATTCTGCTCACAAAGCATATCTCCAGGGCTAGGTGTTCAGCAGTCCCAAGCTTCCACCCCCTCCCCCGCTCCATTTCTCTTCTTCCCGCTGGTGAACTGGGGTGGGGGAAGGGCTTGGGTCCCGCCAGATTAAGGCTTTCCTACGTTACCCTGTTTTGTGAAGTCTGCTCTGTGAGGTCTGTATGCAGTCTGGTTCAGCCTTCTTTCTTGTTGCTGTTTTAAGGTTAGTTGTATTAATTAACTATATTTTTGTACTGTTTGTGGTTTTGGGAGGAGCTGTCCGTCTCACTTCTCATGCTGCCATCTTGAATTCCTAGTCTAGAAACATGTTTTAATCTTCCCAAAAAGACTAACCTTTTATCTTACCCTCTAGGATTAAAATTAAGGGAGATAAGCCTCATCAGAAATGATAATGTCAAGTAGATGCTATGCATCATTCTTATAATATTTCAAATAAGAAAAACCATCGTTTCTTGGCACCAATCCTAATATCAACCAGAAATGGTAATGTCAAAACCACAGTTGCACTTTTTATCATAGTGCATGTTGTATTTTTAACATTGTTTTCATTTCAAATCCTTATCAAGTTATTGTGAATTATTACCAGCAGCATTTAGATTTGCATGAACAGGAGCACATATATTGCCTAACTACTTGATAAAAGGCAAAATATGAAAACTCAAGACCTTTGTAAGTACCTAATAAAGTCCTTTTCAGAGCTTGAAAATATTACCCAGGTTGAATAAAGTAAAACACACTTGCCTAATGCTAATAACCCTTCTAGACTTTTTGTCCTTTCATCACTGCAGATCTTAATTGAAAAGACTAATGTAAATGTAAGCTCACAAAAATAAATAATGATTGGACAAGGGCTCATATTAAGAAAAATGAATCATAAGTGTCACAATGAGCTTAATAACGAGAATAGCTTTTACTGCATAACTTCTCTCTGATCAATAAATGAACCTAGGTTATCAAATATTCACATCAAAATCCTAAACCATATGAATTCATGAACCAACTTACAAATTCAGCCAAAAGTCAATTCTATCTTGCATATAAGATTTATGGGTCCCAGGCCATCATCTCATACCTTCTATTTTTTCTTCTAAGTATTTCCTGCTAGGTGTTTACCTTCAATACCTCATTTGAAGTGACAGCAAATTATCAGCCAGTATATCTCCTTTCCTTCCTTTTAGTAATAAATTCCATGGCATTTCTGCTTGGCATGTGAGCTCTCAGGCAGGCGCTACATTTTCAGCCCTGTCAAAGAGAGGCATGACTAGAAACAGTACTGGCTGATGACATAGATGGGAGCAAAAATGATATATGTAATATCCAGTTATCTTCTGAGGGTCAGCACTATGTACCCCTTACTTTGCCTTTACTCTGTCTCATTTCCTTAAAAAAATGCAGACGACTGGGACAATATTGAAAGTCACAGGGTGAAAAAGTGAGAGCTTTCCTATTCACAGTAAACTGCTCACCATTGGACTCTTACGTGAAAAAATAATAAACTTCTCTCCTGATTGAGTTAACTGATTCTGGAGTCCCTTATTGTAGCAGCATGACCTGTGTCCTAACTAATAGGGTGTCATCAGCTGCATAGGATGAAATAGATTCTCAAGTTGTCAGCTAGCAGTTCTCAAAGTGGGTTCCCAGATCAGCAGTATCAGCCTTACTTTGGAATTTGTTAGAAGTAAAAATTCTTGGGCCTAACGTAGTAGCTACCGATTCAGAAATTCTGCTGGTGAGGCCTGGAAATCTGTTTTATCAGGCCTTCCAGGAGATTCCAGTACACGGGAGAATCATAGGTCTAGACGCACACCATGAGGCTTACAGCATGCAGTCATTGTACTCAGGGAACCCTATGGGACCTTGGGGAAGAAGTAGTTCTGTTTTGAAAGGTGAATGATCAAGACCTGAAACAAAAAAGGCTGGACAAAAGGGTCTCCCCAGACTCCAGTTCAGCACCCCAGGGTAAAGAGGGCATCCGTGAGAGGTGGAAAGGAGAGGCTCCTCTGGGAGCACATTCCAGGGGCTTGGAGGTTCTGAGTTGCTGACTTTTCATGGAAAGGTGATGATACTGTGATGTCCAAAACATGCTGCCCAGAAACCCAGACACAAAATGTTCAGTGGTCTGCTGCTGGAAAATCAGTAGCAAAACTCTCCAGGGAATATTTTTAAATATTGCCTTGGAATCGTCATCAGAACTGGTTCAAATAAGCACATTTGCATGTGAAGACCTCAGATGAACCAGAAGCAGGTGAAAGGGGCTGCTAAGCACAGTTTTGAGGATGATCCTCGTTCTTCTGATCCTTCCAACGGGCTTTGGCCTGACCTCAGCATCCCGGCACATACAAGAACCTGGCTGTTTATTTGTTCGCTTGCTTTTTCCTCATTCATTTAACATTGATGAAGGACTTACTTTGTATTCAGCACCACATTAGGCACTGGGAAGGATAAGTCCCAGGCTTCTTTCTATATCAAGCTGTGGAGGCAACTCAAAGTATTAAAAGGGCCATGGAATAAAGAAAAAGATCAAGAAGGAGAACTGTAAGTTGCATCAGGAAGAAACTTTTGACATTTCTCAAGAAGAGAAGAGCAGACAGTTGTCCAAGCAAAAGGGCCAGCAGGAGCAAAACAGGATGAAAAATGTCCTCTGTGTTGGGTGAAGAGGAAAGAGTCCAGTTTGGTTCAAAGCGCTGAGTTCATGGGCCAAGGGGAGGCTGGGAGACACAAGGCCAATAGAATCAGTTAGGGCTCAGTTTGTAGAGGCGGCTTCACCAGAAATGGAAAATATTCTACAGTCCCCACTAGGCCCCAGGGAGTTCCCCAGCCTGAGTTTCCTTGCACAGTAAACAGAGCCCACTCACAACCCCCCACCAGTCATCTCTGCCTCCTACTCCCATAGGAACCATGCAATTCAGGGCATTTCCTACTGACCTAGAACTTTCTATCTTGAAGGCCAAAGGCCACAAGATGCCAGAAGCTTCTGAGAAAATAGCAAGGGTTGAAATAATAAGCAAATTTCTTCTGTCTATCTTAACAATGTTTCCTCTACTCTTCTAGCATTTGATGAGAGTTAGGTACAGCTCTAAGTTGCAAGGGGGTAAAATTATCATATTATGAAAGTTTATGCTGAAAATAAAGGAGTATTTCATGACCTTTATGCATATTGTTAAAAAAAGTACATCACTGACTTAAGCATCTGGAAAAAATAGTTGATTGCATTCTCTGAGATCTCTCCTACAACAGTACAACTAGATCCCAGATAAAATACTGTAATGCTTTACTGGGTACAGGAAAGGAAGGTCAATCTATTGGAAAGAGTGAAATATAAGTTTAGAAGGGTTAGCAGCAAGCAAACACAAAACCAGTGTTATTGTAGAAGGTAGATCTGTAACAGTTTGGGGATAGGAATCTAGTTTTAGGCCCCTGGAGGTGAAAGAACTAAGCCAGAGTCCCACTTGGCTGCTCAAAGGGGCTTAGATGCCCCATGTCAAGAGCACCCCAATGATTCCAAGCTGAATAAATGAAAATCTCTCTGGAAGGAACATAAAACAAAGCCACTAAGAAATAACACTACACAACTGCCAGATTGGCAAAATAATAGTAATAAAAATAACAATAATAAGAATGTCTGAGAATACAATATGTTGATAAGACTGCAATAAGAATTCCCACATGTGTGTTTTTAGCAGAAGCATAAATTGGAACAAGGATATTATTAAAGAATTTGGCATTAAAGTACTAGCAAAGCATTTATAGTTCTTAGAAAAACTCCAGGAAATGTATAGACCAATATTAATAGTAACATTATTCACACACAAAAAAAGTAACAACTCAAATTTTCATTGCAAGAATGGATTAAAGTTTATAAGCAGACAATGAAATATTACACAATAGGGAAAATAAAAATACTAAAACTGGAAACAGAAATAAAACTATAAGATAAATTTTTCTATCTGATGTTAGGCTTGAAATTTTTCTTTAAAAATATTATTAGAAATTACTTATTCTGAGATCTCAACCTTTTTCTGGAATAGTGTGCACATGTGTTCCCTATAGTTCTCTGTCTGTCCTGAGATCCCTCGGTGAGTTTTTCTTGTTAATTCTGCATCTGGGAGGGGAGAACATAGTATTTCTCAATAAATGTTTATTGATTTTTTTAAATCAAGTCAAATCAACTCAGTGAGCATTATTAATAGGGGATGCTCTAAAACTGTAAATGTCCAAAAGTTTGTATTTCTAGGAGTTATCCAAGTACCTAGGCCTACTATCTCAATATAGAGAATTGTTTGCTATAACTGCTGTAAGTGTTTCTAAGACACCAAAGACCTCACACACATTTATACATGTACATATATATTCCCTAGCCCTCTCTGCTGAAAAGGCCTAAAGTCAATCACACCTAGTTGCAGTGAGCCAAACTCTTGCTTTCTAAATGCCATTCTTTACTACAATGAATTGGAATTCCATTCAAGAAATGACTAGTCTCAGGGATATCTCAGGTGCAGGCTGGATGAGCCTGGAACATCTTGTTGCACCAAAAAGTAGTGTTGAAATAACCATGGGAAGATGTCAAAACGTCACAGGAACCAGCTTAGAGGGTTCCTACTGGCCAAATCTGGGACAAATTGAGGAACAAACTAATGATAGCAATGAACTGTAACCCACTGAGTGAAGTAATAATCCATGAGTTCATTCTGTTATAAATAAATAAATTAATAATTAAATAAATAGGAAAGAGGGAAATCTCTTACAGCATAATGATAGCTAATAAATACAGGAAGAACAATGGGGTAGAAAAACATCAGTGGATGCTAAAACTAGGAAGGAAGCTTTGATGAGAAACAATATTTTTGTATATTTGCATATCTTCCCATAAATTGTTTGCTAATTACAAAAATAAAAATAGTAAACTTACAGTGGAGAAACCTAAAATCACCAACATTGCAACACACTGACATGTGTCTGAATACAGTGGTCTAAGGGTAGACAGCATTTCTGCAGTGGCTTTCTTGCCAAAAATCCTAAGTATAAAAAATATCTAAAATAAGGAAAAATCAGATAAACTCAAGTTGAATGTCATTCAACAAAATAATCTAGTAAATTCAACAACATTCTACATACTCTTGAAATTGTCAAAGTCAAGAAAAACAAAGAAAGACTAAGGAACTCTTCTAGGTGGGCTGAAAGTAGAGCATGGTAAGAGCACCGCGCTCCTTAGATTTGATCCCAGGCCAGGGAGAAAAAGAAGCTATAAAGGACACTGATGAACAATTGGTGAAATTTAAATAGGCAGTGGATTAGATCATAGTATTGTATCAACGTTAAATTTCTTGGTTTTGAAAATGAAGATAATGTTCATTTTCTCAGAAAATAAATGTTAAATTAGTGGTGGAGTATAATGCCTCAATTTACTCTTAAATTTTTTCAGGAAAAACGTTTACATGTACATGTGAAAAAAAATAGAGGAATGGGAAAGAAAATGATAAACATATGGGGGCAAAATGCTAGGATCTTGGAGATACTTTATACAAAGGTTTCTGGAAGGTTTCCTTTCATTATCAGAAAAGCACGCTGCTACAAACCTAACAGGTTACAATTTTTCCCTAGTTCTCATTAATGTTTGACGTTTAACAGGATGCCAGGTGCAAACCACAGTGAAATGTCATTCTTTGACAACATAATACTGTTTAAAATCCTGTAGACTACCTACCCGATGGCTCAAGCCCCATATAACACCTCTAAATTCTGTGTAATAGTGTGTATTTACATTCCACAGTCAAAGTAACACACAGGTAGAACCAAAAATATTGGCAGTCACAAAGGGGAAATCCACTCAGAAAGTAACATTAAACTTGATATATATGTAATGGCATAATATTTTGAAAATAATGCAATCATGTATTTTTAACTCCCTATGGCTCTTGCAGGCCCTGAATCAAGGACTTTCGTTGCCTTAGGGGAAGAGCCCATATAGCTAGGAAAAAGGAATTGCTCAGATTTAAGGGTTAAATCGGATTTAAGTTCATAGTGAGAAGCAGTCTTGAAAGCCTGGCTTTCTTGAGCAAGAGCACCCCCCCTCCAACACACACACACACACACACACACACACACACACACACACACACACCTTGATTTCCAAAAGTTCTTTTTTTTAAGTATCAGGGAAGAAAATCTGGAAGATCTTCTACATAGCGGATCACCGAGCAGAGCAGTGAAGATATGTACTAAGGAAAATTCTGACCCAACAGCAAGCCTATCTTTGGGGAAAAGGAAGAGAGGAAGAGGAATGCAGAGTAAATCTTTCCAAAGGGGGCCGCCTGCCTGCTTCCCTACCACCTGGGCCAGACCCACCCATGCAGAAAAAGTCCTTAGGTGAAGGGAGGGTGGCTGAAACATGCCGATGAGTTGTGGGACTTCTCAGAACAAGAGGCATCTTTGCTTCCCCTGCTGTGCAAGCCTCTCAGAAAAACCTACTTCTTTGTGGTCAGCCCCTAACATGATCCCAAAGCCAGTGTAGAAATGGCTGAGGGCAGTGCCTATAAAGCCCCCATTTTCTAGTGTTGGGCAGAGGATGCACTAGTTTCCACACACCTGAGGACGAGGGAAAGCCAGTGAGGATGCTTACTGACACCCTTGCTGTAGAGGTTGTAGGTAGAGGGTCTTTTTTTGAAACATCTCTATCAGATTTGTTTAACAGATTTGATAACCCTAGAGCAGAGGTCTGAGGATTAAACAGAGGGGTATTGAACTTGACAATGCAAATAGGAAGATCCCAGCTATGTCAGCTGGAGACACTCAGCAGAGGGGTCAGCCTGCTGCCTCACTGCCCTGAGGATGCCAGGCTTCCTACCTTGGGAAGCAAAAGGGGAGGAGTACTTACAACAGGATGAAAACAACCTTTATAGGACGTTTGAACTTTGAACCAACTGAATATTCACCCAAAAGACGCTGTTACAAAATAGAAGATATTGGGTGGCTGTTAGTTGGCTGATTCAAGGTGTTTATCATTCCCTACCATTAGCAAGAATGAAGAAGGCTTGAAGAGAAGTCGAGCTCAGGTACAGTAAACAAAGCTCCATTGTTTGTATGTACACACTTATTTGTGACTGTTAAATTTCAGCCCTGCAACCTAAAGGTCACAAATTAATAATGATCAGCTTGCACACTCAAAAACACGTGGTAATCACCTCAGACCTTGACAGGCCATGCTGGCAACCCTGGCCACCCTCTGACCACTGACTGCCCTGTAGACCTTCTCGCACAATGGTTAAGAGTATTGGTTTTGGAGTCAGGCAGAATATGGTTCCAAACTTTGGCTATACCACTTACATAGCTGTTTGACCTTAATTCACCCAAACTTCAGATTCTTTAAAATGAAGATAATAAGCAGGCTTGCTTCACAGAATCATTGTGAGTAGTAAAATTATACATCTAAAGAGCTTAACAGGATACGTGTGGTGCATGAGCTCACTGTGTGTGCGTGTGTGTGTGTGCGCGCATTCACACAGGCACTAACACAGTTCCCACAGAAATGAGCTAAACTGCTACCCAATTGTGCAGGATTTGCATAGCCTTGCACCAGAGTCTCCACTACTTTCATGTTCTCTAGAAGGTAATCTGTTTTTAGTTTGGCAGTTCCTCAAAACCAGTAGTCCTTCCTTATTCGGTTTCACGTTTTCCATAGTTTCAGTTACCCATAGTCAACGGCAGATCAGTAGCAGGCTGCTTCGTCACAGCATCTTTGTCATTCACCTTACCTCACCACAGAGGTATTTTTATTATCTCACATCACAAGAAGCGTGAGTACAGAACAGTATTTTAAGAGAGAGAGACTACCTTCATATAACTATTATAGTATGTTGTTACAATTGTTCTATTTTACTATTCATTATTAATCTCATACTGTGCTTAATTTATAAACTATCATCGGTATATATGTATAGGAAACAACATAGTGTGTGTACATATCTACATACATATGGGGCTTGCAGCGACCCACAGTTTCGGGCATCCCCTGGGGTGCTGGACCATATCTCAGTGTCCTGTGCATAATGGGGCCGACTGTACAGAGATGCACTCGAGGACTGTTGCAGGTCCCCCTGCTCTGCACCCATGGCTTGTGTGCTATTCGGCTGGTACTCAGATAAAGCAGAGATGTATTCAGGTACTTCTTAAGAACATGTGTCACTACAATGACAGACTCACCCACTGAGCAAATTTACTATATGTTTTCTGCTGTTCTAAGTGCTCCACATATATTAGCTCACATAATCCCACAAAAATCCTCCTAGAAGATGACTGTTATTATTGCCATTTTATAGATGAGGAAATTGAGGTAAAAAGAGGGTGAATGACTTCCCCCCAAGGTCAAGAGAGCTGGAATTTGAAACAGGGTAGTCTTGCTTACTACACCCAGCTCATCGCTTCACAACTCAGCCTGGGAACCATTTTCCCTGCGCCCTTGCGGTATCGTCGCTCCCGTCTGTGTGGTGCTCCCTGCCTCCTCTGGGTTGCGCCCTCCCGCGCTCTTCCTCCTTTGCCTTTTCTTTCTCAGCCTTGGTACACTTGGCACCACTGCCAGCCGAGGAGGACGTCGCTTCCAGGGACAAGCCGACCAACCACATTCTGCACCCTTTGTTTGCGATCTGGGTCTTCTGTCCCGTCCGTGAACCTGCTCCAGCACTTCTGCTGTCATGAGTCCCAGCTGCCCCAAGAGCTGAGCCAGCCAAGACCTCTGGTCCCGCTCTCCCCTGGGGATGACTCCCAAATGGATCCAGACGCGCCGATGACGTGACTCTGGCTCCTCAAGCGCGGGATGTGCCGAAGGCCCCACGGATCTCCTGAGGCTCATCCTTTAGGGGACCTGGTGTGGGTCCGGAGTGCAGCGCAGCTGCTCACATGGCCATCACTGGGACCCAGGGGACACCTGGAGCAAAGACAGACTTGCCTTACCGATTCTGAGGAGCCAGAGTAGTGCCGTTTCATATATTTGCGGGGTGCTTAGCGTTTGTCTTATTTGTTGTTAATGTATAGAGACACCATAGATTGTGATTTGCATATTTCAGGACATGTTATTTTAGTTTTGGCAGGTGGTGGTGATGCCTCAGAGCGGTTGACCTATGTCCTGGGTCTTGTCTTTAGCTTGTTTTCTATGCCCAGATCATCTGTACTCATTTTTTTTAAGGTAAGGTCATAACCTTTTAGAAAAAGAGAAGCCCAAACTTGGATGGTTTGAATTAAGTATTTGGAATGGAAATGAAAGACTTTCCTGGATTATCTGAGTAATTCTAGAATCCCTTTTTCTCTGAGATCTAGCTTCAGAGGGGTTAACTATTGACGGAAAATTCTGAATGGCATTAAATCATTTTATATATTAAAAAAATCCCCTGGATGTATCTAGAGACTAAGGAAAGTTCAGCTCTTCATTTCCCATAACTCTGTCTGTGGATAGCTATGGAAGGAACATTTGTTTTCCTCATAAACAAAGTTTGTGCCTATGTGAATGGCTAAGTTTTCTCTATGTATAAAAGTGCTTTAAAAACTGAATACCTATAACTTCATTTTATGCTTTAATATTTGAGACAAAGTAATTTCAAAGAATAATGCTATTAAATATAAATACTAAGATATCAGTAATTAATATTTCTATATTCCCCTAAGTGGCTTTTAATCCTTACTTCAGTATTACTATTTTTATTACCAATAAAAATTAAATGTACACATTAAACATCTAACATACCATTATGATTTAAATAAACTACACAATGTTTATTATCATATTCTAAATTCAACGAAAAATTGGTATCGTTTGAATAAACACAGACCTAAGGACAATATTTATTTCCTATTAAAATATGCACCCTATAGCAACTAAGTTAAAATATCTTCTCAAGAAAAAGACCACATCTCATACATCTTTTTTAGTAAATTTCAGTACGTTCCAGAGCATGAAAAAGATGTGGGAGAAAAGAGAAAACTTGGATTTGGGGGCACCCTGGCAGTAGCTGAAGCTGTGGGAGTAACCAAGGACACACAAAAATAGTGTAAACAGAAGCGAGAGCTAGGAGGACAGGTGCCTGCGACAGCAAGTCTGAAAGGTAGGAAGCGGAGGGGACAGGGAACCATAAACAAACTGATGAAAAGTATCCAAAGCTTTATAGAAAATGACTGAACATACAGGGACAAGGACACAGGACGGTGAGAGAGATCTTTATGGTGTTTAAAAGATAAAGAGTAGGCAAGGTTTGTGCCTGCATGCCATACATGTGTGGGTGGCTAAGAGAGGAACTCGTTTGGCCAGCTAATTTCCATAAATGTGAGTCTAGAAGGAAGGAATGAAATAGAGCAATAACTTCCATCCTAGATACATTTTAGGAAAGAAGATCTGTCATTCATTTCTTTACTCATTCCACAAACTCTTCCTAAGTAGGTACTGTGTTCCAGGCACTGCGGGACAATCATGAGCCAGGTGCCCAGTCCTCACATGGCTCGGGTGAGTCTAGGGTGGGGGAGAGCCAGATACTAAGTAATCACACAAATAAATATAAATTCACAGTTATTAGAAACTTAAAAAGTGCTAGAAGAATATATAACAACCACTTCCGACCTGATCAGGGCCTTCAGAGAAAGGTTCTCCAAGGAAGTGATGTTTGACTGAGACACGAAGGCTGAGATATAAGGATAAACGGGAGGAGAGGAGGAGGAGTGGGGCAGAGAGAACACAAAAGCCACATACTGCCTGGAGAAAATCATTCCTGAGTCTGGGTCTGAAAGGGTTTTATTACTACATGTGTGTATGTTATGGTGGACATTGCTATGTGTGTACATAAAAATATACTGGCATATATTATATAAACAGAAATATTTTGTTTTCAAAAATCACTGATGGTTGTCTTATTGAATAGCTTAAAAGAATAATTCAGAACAATAGGTCTTATTAAGGTGAGGGCACTTACAGTCAATGTATGGGTTGGAAAGAACTTTGAATCTGGCTTCTGAATGCCCAGGTACTAGCATTGGCTTTCCTTGGATTAAGTGGCCTTGAGCTGGTCTTTTAGTGTTTTTGAGTGTAATTCCTCACATCTGAAAATTGAGAACATTATAATACAATATCTTGAATGTTCTTTCAAATGATAAAATTTCATATTTCTGTAATAATTGTCTGCAGCGTCTGGAGGCCTAAAATTAAGATAAAATAATTATCCAAAGACTTCTGCAGTGTATCTATATAAAATGGCTAGTTCAATCCTACCTGGGGTTAAGAAGAGACTATATCCCAAGTTAGATACCTTAAAAAAGTCAAATAGGAATAAATTCTCTCACTAAGCTCTTTGTTAAAAATTATCCATTTGGGCAAAGTAGAATTCATTTTGAAGCCTGGCAGAAATACATGGCTGATGGAATTAAGAATATAGAGGGACCAGAAACATCTTGCAGCATTACAACTCATTAAAATGCTTATTAGACCATAGAATCTGTACTGAGAAGCAAACAGGGCTCTGAATATTGTTTTCTTAATTAAAATCCTCTATTTACCCACTTGAAATATATAGTTAAAAAAAATAAACAAAAAGAAAATTCAAAGCAGAACCATCTCTGCACTAAGTCCTGGCTATTTGTTTTTCAACTTGTAGGATAGTTCAAGTTGTATAATCATGATGTAGTTAAAAATATAATGAAGAATTGGTACTGGTAGTTTTATAGCGTTTGAAGATTGGTTTTCATGCACTATGCTTTTTTGTTATTTAAACTTTGTTACCATCATCATTTTTCTAGTTGTTAAATTTAGCCTTTGCACACCACAGACTCCAGGACCACAGAGCGTGCTCACAAACCAATGAGAAACATTACTGGCCCCAGTGATCCACAGGGCATGTCAATCCCCAGTGAGGTCTGCACGAAATGAAGCCTCTTTATTCACGTGTTTTCAAGTCAGGCATAAACTGTCCAATTTGTAAACCACTGTCTATGAGTTTAGTTATATGACTCCTAATAGAAAAAAAAAATAAAGTCTGAGTCTACACACAGATAAAGTGGATAATTATTTGACTAACTGTGGAATCTGAGAACTGGATCAGGCCTCAAGGTCTTCTAAGTTAATGTTTCCCAAAAGTATCCCAAAATAAGAATCACCTGGAATCTGAATTAGAAAGTGGAAACAGATTATTGGGCCCCAAACCCTGTACAACCTAGTTAGTATTCCCAGTGGGAAAAGCCTTGACTAAGCAGGTACAAGTGTTCTCAGTGATTATCTGAGATCTGGTCCAACTTCCTATCTGAAATCCAAGTCCTAGCCTCACGTGGTCCTTAATACTCTATTGAATGAGGATCTCTTGGAGAGCTGTTTTGCTTTCAATATGGAATCCAGTAGCTCCACAGATGCACCTCCAGAATGGGTCTTCCCACCTCTTGTTTGTTTGTTTGTGGAGGTTTGTTGCTCGTTATTAATATTCCCAGATGACGCTGAGGCCCAGGTTGGTTTAGGAACAGCTTCCAGCTTCACTTTTCCTGAGAGGGTTTACACTCTGTCTGCTGAAACACCCCCAAGCCAAGGGCCCAGACCACCTCTGCCCAATGTCATTACAAACATTTCGTTTTCTCTTCCTGGGAAAACTCCTATTTTTCCACTTCCTTTTATACAGGGGCAGAGCCAGTCTATGAAAGGAAGTTGGTCATTTGATTCCTGGTATCAGTATATTCACAGTAAGCGGGAGGTAAGTTTTTGTGCTGTAACAACATCTCTCCAGGCCAAGGTGGGAGAAATGAAAGGGGAGGAGGGAAATTTAGTCAAAACCTGTTATTTGGTAGCCTGCACACCAAACAGTTTACTGGCTAAATTGTTCATGCTAACTGATAAGTCCATCAGAAAAATGGCATTCTATTATGTCGAATATTATAAAACTCAGCTATTTAGAAACTGCTTTGAAGAAAAGTACCATTCACTTAATGAGTACATTTCTTATTCTAAATCTAAATAGCCTCTCTAATATGATGGGAAATCACTAGAAATATACCAAACTGAATTTTTTTTACATTTTTTGCAAAAACATGTATTTAGGGCTTACTGTATATGGGCAGTGTTGTTGATGCTGGGGATACAGCAGGTAACAAGACCATTCAGAAAGCCCCCCTCCCCGCCCCAGCTCTATACAGGAGGGTCTGGGAAGGAAACAATCTACAACTAAATAAATATATGCAATGAAATATCCGCCAAAGATTAGGCTATGAAGAAAGTGAATCAGGATAAGCAGATGGAGAATGACTAGAGGGAGGACTTCTATGGGACACAGCCTCCAGTGCATCCACTAGCTGGCGTCCATTAGTATGATTTATGGGTGTGCGTCACCTTCCTACATACATGATTATAGTGATGCTAGCATTGTTACTTCCCATATTTATGTGTACAATTTTTTAAAAATAAAACTTCAAACTGCTCCAAACAGAGAGCTTAGCTGATCAAGCCCTGCCTCCTGACTGCAGGTACACATGCAGAGTGTTTGCTGATTTTCCCGATTTTCACAAGCTGCTCAATACCTTGAATCAAAAAGAGCCATCTCGGTCACACTTCCATGTGCCACGTCTGCCCATAGACAGCACCCCTCATTCATCACCAACGGCAGCTCCCTTGGCACAGCATTTCCGATGGGCTGCTCAGTAAATGCCTAGATGGAGCTCTCCTCCCATGTCTTGCCCTAGATCAGCTGCTCTCGGTCCTGCTGCCATCCATGCACAGCCCACGCGCAGCCAAGCAGAGCCATACACAAGCTTCGTCATTTGCAGAGACTGGCTGCTTTCCAGGGCAGCTGGGAAGGGCTAGTGTGATGCTGTGTTGCTGTGCATTTATACAGTGATTATCACCCTTGTGGCACAGCACTAGGCTGATCATACAGTATGTCCAAACAAACCGTTACATGTTCACTGCCTCTCTCCATCTCTTTTTGAAAAGGAACACAGGAAGAAGTGAGCAACAAATAGGCATTAGAGATAACTCATTTATAAACACAAGGAATTAGCAAGCTTAAGATGTCTTGCATAGCATTACCATGGGTGCTCACAAACAAGGGGATGCTCAGAGGTCTGGCCAAGTATGCTCCATGTTTGCAGGAAACATATGAGGAATAGCCACCACATGTTACATATACAACCCCATCTTTTATTTTTAAGGCTCATTTAGGTCAAAAGCTCTTTATATACATTGTACCATTATATGTTCACTGGGTTTTCACTGAAAATATTTTTCAAAGGCATCATACAAATAAAATTTTAATTAAATGATCCTTTAAAACATGCTTAGAAAATTTCACTTTACTACCCAGAAACAGATCATGTCTTCAGTTACTGAAGACTCATACACTGCTGGTGGAAATGTAAATTGCAGCATCCACTATGGAAAGTAGTATGAAAGTTTTTTTAAAAAGTAAAAACAAAAATACCATACGAAACAGTAAATTCCACTTCTGGAATTACCAAAGAAAACAAAATCAATATGGACTCCTACGTTTATCACAGCACTATTTACAATAGCCAAGATATGAAAGCAACCTAAGTGTCCATTAGTGGATGAATAAAGAACAGATGGTACACATATACAAAGGAATACTACTCAGCCATAAAAAAGAATGAAATCTTGCCATTTGCAAAAACATGGATGAACCCAAGGGTATTATGTTAAGTGAAATAAGTCAGATACCACATGATTTCACTGACATGTGAGATCTAAAAAATAAAACAGAAACAGACTCATAGACAAAGAAAACACATTGGTGGTTGCTATAGGGGATGGGGGTTGGAAGGATGGGTAAAATAGGTAAAGGGAGAAAAATTAGAATGTTTGGTATCCTGATCTGAGTGATGGTTACATGTACACATACGTCAGAATTGAGTTGTACAGTAAGACATTTTTGTATGTACCTCAATGAAAATAAACAAATAATAAAAAATAATTATCCATGTTCATAGATGGAAATAAAGGAATAAATTACAGATACTCTTAACAATCCAAATCCAGTTATATACCACAGTTGTAACACAGAATTCAATTAACTGTCTAACCAATGTTTCAAATGTATCAAATGTTTCTGTGTTTCACAATAGACTCTTGCTTCCCCACTGGTTCTGCTGTCCTTTCCTCATCTTGAAACTTCCCTAATCCATAACCTCCAGAAGGACTCTGAGTCCTTCTACCTACTTCTTGGTTAACTCCTTTTCTTTCTCTCCCCCTGCAAAGGTGCACATGTTCTAACGCCATGTGCAGTCTTTCCCTGTATCCGCTCCCTTCCCTCAAGATCTCATCCACATCATGTCAACTTTCATGCCTTTGTGGGCAACTCAAAGATCTTTATCTTCTACCTTAAGATGCACATACATACATCCCATATGGCTTGTTCCATAAAGGATATTAGGACAGCTGATGATTCATTTGGAGAAATATTAATGTAGGTCCTGTTTTCACATCATATACAAAATTCAGTTCTAGATAAAGAGAAAAGCACTAAATACAAAGGTGAAGACTGATAAAGTAGACCACTAAAATTAAGAGTTCTACTCACCAAAATCACCATTAAGAGAGGATAAAAGCAAATTGTAAAGTGTGAGAATATATTTCCAACCACATACCCAAAGAAAGGAATCAATTCCGTAATTTATAAGGACCTCCAATAAATCAGTAAGAAACATACAAACAACTCGATTTTTTAACTGGAAAAAAATTTGAACAGATACCTCACAGAAAGGATAACAAATGGTTATAAACTCATAAATAGGTGTTTCAAATCATTATTCTTTCAGGAAAATAGATATTAAAACCACAGTAAAAAATCACTATACATCCACAAGAATAGCAGACAGTTTACAATTAAAAAAAAACTGAACCAAATAGGGATGGACACAATACCACTACAGTCTCATACCCCACTGGTGGATGTATAAATTGGTACAACTGCTTCTCAAATTGCCTGAGGTTATCTGCCAGATCTGAACAGAGACACACTTCAGGGTATAAACCAAACAAAAATGTGTATATATACACTAGGGAAAAAAAAAAAAAAATATATATATATATATATATATCCTCAAGTAGTCATATCTGACAATACTTAGTCAAAATCTGTAAACAACTCAAATGTCCACTAATAACTGGATGAATAAATTATGACATATTCCTACAGTAAGCTACTACACAACAATTAAAATGAGCAAACAATTGCTTTACATACAATGTAGATGACTATCACAAACAGGAAGTTGAATGAAAGAATTCAGACAAAAGGATACATACTATATGAATCCATTTACACAAAGTTCAATATAATCAAAACTAATCTATGGTTATAAACCTCAAAATGCTGATTACTTTGAAGTAATGAGTGGAGGCCTGGCGAAAGGAGAGCTTCTAGGACTACACAATGTTCTGTTTCTTGATCTGGGTGATGGTTATACAGGTATGTTTTGTTTTGTGATGATTCATAAAGCATACACTTAGATGTGTGCACTTTTCTGTATGTATGCTACATTCCAATAGAAATTAACAAAACAAAAAATGTAAATAAATCAATCAGGGAGATGCATATCAAAAGAGGATTGAGGGGGTAGCATTAGTTCAGTGTGATTTGGGCCCCAGGGTGGACAAATAGACAAGTGGAACAGAACAGAAAGTCTAATATCAGAAGCATGCTCATAGGGTCACTTGACTTATGCTGATGATCCATGACTTGGACATTTTCAGAGCCCAAAGAAATAGAAGAAAAGAGGTAGTGAAAGTAACTATGTAAAAGAGTTAACAATTAAAAGATCCAGAGAAACTAGGGGTAGGTTCAAAGTAGAGAGAATGGATATTAATTCAAGAGAGACCTCTGCTGAAAGTTTCCTAAGAAAGTCTTTCTGGAGACTCTGTCAGTAATGACACATGAAAGCATCTGACAATGATAAGTACAGAGTCATAGAGCAGACCATATTCTTTGGGGAAATGACCATGACTACAGGTCGAAATTCTTTGGGGAAATTTCCCTGACTACAGGTCACAATGTTCAAAAGATGTGAAATCAACCCCCAGCAGTCACTTCCATTTTCATCTCTCACCAGGTCTTGGCAACCACTAATCCACTTTCTGCTCTATGGGTTGCCTATTTTGGAGATTTAATATAAATGGGATCATACAAGGCCTCACCTTTTCTATCCTCTTGATCTCCAGCCCTGAAAGGATCAGATATGCAAAGACGGGGGAGTTCTCAGATCTCAGTACTTGAAAGATGTGAACTGACTTCCGGTCAGTGTATGGGGACCAACTGGTAAAAGAAAGTGGATAACAGACTCACCTTGTGCATGGAGCAGAGGGCCACAGTGCAGAGGACAAAGACGTTTCCATCTTCTAATGATGCAAGACTCCCTGTGAGGAGAAGACAAGCAACTGTGGGCCCCCAAGCCCCAACTTCACTTGGCCGCCACTCGTGCTCATGTTCTGCTTGCTGCCCGGCCGCACGGGCCCCGTGGCTGCCCTGGCTGTCCTGCTCCTCACCGTGGCCTTCTGTTCCCAGACCCGCCCCGCCTTGTTTGGTGCTAACACCCCGACTTCCTGCTGCTTCTTTTACGCCTCCCGGAAAATTCCACGGAAGTTTGTGGGCAACTATTATGAGACCGGTAGCCAGTGCTCCAAGCCTGGTGTCATCTTCTAAACCAAAAGGGGCCGACAGGTCTGGGCTGACCCCAGTGAGGTCTGGGTCCGGGAGTGCATCACCTACCTGGAGCTGAATGCCTGAGCAGCTTAGAAGCTATGAGGAAGGTGTTACATCTGTGGGTGGTCAGTCTGCGGAGCAGGCACCTGAGCTGGGGCAGTGGAACTGCAGAAGGCACCTCTTCTATGGGTCAGACACCACCCCCTGCCACACTCTGGGTTCTTTCTCAATTTTCTTAGTTTATATATCTTATTTAACTTTTGTAATTTACTCCCATTGTTGAATAGTGTGAAGTAATGAGCATTTTCTCTGGCATCTCACGACATCTTCTTCCTCTCCTCCCTCCTTCCTCTTCGGTTCTCCTCACACTCAAAATGGGGATCAATCAGTGTGATTAGCTCCCTTGGCGGAAACTGTATCATATATATCAAACAAAAAATGCTTATTGAATGGTTTTTCTGTTTCAAAACTTTAAAGGCACTTATATAAAAGGTAAACTAGAAAAAAAAGTGAAATCAAGGTTATATTTTGAACCTGATTATATTGACTAAGTGGTGGGATAAAAATTTTAGAAGGAAAGAATGTGTCTAACCACTCCTGTTCAGGTTATATTTTGCTACATAAAAATCTACTCCAAAATCTAGTGGCTTAAAACAAGTCACTTTTTTCTCATGATTTTGCAGTTCAGAAATTTCAGCAAATCTCAGCTGAGCACATTTTATGCTCCATGTGGTGTCAACAGATGTCACTTGGTGGCATTCAGCTTGCAGATGGGCTCACCTGGAGGGTCCAAGGCAGCTTCACTCACCTGTCTAACGCCTTGACCAGGAATGCCGGAAGGCTAGCTGGCCTCCACTAAGACTCAGAATGCTCATCAGAATGCTCACATGTTCCCTCTCCGGAATGGCAGTCTCAGAGTAGCTGGGCTTCATAAAGAATCTCAGCGTTCCCAGACAGCGTTCCAGAAGTGAGCATTCCAGGAGGTCCAGGCAGAAGTTGCAAGACTTCCTATGACCCAGCCTCGGAAGTCTCAGAACATCACTCTATCTTCATTCTATTAGTCAAGCGAGCCAACTGGGCCAGTCTGGCCTCAAGAGGAGGAAGGCGAAAGAGACTATTACATAAGGAGGAAATAGTATGCATGTACAGGGAGGGGCGGAAGTGACGCCAGCCCGCTGAGACAGGCTCCCATACCCCATCGTATACCAAGACATTCCTCATACGAAGTCAGTGTATACACACTGCCTCAGGAGAGGAATTACAAGTATACAAAAAGGAGTCCAATTTTAGCTTTGGCATGAGAATGGATATCAGCAACTGAGTATCAGCTGCTGGAAGGTGGCAACAGATACCAGTAAGGACAATTGATGGCGGAGGAATAGATGCTGTGCCCCTCCGGTGCTGGGCACTAGAGAGAGCTCCTCAAGTATATGCAGTCTGAGAGAGAAGGGAAAGGAGAAAATCCGGAAGGAATTTTGAAATTCTTGAATTGACTAAGTTTACTTTAAGGCAACAATGGTGAAATTTGTGCCAGTAGACAGAATGGGATGCAACAAAAATTAATTTCAATTGTAGGAAAATAAAATCATATTTTTGAACTCCTAAATTTGTGGACAATTAAGTTAATACCTATACAGTTGCCTTAAACTTTCATTCCTATTGGTTTGATCATCTTAATTATTCATATACCACACTTCAGGAATAGCTAACTCTGATGAATAATTTTTCCTATTTCATTTTTCCTGAAACCTTGTGATGTGATATTCTTCTCATACTCTCATAGCAAGGAATGGATTGCCTTTTTATTTGCTTAAATTCCATAGTCTTGATGACTTTAAAATCCAATTTGTCTTAGACATAAAATATTTATTATTTTAAACAGTTAATTTCTATTGACTCATACTTTTCTAAATATTACTCCTGAGATTATCCAGTCCGTTCCTTCTGAGGAGTCCTAACAAAATACCTTCCCAGATTCATTATTATTTAGAAGGGAAGGCTTCTGTCCTTAAGCAGAGTTATAATATTTCTTCAGAGACAGTTGGGCAAATATTAATAGAGATGAACTACCAGATATAACTGAAGCAAAAGCACTTTTGAATTACAGATAGAACTTCAAAGACTAGAATCTCAAGGGGCAAAGAAAAATTCGCAATTGCAGATTTAGTCAGCATAAACATACAAACAACCTTACAGACTCAGCGAACACGAACAACTCAGACAGACACAAACACACTACCATGGCTCCACAACAGAATTCTAGGTCATCTTTTCAACTGTAGCTGCCCTACTGGTTCATTCTCTTTGTACTATGCCCAAATGCTAAATGCTGTCAACCACAGGAAAGGGCCTACTCATGCTCAAGTAGCTTCCCCACTCTTGCTCCCTTCAGTTTATTCCCAACTAGGAGCCAGAGTGATCTATTTAGACATGTCAAATGTCACTCCTCCAACAGAATAAACAGCTGACTGAGAATAAAGTCCAAAATCCCTACAACAGCAGACAAGATCCCCTAGGATCCGTACCTCCATTGCCTGTCTGCTCTCATCTACTATCTGTGCCTATTCACTTCACTTCAGCCTCATTCATCTCCTCAGTCTTCCTGCAAAGTATCAGGCATGTTCACCTCCACCTGAGACAGTCTCACCTCAGATTTCCACATGGTTGATTCCCTTAGCTTTTTAAAAATCTTTGCTAAAATTCTCTCTTCTTCATGAGAACTTCCCTTTAAAGTCTCACCCACCACATGCATTGTTTTTCTCCATACCACGTATCACCTCAAAACATATTAAATATCATCTATTTTTCTACCCCATCCATCCAAATGTAAGGAATTTTTTTTTCTGTTTTATTAACTGGTGTACCAGTGATCCCTAGAACGCTGTCTGGCACATAGTATGCTCTCAGTAAATATTTGTTGAATGAATAAATGATGGCATAGATTATAGGTATTACTACCCTAAAATTTGTAGGTATCAATTACACTGCTTTTCTTTGATATATTTAATTTTTAACTAACATAATACAGGACTTTTGCTATTAATAGTAGCATAGCAAGTCTTCTTCTGTTCATCCTAACCCCAAAACTTTGTTTTACTATCAACCATCCTTTCTGAAGGACTATGACAGCCACTGTATTTCCTGGAGACATGGCCTTAGCCAATATGAGAATGACCTTTCTCTGTGAATCCGTAAAAGAGTAACAGTTAGTGACACTACTGCCCGGGATTACTTTAAGATAAACATCAAGATGTTGCATATTTGTGAGGACAATAGAAACTGGTTAAAATTTCTTCAATAATGGTAATGAGTGGAAGGGAATGATAGTATGAGACCAGGAGTAGAATAAGTCAGCCATACAATATAAAGAGTTGCAGAAATCAGGTCATTTTTCTTCACTGAACATCCCAAATTTAAGGCAAAACAAGAGAGAAGGCAAGAAGGACCTAACAAGAAAAATAAAGAAAAATCTCATGATACTAAATCCAACGGCTATATGCAACTGCAGAACACTAAAACCAATACAAACAATAACTAAAAATTGAACAAATGCTCAGAGTATAGTCTTAAAAAGTAGGTAACAAGAAATAACATATCTAGCCAATGACTCAGAGCATTATATGGGGCTAATGCCAGATTTCTCAAAGTTCATACATAATAGCATTCTTCAAAAATCAAAACTTCTTCACAAAATGCTGCTCAATTAGCACACCAAACTCCCTGTGACTTACAAGCAACAGTTTTTTGTACCTGAATGAGCCAGAATACAAAAAAAGTAGCTGGATGCACAGAGGGTGAAACAAGGTATGCTCAGTGTCCTATCTGGTACACCTCAATACATGCACTTTTTCCCCTCCAGCTTACTGGGAAACCATGAGAGAAGTGATTTCAAGAGGGGTTCCTCATACTCTTTCAAGAGAGAATACAGATACCATGGAGGTGGAAGTACCAGGAACACAAAATCTCCCATCTATTCCCTCTGCATTTTCTCTTAACTTGCCTGACACATTCTAAAATTAATGCAAAGATATGTTGTCTTACATGAAACACTCATAGAAAAGGCAGTGATTCTTCCATACCTTTTCCCTGCTTTTATGTCTAGCTAGTTATTGCGATATCCATTGTGTCAAGGTCATAAAAAGGAGACAAGAGTTTGAGAGTAGACTGGGTTAGTCCTCATATAATTTTGTATCAGGGCTAAAGAAAAATGGAACTATTCAAGGTCAAGAAGCCCATAAGGCAGAGTCCCACTTGATCAAAGATTTAATTTAGCAAAACTCCCTAGACTCTATGGTTTTAGTAATCAAGCAGTAAGTACTATAAGAAGTCTCTGGAGAGAGAAAAAAGGTGAGAGAGGGAGTAAGAGGGGGATTTGCCCGTAAGTCCTGAAGTTCTATGCCTACCATAGTGGCTAAAATTAAAGAGACTGACAACACTAACTGTAGGTAAGGACGTGAAACAACTGGAAATCTCACATATTGTTGATAGGAATGTAAAATAATAAAAAACACTTTGAAAGAAGGTTTGGCAGTTTCTTATAAAACTAAACAAACTCCTGCTAACTCATGACCCAGCAATTCCATTTTGACATATTTACCTAAGAGAAATGAAAACATGTTTACATAAAACACTTATACAACAATATTCATGGCATTTCTTATTCAAAATAACCCCAAATTAGTAAAGCCCAGGGTCCATCAATAGAAGAATGAATAAATAATGTTTGGTATATCTATATAATGGACTACTATTCAGCAATAAAATGAACTAGTACATGCAACAACTTGGCTGGATCTCAAAAGCGTTATGCTATGTGAAAAAAAAAAGCCAGACACAAAAGACCAGGTATTGGACTACCCCATTTATATGACATTCTACAATAGGGAAAGCTAATATATTGTGGGAAAAAATTAGAAGAGTATTTTCCACTGGTGATAGAAGTAGGATTTGACTGGGGAGGGTCATGAGAGAATGGTCTTGGGTGGTGGTGGTGTACTATATCTTGATATGACTCAGTGAATAAGCTTGTAATACTTGTGCATTTTACCGTATATAAATTTATATCAAAAGAAAAACAGTAATCGAATATCGAATTCCAGTTAATTATATCCATGCTGAATATTTAGAGAGAAGTTTACTGACACCTGCAATTTACTTTGAAATGCATCAAAAAGACAAAATGGATTAAAAGATGGACATAGGGATATATATAAAATGTGATAAAACATCTATATAAATGATAGAATTTGTGTTGTTATATATCATGTGGTGTTTCACTATAAAATTCTTTTAACTTTTCTATATGCTTGAAAAATATCATTTTAAAATGTTTTAAAACTCAGATCTCAGCCCCTAACCTGCCTGGTAAAATAAATCCCACTGGATTAAAGACCTTTGTCATCAGTTATGTCTTGTCAGGATGGATGAGCCTGAGCGAAGATCTCACGGCCCTGGAGGCGACACCGGGACCCCCAGCAGTTCCTTTCCCATCGCTGATTACTCGATCGTCATAGGAACCCTGGTCTCCAGATTTAACAAGAACAGAAATCTACTTTTCCCAAACAGTGATGAAATATAAATTTATCTTTAGATTCATTGGCTTTGTGATCACAAAGTTTTCCATAAACTCATATAGTGAACATTTAGCATAAGAAGAATTATTTCAGCCCCATTGCAATTTTATCTTTCTGTTCTCCTTGTAAAAAATACACTGAAACTTATTACAAGGATCCTTATAAAAGTAATAAAATAATGTAAAATGATCATAAAAACAATCACCTATTTTATAGAAAACAGAATAAAATCACTTTTTGGGAGATGTCAAATCCCAAAGAACTTATGACTTAAAAAAAGACAACTTTCTGCTGTATTTAAGCATCTAATCCATTCATCTTATTATGCCCTTGAAGGTTGGAAAATCATTTTATTATTGTCAGTTTGAAAGGACTCTCCTGACCACTGTCATGCTTTTAGAAACCTTGAGCATAAATTCTGTTAACTGAAAAAATCATTTTAGTAATTGTCTATATATCATTTTTTTCCATTATGTTTACTCAGATCCTGCCCCTCCACCCCAGCTAAAAGAACAAAAGAAGCCAATATACTCAGGTTTCCTGTAACCACATCTTTTGAAACCAGTTGCTGTTATGACATGGTAAGATCTACTAACTTTGGCCTATGCAGAAATGCAAACAGAAGAAATCCACAGATCACAGGCACCACAAGTTGAATATGGTCCAGGAATTCAGCATGCTTCTAAATAAACAAGTGCTCTCTAGGAATGAATTAATAAAAGCATAATGAGGTCAAATGAAGCATTAAGTCAATTCAACCAGTGGGACTCTATAAAGATAAAGGTTTAATAGAGACTTCATAGAGAAATAAACTAGAATATGTTTCTAAGAAGGCTCACAAAATAATACTTAAAAGACTGGAACTTAATAGAAAATAGTGAAAAACTAGTAAGCAACAAAAGTAAGGAAGATGGTGACCATCTGCCCTCCATATTCATTAAAGTGGAACGAGACAGAACCGTCCACCGCAGTAGGTTCAGGAAGAAGGAGACTCACTCAACGGGGCCTCTTTCAGCTTTAGTGAACTTCGTGTTTCTGAAACACTGCACACTGTCAATTACTCCCTCCCTTAGGAAGATCCTCTTCTCTTTCCTAAAGTTCTACTCTCTATTCTTTCTGGTCATTCTTCTTGTATCCATGTTCTCCATGGTTTCAAGGTAAAAGAGGAAGAAAGAATTTGGAAATGAACTGGGTTAGCCTCTGTAGTTATTTACTTTTACTTTTCACTTTAACTTGTAGTGGCTCTGACTCTATGTGCAAAAGATGGATGTCAATTAAGATTACATCTTTTTTGGCTCTTTTTCATTTTTATTCTCTTTCTCCTTCCTGAGTAACCTCACCAGCACACACTGGTGACTTTTAAAATTACATTCCAGTAATGGGATTGGTGGGGGGGACCTGATGAAGGGGGTACTTTAATCACCATAATATTGCACATGTAATTGTAGATTAATGATACCAAAATAAAGTATAAAAAAAATTACATTCCAGCTTTAATCTCTTTCCAAAACTCCAAACAGAATTTTCCTCATTTCAGGTGTCCTACAGGTCCAAAAAACTTGAAGTTGAAAACCAAACTTCTCATTTCTGCCTAGAACCATTTCCTCTTCTAGTACGTTCTGTTAATGACACTTCTATCAGAGTAATCCTACAAGTTAGCAACCGTGAAACGACCTTTAGTTCTTCCCACTCCCTCTCTGCCTCCCACATTTTAGGTTTTTTATTGTCTTCCATTTCTATACTGATGCTTCTTCAAAGTAAAGACATGTCTTATTCATCCCCTTATCTCAGTGCCTAGAAGAGTATCTGGTACATACCAGGTGTACTAAATAGGAAAGAAAAAAAGAAAAGGAAAGGAAAGAGGAAGAGAAGAAGTAATGAAATGAAAATGGGAAGGAAGAAGAGGAAGAGAGAGATGTAAGAGAAAAGCAATTAATTACTGAGCTACTACCCATAACAAGATCATTAAAGTTTATAACAGCTGACAGCTGATGCTGTGATTCTTCCGAGGAAGAGAGCTCTTTTTGATGGAAAGACATTATGAGGGGTCCTTAGAGTCAAAGTTAAGTCTCTAAGGGCCCGCACGCCAACCAGTGAAGGCTTGGAGGAAGTGGAGAATACTGTACATAATAAAGAAAGAGAGTTTGGAGAATCCCAGGACAAAATAAGAGGAAGAGTAAGACACAGGAAAAAACAAATAGAAAGGGAAGCAAACAGGACCATGACAGGACGTCCCCCTAGGACCTTAGATCTCCAAGCCGTCGCAGCAAATTCACTAAAAGCTTCACATGAGTAAATATTTTTCATTCTTGCAATACAGCAAAATGATGGAATTTAGAATCTAGGTTTACATGGGGTGAAAAATGAGACAAAATTTATGGACACAAAAGCCAGAGGACAAGACAACAGTCAGATCTGGGCTTATATTCAGTCTCTTGTTATAGTGAAAGTACTTAGACTTGCTTTAAAGGAATGTGGCAGCTGAAACACAACTTCAACCTCTGCCAGGGAATTGGTTACAAACGATCAGATCAGATGGGAAATGATCCTGTCCAAAAGATCAAATCAAAGTCACACAATCAAGCGTTCAAGAATGCACCAGACATTGCTCTATTCTAAATTCAGAGACAAAGCTAAATAAACCAACTTAAAATTCTAATAGCATTTTAAGAACTTCACCTTTGATCGTGGGAAACTTCTTCCTACCCAATTTAGAGCACTGGCATATCTTCTAAGGAGGTTTAAATACTTTGAGCTAGCACTGCCTTGAGAATAGGCACTGGTTCATATTGCTTGAATTTAAGGAAATCTCTATATTTTATACAGGTTGTTGGCCAACAATTAACTTCAGTATACTCCTTTCTTTAAACTTTTCAAGGGGCTCTGTGTTTGTCAATGTATACTTGTGTTCTCATAGCTGAGTGAGACGGGAAAAAGAAGGAGATGGGAATATCTAATGGTTTGAAGTAGAAATATTTATGTCTGCCACTATCAGGTTATTTCTTACTGCCAGGCCACTATACCCATCATACTCATTTTGATGCTATGTAGGCTTGTTTATTTCCTTTATATGCTTCAGTCCAAGTTTTATAACTTGTAATTACATGTGCTGTTATATAAAAAATGAATGTCACTACTCATTTTGACAAGCTAATGTAGTGAAGGAGTGAAAAATGCTAGAAGTATGTGGTTTTGTAGAAAATTCTACTAACATACTTGTTTGGTAATAAACCAAATTGCAGACCTCCAAAATATGCTGGTGTCTTATAATAAAACCACCCACAGCAACAGCCAAGAGAAGATACTGCTTACTTTTCAATCAGCGATAGTCACCTCTGCTCTAAACAAAATGCTCTGGGCAGTTTTTGAAGCAGAAAAATGAGTAAACGCCCCAGAAACACTCCAAACAATGATGTCAGTCATCAAAACAAACTAGCAAAGCCTCAGAATCATTTGAACACATCGCTCTTGTGGAGGTCATAACAATCTGAGATTGGGTCTACTCTACCGTCAGCATTTATAGAACATTTTTTCATCTCACTAATTTTCTTGGCTTTTGGCATTGTTCCCAGCGACTATATTCTCACTCTAAGATGCTCTCTGCCACGTTTATACTTTAAGTAAAAATATTGTCCAGATACTTTACTTTGCATTTTTCAAATGCATATTTCCTTCCAAATCACCAGTTCCCACATAATAAGGTAAATACTTTTTTCCTTAACCAAAAGACAATATCTTTTTCTTTAAAGCAATCATGTTTGGAAACTAAGTTCTGTATTAGCACCAGAGAAAAACACGGCAACATTCTCTAGACTTTGTCTTTCTTCCTGTGAAACTTTTCTTCTGATATCCTGGTGACATGATACATCAACATGTGAAAGAGCGATCTCACATATATTCCGAATCAAGAGCCATTGAACTTGGCCCCTGTGAAGAAGGGAATGAATGGGTTTCCAATTACAATGACATCAAATGTAGAAGAGAAGACACATTTGGTTTTGCCTCTGAATCCCACTTTATAATTGACCTGCTTTGCATGGCATGGAATTAGCTCCCTCACTGCTTTCTGACATAACTGCCCAGAATTAAAGCTGCTGTATTATATATCACCTGCATGGAACTTGCTGTGTTTTGATTCAACCTGCATGTAATAGAGCAAGAAGAAAATGCTCTCAAGACCAGAAATGCTATGTATACAAGAGTACCTCTCACCCTCCTTCAGAATATATTTATTCTCAGTTTGAACAGAAGTCAAAGAAGCCTAAAAGCAATAAAGTGTAATCATCAGAAGCATAGGCTCTGGAGTCAGACCGAGGTGACGCCTGGCCCTCCTGTTCAGTAGCTCTGCGACCTTGGGCAAGTCACTCAAACTCGGTGCTCTACTGGAACGCCCGTCGATGAGCAAGATGATAGTATCTTTTATAGAGTTGCTATAGAATGAAAATTAGTTAAAGTATGTAAAACACCTAAAACTGCACCAAGCATATAGATTTTGTTTGATTTCCAAGCCAATAAAATATTACAAACAATAAAAAGGAAGAGTGGCAAAGTCTTCTGAAGGGACTTGCCGTAACGCCGACAGGCATTACCATCCAGCGACCTAACAGCAAGAGGAGGGTGGAGCTGCTCAGAAAATCCAGAAACCCGAGAGCCGGGACACTGGATATGGGAGTGAGGCCGCCGAGTGTCTGGGGCACCATTCTGCCACACCGCAGCAGAGCAGAAGGTTCGGTGGGGGAGGGCCTGAGCAGGCACGTCCACCGACATCTTTCTAGTTCAGCTCGGTGAAACAGCTGATGTTTATAAAAATGGCCCCAAGCAGCCAAGAAATGATTTAATAGGTTCAGAAATTTGAAGATACATTTTGCAAGATTTCTATTTAAAAGAGCCAAATAAAAAATGTTAGTGCCTTACTAGATATATATTCAGCTGCCCAAATAGTCAGTTATTCAGAAATGATTAAATCTAAGTGATCTTGTTATAAGAAAATACTGAGAGTAAAAACAAAATATAACATAGCAAATTATTTCATGAAGAAGTGTGGCAAAGACTGCCAACTGTTCCCTACCTTTCATTCTCCAAGGCTTCTTTTTGGAAATAGAAATATCCTTAGAATGCGCTATATGACTATCCTTTTGCCTAAAAGCCACATGTCCTAGTCTCCGTTGTAGTTCAGTGTGGCCGTGTCACTAAACTCTCATCACTGGAATGTGAATAGAATCTATTGTATAACTTACCTGGTGCTTCCTTACAAGAAAATTGCTGCCCTTCCACCTCCTCTTCCTCCCTAAACCGTATTGGGAACACGAAGCAAGTAAACTAGCTCCTACTACGCAGATGGTGTGACAGCCAGGGAAGTGGCTGAACAGACGACAGAAGGAACGGGGCTCCCGGGTCAGCTTGTGGAGGGAACAGGGGGCCTCACCTTCCGCAAACCCCATTCCTACCTCGAGGCGATTGACTTCTGTCTCATTTAAGCTGGAGCACTTTGGGGTCTTTTGTTGTAGCAGACTTGTCTTATCTTAATAATTTAGAAAGAGATAATAGAAATTAAATTGAATCCTGTATTGAGTGCAAGTATCATACAGGTTACTATGTTAGGCTCTAAAAAGATGCAGAATTAATTAAAGCAAGTTTGACCTCAGAGACTTTATAATCCAGAAAAGATGAGCCAAGTACCCAGAAAATTACATCGCCATGTAACCTATTGCTGCTTGTCACCTGAGAGGCATGAACAAGGTGTTACAGGGTTGTAGTAGGGGATAAAATTGTTTTGTCAACTGGTACGAAGAAGTCTTGAGTCAGGAAAATGTTCACAAAGATGGTTTTTGAGAAGGACCCATAATGAAAAGATTTCAAAAGGAGAGATAAATAATAACACGAAAAGAAAACTATGAATAAAAGCGTGACAGCAAGAAAGTGGATACATGTGACTGTCCTATTAGAACTGGCAGTAGGGTTGAAAGGCCTTGAAAGTGTAAGCTGGAAGGGTAAGTGTAGACTGCCTTGTGATGAGCACTGAATTATTATCATTATAAAGCATGTATTAAGCTCTTTCTATAAGCAAACCTTGTGCTAAATGCTTTATGTGTACTTTCTCAATTTATCCTCAAAATAAATCTCTTATACATCTAATAAAATATTTTATGTATCACCTTTATTGTGAGGAGTTGGTACCTAATTCAGCAGACACCAGAAATTTTGAAGAACTATGAGAAAGTGAGTGACACCCTCTAGCTGGGCCTCGGAAAGGCTGATCACCAGGCAGGAGTGTGCAGCGCGGGATGCGAAGGGAAGAGTGTGAACTTTTTTTGTAATTGACAAGGCAAGAAATGGGGACTTGAACTGGTGTGATAGCACTGAAACTGGGAGAGAGGGGCTGGCCTCCAGATATTCTGAAGAATTTGGCAAGTAATTATGTGAACGTGTGAAGGGTCCTATGAAAAAGGAAGGGGGAAGATGACCCTAAAGTTTAGAACTGAGGCCTGAAATTAACAAAATAAGGAGTGTGATGTTATTAGCAAAAACATGAGATAAGGGGGTGCACTGGGATGATTGAGATGTTGAGGGAGTCTATGCAGAAAACCTCTGCTTTCCCAGGACCGTGACTTACTGTGTGACTTTGCAAAACTGGCTTGAGGTTTCTAAACCTATTTTCTTCTCTGAAAAATAGGGTTAATAACGTCTAACTTATAGACTTTATTTGAGGATCAGTAAGATAATATTTTTAAAAGGGAAGAGAGAGCACCTAGCCCTGTAGGGAACACACAGTAGGCACTCACTAAACAGTGGCTAATATTCTTACTGTTGCTGTTGCTCTTTCTCCTGAGCATTATAAAAAACTGGGAGAAAGAGGCATAGGTTTGAAAGGCATAGATGTATAAATTGAAGATGTGAGAGCTGACGAAATCATCAAAGAAAACGTTTTGAGGAGAGACCCTTGGGAAATACCTCTATTTTAAGATACAGTAGGAGAGGAGCCAGTGAAGGAGACAGGAGGAAATATTAGTGAGGTAAGAAGAAATGAAAGATAGGGAAAAAGAAACTCCAAAGAGAGGATGGCCAACATGTCAACTCTGCTTTAAGGACAAAAAGAGTTGAGATCTGAGAAAAATAGTATTGTTTGCAATGGCAGAGTCAAGAAAATGGAGTTTGTCAGGGGACAGAGACCTAAATGGATTTGTCAACATACAGGAAACAGCTGGTAAAGAAAAAGATTAAATTTACACAGGACAAAGAAAAATCAAAAGAATAAAATCTCAGAGGAAGAAAATGAGGTCAGATCAAAAGCACAAGTAGAAAGATCAGCCTCTGTCAGGAGAGGCGGCACTTTCCTCAGGGAGGAAAATGGAGAAACAAAGAGGGAAGAAATGAAGATATTGAAGGTATTCCTGCTTTATGAGAGTTCATCTAAGCTGACTTTTTACCAAAGTAATAGGTTAAGTCATCTACTGAGGGGAAGTGAAATGGATAAAATTAAAGACTTGAAAAGATGTTCACAGTTTATTTTTTCTTTCACAAGTAAAGGACATTTATCTAGTAAAGGACATTATTTCTTAATGTTCCCACTTTAATGACATTTTATCAAACCCACTTTTCTCCTGCAAGCATTCATTTTTCTAATATTTGAAAAATTTTTCAGAGAAAAGCATCTTGGGTGACTGAAATGAGTCACTCCCAGTCCACTGCTTAATGTCAACTCTACCTATAAAAGAAAGAAATGTCAACTCTACCGATAAAAGAAAGAAACAGTGAGAGTGGTAGAAGCGGTACTAGCACCATTGTGAAACACCCACCTTCCTCCAGGATGGTTATATTGCAATTTGTGTAGATCTGTTTCTACATCCACAGTACTGGGTCAAATGATGTCTCCTAACAATTCATGTCTACCCAAAACCTCAGAACGTGACCTTCTCTGCATCTTTGCAGATGTGCTCAGTTAAGATACATCCTACCTGGTTAAACTGAGCCCTAATCCAATGTGAATGGTGTCCTGATAAGAAGAGAGAAATTAGACACAAACATGAACATGGAGGACATGAAGATAGAGGCTACCATAAGCCAAGGAATACCTGGGGCTTCTAGAAGCTGGGAGAAGCAAGACATGATCCTCTCTTAATGAGCCTCAGAAGGAGCAGAGCCTACCAACATCTTGATTTTGGATTTCTGGTCCCCAAAACTGTGAGGGAATTACTTTCTATTGTTTTAAGCCACCTAGTTTGTGGCACTTTGTTATGGCGGCCCTAGGAAATTTATATACCTACCAAAGAGAAATAAGAGAGCTAAGTCGGGTGACTAGTGGGCATTCCCTGCATTAGGCCTCATAAGGATCATCCAAAAATCATGAGAATTACTTTCTGCCAGAATTTAGCTTTGTTGAGCCTCCATCCCTCATCAGAAACACCAAGAAAATGCTCTCTAACTGTCATTGTAAACGCAGTAATGGTTTATCTGAAAGCCCTGTAAAAATGGTGGGAAGTAGATACGAGAAAAAAGCATTTTAAGATCCATTATGTAAAAAACTATCCAAGAGCTTTTAGTCCCAGAGTTTTACAGAAAAGGTCAGTCAAGTGAGAATAAGAACTAATCACTCAGAATAACCAGTCAATAGAGGAAAAAACAATAGCCTAAGACCCTATACATGTCCCTTTAAAGAGAAAGACACCCAGTGAGAGCGCTGAGCTCAGAGCGATGGGCAGCGATGGAAGCAGGCAGGGCGCTAGGGCTTCGTCTGGGACTCCTTGGCAGAAGGGATCGCCTGTGCGCTGACTGCTGCAGGAACTGGGAAGGACAAAGGCCCACCTCATGTTTGAAGGCTGTGTTGAATCTTGCCACATATTTAGATAAAAAAAAATCACCTGACTCTGTATGCTATGAGCCTATAAGCTCTCACAAGAGAAAAGAAATCAAAATTTTGAGATCAAGATCTGGGATTGTGGTGCAATTACTCTGGAGGCATGGTGAAAAGATACTACAAAGAGCCATAGAACAACAAAAGAAAAACTTGAGACCTAAGCTTCTCCTTTTCCTTGAAACAATGAAATCAGTGCGAGATGAAGGAAGAAAACTACTTATTTTTTATTTAGAGAACTCCTGGGAAATACGCTGTTTATATGTGCAAAATGAAAAAAAAACATATATAATGGAGTAGAAAGTGCCACAGTAAGAAGTTATAGGCATATTATTTGTAAAGAACACAAAATTTTTATTTATAAATGGACTGGAATCATTAGAGATGCCTAAGGATTTGAGTAGCCAGATCAAAATGATTCCAGAAAGATTATTAGTGCTCTCTGTAAGTGGGGTAGTTTACAGAACAAAAAAGGGGATAAAAAGAATTCTAACAGGAGGCAGTTGAATATCAAGGCTGGGTTATGATGTACAGAAACCAGGATGCAGAATTCAAAGTCAGTTAGATGATACAGACCTGCCCTTAGAGCTCTATAAACCCTTAGACCAATACTTCCAATCTTTTATTTTGCCACCCTCAAATAAATATTTCATCAATCCTTTGCCCACAGCTCATTGATCCAATAACCTTTGCATTGCCCCTTATTTCCATCATGTCCTCACTTCCCTGACTACACTAATTCAATAACATAGTTCATAATTATAATCACTCCTTTCCACATAACTTTCAACTCTTCTCCCCTTCTTTTATACTCATCTGGGGAAATGCCAGTGCCCTTTAAATTAAGCTCAACTCCCTACCCTCTTCACCCTTAAACCTGAACTGAATGGAGCTGAAGAAAAACACACAACCCTGCTCATCCTCCTCCAATTTATTTCATGATCCCTACCCTCCAGGGCAATCATGACCCCTCACCCCAGCAACCGTCCTGTCTTCCTGGCCCACTCACTCTTGCACTCACTTAGCTAATAATTGCATGCTTCTCCATCCGCGTATCTCCAACACCATCTCCCCTCAGGTGATTCTCATTTCCTATATTTCCCTGAAAAGACAGATGAGGATCATAACAGAAATTTTTCAAGCTCCCATTACCATATCTGCTTTTATATCAGCCTTTCTTCTGAATGCTAGAAATAAACAACCCATGCTCTTTTCAGAGTGTAAGCCCTCCTTTTGTTCCTTGATCTGATCTCGTACCCACCTAAAAACATCACTCTAACATTTATCCCTCCTCCCTCTTTTCCATTATCATTTTCCCTCTCTCCTACATTAGATACAGACATACTACATCCTATAAAAACACTCTGCCTTGTTTCCATATTCTTCTTCAGTTATTGCCTCATTTCTCTATTCCAGACAGTTCATAACTTAATTTTATGTCCTGAACTTCTTTCTGCCTTCAACCTGCTTCCCCAGGCTTTTGCCTTCATCACTTAATAGAAAGGTGCTTATGTCAGATCACCAATTTCCACATCATCATTATATGCAATGGCAAATTCTTTTTATCTTACCTATCAACAACTTTAACACAATTGATCACTCCCTTTGAAACATTTTCTTCACAAAGCTTTCAGGATGTCACTTCTTGATTCTTCTCCTACTTCATTGGTAGGTTGACAAAGTACCATCATTTATTTCTTTTTCTTTTTATTCACCCCAACCCATAAATATTGTCGTGACTCAGGACTTAATCTATAGACCTCCTCCCTCTTCTATCTACATTCTTTCAAAGGTGATAAAATCTAGTCTTATGCTTTAAAAGTCATCAATATATGGACAACTGCCAAATATATCTTCTTTGTATAGACTTTTCCTCTGAACTCCAAACCCATATGTCCTACTTTCCTTTCCATTGCATGTCCATAATTGGGTTAATAATATGTGAGTATTGAATATTTTTGTTTTGATTGGATGTATAATCATCATCCTGAAATTAACATGATCAAAGGGGTCAATTCATCAAGAGAATATAACAATTGTAACTCTATATGCACCCAACTTTGAAGCACCTAAATATTTAAAGTAAATTTTAACAGCCTCAAGGGAGAAATAGACAACAATACAATAATGGTAGGGGACTTCAATACCCCACTTTCTACATTGGATAGAGCATCCAGACAGAAAATTAATAAGAAAATATTGGACCTGATAAACACCATAATCAAATGGATCTAATAGACATATACAGAACATTCTATCCAACAGCATCAGAATACACATTCTTCTCAAACATACACAGAAAACACCCTAGGAAATATCACATGTTGGGACATAAATCAGGCCATAATTTAGGAAGATTGACATCATATCAAGTATCTTTTTTTTTAACCAACCACAACAATATGAAACTAGAAATCAGTGACAGGAGGAAAATGGGTAAGTTCACAAGTATGTGGAAATTAAACAGCATACTGCTGAACAACCAATAGATAGAAGAAGAATTCAAAAGGGAAATCAGAAGGTATCTTGCAACAAACAAAAGTGAAAACACTACATAACCAAAACCTAAGAGATGCAGCAAAAGTAGTCCTAAGAGGCAAGTTTATAGTGATAAGTGCCTGCATTAAAATAAAAGAAAGATCTCAAATCTACAATCCTTTAACTTGATGCCTCAATGAACCAGAAAAAGAACAAGCTAAGCTTAAAGATAACAAAAGGAGGGAAAGATTAGAGCAGAAGTAGATGAAATTGAGACAAGAAAGACAATAGGAAAAAAATCAATAAAACAGTTGGGTTTTTGTAAAGATAAACTGACAAACTTAGCTAGACTACAAGAAAAGAAAAAGAGACAGACTGAAACAAAATTATAAAGGTAAGAGGAGACATTGCAACTGACATGTCAGAAGCTACTATTAATAATTACATGCCAACAAACTGGATAACCTAGAGGTAATAGATAAATTTATATAAACAAACAACTTACCAAGACAGAATGAGGAAGAAATAGAAATCTGAATGTATCGGCAACAAGTAAGGAGATTGAATTGGTAATAATAATAATAAAAAGATCCCAACAAAGAAAATCCTAGGACCAAATGGTTTAACTGCTAAATTCTACCAAAAAATGTAAAGAAGAATTAATGACAATCCTTATCAAACTCTTCCAAAAAACTGAAAAGGAGGAAAAACTCCCAAACTCATTGGATAAGGCCAGGATTATCCTTATTCCAAAGCCAAATAAGGACACCACAAGGAAAGAAAATTGCAGACTGACATACCTGATGAATACAGATGCAAAACTTCTCAACAAAATATGAGCAAACCGAATTTAATGGCACATTATAAAGACCATACACCAAGCAGGATTTATCTCTGGAATGCAAGGCCAATTCAGTACCCTTTCATGATAAAAACTCTCAAAACATTGGTTATAGAAGGAATAGACCTCAACATAATGAAGACATATATAATAACCCCACAGCTAACACCATACTCAACAGTGAAAGGTTGAAAACTCCTGTAAGTTGAGAATCCAGATAAGGTTATTCACCACTCTTAACCAACATGGTACTGAAAGTCCTAGCCAGAGCAATCAGGCAAGATGAAGAGATAAAACACACCTAAATCAGGAAGGGAGCAATAAAATCATCTTTGTTTTCAGATGATATGATCTTATTATGTAGAAAATCCTAAAATCCCCACCAAAAAATTCTTAGGACTACTAAAAGAAATCAGTAAAGTTGCAGGTACAAAAATTGATGTCCAGAACTCAGTTGCACTTCATACACTAATAATGAAATATCTGCAAAAGAAATTAAAAAAAAACAATAAAGTACCTAGAAGAAATTTAACCAAAGTGAAATACCTGTATGATGAAAACTATAGACACTAATGAAAGAAATTGAAGACACAAATAAATGGGAAAATAACCTATGTTTATGGATAGAGTTAATATTGTTAAAGTGTTAAAGCAATCTCTCTCTATATCAAAATTCCAGTGGCATTTTCACAGAAATAGAAAAAACCTTCCTAAAATTTGTGTGGCACTGTAAAAGACCCTGAATAGCCACAGCAATCTTGAGAAAGAACAAAGGTAGAGACAGTACACTTCCTGACTTCAAACTATATTACAAAGCCATAGTAATCAAAACTGTGGGCACTGGCATAAAAACACATACATAGATCAATAGAACAAAACAGAGTCAGAATAAACCCAACCATACAGGGTCAACTAATACTTAGTTAGCAAGGAAGCCAACAATACTCAATGCAGGAAGGATAGCCTTTTCAATAAATGGCAGTGAGAAATTAGATATTCATATGCAAAAAGAATGAAATTGGACCCCTATCTTATCCCACTCACAAAAATTAACTCAAAATAGGTTAAAAACTTAAAATTAAGACCTGAAACATTAAAACTCCTAGAATAAAACGGGGAGAGGTCCTTGGCAATATTCTTGGCAATGAGATTTTTTTGATATGATGTCAAAGCACAGGCAGCAAAAGCAAAAGTCAACAATTGTTAAAAAATTAACTATATAAAATTTAAAAGTTTCTGCACAGCAAAAGAAACAATCAATTAAATAAAGAGGCAACCTATGGAATGGGAGAAAATATTTGCAAACCATTTGCTGAAAAAGGAGTTAATATCCAAAATACATAAGAACTCATACAACTCAATAGCAAAATACCCTAATAATCCAATTTTTTAAATGGGTAAAGGACCTGAATGGACATTTTTCCAAATAAGACAAACACATGGCCAACAGGCACATAAACAGTTACTCAACATCACTAATCACCAGGGAAATACAAACCAAAACCATAATATGATATTACCACATACCTGCTAGAATGATTTTATCAAAAAGACAAAAGATAACAAGTGCTGGTGAGGATGTGGAGGAAAAGGAACCCTTGTGCACTGTTGCTGGGTATGTAAATTGGTTCAGCCACTATGAAAAACTATATGGAAGGTCCTTTAAAACTTAAAATATGAACTACTATGTGACCCAGCAATACCACTTCTGTGTATATATCAGAAGGAAGAAAAATCACTATCTTAAAGAGATGTGTGCACTCTCATGTTCATTACAACATTATTCACAATAGCCAATATATGGAGATAACCTAAGCGTCTATAAACAGATGAATGGGTAAAGATGCGGTATCTATGTAAAATAGAAGGTTATTCAGCCATAAAAAGAAGGAAATCATGCCATTTGCAACAGCATAAGTATACCATGAGGACATTATATGTTATGTTAAGAGAAATGTCATAAAAATACAAATACTGTATGATCTCACTTAAATATGGAATCTTAAAAAACAAAAAAAGGAACTCATAGACACAGAGTAGGATTATGGTTTCCAGGGACTGGGAAATGGAAGAAATGAGGTGATAGTCAAAGGATACAAACTTCCAGTTATAAGGTAATTAAGTTTTGAGGAACTAATATACATACAGTATGGTGACTATAGCTAACAATACTGCATTATATACTTGAAAGTTACTATGAGTAGATCTCAAATATTCTCACCACATACACAAAATTATAGTTATGTGAGGTGTTGGATTGTTAATTAACCTTAAGTGGTAATCATTTCACAATATATATGTGTATCAAATCATGTTATATACCTTAAACTTATACAATGTTATGTGTCAGTCATATCTCAATAAAGCTAAATGGAAATAAAAAATGAAAAAGAAACTGAACATGACCAAATGAATTTTTTAATTTCCTCCTACTGATATCCCAAAGTTTCTGTAGTTTTCCTATCCTTCCTGTTCTGATCAAAAACTTTGGAATCATCCTTGGCATTTCTCTTTCTCTCACACTTTCATCCAATTCATTACCAAATCCTTTTGTTCAACATTCATTATACAGTTGACCCTCAAACAATGCAAGGGTTAGGGGGTTTGCACCATTGAAAAATCCATGCACAACTTTTAACTTTCCCAAAACCTAGCTACTAATAACCTACTATTGAACAGAAGTCCTACTGATAATATATCAATTAACATATATTTTATATATGTATTATAAATTTCATTTTTACAATAAAGTAGGCTGGAGAAAAGAAATTTTTTGAATTGCTGCAAATCTCAAAAAAATTTTTCCAATATACCTATTTTCAAAATCTGCATATAAGTGGACCCACACGGTTCTAATCCATGTTGTTCAAAGGTCAACTGTATATCACTACTTTTACTCCCTGGTCCAGGCCACCATTACTACTTTCCAAGATTATTGCAAGAGCCAATTAATCAGTCTCCCTCCTTCAACCATCCCATCCCACACATCAGCCAGAATTTTTCTTTCAGTGTAAATCATATCATATCATAATCAGGGCAGAAACTCTGAGGGTTGTGAGATCTTACCTACTAGCAAGCTAATAAGGTGGCCTGCTATAGCTCTACAGATATTGAAAGAAGACACAAGACAACTGGGTTAGAGACAAAGGACAATTAACTAATCAGAAACAGCAGCACTCAATGTCCCATTGTTGCATAAGTTCCCAAAACCCCAATCTGATGTGATGTGGGCCAGGTATTGCCAGTTGTCAGGTATATGCAAGGGCTGTCAAGATGCTGATAAACCTGCCTATTCTCCTCTCCAGAGGGAGATATTTCTATCTTTATTACCCAGCAATATAAATAAACCAGCTACAGGAAAGGAAACAGCTCTATCTTCCAAGGCTGTTTGCCATGCAAATATCCTTTAAAAAGACAGTCAGAGCAAATTATCTGTTAATGCCTTTGAAGATGTATAGAAATGTAAGGGACCCAGGGAGACAATCACTTCTTTTTTAAAACCCTATAATAGCTTCCCATTTCATTCATAGTTAAAGCCTGACTCCCAGTAAAGGCCTAAAAGGTTGTATTATATTCTGCTCTCTCTTAGACCTCATCCCCTACCACCTTCTCTCTTACCACTCAACTTCAGCCATGCTAGCATCTTTGCATTCCTTAAAGATGCCAAGTATACTCCCACCCAAACTTATACTTGGAATACTCTTCTCCCAGATATCTACAGTGCTCGCTCTATATCATGTGACTTAGTCTAATTTGTCACTTTCTCCAGGACACCCTCCCAGACTACCCTAAATCAAATAGGTAATTATAAAATAATACTCGTAGCACCCTCTACATGCCTTTACCCTGCCTTATATTGCTTGTTTATCAGCACCTGACACCTTACACACTATCTTTTTATTGGTTTAGTGTCAAAATCAGCCCATTAATATGAAACGTACTTGGAATAGTGTCTAGAACATGGTATGTGAGAGAAAGGGAGAAAGAAAAGAAAGTAAGAAAGAAGATGGGAAGGATTGAAGGAAGGAAGGAAGACAGAGAAGGAGGGTGGAGGTAAAGGAGGAAAGAAAGATGTCAAAAATTGTTCTAATGTGGCAAGACTGAGGAGAGTAGCACCATGGGTAGGACTTAGTTAAAATCCATTTCAAAGAAACAATTTTTTAAATATTGCTAGGTCAAACATCACTATCTAAATATGTATCCAAATATTTTATTTTATATCAGTATTTCTCAGATGGGAGTTCACAGACCTCAGGAAATAAACCACCATAATCCTATGAGTCTAATTATTTTCTAAGAGCAATTTAAACTTAAAATTTTTCATTTTGATAAAAATAAAATATGTATATACTTCGTTAATTAATATTATACTACTAATAATTTAAGCCAGGATGGGTGTCCAAAAGTATTGTTACTTTGAATAAAATCCAACATTTCTCAAATATGAAAAACATGGGTGATTTTGAGGATTAAAGATGGCAGCATGAGAGGTGAGACAGAGGCATCCTCCTAAAACACATATAATATGAAAATATAATTAATATAATTAATCCTAAAAGAACAACAGGAAAGAAGGCTGCACCAGACTGCATACACCTGGAGAAAAGAATAAACCTCATGGAACAGGGAAGCACACCAAAGCTGCAGCCTGTTGAGACCCAAGCACTTCCCCCACCCCAGCTCACCCGTGGGAGGAAGAGACAGAATGGGGAGGGAGTGAAGGGAGGGACTGCTGAACACCTAGCCCTGGAGATCTGTTCTGGGAACACGAACCTACATTGCATGGTGCTCTGGTGATCAGTGAGGTTGGAAAGCTAAGACAGGCTAAATACCTGGATAGATTGAGATTACAGCCACTGTGGAAAACAGGGATCCATATCTGGCTTCCCTGAGACAAAAGAAAGGCGGGCAGTCTGAGAGACTTCCTAACAGTGAGAGGGCTGCTAAAGGGGGAAGGATTGCACACAGCTTACTGCTCAGGAGAAAGGACAGGTAGACAAAATTTTCCAGGTGCACTCTGCCCAGAAGGTTGGGAACGTTCAGGATCTTCAGGTGCTCCAGCCACCTGGCTGCCTCACAACTCCAAGGCCCCCCACCATGATACACAGCCTTCTGTGTCTTCCACCCAGCCAGCCTGCATCTGGCTTGCAAAATGGCAAACCCTGCCCTGGCATCAGACCAGCCAGAGGGAAGCCATGACTACAGCACCTACAAATGGAAAGCATAAAGGCTTATACCTGTGTGTTGGGCTCACTGCTTCTGGCAGTGGAGGCACGCATAGCAGCCAGGAAGCAGGAAAACAGCTCTTTCCTCCCCCCAGCACCAACACCACTCCAATGTGACAATATGGCTATAGGGGCTGAGCAGCTCTAAAGAGTAGAGATTCTGGGTACTAGAGGGTGCCACATACAAATAAGAAAGCTCAAAGGAAACTGGTTCAAAGCAAAATCCTACATACACCAGAAAAAGAGTCAAATGAAACCAATCTCATGAATCTTCCTGAAAGAGATTTCAAAATAAAAATCATTAACATGCTCATGGAGGTACAGAAAAATATTCAAGAACTAAGGAATGAATTCCAGTCAGAGATCCAATCATTATGGAACACAGTATCAGAAATGAAACACATAATGGAAGGTTTTAAAAGAAGATGAGATATGATAGAGGAGACGATAAATGAAATAGAAATTAGAGAAGAGGAATACAAAGAAGCTGAGGCACAGAGAGAAAAAAGGATCTCTAAGAATGAAAGAATATTGAGAGAACTGTGTGACCAATCCAAACAGAACAATATTCGTACTATAGGGGTGCCAGAAGAAGAAGAGAGAAAAAAAGGAGCTAAAAGTGTCTTTGAGGAAGTAATTGCTGAAAACTTCCCCAATCTGTGGAAGGAGATAGTCTTTCAGGCCATGGAGGTGCACAGATCTCCCAACACAAGGGACCCAAGGAAGACAACACTAAGACATATAGTAATTAAAATGGCAAAGATCAAGGATAAGGACAGACGATTAAAAGCAGCCAGAAAGAGAAATAAGATCACATACAAAGGAAAGCCCATCAGGCTATCATCAGACTTCTCAGCAGAAACCTTACAGGCCAGAAGGGAGTGGCATGATGTATTTAATGCAATGAAGCAGAAGGGCCTCGAACCAAGAATACTTTATCCGGCAAGATTATCATTTAAGTTTGAATGAGGGATAAAACAATTTTCAGATAAGCAAAAGCTGAGATATTTTACCTCCCACAAACCATCTCTACAGTTTTGGAGGGACTGCTATACATGGAAGTGTTCCTAAGATTTAATACCCGTCACCAGAGATAATAAAACCACAGTAAAGAAAGTAGAACAGTTAATAACTAAGCAAATGTAAATTAAATCAACTACCCACAAAGTCAGCCATGGGGTAGACAAAGACTACAGAATATGATACCTAATATGTAAAGAATGGAGGAGGAAGAAAAAGGAGGAGAAAAATGAACCTTTAGATTGTGTTTGTAATAGCATACTAATTGAGTTAAGTTAGGCTTTTAGATAGTAAGTAAGGTACCCTTGAACCTTTGGTAACCACGAATCTAAAGCCTGCAATGGCAATAAGTACATACTTATCGATAATCACCCTAAATGTAAATAGTCTGAATGTACAAATCAAAACACATGAAGTCATTGAATGGATATAAAAACAAGAACCATCTATATGCTGCCTACAAGGGACTCACTTCAAACCCAAAGATATACACAGACTGAAAGTGAAAGGATGGATAAAAGATATTTCATGAAACTAACAGGGAGAAAAAAGCAGGAGTTGCAGTACTTGTATTGGACAAAATAGACTTCAAAACAAAGAAAGTCACAAGAGACAAAGAAGGACATTACAAAATGATAAAGGGGTCAGTCCAACAAGAGGATATAACCATTATAGATATCTTTGCCCCCAACACAGGAGCACCTACATATGTGAAACAAATGCTAACAGAATTAGAAGGGGAAATAGAATGCAATGCATTCATTCTAGATTTCAACACTCCACTCAGATCACAAAGGACAGATCAACCAGACAAAATAAGTAAGGAGACAGAAGCACTGAACAACACATTAGAACAGATGGACCTAACAGATATCTACAGAACACTTCATCCAAAAACAACAGGATACTCATTCTTCTCAAGTGCACAGGGAACATTTTCAAGAATAGATCATATACAAAACCACAAAAAGAGCCTCAGTAAATTCAAACAGATTGAAATTGTACCAACCAGCTTCTCAGACCACAAAGGTATGAAACTAGAAATAAATTATGCAAAAAAAAAATGAAAAAGCCTAAAAACACATGGAGGCTTAACAACATGCTCCTAAACAATCAGTGGATCAACGACCAAATTAAAACAGAGATTAAGCAATATATGGAGACAAATGAGAACAATAATTCAACACCCCAAAAACTGTGGGACACAGCAAAGTCTGTGCTAAGAGGGAAGTATATTGCAATACAGACTTACCTCAGGCAAGAAGAACAATCCCATATGAACAGTCTAAACTCACAATTAACAAAACTAGAAAAGGAAGAACAAATGAGGCCCAATGTCAGTAGAAGGAGAGACATAATAAAGAACAGAAATAAATAAAATCAAGAAGCATAAAACAACAGAAAGAATAAAACAAAAGAAAGAAGCGGGAGCTGGTTCTTCAAGAAAATAAACAAAATAGATAAATCCCTAGCCAGACTTATCAAGAAAAAAAGAGAGTCTACAAACATAAACAGAATAAGAAATGAGAAAGGAAAAATCACTATGGAACCACAGAAATACAAAGAACTATTAGAGAATACTATGAAAAATTATATGGTAACAAACTGGATAACCTAGAAGAAATGAACAACTTTCTAGAAAAATACAACCTTCCAAGGCTGACCCAGTAAGAAACACAAAATCTGAACAGACCAATGACCAGCAACGAAATTGAACAGGTAATCAAAAAACTACCTAAGACCAAAACACTTGGACCAGAGGGCTTCACTGCTAAATTTTATCAGACATTTTGTGAACACCTAATACACATCCTCCTTAAAGTTTTCCAAAAAGTAGAAGAGTGGGGAATACTTCAAAACTCATTCTATGAGGCCAGCATCACCCTAATAATAAAACCAGGCAAAGACACCACAAAAAAAGAAAATTACAGATGAATATCCCTGATGAACAAACGCAAAAATACTCAAACCAAATTCAAAATGCACCAAAAAGATCATCCATCATGATAAACTAGGATTTATTCCAGGGATGAAAGGATAGTACAACATTCAAAAAGCCATCAACATCATCCACCACATCAACAAAAAGAAGGACAGAAACCACATGATCATCTCCATTGATGCTGAAAAAGCATTTCACAAAATTCAACAACAGTTCATGATTAAAACTCAACAAAATGGGTATAGGCAGAAAGTACCTCAACATAATAAAGGCCATATATAACAAACTCACAGCCAACATTATACTGAACAGAGAGAAGCTGAAAGCTTTTCCTTTAAGATCGGGAACAAAACAAGGATGCCCTCTCTCCCCACTTTTATTCAACATAGTTCTGCTATGGCAATCAGACAACACAAAGAAATAAAAGGCATCCAGATTGGCAAGGAAAAAGTTAAACTGTCCCTCTTTGCAGATGACATGATATTGTACATAAAACCCTAAAGAATCCACTCAAAACTATTAGATCTAATATTTGAATTCAGCAAAGTTGTGGAATAAAAAATTAATACACAGAAATCTGTTGCATTCCTATATACTAATGATGAACTAGCAGAAATAGAAATCAGAAAAACAATTCCATTCACAATTGCATCAAAAAGAATGAAATACCTAGAAATAAACCTAACCCAGGAAGGTATACCCTGAAACTACAAGACACTCATGAGAGAAATTAAAGAAGATACCAATAAATGGAAACACATTCGTGCTCATGGATAAGAAGAATTAATATTGTCAAAAGGCCATTATGCCTAAAGTAATCTACAGACTCAATGCAATCCCTACCAAAATACCAACAGCATTCTTCAACGAACTAGAGCAAAAAGTTCTAAAATTCATATGGAGCCACAAAAGACCCCCAATAGCCAAGCAATCCTGAGATGGAAGAATAAAGCTGGGGGGATTATGTTCCCCAACTACAAGCTCTACTAAAAAGCCACAGTAATCAAGACAATTTGGTACTGGCACAAGAACAGGCCCATAGACCAATGGAACAGACTAGAGAACCCAGATATATACCCAAGCATATATGGTCAATTAATATATGATAATGGAGCCATGGATATACAATGGGGAAATGACAGCTTCTTCAGCAGCTGGTGTTGGCAAAACTGGACAGCTACATGTAAGAGAATGAAACTGGATTATTGTCTAACCCAATACACAAAAGTAAACTCAAAATGGATCAAAGACCTGAATGTAAGTCATGAAACCATAAAACTATTAGAAGACAATACAGGCAAAAATCTCCTGAATATAAACATGAGCAACTTTTTCCTGAATGCATCTCCTCGGGCAAGGGAAACAAAAGCAAAAATGAACACATGGAACTACATTATGATAAAAAGCTTCTGTACAGTAAAGGACACCATCAGCAGAACAAAAAGGCATCCTACCATATGGGAGAATATATCTGTAAATGATATATCCAACAAGGGGTTAACATCCAAAATATATAAAGAATTCACATGCCTCAATACCCAAAAAGCAAATAACCTGATTAAAAAATGGGTGTAGGTTACGAAGAGACAATTCTCCAAAGAAGAAATTCAGATGGCCAACAGACACATAAAAAGATCTCCACATCACTAATCATCAGGGAAATGCAAATTAAAACCACAATGAGATATCACCTCACATCAGTAAGGATTGCCAGCATTGAAAAGACTAAGAACAACAACTGCTGGCGAGGATGTGGAGAAAGGGGAACCCTCCTATGCTGCTGGTGGGAATGTAAGGTAGTTCAACCATTGTGGAGAGCAATATGGAGGTTCCTCAAAAAACTAAAAATAGAAATACCATTTGATCCGGGAATCCCAATCCTAGAAACTTACCCAAAGAATACAAGTTCTCAGATTCAAAAAGATATATGCACCCCTATGTTTATTGCAGTGCTATTTACAATAGCTACAAAATGGAAGAAACCTGAGTGTCCTTCAGTATATGAATAATAAAGAAGATGTGGTACATATATACAGTGGAATATTATTCAGCCATAAGAAGAAAACAAATCCTACCATTTGCAACATGGATGGAGCTGGAGGGTGTTATGCTCAGTGAAGTGAGCCGGGCGGAGAGAGACAAGTGCCAAATGATTTCACTCATCTGTTGAGTATAAGAACAAAGCAAAAACTGATGGAACAAAACAGCAGCAGACTCACAAACTCCAAGGGACTAGCGGTTACTAAAGAGGAGGGGTGTGGGAAGGCGGGTGGGGATTGAGAGATGTTATGTTTAGTACACATGGTGTGGTGGGTCATGGGGAAGACAGTGTAGCACAGAGAAGGCAAACAGTGAATCTGTGGCATCTTACTACACTGATGGGCAGTGACTGCATTGGGGTATGGGGGGGACACAATAACACGGGTGATTGTAGTAACCACATTGTCTTTCATGTGAAACATTCATAAGGGTATATATCAATAATACCTTAATAAAAAATTTACAATGAATATGAGTGAGAGAAATAGGGATTTTTAAAGGTTTCTATATTCTCTAAACAGGGAAATTTGAGTGGTCTTAGAACTGAGAGCTTAGGATATTTTCAGGCACAAATTTGCTTTGAAAAGATCATACTGAGAGGCACAATAATTCACAATCACAATATAAGTTGGTCATGGGGATGGCAGTATAGCACGGATAATACAGTTAATGACTCTATAACATCCTACTATATTGATAGACAGTGACTGCAATGGTGGGGGGGGTGAGGACTTGATAATATGGGTGAATGTTGAACTGATCTTTTGTGTATTTGAAATGATAACAAGATTGTATATCAATGATACTATTTTTAAAAAAGATCACATTTGCTTACAAAAAAAAGAAAAATGTGGATATCTTGTTTCTTATTTATTTTATATTGCATTGTCTCCCTCATTATTATATTTTGGGTTTTCTGTTACTCAGAAATGTTTCTGTTAATCTAGAGGAACTAGACTGTATGACTTTTATTAACTGAGACAAATATGAGTCATTCTTTACTATGTCTTCACTTTGAAACCTTTCATTTAACTAAGACCATGAAATTGCTATACTTCAAAACTCCCATAATCATTAACTTTTCAGAACCTGAAATGTTCATTTCAAAGAGCAATGTACTTAGAGTTCTGTTATCTCATTACTGCCTTTCAATAAGCAATGGTTATCTATGCCCACTGAGAAGCCAGCTTAGGCTCCATCCTTAGTAGGGTAAACTGTGAATTTGTATCAAGAGATGACTGGGGTCCACTCCAGAGCAGAACCCAGAACGTCTGTCTAAATTCTATTCAGCCCTTATATTAGTCTGGTCTGTTCGCCGTAATAAAGTCACAGACTAGATGTCCATTGTCTCACCGTTCTGGAGGCTGGAAGCCATTGATCAGAGTGTCCAGTTCTGGCGAGAGCTCTCTTCCTGGCTTAAAGACAGAGCCTTTTCAGTGTCCTCACATGGCAGGGATGAAGAGAAAGCAAGGTCTCTGGGTCTTTTCTTATAAGTCTCAGCATTGGGGCCCCACCTCATGACCTCATCGAAAACTAATTACCTTCCAAAGGCCTCATCTCAAATCCCGTATGTTAGGACTTCAACATATGAATGAGAGGGAGGAGAACATAATTCAGTCCACAGCAACCCTTAATATTAAGGACATTGAGAAGAGTTCTTATATTCAGGTCATGTCCAAGCAGACACAGGTGACTTAGATCATTCATTTCCTCCTATGTTCTAACCAAGTCCAGTTTCTTTTCCCTAAAGACCCATAAACTGGGGTTACTAGCATTTTGGATCAGTCTCTCAGAAATATCTCAACCAAAATGGAGACCCTAAAATTTCACCTAAAATGAGTAATCCCAAGCTCCACATGGACGTGTTTTCACTCTTAAGGTATAAACATCAGGGATCCAGCAAAGCCTCCCTTCTCCCTGAATTCATTTTCAGGCTATACAGCAGAATATGAGTGAGGGACTTCCTTTCTTCCATGCTGTGGGTGCTCAGGCCCGAACACACTCCTCCTGTCAACCATCAGAATGGTACCACATGCTACCTACCCCTGAGATGTTATTGGGGGGGGAGATGGTGAAAATGATTAATATTTGAAGCTGTTTTGTTTTTGTCACCACTGTTCTGTAAATATAATCTGGCTATAATTATCTGGAACTATGTTTCGTCATGCTATTCTTGTACTTTCATTATTTTGCAACAGAGTGGGATTATCCAATGAAGAAAAGTGGATGTAATTAAAAAATTTAGATCACTGGGGTGGTTTTCTTTTTTGCTAATTTTCCCTCCTTTCACCTATTTCATGCATTTCCTCCTGATCCCATGGCAAATGCTAGCCTATTCTTTGGGTCCATGAGTGCATTTCTGTTTTGTTTGTTTGCTTTACAATTGGTTTTAAAATATTTACAGATCTGATAAACGATTCTTAATTTACTTAGTGATCACAAAACAATTACAATTTTCCCTCTAACCCTTGATTCACAAACTGTCTCCTTCAAAAAAATGCCCCTAGAAATTAGACAAAGCAAAGATATTTGTGAAAAGATGCTTAATCTTATTAGCAATTTGGAAATTTTTTAATGAGTCACTGTTTTTGGACATTAAATTATGATAGAAGTTCATAAATAATGATATCCAGTGTCAGCTAGACCATGGTAGGAGTCAAACTTGGAGTAATCTTTGTGCTCAGAGATTAAATAAACATCAAAGGCCTCAGAAAGGGCTCTTGACCCAATTTCAATTCCTTAGTGTGCCCTAACCAATTAAGATGCACACAAAGATTTATCACCATTGTTTATCATCTTGAACATTTAGAAACCACCCAAAATTCCAACAATGGCACCTTTCTACAATAAAACACCACAAATGTTTTAGGTGAACACGCAATGACATTCACAGATGTCGTCAGTCTATTGTTATGTGAAAAAACGATTGCCAACAGTACATATAGTATATAGTTTAGGTCAGAGAAAGAGGGAAAGAAAAAAATCACATGCTCGTAGTGGATCTCCCTGTGTGCTGTTACGTTTCCCCTTTATTTGCTCATCCGTTTTCCTAAACTTTGAATAATGATAAATGTTTTTGTAAAAATATTTGCCCTTCAATCTACTTCCCATTTTAAAAAACTCACTGACTTACACAAATTTATAAATACAACATGCAATGGTTTAGCTGATATATATCCTTGCAAAAAATGTTATTGGTTTCACACATACATGTTTTCTTGACTCATCAATTCTCACATGAACTTCCAAGTTCCAAAAGGTCAAGGACCCACTGCATCGAATTCTTTATACTTCCTGGTCCCTAATAAAGTAATGTACATAAAAATCACACATATTAATTTGTATTGAATACATGGATCAGAATGTGATAGAAAGAGGCCTCAGAAAATTAAAAGTAGATTAAAATGTGTTTGAATTGCTGTTGTCTGTAGTCTAAATATATTTAATATTCCCCAAATCATCTATTTTTCCTTCATATATTTTTTCCACAAATACTGTCCCTGCTTCAAAACTATTACTATTTGAAACCTTCAATGTCGTAATTCAAACCTTTGCACAAAAAAAGCATCTCCAGAGCTCTGAGTCCAGCCCACTAGGTTGGCCTGCACACCTATTACACTTATGGAAATTTTTCCAGTAGAGGTGTTATACATGTGTTAAATGATACATGTAAAAGATACACATTCCACCATTGTTTATAATAGCAAAATATTGGCAATAACTTAAATGCTTATTAATAGATGTACAAATAAATAGATTATATTCCATGCATAAAATAGAATATATGCCACCTTTAAAAAGAGTAAGGCATTTTTTTATATATATACTGTTATGGAATGGATATTGTAAAATAAACAAAGTATAGATTTATATGTATAGGATGGCAGCACGTGTTTACATATGTGTATATAGTATCAGTAAAGAATAGTCATACCTTGGAAAGGAGAACTAAATGATCAGGGGACAGGGTGAGAAAGAGATTTGCTTCTCAAAATAAACTCTTTTGGACCTTTTGAATTTTGAATTCAGTGCATGGATTTCCTTTTTAATAAACACAAAAATTGGAGGATATTTTCTTTATTGAGTGAACTTCTAGCAATGTACATACAAGGAAGCAGGCAGAGAAGTACCCCAATTCTTTGGGGAAAGATGAAGAATAACATTTACATGGCCAGATGAAAGCCACTCTTCTTAATACCCCCTGGTGTGGAGAGCTGTTCTTTATGGAGGAAGTGTGGACAAAATTGCATTGGAGTTAAACATTAAAGAGTCCCCTGAGAACATAGACATTGAAATCTTGAATCTCATCTCTTTTGAGATTATTGTTATTAAAAAACTTTCTTAATATCAATATATGCTCACCAACAAGAATGACTTTCAATAGTCCCAGAGGGGGGTTTCCCCATTAGCCAAATGTTCATGGTGGAAGGCTGATTGCAGCAGAGCAGGTGGCTGTGGCTTGACCCTCTTGCTGAGCTAGCAACCTTAGGTGCCCATGTTCCGATCATAATATGAATGTAAACCAAATTGTCGAACTTGACAGACCAAGTCTGGAGTATCCTTGCAAAACATCACACTGAAGGAATGAGATCATCTTCGTTAGAGGTACATCTGCAGCCTCTTGCCATATGCCCCAACCATCATAGTTAAAGAGCACTAGTATTGATGACAGTACTAACAGTAGCACAGATAGGCTTAACTCTATGAGAAAAGGGTCTCTAGGATATCCTCTCTCCATACTGAAAAGCTACTAGTAGATCTGCCATGGTGTCCTTGCAACAGTGAACAGAATAGCAGAGGAAATTACAAGACCTTCCATTTTTAGAAGCAGCATGTGGTAGTCACAGAAGCAAAGTCAGCAGAAGAGAAAGACCTCCTCTTTCCCCATGAGAATTTGGAAGTATGATTATCCCTTCAAGCTAAGGAAGCCCCCAGAGGTTATGAGTAATTTTTAATTTAATAGAAGAGATGAAAACCTTATACATAAGGTACTTGGATTTCTAGTAATTTGGGCACATGAATGCTCAAGCCAGTATTAATTTGAAAGATAAAATAAATATCAATTCTTTGTATTCCAAGGCGATGAAGTAGGCCCTATCAATAACATAAGAAAGAGAACTGTGTCCATGGTCAGCCTCAGGCTACCCAGGAAAAGTCAAACAATCTAGCTGGGCCTCAGGAAGAGCAGGACTGGAGTGGAGCTGGCCTATTGGAGCCTGGAACCGGAAGGTAGTTCGGAGTGTAAGGCTGTCTGGGAAGCTGAACAACAGAAATCTGTATCTCACCCTAGGGCCCCATGACTAAAGCAACAGCTCCTCCCTGGATACTTCCTTCTCTCTTTTGCTTCTACCACCCAACTGTTTTGCCCTCTGTACATCTTTGTTCTCTTCTCATAGCTTCTGTTTACATGTGACTATGGTCCCATTGTGGCCATAGCCATTCGGCACTGGCTCCCTCTGCCAAATGCCTCTGAACTTTCTGACATGACCCCAAGCAAGCACTAATTGGCACAGACAGCCTTTGCGTGGACCAAACCTTCCATAAGGAACCATCTTCTAGTCATCTCCCAGACTATTGATTAGCTGCCCTTGGGATAGGCGCACATCAGTTCCAACAATCTTGGCTCTAAACCACATGTGGAAAAGTCAATGGTAGGAGTAGAGAAAAGCAGGGGAGAACTGGCCCAAAGGGATCTGCCTAGGACTCTCCGTCAGCAGAGTCAGAGCACGGGGCAGTTTTCTTTAGAGGGATTATAGATCCATGCAGAATCCCCTGCCAAGTCTTCCTGCTAAGAAACAGAAGTTGAAAACTCTATGAGAACTAGGTCTGTAGGAATGTGGTAGATTCTGCTTAATCACAGATTTTAACAAGTGCTAAATGTGGGCTATGCGTGGAAAGTTAAACTATATCTCTCCATCGTTAAACAGAGTTCACTTAGAGTTTGAGGAATCAATGAATCAGTTCAAAATTTTGCCAAAAGAAAAGTATTCCCTAAATTGACAGAATTAAGGCTTCTATACATCTCTTTTTTTGTTCCTGAAATCACTTAGCATGTCTAACCTTTCACTCCATGTACTACAGTATGTTATGATTAAATCAGAGCGTAATTTGTCTCCACAAACACCCATGTTATATCTGCAGCCCATAATGAGACTATGTATTGAATATATTAAATTCAAAACCATTATGTTGAGGACAGAACACAAAAATCATTAGTATGCTAATGCAGTCATGTTTTAGACATGAGCGGATTGCTGGACTAGCCTCCATTTCAAACACGGATCATACCTTGATATAATGGCTCCCTCTCTCCACGCCCGCAAGGGCACAGTAACAAACTCTATACGGTTACTGGGCAAAGATAATGAGAAAGAATCAAGAAAGTTCACACAGTAGGAACAAGTCCAAAAACATTTTTTTCATTTTGGATTTAAAAGCACAAGGGCTTCTGCGATTATGGAAGGAAGGAGAAGATCACAGCCAAAGTGCTAGGGGACAGCTTGGCTATATGTGTACAAGTGGTGGGTTTATTTTAAAATGTGACTTTATTTGCTTTCTCAGGAGAATATTAAGACCATAGCCATGTACATATACATCTTAATTCAATTCTGAAACTAAAAATTGAATTAATTTTTTCAAACATATACCAGAGAGTAATGCAAATTTAGGGTCCTTTTGGTTTGGTCTGGTTCTACTGTACATTGAAGAATATCTTTAGAATTTAAAGTACACGTATTCTATCTCGTGCTATGTTTCTTACTCCTTATTGATTTACTTAGCTCAATAAAATACTTTTCTGTACACAGAAGCAAGCTTGGAAGCTTTTCTGCAAATTGAACATTATGTTTCTCTTGCTAGCTACCCCTGGGGTTTTGAGCTATAATGATTTCTCTTTCGACTACCCTATTATTAATTAGTAGGGGAATACATAAGGTTATAAATATATTTTCCCATGCCCATTAATGCATACTGACATGTAATTTTAAAGGATTAACAGGTACAGCATTTCTTCCCTATAATAAATAAATATTAGACTCAGGGTGTTCTCTTCACCACAGAATGAGTTGGGTACTCTGTGACCTCATCATACTAGCTCTCTACCGTGAAAGCCTTCTACCTTCACTAGTTAGAATTGTCATAGCTATTCAGGTATCACAGGTACTGTGAAAATGTCATGTTCCAAGGTAGAATGCTGTACTGCAGGTGACCCATCTCCTTTGTACTTAACAACTGTATAAGGCATAAGGTGCATCTATGGCATGACATTCATACTGAATGACAGTAATAAAGTTGAAAGATCAATAATAAATCAATTAAAATAAAATCACTATTGAGAAAAGATAGAGTACTTAAAAATAGAAGGACAAATAAAAACAAAATGAAAATATCCTGGAGTAAAAATGTTAATTTTATAATGTAAATAGCTAACAGTTGATTCAACAGAAAGTAGTAACTTATCAAAATACAACAACAGGGAGTTCCAATCATGAGACCAGGAAGAACAATGTTTCTGCAAACATTAGAAGTGTTTAAATATACACAAAAAAAGGAAGACTTTGAATTTTATTTAAAGCAACATACAGAAAAAGAGTTTTTAAATTATCTTGTATAGGTAATACAGATATGTATGTATGTATATAGATAGATAGATGAATTTAAGTTAAAATCACATCAATCATTAACTTTTTGTAACAGATTCACCATTAGCCACCTTCCCTGTGTTAAGGTCTCTACTCTGGCTTTTTCCCTTGCATGTTTGTGATAAATGCTGACTGTACAAGATGAATGTCACAGGTTACTAAATGTCATGCATCTGCATCTTCTGACTCATTTTCTCCCTAGCATATATTATCAACATTCTGGAAAGGAACTATATAAAATTACCTCATCCTTGCATATTTTTCATGGGGGGTGAAAAATGTTATGAGGACAGGAGTTACTAGTAAGCTGTCTAAAAAGAGCCCTGTCATTATCCCCCAGAGACATCTGAGTTAATCATCTTATTTTAAAGAGGGGAACTAGGCTTACCAAGGTAAGAATATAACTTCTTTTATATACCAGTTTCCCCAAAATAAACGTAATACCTTCCAATCCTCTTCTTACCCTCTCTACCTCATGATACTTTTAATTTGATAATTACATAATTATATCTTAATCTGGCATGATACTTCTTAATTTGGTAAGCTACTTTATTACATCTCAGGCAAGGGGTGGGGGTAATATAACAAAGATGAAATATTCTTTAATAATCCCTAACTTGAAAGAGAGATGCATAGCTGTGTGGTCTTGGGTTAGATCCTGAGACAACCTAAGTGGCTGGAAATGCAGAAACTTCTGTTTCTGCAAAACTGACATGTTAAAAAATTTACTGAATTTTTGGAAGTCCCAGAGAGGAGGGCTTCATAGAAAAGTATTCCCGTACTTTGATGGGGTGTTTGAAATTTGAGAGCTTTTGTGAGAAAGGCATTTTAGAGCTCAAGGTAGAGAATGGATATACATTATTATTAAGCTGCTAGAAATGTTTGTATTTTTCAAAAACATCTAATGCATTTTTGCTTTTGTAGGAATATTCACTTAAAGACACTCTAAGTGGCCATTTCCACACATTACTTATTTCTGAGGAGGCCTAAGAAACAGTCTGACTACCCAGAGTGAGATGTGAAATTGACTTCTATGAATTTTTAAGAACATTCTGAGCAATTTTAGGTAAAACAAGTCATTCTTATAGGCAACTAAGCAGCTATGGTATGCAATGACAATTGTACATGGTTTGAGCTTCAAGTTCACATCTCCTCATTTTTTTTAGTTCAAAATATAAGAATTATTCTCCCCAAAGCATAAAGAGGCTTAAACAAAATTGAGGTGAAATATTAGAACATTTAAGTCACAATGATGCTGACTAACTGAAGCTGACACATATGTCTTATCTTCACATAAAATGATTTTTTAAATAGTGATAAGAGTTGAAAGATGGCAGTGTGAGAGGTGAGACAGAGACTTCCTCCTAAAACCACATATAATACGAAAATATAATTAATACAAATAATCCAGAAAGAGCAACAGTTAAGAGGACTGCACTGAACTAGTGTATACCTGGAGAAAAGAATAAACCTCACAGAACAGGGTAATGTACCAAAGCCGTGGCCCAGCTGGATGCAAGCCCTTCCCCCACCCCAGCTCACCAGTGGGAGGAAAAGAAACAGAGCGGGGAGGGAGTGGAGGCCTGGGACTGCTGAATACCTAACTCCAGAGATCTGATCTGGGAGCACAAACCTACATTTCATGGTGTTTTCATGGTACTCTCATGATTAGGGGGTTGAAAAGCTAAGCCAGGCAGAGTCCCTGGAGAGACTGAGATTCCAGCCACTTATGGAAAACAGGGATCCATATCTGGCTGCTCTAGGACAAAAGAAAGGCAGGCAGTCTGAGAGACTTCCTAAACAGTGAGAGAGCTGCAAAAGGGGCAAGGATTGCACAGAGCTTACTGCTCCGGAGAAAGGACAGGTAGACAAAATTTTCCGGGTGCACTCTGCCCAGAAGGTTGGGAACTTTCATGATCTTCAGGAGCTCCAACTCCCTGGCTGGCTACAGAGTTCCAAGGACCCCCTCCATGATATGCAGCCTACTGAGCCTTTCTCCCAGCCAGCAAAACCTGGCTCGCAAACCGGCAAACTCTACCCTGGTGTTAGGCCAGCCAGAGGGAAGCCCCATCTACAGCAACTACAAACACAAAGCATAGACACTTATACCTCTATGCTCAGCCTACTGGTTCTGGCACTGGAGACAGGCGTAGCACCCGGGAAGCAGGAAACAGCTCTTTCCTCCCCCTAAGCACCAACACCACTCCCCTGCAGACCCTGACATTGCTTGACGGGCTGAGCAGTTCCAGAGAATAGAGATTCTGGGCACTAGAGGGCACCATATACAAATATGAAATGCCAAAGGAACCTGGTTCAAAGTAAAATTATGAATACAACCCATGAGAAAGATTGAAATGAAACAGACCTCATGAATCTTCCTGAAAGGAATTTCAAAATAAAAATCATTAACATGCTCATGGAGGTATAGAAAAATATTCAAGAACTCAGGAATGAATTCTGGTCAGAGATCCAATCATTATGGAACACAGTATCAGAAATGAAAAATACAATGGAAAGTTTTAAAAGCAGATAAGATAGGGTGGAGGAGATGATAAATGAAATAGAAATTAGAGAAGAGGAATACAAAGAAGCTGAGGCACAGAGAGAAAAAAGGATCTCTAAGAATGAAAGAATATTGACAGAACTGTGTGACCAATCAAAACGGAACAATATTTGCATTATAGGGGTACCAGAAGAAGAAGAGAGAGAAAAAGGGATAGGAAGTGTCTTTGAGGAGGTAATTGCTGAAAACGTCCCCAATCTGGGGAAGGATATAGTCTCTCAGGCCTTGGAGATGCACTGATCTCCCAATATAAGGGACCCAAGGAAGACAACACCAAGACATATAGTAATTAAAATGGCAAAGATCAAGGATAAGGACAGACTATTAAAAGCAGCCAGAGAGAGAAATAAGATCACATACAAAGGAAAGCCCATCAGGCTATCATCAGACTTCTCAGCAGAAACCTTACAGGCCAGAAGGGAATGGCATGATGTATTTAATGCAATAAAGCAGAAGGGTCCTGGAACCAAGATTACTTTATCCAGCAAGATTATCATTTAACTTTAAAGGAGGGATTAAACAATTTCCAGATAAGCAAAAGCTGAGAGAACTTACCTCCCACAAACCATCTCTACAGTGTATTTTGGAGGGACTGCTATAGATGGAAGTGTTCCTAATGTTTAATAGCTGTCACCAGAGGTAATAAAACCACAGTAAAGAAAGTAGAACAGCTAATTAGTAAGCAAATGGAAAATTAAATGAACTATCCCCAAAAATGGATAGACGAAGAGTACAGAATATGATACCTAATATATAAAGAATGGAGGAGGAAGAAAAAGAAGAAGAAAAAAAGAACCTTTAGATTGTGTTTGTAGTAGCATATTAAGTGAGTTAAGTTAGACCCTTAGATAGTAAGGAAGTTAACCTTGAACCTTTGGTAACCACGAATCTAAAGCCTGTAATGCCAATAAGTACAAACCTATCGATAATCACCATAAATGTAAATGGACTGAAGGCACAAATCAAAATGTATAGAGTCACTGAATGGATAAAAAAGCAAGACCCATCTATATGCTGCCTACAAGAGACTCACTTTAAACCCAAAGACATACACAGACTAAAAGTGAAGGGGTGGAAAAAGATATTTCATGCACCTAATAGTGAGAAAAAAGCAGGAGTTGCAGTACTTGTATCAGACAAAATAGACTTCAAAACAAAGAAAGTTGCAAGAGACAAAGAAGGACATTACATAATGATAAAGGGGTCAATCCAACAAGAAGATATAACCATTATAAACCATCTATGCACCCAACACAGGATCACCTACATATGTGAAACAAATACTAACAGATTTAAAAGGGAAAATAGAATGCAATGCCTTCATTCTAGGAGACTTCAACACTCCACTCACTCCAAAGGACAGATCAACCAGACAGGAAGTAAGTAAGGAGACAGAAGCACTGAACAACACATTAGAACAGATGGACCTAACAGCTTTATACAGAACTCTACACCCAAAAGAAGCAGAATACACATTCTTCTCAACTGAACATGGAACATTTTCAAGAATAGATCATATCCTAGGCCACAGAAAGAACCTCGGTAAATTCAAAAAGATTGAAATTGTACCAACCAGTTTCTCAGAACACAAAAGTATGAAACAAGAAATAAATTATGCAAAGAAATTGAAAAATCCCACAAACACATGGAGGCTTCACAACATACTCCTAAATAACCAATGAATCAATGACCAAATAAAAGCAGAGATCAAGCAATATATGGAGACAAATGAGAACAATAATTAAAAACTGCAAAATATGTGGGATTCAGCGAAGGCCATGTGAAGAGGAAAGTATTGCAATAGAGACCTACCTCAGGACAGAAGAACAATCCCATATGAACAGTCTAAAGTCAAAATTAATGAAACAAGAAAAAGAGGAAGAAATGAGGTCAAAGTCAGTAGAAGGAAGGACATAATAAAGATTAGAGCAGAAATAAATAAATTGAGAAGAATAGAACAATAGAAAGAATCAATGAAAGCAGGAGCTGGTTTTTGAGAAAATAAACAAAATAGATAAACCCCTAGTCAGATTTATCAAGAAAAAAAGAGAGTCTACACACATAAACAGAATCAGAAATGAGAAAGGAAAAATCATTACGGACACCACAGAAGTACAAAGAATTATTAGAGAATACTATGAAAAATTGTATGCTAACAAACTGGATAACCTAGAAGAAATGGACAGCTTTCTAGAAAAATACAACCTTCCAAGCCTGACCCAGAAAAAAACAGAAAATCTGAATAGACCAATTACCAGCAACGAAATTGAACTGGTAACCAAAAACTACCTAAGGACAAAATTCCTCGACCAGATGGCTTTACTGCTGAATTTTTTCAAACAATTAATGAAAACCTAATACCCATCCTCCTTAAAGTTTTCCAAAGAATAGGAGAAGAGTGAATCCTTCCAAACTCATTCTATGAGGCAAGCATCACACTAATACCAAAACCAGGCAAAGACACTACAAAAAAAGAAAATTACAGACCAATATCCAAGATGAATATAGATTCAAAAATACTCAACAAAATATTAGCAAACCGAATTCAAAAATGCATCAGAAAGATCATCCATCATGATCAAGTAGGATTTATTCCAGGGATATAAGGATGGTACAACATTCAAAAATCCATCAACATCATCCATCACATCAACAAAAAGAGGACAAAAACCACATGATCATATCATCTCCAAAGATGCTGAAAAAGCATTGACAAAATTCAACACCCGTTCATGATAAAAACTCTCAACAAAATGGGTATAGAGGGCAAGTACCTCAACATAATAAAGGCCATATACGACAAACCTACAGCCAACACTATACTTAACAATGAGAAGTTGAAAGCTTTTCCTGTAAGATTGGGAACAAGACAAGAATGCCCACTCTCCCCACTTCCATTCAACATAGTACTGGAGATCCTAGCCACAGCAAATAGACAACACAAAAAAATAAAAGGCATCCAGATTGGCAGGGAAGAAGTTAAACTTTCCCTGTTTGCAGATGACATGATATTGTACATAAAAACCCTAAAGAATCCACTCCAAAACTACTAGATCTAATATCTTAATTCAGCAAAGTTATGGGATACAAAATTAATACACAGAAATCTGTGGCATTCCTATATACTAACAATAAACTAGCAGAAAGAAAAGTCAGGAAAACAATTCCATTCACAATTGCATCAAAAAGAATAAAATATCTAGGAATAAACCTAACCAAGGAAGTGAAAGACCTATAAACTAAAAACTACAAGACACTCATGAGAGAAACTAAAGAAGATACCAATAAATGGAAACACATACTGTGCTCATGGATACGAAGAATTAATATTGTCAAAATGGCCATCCTGCCTAAAGCAATCTACAGATTTAATGCAATTCCTATCAAAATACCGTCAGCATTCTTCAATGAACTAGAGAAAATCATTCTAAAATTCATATGGAACCACAAAAGATCCCCAATAGCCAATGCAATCCTGAGATGGAAGAATAAAGCTGGGGGGCTATGCTCCCCAACTTCAAGCTCCACTACAAAGCCACATTATGAAGACAATTTGGTACTGGTACAAGAACAGATGCATAGACCAATGGAACAGATTAGAGAGCCCTGATATAAACCCAACCATATATGATCAATTAATATATGATAAAGGAGCCATGGACATACAATGGGGAAATGACAGCATCTTCAACAGCTGGTGTTGGCAAAACTGGGCAGCTACATGGAAGAGAATGATACTGGATTGTTGTTTAACCCCATACACAAAAGTAAACTCGAAATGGATCAAAGACCTGAATGTAAGTCAAGAAACCATAAAACTCTTAGAAGGCAACATAGGCAAAAATCTCCTGAATATAAGCATGAGGAACTTCTTCCTGAATGTGTCTCCTTGAGCAAGGGAAACAAAAGCAAAAATGAACACATGGGACTACATCAAACTAAAAAGCTTCTGCATGGCAAAGGACACCATCAGCAGAACAAAAAGGCATCCTACAGTATGGGAGAATATATTTGTAAATGACATATCTGACAAGGGGCAAACATCCAAAATATATAAAGAACTCACAGGCCTCAACACCCAAAAAGTAAATAACCCGATTAAAAGATGGGCAGAGGATATGAAGAGACGATTCTCCAAAGAAGAAATTCAGGTGGCCAACAGACACATGAAGAGATGCTTCACATCCCTAATTATCAGGGAAATGCTAATTAAAACCACAATGAGATAATACCTCACACCAGTAAGGATGGCCAGCATCGAAAAGACTAAGAATAACAAATGCTGGTGAGGATGCAGAGAAAGGGGAACATTCCTACTCTACTGGTGGGAATGTAGCTAGTTCAACCATAGTGGAAAGCAATATAGGGGTTCCTCAAAAAACTAAAGATAGAAATACCATTTGACACGGGAATCCCAGTCCTTGGAATTTACCCAAAGAATACAACTTCTCAGATTCAAAAAGACATGTTCATCCCTATGTTTATCACAGCACTATTTACAATTGCCAAGATATGGAAGCAACCTACGTGTCCATCAGTAGATGAATGGTAAAGAAGATGTGGTACAGATCACAATAGAATACTATTCAGCCATAAGAAAGAAACAAATCCTACCATTTGCAACAACATGGATGGAGCTAGAGGGTATTATGCTCAGTGAAATAAGCCAGGGAGAGAAAGACAAGTGCCAAATGATTTCCCTCGTTTGTGGAGTATAACAATGCAGCAAAATTGAAGGAACAAAATAGCAGCAGACTCACAGACTCCAGGAAGGGACTAGTGGTTACCAAAGGGGAGGGGTGTGGCAGGGTGGGTGGGGAAGGAGGGATAGAGAAGGGGATTGAGGAGTATTATGTTTAGTACACATGGTGTGGGGCGTCACGGGGAAAACAGTGTAGCATAGAGAAGGCAAACAGTCAATCTGTGGCTTCTTACTACACTGATGGACATTGACTGCATTGGGGTATGGGTGGGGACTTGATAATATGAGTAAATGTAGTAACCACATTGTTTTTTCATGTGAAACCTTCATAAGAGTGTATATCAGTAATACCTTAATAAAAATAAAATAAAAAGTGGCAGTAGTTGCGAGAGCAATAGAAATATGTTAAAAATCAGTTATTGGTTAATTATTTATCCCTAATTATAGCTCCCATAAGTTGCAAAATAATCATTGACAAGACATCTGATACAGTTGTTCAGTTTTAAAGGGATGAATTGGAAAAGGTCATAACATACCAACTAGCTACTTAATATTGAAGATTTCCCCAGCATGCTCACCTTTACCCTCCTTCTCATCCATTCAGAAAGAAATACAAGTAATCTCTATATATAAAATTGATCTAGAAATCGCACATATCACTTTGCTTACATCAGTTGAGTAAAGCAATCACATGGCCTCACCTAGCTGCCTAAGATTAGGAATTAAAGTCTCTAGTTGAGTGGACATGTGACCAATTAAAGCTGATATTGCATTTGCATGTATGGGAAAAGGTCTATTTTTTTTTTTAATGAGGGTAAGGGATATTGGAGTTCAAATGACTTTAGCACTTTGATTACAAAATTTTAAAATATAAAACTGAATCTTGAAAGAGAAACAAGGTTCAAATCTATAACTAAAAACAAAAATTTAAATTAACATTTTTAACTGTAGGTATTATTAGGAAATCAAAAAGAAGTGATGGGAAATATGCTAAATCCTTTATGTAGAATTTTAAAATTCTCACTTTTAAATCTATAATTAGGTAAAATTTAGTTTCAATCATTTTTTTAATTAAATGAGCTCCTTTTTAAAATAAAATTAGATTTTTTCTCAAAATCAGAGAAAAAATCAAATGACAAAGAAATATTCAAAATGGAAAAAAGAAAAAAAACAGAAATAAGATCATCTTAAAGAGGTAGAACAAAAACAAGTAACTGCACTCTCCTATATTAATCAAAATCTTAAAATATTCAACTTCAAAATTCAGACCTAACATCAGTACACCAAAATGCTAAAAACAAAAGGAAATAAAAAGACTTAATAGGCAAAATCAGACCAAAGGAAAGTAAATGGCCATATTAATTTCAAAGTAAAATTGAATATAGCAAAGAATTTGTATTGATAAGTGATTTAATCCACCATGAAGACAAACAGTCATGAACTTCTATGCTGAAGGCAGAAGACAATAGTGATGGGAAAATGACTTTCATTATGAGAATTTAAAGCATCTATGTCTCTTACAAAGAGCAAAGACTGACCAAGGTCCCATAAGTGTTTGAGTAGTGCATTTAATAAATATATTCATTAAATAAACTTTATTCTACAGAGAACATTTACCAAAAAATTATGTAATTCATGAAGATAATCTCAACACATGCCAAGAAATATATATTGTATAATTCATATTCTCTAACTACAAGTTAAAACTAGTAATTAACAGCAAAACATTTAAAGAAAAAAATGCCTAAGTCACTTAGAAATACAAAAAAGCCTTGCTAAATAACTCTAGAATGGACAGAAAAATCAAAACTGCTGTCCTAAAGTTATTAAATAAAAATGGAAATAAGTGAACTCAAAATTCAACTCAAAATGGTTGGAGATAAAATTTTCTTAAGAAAACAGAATGACTAAAATTGTTCAGTCTATTCAACCATTCATTCAACAACTATATGGCAAAGGCATTTTATTAATATTACTTTCCAGACACTGTAAGGATGTAAATAAATAAGCACATAAATAGGTAATCATATAATGATACATAGAGAGCAATACTGTAAAGAAAAATATAGTAGGATAAGGAATTAGAGACTGAAACAGGGTAGGAGGAAATCGCTATTTTTAGATAAAAGAGTCACAGATGATGTATTGATTAAAAAAGAGGTGACATTTGAACAGAGACTTGAAAGAAAAAAATGAGCGATGCAAGCAAATGTCTGGTAAAAGAGTCTGAGAAGGAAGTACAGAACTTTGTAAGTCAGGGAATTGAGAGCTGATTCTTAGAAAAAGTAGTACACATAATTGTGAAAAATATTGCCAAGAAATAAAAAAGAAAGCAGGCACACACAAATACAGCTACAAGAGATTATAACAGCAAACATAAGACAGACTGTCAAAAAATAAGTGTCCAGGAGATCTAGGACAGAGCATGGACATTTGCCCTGGTTGTTAGCGCTCACGATCTCCAAAATGATAAGTACTGAATTATTCGGCTTTCTTCTTAATCACACGGTAGTAAAAAGTCATGTGATTCCCAACACATCCTTATCCAGTAATTTAGCTGCCTTTCTCACCTGAGCTAAAGTTTTTCCCTCAATAGCCATTTTTACTGAAAGAGGCGCACGTTTCATCACTTACAGAGTTGCTTTTAACAGGTAGAGAACAACAAAACCACAATGAGATAAAAGCGCTGCACTTAGAGCTGGGCTGGCTCGTTCCACATTGTTATCTCAGCAAATTCAAGATTCTTATATCATGGCTCTTAGGGGCCAATGGTAAAGAGCTGAAATCAAATAAATTAAATCTACAAAATAAATATATGACATTATATATCCAAGTGTCCCAGATGATATGACTCTACAGGAAAATATATAAAACTTGAATTAAACTTTTGTGGTCTTGAAATGTTGGACAAATGTTCAAAGAAATCCCACTTTAAAGAGAACATCAAGGAACTGCCAAGTATTCACTCTGGGGCTTATTACCAGAAATCAAGATCAGATTTGATTCCTTCACCTCCATCTGTCCACCTGCAGCCTGGAGCCCACAAACACACCACTGACAGCATTAGCTATGTTGTAAGACTTTCGCCACTTCCTATAATCCCCCTGCGTCCCGTCCCAACCCTGTGGGAGCCAGGAGCAGCAGACCGGGGAAGAGGAGAGGGGAAAACAGAGGGCTGCGTGGAGTTAGACCTTAGCTTGGTTCTCACTGCTGGTCTCCAGCCACTGTCCATGCCTGGGATGGAGCTCTAGGGAGTGATTAGAGGGAAGAGCTTTGAATTTGAGATACAATTAAGCTGAATGGTTTATTTGAATGCCTGGAGATGGCAGTAATCACCAAAAATGAACTGGTTCTTGTATCTGTGAGTGACTGAAATGCCATGGCACCTGACCGAGATGTTCTCAAAGGGGAGCAATGGATATAGTGAGAATCTCAAGGAAGTCCTGGTCCAAATCACCAACATCTTCTTCCCAAATTCTTGCAATCAATTTTTTAATAGCCTACCTGCCTTCGTTTTTCGCCTTCTTTCAGTCTATTCTCAATGCGGAAGACAGACCTATCTTGCAAAAATTCTATCAACCGGCTTTTGCTAAAATAATAGTTGGGGGGGGATGTAGACACTTGATTCTAAAGTAAATAAATAAATGAGCATTTGTTATAATGTGACTGTATATTTCTCAGTGTCTAAGTGCTGTTATTAATGGGGTTGGTATATGTGGTCTACTCTGCCACCACAATGAACACTGCCTCTGAGTATATTTGTCCTTCTCTAGTTTTGCCCACACTGAATTGAATGTTGGTGGTCATGAATGTAAACTGAGACCAGTAGGCATGTTTTTGAGTATGTGAGCATGTGTGTGGGTTTTTTTGCAGCTCTATCTCCAGCTCCTAGAGGAGTTACTTGCACATTGTAAAATAGGACTACAGGCATACCTCAGAGATATTACAGGTTCAGATTCAGACCACCACAGTAAAGCCAGCATATCTCAATAAAGTGAGTCCAGTGAATTTCTGGTTTCTCAGTATATATAAAAGTTATGTTTACACTATGCTGTAGTCTAAGTGTGCAATGTCTTAAAAAGTGTACATACCTTAATTAAAAATATTTCATTGCTATCTTACTACACTGATGGACAGTGACTTCAATGGGGTATGGAGGGGACATGATAATATGGGTGAATGTAATAACCACATTGTTTTTCATGTGAAACCTTCATGAGAGTGTATATCAATGATACCTTAATAAAAAAATTTTTCATTGCTAAAAGAAATCTGAACTTTCAGTGAGTCATAATCACTGATGGCAGATCACCATAACAAATGTAATAATAATGAAAAAGTTTGCAGTCTTGCAAGAATTACCAAAATGTGATGCAAATGCTGTTGGAAAAATGGCACTGAAAGACTTGCTCAATGCAGGGTTGCCACAAACCTTCAATTTGTAAAATACACAATATTTGCAAAGCATGATAAAGAACAGTAAAATGACATATGCCTGTAGTTGGGTTAATAAAAATTTGATATAATCCCACTGTATGCTTTTCAAGTCTAAATGATACTATTAACAGAGATGCTATATATAGTAGGTATCATCCAAGTTTGCCACAGTGTACCATATAAAGCCCTTTAGTCAAGTCTAGTGCCCTACATTGAATGTAGGCTGGCTGTTATAACCAATAGGCTATGGTAGAAGTGTTTTTGTGTGACTTTTGAGACTAGGTCAGGGAAACCTTATAGTTCCTGCCATTGTCTTTTTGAACACACATTTTGGTGGAAGCCAGCCACCAAAATGCCTGACACTTATGAGATTCACAAGCTGTAAGGAAGCTCAGTCTGTCATTGTAGAGAGACCATATGAAGAAAGAGTTGGATACTTAGAACAACAAATGCTGGCAAGGATGTGGAGAAAGGGGAACCCTCCTACACTGCTGGTAGGAATGTAAATTAATTCCACCATTATGGAAAGCAATATGGAGGTTCCTCAGAAAACTAAAAATAGAAAGACCATTTGACCCAGGAATTCTACTCCTAGGAATTTACCCAAAGAAAGCAAGATCTCAGATTCAAAAAACCCATGCACCCCATGTTTATCGCAGCACTATTTACAAAAGCCAAGAGATAGAAGCAACCTAAGTGTCCATCAGCAGATGAATGGATAAAGAAGATGTGGTACATATACACAATGGAATATTATTCAACCATAAGAAGAAAACAAATCCTACCATTTGCAACAACATGGATGGAGCTAGAGGATATTATGCTCAGTGAGATAAGCCAGGCAGAGAAAGACAAGTACCAAATGACTTCACTCCTCTGTGGAGCATAAGAACAAAGCAAAAGTGAAGGAACAAAATAGCAGCAGACTCACAGACTCCATGAAGGGACTCGCGGTTACCAAAGGGGGAGGGTGGCTTGGGAGGGAGGGAGAAGGGGACTGAGGGGTATTATGATTGCTGCACATGGTGTGTGTGGGGTCAGGGGAAGACAGTGTAGTTCAGAGAAGACAAATAGGGACTCTGTGGCATCTTACTACACTGATGGACAGTGACTGCAATAGGGTATGGGGGGACTGGATAATATGGGTGAATGTAGTAACAGCAATGTTTTTCATGTGAAACCTTCATAAGAGTGTATATCAATGATACCTTAATAAAAAAAAAAGAAAAAGAAAAGAAAGAGTTGGATGGCAGGCCAGTCCCAAGCTCTTCCAGCCTTCCCAGCTAAGTGCCAAATACAAAAGTAAAGAGATCATTTTGTACATCCATCCTATTTGAGCCTTCATGTGACTCCAGCCTGAACATTATCCAGCTGCAATCTCATGAGATTCCCTAAGGAATAAATGCCCAGAGAAGTCCAGTCAACCCACAAACTTGTGATCGAGAACAATTGTTACTTTAAGCCATTAAGTTTCATGGTGTTTTGTTTCACAGCAATAGATATCCAGACAGTTTAACTATGAGAATGAGAAAAAAAGAGAATGTTATACCAAAGATTTAAAATTCTAAGAAATAACACCCAGATCTAGTTTTCATTACCATCAAATGTAAATATCATTACCGACCAAGAATAATAGAGATTCTTGAAGAAATGGCTGATCCCAGGGCCAGGAAAAAGAAAATGTACAAAGTAAGTTTGAAACATCTTACCCAGAAAACAAGAAATTATCAAAGACTACTATGAGGATTGTATCATAAGGATTCAAAAGCCAACTTGAGAGGGGTAACTGTTCACAAATGGAAAAAATGGGGCATCAATAGGAATATTAACTATAACAGTTTGAAACATCTGTTAAAATTCTCAGTGATTTAAAAACCAAAAGGAACTAATTGATCACCATTCAACAATGCTAAAGAAACAAATCATTATTCTGAAAAGAAGCAAATAAGGGAAAAAATTCATAATCATAAGAATAAAACAGCGATAGCAGAGAAAAGCCAAGAGCTGAGTATTTTCTCTAAATAGAGCTAGGCTGAGCTGGAGGGAGGAGCTTCGGTGGGTGAGTGGGTGCCAGCCAGATATTTTCCTACATGCTTTGGTGGGAATTCACACTTCCCTAGGGTGCAGAACCCTCTTAACTGGTTTCCTAATTTATCACAAAGGGAACTGGTCTGTGTGTAGTTGAGTGCATGTCTCCATCAGTGAAAGGAGGGTCTGGGGCTTCCTACTCTGCCATCTTGCTGACATCACCCCAAACTTACTTTTAATGACAAATCAAGGAAGTCTTACGTTTCCTGGAAGCCTTTGGAAAGTATTTTATATGGTTGTTCCATTAGAAAAACAAAATGAACACAACAGCAGTGGACTCACAGACACTGAGAAGGGACTGGTGGTTACCATGAGGGAGGGATTGGGGTGGGTGAAACAAGTGAAGGTGATAAAGAGGCACAAAATCTCAATCATGATATATATTAGTCATGGGCATGAAAATACTGCAAGAGAATATAGTCAATAGTTCTATAATATCTTTCTGTGTTGACAGATAGTAATTACACTAGTTGGGGTGAGAATTTAATAATGTATATAACTGTTGAATTACTATATTGTACACTTGAAACCAATATTGCATATCAACCATATTTCAATAAAAAATAATCCACAGAAAAATGATTTTCTAAACAAATGCAGAGAAGGAAAGTAATTAATATGGCTGCTTAAATTTCTGTGGTCTATGAAGGAAGTGAAGATTCACAGTAAAATGAAAATGTTTTTGCTGTGTTTTAATGTATATGCACTTTTTAATGTGAGTTAAGACTTTGTTATTTTTATGAGGGCAAATGGGGAAACTCAGTAAATGTAACAAAGGTCAAATTTTTTATTCATAAAACTATATGTATGCATGTTATGCATTTTATATGTATACATAGACACACTTATATACACATATACAGATATCTGGTTATGTGCCTAGACACACACACAAACACATAAGCAATAAAACTAACTCTTTTCCCTTGAGAAAAGATAGCCAAAATATGAAGAACCCCAAAAGGAAAATATGATCCAGTGTATAAAACTTTCATTTACTCCTGAAAGACAATATGCCCAAAATATTTTGAATATCAAAAAGGTTATCTTTGTCAGGAAAACACTGACTTTCACCACCTAGATGACCCCCAGTTATCAAATTTCAATAGTTTTGACACTGTTTCATATCATCTAAGAAAGACCATAACCTAGAGAACCTTTCTTTACTGATCGTAGAAGAAAGGGATCATGTTTTTATGTTTTGTTTTTATGTTACGATGTTTTATAATGACAGAGAAGTATGAGCAATATTAATGTAAAATATCTTAGGTCTTGAGAAATATTTTTATTAGAACTCTTTGGTTAACAAAAGAAAGAAAACCCAAACCAGAGTAGACAAATTTTTAAAAGGCGACTTTATCACAAGAATATAAGAATATCTCAAAGGCATAAATGTGGTTAGGCCTCAAAACAAATGAAAACCAGATCAAAAGCCTTCGTGATTCTCCATCTTTTACCAGACTCACTTGAAGTCAGCTCTAGTCTTCTTTCTGTCTCTGCAGCCAGGCATTCTCTACTTTTGTAATCCATAGGGCAAAGAACACATGGCCAGCAATAAATCTATTGTTGAAAATTCAAAAGACCTGCCATAGTAAGATCAAATTAATGTCTGACGGCAGAGAGGCTCTGATCGGGGCAGCATGGTGCACAGCCATGGCCACGAAGCCGGTCCTGCTGTGCTGGCAAGGTTGTTCTCATCATAGCCACGCAGATAGAGTTCATGGGACATGCTACTGCTCCAGGATAAATCAGTGGTCAAACAAGCCCACAAGTTTCTGCTGCAAAGAAAAAATGTCTAATATAGAGATAGTCTGAAATGTTCCAAGCATTAAAATATGCGATGTGATTTAACAGCTTCTGGTTAGATTTTATTGCTGTTGCTTAAATAAATGTTGTATTTGCTATTGATGAAAGAGAGAAGATAATAGAATCTGGAGTGAATGCTTAGACTAACAGTCTGTTCTTTTTGCTAGTGTGCCTTGTAAAGTAAAATAATTAGTCTAGAAACAAGAAATAAGCTAGCACAGTGAGCAGGAAAAAGATGTGACTGTCACTGTGGGACGAACCATTGAAACATTCAGTGCATGCAAAATAGCAATAAAGAAAAGAAAATGAGATTCTGGGATGTTCTTAGCTAAAGAAAAACACAAAAACAAAATGGGACAGAGTGTTCTCCAATAAGGTGTCTGCTCCCATTTGGGGAATTGGGTGCAGAACTGATCACCAGAATATAAGAAGTCATTGACTCAATAAAGTGAATATATTTTAGTTTAAGTACAAAAGTACTGAAATCACTTTGACAAATTTGGATGAAAAGAACTTAGTATTTCTTAGTGACCTGATATTTCTTATAATGAATGAACAAATAGAGTTTTATACTGACATTACATTCACAAACAAAGCATGGAAAATTCATTAACTGTCAGCAATATTATTCCCTGTGAAGTATAATATATTGAATGGATTACTGTGGAAAGCCAAATGAGACAGAAATATCACGTGTCTACATTAGTTAGAAGTTGTTACTGCAGACTAATATTTCTTCAAAACATGACCAATACTTCCCAGAAGTAGCATTCAGCAGTGAGACGCTAACAGTCACGTACGACATTCATTTATTGAATGAAATGGTTTTGCCCCCTTTTCTTAGTAAGTTAAGGTCATATTATTTGCCTTTGTTTAAAACAACCAAGTATCTCGGGTTTCTTCAGATTCTAAGGCCTTTGCTATTTCAAGGAGCATTTTTAAGCAATTTCAAGAATTACTAATTTTAATTATTCTCATAATTCATGATAGATTAATATACATACAGGAATGCTTAACATAGTCACTATGATATATATGTACTTAAGCCCTTATTTTATATCCATATTTATACTCATTACCTGGAATCTGTATGGGATATTTACTAAGACACAGAAATCTCTGTACCACTTGCTCTACAAAACCAATCACTGCTCTTAAAAAGACTACACTATTACAAAACCTTGGACAGAACACCTGCATTTTTATTTTTTAAATATTTAAGACCAGTATCTATTATTATGAGTGTAAGGTATCTTAAACAAGATATTAATATTCAGATATTCTCATAATGTCATTGAAATTACATTTGTCACAAGCAGATATTTGGGGACATATTATTTTCTAGCTCAAGGTTTGGAAAACTGTGTTCTAACTAGTCTTCTCATTGCAAGCTTTTTTTATTTGAAGCTCTTTGAAATAATATTGGCTTATTTAATATTAATAATTTGAAATCACATGGGGTGTCTGCCATCCTGATGTGAAGACAAAATGTTCATTCCCTCTAATTATATTTCATCTATTAGCCTTTATATCAGTATAATGTACTTTTCATTGCTTTAATTATCGTTTAAATACAGCTCACTTTATTATTGCAGTACCACTCAGATGTGAGATTTGGTCAGCATTTTGTCACCTCTAATGATTTTACTTTTGTTCTGAATTCAGAGATCTTATAATTACAAATTCAACACAAACTATTTCTTGGTGGTCGTTTTTAACAACTATATTCTACTTGGAAAAGATTCTGTCTAAACTCAAGATACAAACGGGCAATCAAATTATTAGATTCTTTCTAAAAAATGTTAAGTACATGTATCATGAAATGAAATCTCATTTGATAATTTTAGTATTTGGGGCATATTCTAGGGTACTTTAATCAAAAACATACCTGCAAAGATGGCATTTTTACATATCATCGAGACTCTTGGAAAAACTACTACTGGCTATGATAAGTGCACAAGAACTAGCTTCTGTCTTTCTTTCTTTGTTCTCATTAATAACACTACCAGGCAGTACCTAGACCATACATATAGCAACATGCACATGTTTGAAAGCGTCAAAATGTTTCTTAATTATTTTGACCAACCCAGGAATACGAATGGCACTGATTTCCCAACAACACTGGATTTTAGAAAAAATAGAGCAATGTGTTCATCATTCACAAGAAAAATCAAGTGTCAAAAAATATAATTTCTCATATAGTCTTTTCTTAAGCTACTAAAGGATGTATTACACAACTATCAAGTAGCAAGGCAAGAATGAAGACATGCAATCTGGGAAAAGGATCTAACAGAAGGAAAAGGTAAAAGGAAATTGTAGGAACGTGTCAACATGACAGCTATCCAGGAAGCCCACCCCACAAACCATCATGGAACAGGAAATGGAAGGTTCCAGAAAGAATGCTTTTAGTGAAAAATAAAATGTGGTGGTGTAGTTACTGGAAGATTGTCTTAGAAGTTGGATTGCTTTCAAAATTATATTCATAAATATTTCACAGATATAAGCTGTTAGAGAGTATAGAAAGACTTAGCTTTTGCCTTAAAGAAAACTAGGTAAGTGGAAAAAAATAAGGCAGATATCCAAAGGGAAAAAAATCTAACAACAAACTGTATTCATGCTCAGCAGTGAGGAAAATACATACACATGTGTGTGCATGTGCACATGCATATACACACACATACACACATGCTTTCATAATAATGAAAACACCAAAAATGGATTTAATCAAAAATTATGATATTATATTGCGGAGTAGGAAAGGACAAAGAGAAAATCCTCAGCTACTGTAACAAGAAGCCAATAGATAATGTCTAAAAAGAATCAAATGAACACTTTGCACATATTTAAAAATATAGAAATAAATGCCAAAAAGAAAATAAAAACAATTAAAAAATATAAAGTATCTGCTCCTGGGGACAGGAAACTGGAAAATGAGGGATGCAGACAAAAGATACATAGAAGTTTTGGGGACTCTGGCACGAGTAAGATGACCAAGTAGTGTGGTTTGCCCAGCATAGTTCATGGTTTTTTTCCCCAGTAGTCTGTCCAATTTAGTATTCTCCTTGATTGCTCATTTTTAATGAAGTTTTGTTCTTAATAGTTGCACTGAAATAAGATGTTTGGGTTTAGGAAACCCAAAGGTCCACTTTGACCTTCCAGCTTCAATTATGGGCTTATCCAGCAGACTGAGACTCCCATGCAGTATATAGTGTTCTCATCTTGATGTGGAGGTACATCTGAAAGACAATCAGCAGTGACTACCTTCCTTTACTGAGCTTGTCCAGACTCAACATAACACTCCCCTTCAAGATAACTACAGGACTCTTGCTTATGAAACAGTAACACAAATGATTAGGACAGTCATCTCTTGCCAGTCTCAGGTGGGTAGGGAGATTTCTGTGGCTACCCTGTGAGTCAGTTGGTCTAACAGCTACTTGTATATGGCCTGTGTGATGGTCTGAAAGCTGCATGAAGCCACCAGACCACCAGATAAGGAAAGGGAATTAGATCAGCATGAAACACTAGAATTTATAGGCCAGGTACACATGAGATACAGGCAAGAAGACAGGAGCGCAGAACCTCTGCTGTAGAGTACAGAAAAGCTTGAATGCTATTGCTAACAGTAGCTTAGCCATTCATTATATTATGTAAATCTACAACTATTGTTTGTTCATTATTTGGTAATAAAGTTTATTATTTGGTAATGCTTTTTTTTATTTTACATATTCTTTCAGCAGCAATGACCCCAAACAAAATGAAAGTACGTATTTAACCAAAAGTCATATACTCAATTTCTGTCTCTCAAAAGGGTACTAATAAATGTACAACTTATTCAAAATATTTACTATACACCACACCATGAGGACTGTAGAGCTATCATTGGCTGTATCAAAAACAGTAATCAGAGGCTCCGGGAAGATGGCGGCATGAGCAGGGCGGTGGAAATTTTCTCCCAAAACCATATAAATCTATGAAAATACAGCAAATACAACTACTCCGAAAAGAGAGACCAGAATTTACAGCACAGCGCACAGCCTGCATCTGCACCTGAGAGAACTCGGCACCCCGCCAGGCAGGTAAGATATGGAGCCGCGACCCAACGGGACCCAAGCACTCCTCCACCCCAGCGCACCGGTGGGAGGAGAGGATTCAGAGCCAGGAGGGAGTGGAAGTACACCCCGCGAAATAACCAGCCCCAGTGATCTTCTCCGAGAGCGCTGACACACAGTGCACAGTGCATCAGATATTGAAGAGGCAGAAGGTGCAAGTTTTGAGCTGGAGACGCGCCCAGTCCGTGCAGCTGGCGCCCCCAGACAAGAGAAAAGCATGCCCTGTCTTTAGTGGTCTTGGAGAGGTGGGGGGCCCAGCAAGGGAACATGATCGCTCCGGCATGCTCAGCCCAGCCGGCTGGGATGCCTGAGGAAGTTCGGACCCCTTGGCTGGAGACGCGGAAAAGGTAGCCACACTGAAACTTTACACAGAGAGCAACAACTCCCATTCATTCCCACCCTGGCCAGAGGTACAAAGAGCAGCGAGGCCGCGGCTGCAGAATAGTGGAGCAACAGCGCCACCTACAGCATCCTTACAGAATCCACTCCTGGTGGGCTTTTTTTTTCCCCTGTCTTTTCTTTTCTTTTCTTTCTTTCTTTTTTTTTTCTCTTTATTCTTTTTGTTTGATTATTTGTCTTTGTTTTTGTTTTTGTATTTTTTTGGTTGTTTTTTTTTAAGTCTTAAAGAGCCCAGCAGACATACATCACATCTACCAGCGACCACTTCTTTCACTATGAAAAGGCAGAGGAATATGGTACAGACAAAGATCATCCAGACCCAGACAACACCTGAGAGTGAACCTGAAGGGATGGAAATGCACAATCTTCCTGAAAAAGAATTCAGAATAAAAGTCATAACCATGCTGATGGATCTACAGAGAAATATGCAAGAGTTGAGGGAGGAAGTGAGAGAAGTCAGGAAAGACAATGCAGAAATGAGACAAGCCATCGATGGGCTTAGCAGCAGACTGGACGAGGTGCAAGAGACTGTTAATGGAATAGAAATCAGAGAACAGGAATACAGAGAAGCGGAGGCAGAGAGAGATAAAAGGATCTCTAGGAATGAAAGAATATTAAGAGAACTGTATGACCAATCCAAATGGAACAATATACTCATAATAGGAGTACCAAGGAAGAAGGGAGAGAAAAAGGGATAGAAAATGTCTTTGAAGAAATAATTGCTGAAAACTTTCCCACGCTGAAGAAGGAAATAGTCTGGCAGTCCATGGAAGCCCACAGATATCCTAAAACAAGAGACCCAAGGAAGACAACACCAAGACACATAATAATTGAAAAGGCAAAGATCAAAGATAAGGACAGAGTATTAAAGGCAGCTAGAGAGAGAGAAAAAAATCACCTACAAACGAAAACCCATCAGACTATCACCAGACTTCTCAACACAAACCTTACAGGCCAGAAGAGAATGGCATGATATATTTAACGTAATGAAACACAAGGGCCTCGAACCAAGGGCCTCGTATCAAGCACAATTATCATTTAAATATGATGGAGGATTAAACAATTTCCAGACAAACGAAAGCTGAGAAAATTTGCCTCCCATAACGGCCTCTACAGGACATCTTAAAGGAACTGCTCTAGAGGGAAGCACCCCTAAGGCTAAAAAGATATCACAAGAGAAAATAAAATCATACCAAAGAAAGCAGACCATCCAAATACTAACTAAAGGCAAAGAATAAAACACCTGTATATAAAGAATGGAGGAGGAAGAATGAGAAGGGAGAGAAATAAAGAAACAATAAACTGTGTTTACAATAACATAACAAGAAAGTTAAGTTAGATTATTATACAGTAAAGAAGCAACCCTTGAACCTTTGGTAACCACGAATCTAAAGCCAGCAATGGCAATAAGTACATATCTATCAATAATCACCCTAAATGTAAATGGACTGAATGCACCAATCAAAAGACACAGAGTAACAGAATGGATAAAAAACCAAGACCCATCTATATGTTGCCTACAAGAAACACACCTCAAACCCAAAGATATACACAGACTAAAAGTGAAGGGATGGAAAAGATATTTCATGCAAACAACAAGGAGAAAAAAGCAGGTATTGTAGTACGTCTATCAGACAAAATAGACTTCAAAATGAAGAAAGTAGCAAGAGATAAAGAAGGACATGACATAATGATAAAGGGGTCAATCCAGCAAGAGGATATAACCATTATAAATATATATGGACCCAATACGGGAGCACCGGCATATGTGAAACAAATACTAACAGAATTAAAGGAGGAAATAGACAGCAATGCATTCATTTTAGGTGACTTCAGCACACCACGCACTCCAAAGGACAGATCAACCAGACACAAAATAAGTAAAGACACAGAGGCAGTGAACAACACACTAGAACACATGGACCTAAGAGACATCTACAGAACTCTACACCCAAAAGCAACAAGATACACATTGTTCTCAAATGCACATGGAACATTTTCCAGAATAGACCACATACTAGACCACAAAAAGAATCTCAGTAATTTCAAAAATATTGAAATTCTACCAACCAACTTCTCAGATCATAAAGGTATAAAACTAGAATTAAATTTTAGAAAAAAAACAAAAGGGCTCACAAATACATGGAGACTTAACAACATTCTCCTAATTAACCAATGGGTTAATGACCAAATCAAAACAGAAATCAAAGAATGTATGGAGACAAATGACAACAACAACACAAAGCCACAACTTCTGTGGGACGCAGCAAAGGCAGTTTTAAGAGGAAAGTATATTGCAATCCAGGCCTATTTAAAGAAGGAAGAACATTCCCAAATGAATAGTCTAAAGACACAATTACTGAAATTGGAAAAAGAAGAACAAATGAGGCCCAAAGTCACCAGAAGGAGGGACATAATAAAGATCAGAGAAGAAATAAATAAAATTGAGAAGAATAAAACAATAGAAAAAATCAATGAAACCAAGAGCTGGTTCTTTGAAAAAATAAACAAAATAGATAAACCCCTAGCCAGACTCATTAAGAGGAAAAGAGAATCTACATACATAAACAGAATCAGAAATGAGAAAGGAAAAATAACGACAGACCCCACAGAAATACAAAGAATTATAAATAGAAATACAAAGAAAATACAGAGATTATGAGAATCTATATGCTAACAAGCTGCAAAACATAGAAGAAATGGACTTCTTAGAAAAATACAACCTTCAAAAATGACCAAACAAGAAACAGAATAACTAAACAGACCAATCACCAGCAATGAAATTGAACCAGTAATCAAAAAACAACCCAAAACCCCCAGACCAGATGGATTCAAATATGAATTCCACCAGACATATAGAGAAGAAATAACACCCATTCCCCTTAACAGTTTTCCGAAAAATAGAAGAGGAGGGAATACTTCCAAACTCTTTCTATGAAGCCAGCATCACTCTAATACCAAAACTTGACAAAGACCTCACCAAAAAAGAAAATTACAGACCAATATCCTGGATGAACGTAGATGCAAAAATACTCAACAAAATATTAGCAAACCGAATTCAAAAATACATCAAGAGGATCATACACCATGATCAAGTGGGATTCATCCCAAGGATGCAAGGATGGTACAACATTCGAAAATCCATCCACATCATCCACCACATCAACAAAAAGAAGAACAAAAACCACATGATCATCTCTATAGATGCTGAAAAAGCATTTGACAAAATTCAGCATCCATTCATGATTAAAACTCTCAACAAAATGGGTATAGACGGCAAGTACCTCAACATCATAAAGGCTATATATGACAAACCCATAGCTAACTTAACAGCGAGAAGCTGAATGCTTTTCATCTAAGATCGGGAAAAAGACAGGGATGCCCACTCTCTCCACTGTTATTCAACATCATACTGGAGGCCTTAGCCACGGCAATCAGACAAAACAAAGAAATACAAGGCATCCAGATTGGTAAAGAAAAAGTCAAATTGTCACTATTTGCAGATGACATGATACTGTACATAAAAAACCCTAAAGACTCCACTCCAAAACTACTAGAACTAATATCTGAATTCAGCAAAGTTGCAGGATACAAAATTAACACACAGAAATCTATTGCTTTCCTATACACTAACGACGAACTAAAAGAAAGAGAAGTCAGGAAAACAATTCCATTCACAACTGCATCAAAAAGAATAAAATACCTAGGAATAAACCTAATGAAGGAAGTGAAAGACCTATACTCTGAGAACTACAAGACACTCCTAAGAGAAATTAAAGAGGACACTAACAAATGGAAATTCATCCCATGCGCTTGGCTAGGAAGAATAAATATTGTTAAAATGGTTATTCTACCTAAAGCAATCTACAGATTCAACGCAATCCGTATCAAAATACCAACAGCTTTCTTCAATGAACTGAAACAAATAATTCTAAAATTCATATGGAACCACAAAAGACCCCAAATAGCCAAAGCAATTCTGAGAAGGAGGAATCAAACAGGGGGAATTACTCTCCCTGACTTCAAGCTCTACTACAAAGCAACAGTAATCAAGACAATTTGGTATTGGCACAAAAACAGACACACAGACCAGTGGAACAGAATAGAAAATCCAGACATTAACCCAAACATACACAGTCAACTAATATATGATAAAGGAGCCTTGGATATATAATGGGGAGATGACAGCTTCTTCAGTAGCTGGTGTTGGGGAAAAATGGACAGCTACATGTAAGAGAATGAAACTGGACTACTGTCTAACCCCATATACAAAAGTCAACTCAAAATCAAAGACCTGAATGTAAGTCATGAAACCATAAAACTCTTAGAAAATAACATAGGCAAAAATTTATTAGACATAAACATGAGGGACTTCTTTATGAACATATCTCCCCAAGCAAGGGAAACAAATGCAAAAATGAACAAGTGGGACTATATCAAGCTGAAAAGCTTCTGTACAGCAAAGAATACCATCAGTAGAACAAAAAGACATCCTTCAGTATGGGAGAATATATTCATAAATGACGTATCTGATAAGGGGTTGACGCCCAAAATATATAAAGAACTCACGCACCGCAACAAACATAAAGTAAATAATCCAATTAAGAAATGGGCAGAGGACATGAATAGACACTTCTCCAAAGAAGAAACTCAGATGGCCAACAGGCACATGAAAAGATGCTCCACATCGCTAATCATCAGAGAAATGCAGATTAAAACCACAATGAGGTATCACCTCATACCAGTGAGGATGGCCAACATCCAAAACACAAACAACAACAAATGTTGGTGAGGATGTGGAGAAAAGGGAACCCTCCTACACTGCTGGTGGGAATGCAAATTAGTTCAACCATTGCAGAAAGCAGTATGGAGGTTCCTCAAAAAACTCAAAATAGAAATACCATTTGACCCAGGAATCCCACTCCTAGGAATTTACCCTAAGAATGCAGCAGCCCAGTTTCAAAAAGACAGATGTACCCCTATGTTTATTGCAGCACTATTTACAATAGTCAAGAAATGGAAGCAACCTAAGTGTCCATCGGTAGATGAATGGATAAAGAAGAGGTGGTACATATACACAATGGAATATTATTCAGCCATAAGAAGAAAACAAATCCTACCATTTGCAACAACATGGATGGAGCTAGAGGGTATTATGCTCAGTGAAATAAGCCAAGCCGAAAAAGACAAGTATCAAATGATTTCACTCATATGTGGAGAATAAGAACAAAGAAAAAAACTGAAGGAACAAAACAGCAGCACAATCACAGAACCTAAGAATGGACTAATAGTTACCAAAGGGAAAGGGTCTGGGGAGGATGGGTGGGAAGGGAGGGACAAGAGGGAAAAAGGGGCATTACGATTCGCAGGTGTAATGTTGCGGGGGGCGTGGGGAGGGCTGTACAACTCAGAGAAGACAAGTAGTGACTCTATAGCATCTCACCACGCTGATGGACAGTGACTGTAATGGGGTTGATGGGGGGGACCTGATGAAGGGGGTAGTTTAATCACCATAATATTGCACATGTAACTGTAGATTAATAATACCAAAATAAAGTATTAAAAAAAAAACAGTAATCAAAAATCTGGTGAAGAAATGCCAGCATTTATCTTAACTTTTGATATTTATTTTAACAAGACTGTTCAGAGATAATAAAAAGTGCACAGCTACAGAAGTGGAATTATTTGTCATTCTGTGAAGCATTATTTTTCATTTATATCACATGTCAGTGATTCTAATCTAATTTAGCTTATTTTCTATTCTCACATTTTCTTGTATAAAAAGCAAAATGACAGCTGTTAATATGTTGTCTCCATTAGCAAAAGCAAAACATCATAAACAGTTAATTATGCCAGTTTCATACCTGTGTCATCAGATCCTTCTGATGGAAAATAAGCTAATTCTAGGAATGGTTTGACTTTTATCATACAACTTATGGAATCAAAGCGAAACTTTTAAAAATTCATTCCATTTAACATGAAACATATGACATTATTCTGAATGCTACTGAGAAAAAAACTATTTTTTCCAGTAAGTATATACAAATTTTGTTGGACCACATCATGGGAAGAACAATGTTATTACTAAATTGAAAATACATGACACAGAAATATCCTTAGAACTGATCATGGTGCATACATAATTCATAACTGGATGCAAACATGATATTCTACAAGTTAAAAAATAAGAAGTCTTAAAATATTACAAATATTTTATATATACACTACAACTGATTACAAATTTTTCAAAAAGCTAATATGAAAATAAAACTGAAAATAAAGAGAGAGCCTCCACATGGCACTTTGAAGTTTCTTTTTGCTACATCTCTTTAAATATTTATGTCTTTGAAGAAAAATTTTGCAAAACAACCAAAAACATGGAACATTTTTCTATAAAGTCCTTTACACTTACATTGCATCTTGTTCAGAGTGACTTAGAAATTTAATAATTAAAGATTAAATAATTAGGAAACTAAAAATCTTCAGATTTTGGCTTTTACTGAGTTTCAGTGTTTAAAAAGAAAATTTTCAAACAAGAAGATGCTGAAATGTACCACTACTAAAATAAAAGTAAAAGTCTGTGTGTCCATTAATTGGGTGATAATCTTCTAGATATAATACTAAAAACACATTCCATGAAAGAAAAATAGGTAAGTTGGATTTTTTAAAATTAAAAAATGCTATGCTGTGAAAGAAATTTTAAGGACTAGAAAGACAAGCCATAAAGTGGAATGAACTATTTGGACAACCCATATCTGATAAAAGTCTTGAATCCAAATTAAAGGAAGAAATTTTAAAACTCAACAACAAAAAAATTTTAATGGGTAAATATCTGGACACCTCACTGAAGAAGACATATGTGGTAAATAAACATAGGAAAATATGCTCAAAGTCATTTGTTATTAGAGAATTTCATACCAAAACAACAAAGAGACTCCAGTACACAATCATTAGAATAACTAAAATCCAAAAAGTTTAACAATACCAATTACTGACATGGATACAGAGCAACAGGAACTCTCATTCATTGATAGTGGGAATACACAATGGTTCAGCCACTTTGGAAAACAGTTTGGCAATTTCTTACAAAGCAAAACATACTCTTACCACACAATGCAAAAGTCACTGTCTTGCCAATGGGTTTCAGGCCCAGGCAAGTTCGCTATGGTTTCAATGTGACCAAAGAAATTGACAGGAAAACGTCCTTTTGGGTGAAAGGGTTTATTTCCAGGCTTGTTCTCCTGGTGGTAGGTCGAGCACTAGCATCTCTGCCTCCACCCAGAGCACTGGGCCGAGCTCTCTATAGCACAATAATAGCTTATTGCCTAAAGGTGTGGAAGTGGTAGCCTGCAACAGGCCAGTTACATCATGAGGTGGTTTAACTCCAGTGAGGATCCTGGCCATAGGAACCCCAACTTACACACACTCCACCCCCTCAGGATTTGCCCTTATAATCTACGTGCTTTCAATCTTCCACAATTGTCCCTGTGCGAGAAAGCTAGAGCACTGTAACCAGATCCCACAATAGCAACAGAGGATAACAACTTAGAGACAATAATAAAAATTATAACAATCCTCAAGCCAGAGGAGGTTCCTAATAACAAAAAGTTATAATAATCCTCAAGCCAGAGGAAGTTCCCAATCCACAAAGACTTTAGGGGCGATAAGACACATGTTTTAATGACACCAACATAGGCAAATCTTGTCCATCAGGTAGGATGCATGCAAGAGAGTGGTCCTGTGATAGGACTGCAGCAGGAAGGGGGTCCCTTCCAGGTCTAGTATACCATACTTTTACTCCTTTCCCCATGGGGGTTACTGAAGGGTCTATATATAGTGTTACTGGAGGTGCATGCACTGGCCATAATGATAAAATAAAATTCCCCAGTAAGATGCTCCTACCTTCTGGCTGTTCAGGATATACTACTGCGACCTTTGGTGGCCACTCTGCTGTTATTCCAGGAATACACAGGAGGCCAGCTTCCAGGCCTTGCCCCAAGGTGCCAGGAGAACCAGCCATCATTGGCCTGTGTGTTGAAAGCCCCAGGCCACATCCACTCAATGGAGTCTCCAGGATTCAGTGCAGTTGGTGCTGCCAGCAAGATGTTATTCTGGTGGCCAAACCTCAGCTTCAGTGGTTCTTTCTTGGTTTGTACTCGCAATTGTATAGGGGAGGCAGCCATATACATTAACATGTCTACGGGGCTCAGAGTGCCCTTTTGGGGTCTCTCATTCAAATGCCGTTGCACAGTACATAAGCATGATTGAATACTGGTATTTGACTGTAGTCTGGATTTTAACAAGCCATTGTGCCTCTCTATTATGCCTGCTGCAGTAGGATTGTCTGGCACATGAAACTTCCATTTGATTCCCAGCTCTCGTACCCATTCTTGCAGTGTATGTCCAGTAAAATGGGTGCCCTGATCCCTCTCAATTACCTGTGATCGGCCATAGGCAGCAAAGAGATGCTCCAGGCCTCTTTTGGTCATCTGCTGGTCTGCACAATGGGTAGGAAAAGCAACCAGAAGTCCAGTAGCTGTGTCCACACAAATCATTGCATACTGATATCCTTTGGACACAGGTAGAGGCCCAATATAGTCTATCTGCCACCTGATGAGGGGTATAGGCCCCTTAGCTATTGTCCCATGTTGCTGTGGAACTCGGTGTAAGTCCCTTTTGGAACACATGACACACTCCTCCCAGGCTCTACTAACTTCTTCAAAGGTCAAAGGCAAGCCCCACCAACGGGCTACAGCCCACATTGTCTTTTGCCCCGCATGCAACAGATGCTGATATAACCACCGGGCAACATCAGAGGCAGGCTTTCCTTCTAATCAATGTATCTGGACCAATTTATCTGATTCATTATTTCATGGGGATGACAGTGGCAAATGACCTGTCACATGGTATACTGTAATTATTTTAGTTTGACCACAGGCCCATAAGTCTTGCCACAGTTCTTGCCCCCAAAGGGGTCGATGACCAACCCACCAGTTGGCATGGTACCAGGTTGGTAGCCACAGGGTCAAGCCCCGATAGACAGCCCAGCTGTCAGTGCAGACAACTATAGGGGAGGGCTCCTGGCTGATCACAAGCCACACAGCCAGCAACTCTGTCCATTGGCTGCTCTTCCCCTCACCATCTCCCATCCATATTGTCTCAGTCTTAGGATGGAAAGCTATGGCCCTCCATTTCAGGGGCTCTCCACAGAGGGAGCCATCTGTGTACCATGCTTCTTCAGGCATAGGGGCTCTTCCCTCCCAATAGGGACTCTCTGATACTAATGGTTCAAAAGCAGGTTCCTCCCTCTTTTCACTAGTATATGTCACAAGCCCCAATAAGCGTTGGAGTTCTTCACTCAAGGGGCTACTAGAGAGGGCACTATGCTGCTGCAAGTAAGCACCCCACTTGGCTAGTGTGGGTGTTTGTGCCACATCACTCCTTGGCTTTTGGGTACAGTCTCATACCCACCCCAACATGGGATAGGTGGTTATTACCTTTATCGGGACCATTCCAGTGATGGGTTCTGTAGCCAGCAAGGCGTGATACATGGCAGCCAGTTGTTTTTCTATCAAAGTGTATAATATCTCTGCCCCTTTCCTGAGTTGTGACCAGAATCCAACAGGTTGGAGAGTTGGTTCAAGCCGCTGCCAGAGACCCCAGCCATAACCATCTTCAGTGACATGAACATCCAGCTCACAGGGCCTTGATGGGTCTATCACACTCAAGGCCTGCATGGCCTTGACTGTCTGTTTTGCTGTAGTAAAGGCAGATGCACATGTCTCATCCCAGTCCCACCCTCCTCTGCTACAACCTTGACCTTTTCTACTGTACCTCGCAGCAATGCTACTTCAGTCTTCAGAAGGTCTCTTACCTTCAGCTCAATGCTTCCCAGCTGACATTCTCGTACCACCTCCACCTGTGCTTCCCTCAGGAGTTCTTTTTCCTTGATGGCCTCTTCCTCCTTCAGAACACCTGGCAGCATGCTGCCTCTCCCATCAAAGCCATCTCCTTCTTCAGGGAATCCACAGAACTTTGCGGCTCACATCTCATGCTGCCAATCTTGGGTCTCTTCTGGAGACCTTTTTAATACTGTGAGAAGCAGCCAACCCACAGTCCCTGCTGACTCAAGAGCACCCTGTTTCTCAAAAGACCTACTTACTATACCAAGGGCCACCCCTACAGCCTCAGGTGTCACCACGACTTGCCTCCTGTCCTGGGGTGGGGCCCAGTCCTCTAGGAGGCAAGCCACCTCAGACCACATACCCATTGGGGGACAATCCACTGCCTCCCCATTCACAGGGGCAGCCCCCTGAAGCACCCCTCCCATAAGGGCAGCCTGTCTTTTTCCTTGGTCAACAATGAACCCTGCCGACTTTCTCCAGTTGTCTTGCTAATGGGTTTCAGCCCTGGGCAAGTTCACTTTGGATTCAATGTGACCAAAGAAATTGACAGCAAAACGTTCTTTGGGGTGAAGGGGTTTATTACCCAGTTTGTTCTCCCTGCGGTAGGTCAAGCATTATCATCTCTGCCTCCGCCCAGAGCACTGGGCCGAGCTCTCTATATAGTGCAATAATAGCTTATTGCCTAAAGGTGTGGAGGCAGTAGCCTAGCAACAGGCCAGTTACATCATCAGGTGGTTTAAGTTCAGTGAGAATCCTGGCCATAGGAACCCCAACTTCCCCACAGTCTCGCTCTTAGGTATTTCCCTAACTTATGTGAAAACTGTCTGGCCAATGGATTTCAGCCCTGGGCAAGTTCAGTATGGATTCAATGTGACCAAAGAAATGACAGTAAAACGTTCTTGGGGTGAAAGGGTTATACCCACCTTTATTTCCACGGTGTCAGGTCAATCACTAAAATGCCATTCACTCAGAGTGAGTCTGCATGCAGCAAGCCAGTCTCTGCCTCTGGGCCTCTCTTCCCACACAGCCATACTCTGGGCCTCTGCCTCGGCACTGCCACCACTCCAGTCTCTGCTCTCCTGCAGCTTTGCAGCCGTGACACCATGTTACACAGAGCACTGGGCAGGGCTCTTTATACAGAGTCAATAACAGTGTAGTGCCCACACATGTGTAGTGAGCAAGCCGACCAGGGCCAGGTGAGAATCCTGGCTACAGGAACCTTCACTTTATCCATACAGGGCACACTAAAAGGCAAAAAACACAATTTGAAGAGACAGAAGAGAAACATCAGGACCAGACATGGCAGAGATGTGGACTTATCATAATAGGATCTTAAAAGAACTATAATTAATATGTAAGGGCTCTAACAGATAGACAGCATGCAATAATAGATGGACAGTGCGAGCAGAGAGATGGAAATCCTAAGGAAGAAATCAAATGCTGAGAAACTAAAAAGAAATGCTAGAGATAATACACTCTAACAGAAATGAAAACATGCCTTTGATGGGATTCTTAGAAGACTGGACACTGCTGAGGAAAGAATCTCTGAGCTTGAGGACATCTCAGTAGAAACCTTCAGGACCAGAAAGCAAAGAGAATGAAAGACTGAAAAAAAACAGAGAAAAGAATATCCAAGGAGTATGGGTCAACTATAAAGGCATACCATATACATGTACGGGAATACCAGAAGAGAAGGAAGGAAGGAACGGAGGAGAGGAGGAGAGAGGATGGGATAGAAATTTTTGAAATAATAACAACTGAGAATTTCCCCCAAATAAATGACACCAAATCATAGATCCAAGGAGCTCAGAGAAGACAAAGCAGAATGCCAAAAGATGCCTCTTACACATAGGCATATCATTTTCAAACTGTAGGAAACCAAAGATAAAGAAAATCCTGGCCAAAAAAAAATACTACATGCCAATTATTCACATTGCTCTGCCTTTCACTACACTTTTCTTTATTTGCACATGGCTTTTTTCATGATAGGTTGATGAGTAGGGCAGACATGGAGACATCCATGCCAAGGCTGGGCAGCAGTAATGTGAGTGCACTTTAGTTTTCAACAGCTTACTTTCTTCCACTTTGAAGAACCTCAAATGTTTTCTTGATTCAACTAATTTTTGTGATTACAACAATGTAAACACCTGAGAGTTCTTCCCCTTGACTCCTGTATTTTCATATACTTCACTGACCAAGACATGGTCTCTTAAATCCACGAATGCATTCTGTTCTGTTGTATTTCCATTTTATGTTGATTATTTCCACACAAAAATAACAATAAACCTCCTAAAAAAATACATATTATAAGGGTATTACTCTCACAATAGACTTCCTTTCTAAGTAAAACTGTCTTTGAATATTACAAAGAGTTTTAAAACATCTTCAGTTATCTCACTATTCACTAATCATTTGGGTGGGACTACTTTTGCCCTAACCACAGTTTCTTAGATACTCAAGTGGCAAAATTCTCACACATCACAGTTTTAGATATTATCTGGCCTTAAAGTATGCTTCTTCTTAATTATACAATAACTTTTAACCAACTCAGCTTGGTGTCAAATAACCCACTATCTTGCCAACAGGTTTCAGCCCCAGACAAGTTCACTATGGATCCAATGAGACTAAAGAATGACAATGAACATTCTTGGGGTGAAAGGGTTTAAACCTAACATTATTCCCATGGTGGCAGGTCAGTCACTAGAATTACATCTACATCCAACAGTCTGCAGGTCTGTAATCCTCCTTCATCTCGGCCTCCACCCAGAGCACTAGGCAGAGCTCTTTATATAGAGTTAATAATATAGTTAATAATATAGTTGCCTACACATGTGTAGTGAGCAAGCCGACCAGGGCCAGATGAGAATCCTGGCCGCAGGAACCTTCACTTTATCCACACTCCACCCCTCCAGGATTCTCGCCTCTCAATCTATGTGCCCTCAGTCCTCTGCAGTTGTCCCTGTGTGAGGAAGCTGGAACATTGTGACCAAATTCCATAATAACAACAGAGGCTATTACAATATATAAATAACAAAAATTATAACAAATTATAATAACCCTCAAGCCTGAGGAGATCCATTGCCACCAAGTGCTCATCCTGGCTGTATTCAAACCAGTTCTACTCAAATGAATTAACCAAGGACCATGGGTGGGCCTTAAAATACCCACCTTCTCCAGCCTCTTCAGCAGAAAGCCTTGCAGACACACAGGCCGATTTTGTTGCTTTGGGTCTGGCTTCTGCTTCATCCTCAGCAGCTGGAACTGCTGCTCCAGTTTAAATTGTTGCCACAGCTCCAGTAAGATTCTGTTTGACTTTACATCCAGTTTCTTTCTGTCTGCTCCTGCCTTTATTAAATCAACCAACATCTGGGCCCTTGTGAACTTCACAGGGCCCTTTAAATTCTTCCTTCGAGTAGCAGACCATATTTCCTTTTGCGCTTTCACTGCTTGAGCCTGAGTATAGGAGCAGAGCATAGAGTGCTTCCCAATCTGGGGAGGGAGCTGCAGAGGAACCCATGGTTGCCAAATCTTTATTTTCTTTTGGGCTTTCCACCAACTTTCAGCCGGGTGGGGTCTCAACCAAGGAAGGGCTGATGCTTCCGGCACCAGCAGGGCCTCCACTCCAACCTGTTCCTCAAACCTCAGCTCCTCCAGCATTTCTAGGGCTGACACACCACTACGTCCTTCACCTGCCCCACGGCACCCGGCAGCCTGCACTGTTGGGCTGCCTCTCAGGCCGCCGCTCCTTCTCCTGCTGCTTCCTGTTGGGCTACCATGACATTCTTTACCATTTCCACAGCACCTTGTAGGGAGGCCATTTCAGTCACCAAACATTTTTTTACCTCCTCAATGGCACCTCACAGCTCACATTCTCGTGCTGCCTTTTCTCCTTCTTCCTACAGGAGGACATCTTTCTAACCTATGCCCTTCCTCAGTACTGTGAGAAAAATCTCCCCACTGTTTCCACTGCCTCACGGGCACTCTATATCTCCAAGGAATTCCCTATTTTTCTGAGGGCCAACTTTATTCCACCCTTTCCCAGTCTTGGGGTGGGGCCCAGTCCTCTAGGAGACAAGCCACGTCAGACCACATGTCCACTGGGGGACACTCCAAGGTCTCTCCACTCATAGGTTCAGCCCGCTGAAGCACTCCTCCCATGAGGGCAGCCTATTCTGTTCCTTGGTCAAAATGATTCCTACCTGCTGTGCCAATTATCTTGCCAATGGGTTTCAGCCCCAGACAAGTTTACTATGAATTCAGTGAGACCAAAAAAAAAAAAAAAAAAAACAGTGGAACATTCTTGGGGTGAAAGGGTTTATACCCAACTTTATTCCCACAGTGGCAGGTCAATCACTAGAATCCCATTCACTCAGAGCATTTCCGCATTCATCAAGCTGGTCTCTGCCTCTGAGCCTCTCCACTCCCATTGCCGTCTCAGTCTCTGTCCTCGGTGCTGCCACCACTCCAGTCTCTGCTCTCCTGCAACCTTGCAGCCCTGCAGCCATGCCACCCAGAGCACTGGGAGGAGCTCTTTATAGAGAGTCAATAACAACGTATTGCCCACATGTGTGTAGTGAGCAAGCCAACCAGGGCCAGGTGAGAATCCTGGCCACAGAACCTTCACTTTATCCACACCCACTCAGTTCAATTATGCATCTGACATATAATCTTCATAGTAACTGTTAACAAAAATGTGTTTACATTTTGATGAAAAATTAGAGTTTACTGTCACTTGTTAAGAACCACTGACAGAGTTTATTAACTAAATATTAGTAGAAGCTTACAGAATTTATTCACAGCATAGTACTAACAATATCTTTCTCCTTTTATACAATCACACTCCCCACTCCACAAGTGATTAGATATTACTTCAAATATATATAAAATTCAGAGATACTTTTTAAATAGGGCTTTTTCTAAATGAAATCACTGAGATTATGTATAGTACCGATAAATCTGATTCCTATGTAATACACCACAAGGCTCTTCCTTTCTGGCTTCTAATCCATACTTTTATCACTTCTTCTATAGTGAGAACTCTGATTCCTAACAACATCAATATGTGCGTTCATTTGCTCAATTTATAATAAACACAAAATAGTTTTGGAACTACCACAGTACTACTATCACAACAACCCTACTAAGTAAAACTTAAGGTTTTCCTATAGTTCTTTGTGTCCTTATTATATAGCCCCTGTACAACTGGAGTATACTTGCACAGTAAGTACTAACAACTCATTTCGAAAATGGGCAAAATACACGAACAGACATTTCACTTGAGAGGATATACAGATGGCAAATAAGCACTTGAAAACATGTATGACTTAATTAGCCGTTGGAGAAATGAAAAATAAAACCACAATTAGATATCAGTACACACCTATCATAATGGCTAAAATAAAATTCATTGCCAACACCAAATACTAGTGAGAATATGGAGAGACTAGATCACTCATACATTGCTGGTGCAAACATAAAATACTACAGCCACTCTAGAAAAGCTTGGCAGTTTCTTATAAAACTGAAAAATATGTAATTATCATGTGACCCAGCAATTGCACCCTTAGGCATTTATTCTAAAGAAATGGAAATTTATACTTACACGAAAACCTGTATGCAAACGTTTATAGCAACTTTATTCACAATAGCTAAAAACTGAAACCCAGATACCTTCAACAGAAGAATGGTTAAACAAACTTGTTCATCCATACTACTTAGTGATAAAAAGAAATGAATTGCTGATTACATGCAACAACTTGAACAAATCTCCAGGACATTATGCTGCTTGAAAAAGCCAATCCCAAAATATTACATACTCTGTGATTGCATTCATAACATTCTTGAAATGAGAAAATTATAGAAATTGCAGAACAGATTAATGGTTGGCAGAGGTTAGGGAAGTCAGGGTGAGAGGAGGGAGTGTGTATCTTTGTAAAGGACAAGACCAGGAATCCTTAATCCGTATGGTGATGGAACTGTTCTTTATTTGACTGTGGTAGTGGATAAATGAACCTATCCTTGTGTAAAACTGCATAGAACTAAACACACACAAGTAAAACTGGGAAAATCTGAATGACATCCATGGGTTGTATCAGTTACATAATTTTGCATTTTATTACCATTGCAAAAAACTGGTCAAAGGGTATATGGAATTTCTTTGTATTATTTCTTACAACTGCATGTGTATCTACAAATATCTCAAAATTAAAAGTTTAATTTTAAAAGTTACTTGTATTAACCCTTTGTATGTGGTGTCTGTGTGTGTGTAGTTATATTTTTGATATATAGTTAGGCTCATTGGCTTCCATTTGCACTGAATTTTGGGGGTTTCCTTCATCCTATTACTTTCATTTTATTTTTAAATACTAAAATATTAACATGCTCCAAAGTCAAAAGTATTTTCAAAGGTGTATTCCAAGAAATTTCATCCTATTTCTTATCCAACAGCTGTATTTTTATTCACTCCTTGTAGAAAATTAATTTCATCAGTTTTGGTTCCTCCTGTGTGTCTCCTTTTGAAAAATTAAGGAAAATCATAAATAATTTCAGATTTACTCTTCTTTTTTACACAACAGATACCATACTCTACATAATCTTTTACACTTGTTTTACTTGATTATATATCAGTAAAATAGGTATATTTTTCGCTCTTGTTTACAGCAATAGGTAATTCCGCCAATGTTCTCTATTTGGGTATTTAGGTTCTTTTTAATATTTTGCTCTTACAAATAATGAAGCAACCTTTTTCACTTACTTTATGTTGTTGGAAGTGTATATCTCACGGTAAGTTCTCAGTAGGAATTTGTTATAGGTATGAGCCAATGCAATTTGAGAAAAAGAACCAATTACAGTCTTATACCAGTCAATGTTAAATAATAGTGAAAATGGTGGTCATTCTTGCCTTCTGATTTTAGTGGAAAAGTCTCTAGTGTTTACTTATTTGGTAAACTACTAGTCCTAAGGGTGTAAATTTTCATTAAAAACATTTCAACCTTTTAAAGAACAGTATGTAATTTTCCCCATGAAATATTAAATGGTGAATTCAATTAATGTATTTCTTAATATTGAAACATCCTTATATTCTTTGGATAATTTCTACTAGGTAATAATGTATTCTTCCTTAATGTAATTTTTGCATCTGTTATATAATAATTTATTCGTGGTTTCTGAATCAATATTAATAAGTGAGTCTTGTCTCGATTTTTTTTCTGATTTATTTTTTAATGAAAGATATACTTTCAAATCAAAGTCAAGTGTATACTTCCTTCATATAAATACTTTGGAATTATTTTTTGTTTTCTATTCTGGAATAATTTATATATGAATGGGGTTCCCTGATTTTAAAGTCTTGGTTGAAATGCACTAGGAAAAAATCCAATCTGGTTGGCAACTTTTTCTGAGTGGAGTACATCTTTAATGGTTTTCTCAATTTCTTCTATGGAAATTGCTATGTTTATTCTTGCAAGTTCTTTTGGGGTCAATATTAGTAAATTGTATTTAATTTTTTAATTATTTTATCATGTTTCAAATTTACTGCATAAAATTGTGTAAAGTGGTTTCAGGATGTGTAAAATTCCATGTCTCTCAATGGCTATTTCCCCCTTGTCAGCTCCTTTTCATCTCTTTTCCTTCACCAGGCTAGCTAATGCCTTGTCTACTTGTCTTTTCTTTTTATCAAAAAAGCAGTATGTTGATTTACTAATTAGTTTCAAAGTTTCTATTTCAATATTTTTCTGCTATTAACATTTATATTTCTTGTGACTTACCTTGTTGTTGCTTTATAGCATTCAGATAGGATTCAATTTATGTATTTATTTATTTTTAATTTAAGTAGTTAAAGCACTGAATTTGCCTGCACATATTTCTTGTATATTTTGATATCCTCTGTCCTCTACACTTGTTACTGATCCTTTAAAAATGTTTTAGTTCATTGTGGCCTTCCATCCTAACTGACTCTCCATTCTTAGCCGATATTCCGGATCACCTACCTCTCAGTTCTTTCCAAGCAAGATCCTAAGAAGTTACAACAATATTTGTATAATCTCATGTTCCAAGGAGTAATGCACAGGTCAATATTGGTTATGTATCTGACAATGGCACCAGGAACAGGTACCTTAGTGGTTAATTAGAAACTTGTGTCCTCAGGCATAGGAGAGAATCTCATTCATCTTCCTCATCAAGTTAGTGCCCAGGGAACAAGGATAATGAGTCATCAGGTCCTAGAACAGAAATTGTTTTGCTTACACCTTGCTGGGGTTTGCTCAGACCCAGCAGGATAAAGGCAAGTCTACTGGTAGCTCAACTGGATCTTCTGGGCATGGGCTATCCATCAGTTGGGGACCCTGATACAATTTTTAAAACCATGTTCAGGCAGAATGCTGAGGGTCAAACAAAGAAGCAAGTCACACATCTTGTAGGTCAAATACAAGGACAAGAGCAGGACATGAAGCCAAAATTCAAGAATCAGAAGAGCACAGAACTGACTGAGCAAGATCCTAGAAGGAAGCCAAGTTCCAGGACTTTTGTTGCATATTGAATACATGGTGTGTGGACGGAGCAGCCCAAGCTAGACACAGACAGTGTGAGTATGGACTGGCTCTCAAGACACCGGCTGTAGGGGCTTTCTAACAATATCACACAATGTTATGATTCTCCAAGAACCTACCAACAAGAAAAAGAAAGCAAGATTATACACAACATAGGAAAAATTATCAGGTCCAGTTTTCTATTATTATAAGTCATCTTTGATTTCTGAAGGGGAGTCGTTAGACACACACACTTCAGCCAAGAACTTACTTTCATAAAAAGGAAACGGCAGAGAGATGAACTCTCCTCCCAGCATCATTATTAATATAAACTTATTCTTTGACCATTGGTGTAAACATTTAGCTGTTTTTATGCTTTGTCATATACCTAGTTTTTCCACCACTGAAAATAATGGAAGACTCCTGAACGCTCCTAGATAATTTTCATTTCCAATTATCAAATTCAACTGAGAAGTAAAAAATCATTGAGCGTTTAGAGAATATAATTTTTTCTTGCTTTTTTAAAAAGAATATTCTTATATCCCAGAAAAATTTGATGGAAGTTTTTAATATTATCTGTTGCTCATGTACCTTTAATAAACACTGGCATGCTCTATTTTCCATATTAATTTCTCTAAAGTAAATGGATTTTTATGTAAGTGAAGAATAAGATTTGTATGTTTGATATATAATAAGTATAATTCAGAGGAAAGAGAGTATTAATGATCCTCAGTGTAAATCTTGAGGCAAAAGATTTTTGCCTGAAATTATATTTAAGTAAGGAGAGGAAGATAAGAAAACAAGGATGCGTTATGCACTCCTAGGAATTTTGCATTTTCATTCTTTTATTCATTTAAGCAATTCTAACTCCCTTTGGTCATCACTTTTTTCTGTTTTCCAACTAAATAAATATTGATTAAATTATATCCAGCCTCTTATTTTGTGGCTGGTTTTGCAATTCTAAATGAAAACTTCTTCTACAAATATTAATCAATATTTTTACAAAAAAATAGAAATTTGGGTAACATACTCTTTCTTCTGATTTCAAGTTAATAAGTTTGAACAGTGTTCATTTGTTCAGAGTTAGGAAATTTCAATGACTGCTGCACAATTTCTAGAATCAAGCAGCTGAATACTATTCTGTTGTAAGGTGCTAGCTATCCCACTGGATTCCTGGTATATTCCTGTAATGGAATAATCTTAAGTGCTCCAAGGTAGCTCAGGATATATGTCACAATTTTCAATTCCATGAATGAAGAAGCCCATACTACTTAATGAGCTGAACACAGCTCTAGGTCCACCGTATCCACTTCTCAAGGTAATAACACTGCATTGGGTATTGCCAGTGTATCCCATACCACAGTCTTGTATATCCCAGTCACGAGCTTCTAAGACCAGGATAGCAAATAGGTTTCGTTTTACGTAGCAACTCAACTCTGATTATTTGGTGGCGGCTTCCTAAAGCAGCTTCTTAAGAACATTCTAAGGCCACAAACAGACTCAGAGGAGCAAACTGCCATGAAAGATTAGTAATGCCTGACATGGATTCAGAACAGGGGAGATAGAAACTTAAATATCCTATATTTACTAATTGTGACTGAAGGATTTTAGGGGGAAAAATAGTAGAATACCTAGCTCAGAATTTCAAGTAAAATCTGAACTGTGATAAGAATAGTTTACAATTGCATCAAAAAGAATAAAATATACATGATTAAGGAGATGAAACACCAATATTCTGAAAATCGTAAGACACTGGTGAAAGAAACTGAACAACACAAAAAAAAGGAAATCTATCCCATCTTCATGTATAGGAAGAATTAATATTGTCCAAAAGGCCATCCTGCATAAAGAAATTTACAGATTTAATGCAATCCCTGTGAAAATCCAAATGGCATTTTTCAATGAACTAGAGCAAATTATCCTAAAATTCATATGGAACCACAAAAGACCCCAAATAACCAAAGAAATCCTGAGAAAGAACAAAGCTGGGGGGATTATGCTCCCTAACTTCAAGCTCTCCTACAAAGCCACAGTAATCAAAACAATTTGGTACTGGAACAAGAACAGACCCATAGATCAATGGAACAGAATAGAGAGCCCAGAAATAAACCCACATATATAATTAATATATGATACTAGTCAAAGAATATGTGGATAAAGGAGCCAGGAATACACAATGGGGAAAAGACAGTCTCTTTAATAAACGGTGTTGGGAAAACTGGACAGCTACATGCAAGAGAATGAAACTGGATTACTGTCTGATGCTATACACAAAAGTAAATTTGAAATGGGTTAAAGACCTAAATATAAGACATGAAATCATAAAGCTCTTAGAAGAAAACATGAGCAAAAACCTCTTAAACATAACCATGACAATTTTTTCTGAACATGTCTCCCTGGGCAGGAGAAGCAAAAGCAAAAATGAACAAGTGGGACTATATCAAACTAAAAAGCTTCTGTACAGCAAAGGACATCAGCAGCAGAACAAAAAGGCAACTACAGTGTAGGAGAAAATATTCATAAATTATTTATCCAATACGGGGTTAATATCCAAACTATATAAAGATGCCTCAACACCAAAAAACAAATAAACCAATTAAAAAATGGGCAAAGGACTTGAACATTTTCCCTAAGAAGAAATACAGATGGCTAATAGGCACATGAAAATATGTTCAAAATTGCTAATCATCAGGGAAATGCAAATCAGAACCACAATGAGATAGCACCTCATACCAATTAGAACTGCCACTATTCAAAAAGACAAGAAATGACAAGTGTTAGCAAAGATGTGGAGAAAAGGGAACTGTCCTTCACTGTTGGTGGGAATGTAAGTTGGTGTATTCACTAGAAAGCAATATGAAGGCTCCTCAAAAAACTAAAAGTAGAAATACCATACAGCCCAGTAACTCCACTCCAAGGAATTTACCCAAAGACAATTCAACCCCTGATTCAAAAAGACATATGCCCCCCTGTGTTTATCATCACTTTATTTACAATAGCCAAGATATGGAAGCAATGAGTGTCCATCAATAGGTGAATAAATAAAGAAGATACATATACACAATGGAATATTATTCAGCCATAAAAAAGAAATTCTGCCATTTGCAACAACATGGGTGGACAGAGGTCATTATGCTCAGTGAAATAAGCAGGTGGAAAAAGAGAAATATTATATGATTTCAGTTGTTTGTGGAATCTAAAAACAAAACAAAACAAAATGAACAAAATAGCAGTAGACTCAGAGACACTGAGAAGTGACAGGTGGTACCATGAGGGTTGAGGGAGATGGGTGAGGGTGATAAAGAGGCACAAAAATTTGAATCATAATATAAGTTGGTCACAGGGATGGAAGTGCAGCATGGAGAATACAGTCAATGGCTCTGTAACATCTTCCTATGTTGACAGATAGTAAATTCACTAGCTGGGGTGAGGACTTAATAATATGTATAACTGCTGAATCACTGTGTTGTATGCTTGAAACCAACATGATACTGTATGTCGACTATACTGAAATAAATAAATAATTGAGAATGGTTTACCTCTACTAATCTGTACCCTCTCTTCTAACAGAACTTTCTAATCTCTATCCATGTGTCCTTTCATTTGCTTCTCCCTCTCCTACTTTATTTCTAAATCCTCCTTTTATCTACCACAAAAGAGAATTATGAATTTATTAAAGAAATTTTTTCTTTCTTCTAAAATACCATATCATGAACTTTTATATAGTGTCCTCTCCCAGCCACAACAAAAAATTCCAATCAAAATTGAAGCTGTGTTTTTACTTTTATTTGACAGATTAGTAGCAGTAGTAGTAGTAGATCACATCATCCTTAGGAGAAAAAATACAAAGTCTGCTATTCTCTTTTGGAAGATCATAGATTAGAACCATTAACTGTTCCACATGGACATGGGTGTAGACAAGACCCTGCTTGGGGTCTGTCTGTCCAGCAACCACTGCTCTGCTTCCTCCATCTCAACCTACCTCCAACTGTGTTAATAGCTTCTTCATTCTTCTCTGGAGACCAAAATCCACTACCTTCAGCCCATGTGGTTTAGCTGCAAGATGGGAATGGCCCCACACTGATACCCAAGAATGAACACACCACAGGACTGTTCAATCCCACTGGTCAGAAAGATTAGCTCAAGGAGGAATGTATAACCCAACTTGGTCCACATGATATCAAACCTGATTTGTGAAAATTATTGGGATATAGAAAGGAGCTGTCTATTTGCAGGAGTCACAAAACTGTAAATCTGGCACTATAATGGGGTTGGAGCACCATAAAAATAGAACCTGCATAGAGACAGGAAGCAGAAAGAGGTTATCAAGTCTGGGGGGAGGGGAAGGAAGGTATTAGTACAGAGTTTTGACTTAACAAAGATGAGAAAGTTCTGGAAATAGATAATGGTGATGGTTGTACAACATGGTAAATGTACTTAATGCCATTTTCAAGTGTACTGGCTTATGTGCTTGAAAATGGTTGAAAGAGTAATTTTTATATTATGTATATTTTACTACAATAAAAATAGTAGTTAAAAATAGGCAATATATAAATCTACTCACTTAATCTTTTAAAAATCCTCTTAGGCAGGATGTTATTCCCATATAACAGGTTTAGCATTTAACACACTCAGTGAGTTGCCCCAGTTAGCAGCAGTCACACAGTCAGCACCAGACCCAGAAGCCAAACGATCTGTGACAAAAGACCAACTTTGTAAAATTCCCACCTGTCATGCACTGATGTTTTGAAATGTGCAGTCAAATCTACAGAAATGAAATTGTAAAATAAAACCATTAAAAATAAATAAAAACAAGCAAAAACAGGCAGCCTGTGAGTGAAGCAAAACTAGGGAAAGACAAATCAGACAAATCTTGTCCTGAGCAAGCCCTGAAAGCTCCTGCATCAAACTGTGACTAAGCCAATATTAGGGCCTTGGTGTTGTGGGTCAATAAATTCCCACTTTTCCTTAATAACTTTGTTTGACTCTGTCAAAATCAATTAAAAGATCCCTGCCTAATGGAGGAATTTAACAATTTACGGAACGCTATATCCTCCCAACTTTGGGGGAAGCTGGGAAAAGGGCCTGGTGAGGCTCTACCCGACAAGAGCAGCTGAAGTAGGAGACTGAACTGATTTCCCAGTTGGGTCGAGGACTTATAGAACAGCAAAGATCGTTAAGCATGAGGCTAGTGAGATGGTAAGAAAGCTATATCCTTGGTTTTATAATCCTTAAAACTTTGGTAAAGCTTTTAAACCTATAAAACATCAAATTGGACTTCTCTGAAGAACTGTGAAAAATGTGGCTTCATCAGCAAATCCGATGCTTAAAAGAAAGAGCAGCATGCATAGACTCAAGGGCAAAGAAGCAGAGACAGGCGTGAGGAACACTGGTCAAAGTGCACAGACTTTCAGCTGTAAGAGTAGTGAGTTCTGGGGATCTAAAGTACGGCATGGTGATTATAGTTAATAATACTGTATTGTATTGTTGAAATTTGCTGATTAGCTCTTACATATTCTTACTGCCATAAAATATGGTAACTGTGAGGTGATGCATGTTGTTAACTTGATTGTGACAATCGTTTCAAGATGTATACGTATATTAACTCACACTTTGTACACCCTTCAAAAATCACATATACTCTAACTTTTTTAAAAAAAAGAAGTCACAGGAATTCACAGAAATCAGGTGATGATTCTTACAGGTTATAAAACTGACATTCAAGATGTGCTCAGCCAGAGCTCTAAAGGGTTGGGGGCTTCAAATAACATCTGTATTATGGGCCTTTGTGAGACATATTTATTATCATGATTACCCAGTCGGGACCCAAAATGCCCCCATATGGTGGCTTCATTCAGATCCAGACTTCTACCCTAATCAGTATCCCAGAGGTTAGCACCGTATTTTCTGATAGAGAGGTGAGTTGTGGCCCAACAGTTAAACATGGATTGAAACAGAAACTGAAAGGCTGGATGGAGTAAAGAAATTCTCACCAATCTCTACACTCCCTTTAGCACCTTTTCAAAAGAGCCTCTTCTGAAAGCTACCACTTTCCTGGATGATCATTGTTCTATTAAAAGAAGAGTGAATCTAAAAAATCCAAAAACTTCACTCAGTTTTAGACAGAATTTCTTCAGCGATTCTCTAGCAAGCCTGAGGGAAAAGGCAGCCAACACAACATCGATAAAGTGAAAATACAGAAAGGGCCCTAGAATTTGATGACATCTCTGAGTAACCGAACCTCTGGAGAAAAACCGCCTCTGGATTTTTCTTCCTACAGCCAAACTGAACCCATTTTTTAAGCAGCACGTGGTCAGGGTTTTTGTTTCTAGCAATCAAAAGAAATCCTGAATAATGCACATGGAAAAGCTGAAAAATCCGAGAGCAAAGCAGTCCTCAAATTCAGAAAATCATCTCAGAGAAAAAAACTATGTGAATATCGTGCATTAGGTCCCTATAAGAAGACGACTGACAGGCATCGTGATGACGGCGCCAAGAGGAAGCAAAGGCGAAAGGAACGCGAATGTCAGGGAGGGTCTTGGTCAGTCCCGTGCCGTTTTTACACAGAGCACTTGACCTTCACGAGCCAGTATCTGCAAAGTTTTTAAGAGTTTTTAAACCACTCAGATAAATTCCCTTTCAAAGGAAACAATCATTGTATTAGAAGAGCGCATTCACGGAAGGGAATAGAAAGAGCACTGCAGCGTGAGTCTCCGAGATTGGAGACAAAGTACACCTTGGATGGGCTAGAGATTATAGCAGTGATGTCTTTAAATGACAAGAAGAAAATGATATAAAATATCCATATTAAATATCTGATAGTAATTTCTCTTGGAGGAAGGAAAGGGGGAGGGAGGGAGGGAGAAAGAGAGAAAGCAAGCAAACAAATTTATAGGACTTAAAGATTTCTCACTCGCTTGACAATTGTTCAAATTCTTCTTTTACTATTAAAAAAAAGAAGGAATCTGAAGAAATTCTCCAATCGGAGTGAAAAAAAGTGCAATATAAGCAAAAACCTTGAGCAAACCACAACTAATGGGCACCGCTGCTAATGAGCACCAGTGCACAACTCTGTGTGGACAGACACGTACCCTCAGCAGGCCTCAGTGTACGCATCTGCAAAAGGGGAGAAGGAGTTTGAACTACATAGTATCCAAGACCCACTACAATTCTAAAATAAGACATTTTCTTATGGTATAAGTAATGTATATAATAAGAAACTACTCTGCCTCACAGAGAAGTAGAGCCTAAGTCAGTCTTACTGGGTACAGAATATAAATACTGGAGTTGGAGGTTGCTGAGACAGTAGGAATTTGCTAGATGGAATGCCAGAGAGGAGGGAATTGTTCAGAGAAGGAAATCAAAATATCTACACAGGCATTCTCTTGAGTTTTGGTTCAGATCCTTACACAGAGGGTAAAATTCTGCAACGTCTGACAGGGGTTGACTGCTGGGAGTCTGCAAGCTGGATGGAAATTCCAGAGGTTGCATGATGCTGGGATTCTGACCACCCATGAAATTCACACAATTTTCTAAGACTTATATCCTTTCAACCATTTCCTTCTGTGATCTCAGAAAGGCTACAACTTAAGAAAACATCCCTAGCCATAATTAGGGATCACTACAGACCAACACAAAGAAAGCCAAAAATAATGCCTCAAAAAAATCAAACCGAATCATCAGTAAATGAACTTCTTACCAAAACAAAAATCAAGACTCTGTAAAAAAAAAAATAATATAAACTTAGATTCTCAACAACATGACATCAACCCTGCCCAGCAAACTCTAAAAAAATTAATAGATATACAAAGAAAAAGGGAGATTTGACTTATAACCAAGAGGGAGAAAAAAGCAGCTAATACAGTCTCAGATATGATAAAGGCATTGACATTAACAGGAAGGAAATTTAAAATCCTTTGATAATCCCACTACATGACAGGAATTTTTGAATGCTTACCACTTTGGATATTTTAAGGTAGAAAAGAGGTCCACTTTCCAATTCTCCAAATGTAAAAACAAGTGCTGTAATTTGATGTCATCAGTGTCAATCACCCTACATATAAAAGTGGGGGCAGCTCTCCTTGGAAAGGGAGAAACAGGAACCAGATCATATCTATGAGTCTTGACAATGGATGAACTTCATTTTGTCTGCCTTGTACTGGTACAGGGATGCTGAAGACCATGGGTTGAGGAAGGATAGAGGGTGGGTAGGTGCAGTGGTCAACTGCAGCAGAGTTTGAGGGAATGCACTGATGCATTCATGCTTCTGACCTTTGCTGCTGAAGTAGAAACAGAAGCTTTTCTTTAATCTTTCAAATCACATATAGGAGCCTCTCCTTGAAAGAATCTAACCCAGAACACTACTGGCCTGGCTTCTGTGAAATTTAGTTTCCAGGTTTCTAATTTCCAATGATATAGGGGATATTCCAGAAGAAAGAGAATGGTTCTGAGTTGCCAACAGGCCATCAGAAACATCTCCCATCACCCCTATTCAGCAATGCTTATAATGCCTTTCATTTTCAAAATATTTTCACACACATTTTTTTTACTTGAGCTTCACAATAACATTTTATGCTGATATGGCTGATAATATTACCCTTACCTTACAACAGAAATACTGACACTCAGAGTGGCACTTAATTTTCTTTTCCTTGTTCATTCTTCAATACGCTAGTTGGCCCAACAACATTGAGTTGTATCCCAGCAGATGCATTCTGAGGAAATTATTTACACCAAGATAGAAATTTAAGTTCCACACCAAGTACTGTCTGATAGTGAAAGCTGTAAGAATGGTTCGCAACTGAATTTACAGATTTACTTCTTTAAATTGTCTTTTATTTATATTATCTTTAAATGTGAGCATTATTAATATTTATAACTCTAACTATGCTAATGAAGAATAATTACATGTACTTCTCTACATATGTAGAGAGGATTTTAAGTCATACCATCAGACTTTAACCACCTTCCAGCAATCATCATTTGTCAGATCAAGTTGGGCAGAATGAAACTTCTTGAACTTCTAATCAACAAACCTAAATACATAAGTTAGCAATGGGAAATGTCACAATTATTATTAAGAAATTCTCAAAAAATGTTCACTTATCTGGGAACATTAAGAAAACAGTAAAAATAATCAATGCAACCTACAAATCACAAACCATGGAGTTTCATGGTGATCTATAGTGTCCATATTCTAGCACTAACAACTCCAACAATATAAATTTAAACTTAATCTTTAATAGTTTAATTTCCATTTATCAAAATATCAATACATTTGAACTAGAGCTCTTCTAAATTTTCTAGCAGAAAACAACTGATACATAAATATTTCTATGTGATTATCCTATCAATGCCCCTACAATAAAATGAGGTTTGGATTTTAATAAAATAGGTAGCAGTAAAGATGATACTATTGATATATTCGTTTTGGGAACAAGTTATCAACCAGTCAGACAATGGAAATTATTGTGGAAGTAAAAGCTGTCATAAAATGTTTACATTAAAAAGAGGAAGAATTGTATGCGATTATGTGATTGAAGGAAAAAGACTATTTTTGTGATGTAGACACGTAACTAAAGGTGACTGTGTTTCCGTTTCTTCTCCTTATCTTCCTCCATGATCCCCTCCCTCTTCTCATCTCCCTCCTGCTCTACTTTTTTGCTCTTCCTCCAATTCCTCTTCCTCTTTTCCTTCTCCTCTATCTCCTTCCCTCATCCTCCTCTCAGATCCTAAGATTTCCTCCCAAGTAAAACTGCACAGAATAATTTTCATAACCAGGAAGTTGTGCAGCTAAACAATGATATTAAAAATAATTATTTGAGTGCAGTACTCTTTAAAAATGAGTTCTTAAAAACTCATTTTTAAAGCGCTAACAGAGCGCTTTGCATGCATCATACACTGTCCTAGGTATCTGAAAACCATGAGATATCATCCTGCCAAATTGCTTATGATGTAGTTAGCTAAATCAAGATTCAAATTCCGGCCAGTCCTATGCAGAGCACTAGCGTTTCATCACGAAGACTCTCACATAGGTCTACACACTCTCTATTTACTGACTGCCTTTGAATTCATTCTTGTTCAAGGTAGTTAAAGAGACAACCTCAGCTTGCCTTCAGGTTTCCTTGTCAGTCACAACTATCTAGAGTTCTTTATGGCATTATTACATCCTCATTAATTACAACCTCTCTTCCAAAAGAGAATTGAAAATTACTGCTGTGTGGGACCTCTTCGCCCATTTATGAATCTTTTTATTTAATCGGGAAAAGTTCCTCTGCTACTCTCAAAGGAAAAAGAACTCTCCCTCTCCCCCAACAGGATTTTATCTCTAGAAGAACTAGATGAAAGAGAGCAGCAAAAAGCACGAGAGAACAGAGGCCGTCGTAGATCGTGAGTCACAGTGATACTTTATCAAGCAGCCAAGACACCTAGCAGCCTGCGATTCTTTAAAGCATTCCATGGTACAAAAAAAATTTGTAGCTTGGTCAAAAATCCAAATAGACATCTTAGCAATAGATATTTGAAGAGGTTTGTCACAACAAAGAATGTCGTATATATTTAGCACTTTCTCTTAAGAGCTTTTACAACTATCATATTGAGCCTTACAACCAGCCTGTACAGTATGTCTAAACATATTTCGTTTTTTATTTATAAGTCATACATTTTCATTACTAAAGGTTCAAATAATATAGTGCATAGAGCAAAATGTGAAGGATCCCCTTGTGCAAGCCCAGTATCCTTTCAACCGTTTCCCTTTGTATATATGCACACACACATGCACACGGAGTTTGGAGCAACAGATACTCATAAGTGGAATGTTATACATACTATTTTGTAAAATGCCTTTCTTACCTAACAGCATAGCTTAGAGATGTTTCCATGACAGTAACAGAAGTCTGCCCAATTCTTTAAGTGGCCACATAGCAGTCCATGAAATGGAAGTACCAAAAGTTAAATCATTCCCTTAGATACCCGTCAGATTTTATGAAAAGAGGCTAAGAGCAATAACAATGCTGAAACTTAGGAACTCAGGTCAGAAACCAGTGGGGTCAGTAGCTGGTATTCTCTTTCACATAGTCCTTCAGGCATCAGGCTCCTTGCTTTATGGTGACCCAGCAGACAGGAGGGAGGGGGAGAGACGGACAGCACAACCATCTTCCGTGCCTTGGCCTGGAGGTGAATGATTTCTCCCACTCACATTCTTCTGGCAAGAACTAATCATATAACCCAAGAGACCTGGAAAATATAGTTGAGTTTGTCACCAAGAAATGGAAGCAGGCTTGAGGAACATCTACCAAGTCTCTGCCATATAAGTCAATTTCATATTTTTTCACTATTAAAAGACATGCTATATAATAGAAAAAAACTTCTAGATACTTCCTTGCACATGTAGGCCAGTATTTCTGTAGAATAGATATTTAGAACAGGAACTGCTAGGCAAAAAGGTATGTAGAAGGTATTTTCTAAATTCCTGTTTGAAATAAGAATATATTTAGAAGATATGTTATCTTTCTAAAGTAACACATATTTAACTGGATGAAAACAGTCTCCTCACATGCACTAAGTACACACTGAGAAGCTGGCATTCAAAGCACTGACCAGGCCGGTCTTCATCATTTAAACACATTTCTCTCCACTGTGCCCATAAGAACCCTCCACTTCTCCTGGACTCTTTCCTTCCCAAACACATTCACTTCAAATCCAGGATCTGCAATTTCCTAGCTCTGCGTCTTGGGAATATCACTTGACCACTCGAAGAGTTTCATCATTTTGAAAAGCAGCAACATGTATACCTCACCAGTTTCTTGAAAAAAGTAAATAATGGAAAATGGCACGTGAGAAATGCCCACAACATAATGAACACTCAGTGGGTACTTGCTTCTACCCTGCTTTCACTGGTTATCCCAGGCCATAGTAATCATTCCCAACCTAAATTCCCTTTGGTATTCACCTATATCACTTTTCTGTCACAAAGCATATATGACCTTCTATCATTACATATCTTTTCACATGGTGTCTTGTCTCCCCATCTTGGTTATAAGCAACTTGAGAACAAGAGACATCTTCTTTTCTTCTCTGGGTCCTTATCCTATTGCACAGTACATTACAGTGGGGGCCCTAGATAAACACTTGTGATAATGCCAGTTAAGTTGAATGTACCAGGGGAAGAAGGCAAAATGAAACAAAAGTCCATCCTAGTTATTCAATTTTAGGAAAAGGACCTGAGAAGTCTGTACAGACTAGTTAGGGGGAAATTGAAATAGATTTAAAACTTCAAAACAACTTACAGAAATTTAAGAAGAAAATAAATAACTTAGGGAAAGGAAAGGAAGAAATTCCACATGAGAAGAAAGAAGAGGAAGATGAATGCTTGCAGGAGGGCGAACTTCCATTCTGAGTGGGCCTGGTGGATACTGGTACCTGTGGCCAGGCGGAGATAGCTGGAAGCATCTCCAGCGTTTCCACAGGAAGCTGGAAAGCATTTGTGAACATTTCATTGAAAACCCAAGATAAATATATGTCAAATTTTAAAATGTGAAGCCTGTGCATATGTGTGTGTGTGTTTCCCCAGGCAAGGTTTAAAGGACTGGGAGGCAGATTTTTCCATTTATTAGAGCTATCTGAGAAAGAATTTTTTTAAAGCTAGGAAGGGAAGGAGGAAGACTGAAGAGGTGGAAGAAAAGGAGGGAAAGAAGAATGGGGGGAAGGAAGAAAAAAGAAAGGAATCTTTCAAAGACTAGAAATCTGCTCAGCTAGAAGGAAGGATGCCAAGTCAGGTACAAATACAAAATTAGACAGATGGAAAAAGAATTGTGTAGAACTTTTGAAGACTGTCCACACCATTAGCAGAATCTGTGGATACGACCTATGGAATTGGTGGGAGTCCTTAAAGGCTCTGATGTGCATTGCACCCAAGAGTACAGTTAGGGAGAGGGAGTCACTGCCGCAAAAGATCAGGTGCTAAAGATGATTTGAGGAGTAGTGGCCTTGGGAAGAGTTGGTCCCAACCAGGCTTGGAGTAGGTGGATTCAGAGGGTGACGCAGCAAGGCGGGTAAGAGATAAGGCTTTATTCATTGCTTAGTTTCTGCTCCCCTCTTTCTCATTTCTCCTTTTCCTTGTCTATCTTCCACTTCCTCCCCTTACCTCAAAATTCCTATGCATTTCTCTGTCACTCTTTCTTTCCCTTAAAGAATTCAACTTCAAAAACACATTTTTATATGAATTGCACTAAGTTCCATTAAAATCCTAAATAGATGTCAATGTTTACAGGAAGAAGACTTACCACTCCATATTTCAGGTGCTACCTGAAAACAAACCAGAGATCTGGCAACACAAGGCCCCGACCCCACTGGAACAGAGAGGAACAGAGAACTGGCATGGGGTTGCTGGAGGCTTCTGGTTAGAGGGACGTTCTGCATCCCTGCAGGGGCTCCATCTGGCCACAGGTACCAGTATCCACCAGGCCCACTCAGAATGGAAGTTCGCCCTCCTGCAGGCATTCTTCTTCCTCTTCTTTCTTCTCGTGTGGATTTCTTCCTTTCCTTTCCCTAGCTATTTATTTTCTTCTTAAATTTCTATAGGTTGTGTGTATAGTACACAGGCTATTTTTGTCTATTCTTAGTGTTTAACTGAACAAATAGAAACTTTCATTTTTCTCTTTCTTCTCATACCACCCCATATATATAATATCCTTTTAAATTAGCCCTTGACTAAGCATAAAAATATCCCTAGCATATATCCAAAAATAAAATCATTTTGATCTTCTTTTATCGCTATTTCAAAACCACTGCAAGTGATAAGGTTTGTCAGGGTCATAGCAGTAAAAATAGCATAAATATTTTAATGTGTGTAAATTTCTCTTGGACAACTATGAATACAGAGGTCTTGTTTATTTGCTTTTTTAAACAGTAATTGTTAGTCTATGTTTCTGTTCCTAGACAAACAAATATAATTTTAGTGGGATATTTCTGGTGTGTGTCTTTTTGTTTTGTTTTTTTGTTTGTAAATGAAGACTTGAAGACTGGACTGATTGCTTTCAACAAGCAGAATATAATGAGCAATTTATCTCTGTTCCCCATTTCAAATTCCATTCCCTTTATTAACTTAAAGTCTAAGAAATATCTAATGAAAAAGCAGGTATCAAATATATTCATTTTGACATATTCTTCATATTTTTTTTTACCTTTTGACTCTCTTCAATCATTTCTCCCACTCCCCATTCTCCCCACCTCTGGCAATTATCAATCGGTTCTCTATTTCTATGACTTTGTGTTTTGTTTTCTTTTGTTAGGTTCCACATGTAAGTGAGATCATATAGCATTTGTCTTTCTCTGTTTGACCTACTTCATTTAGCATAATGTCCTTGAGGTCCATCCATGTTGTTGCAAATTCCAAGATTTCATTCTTTTTTTTGGCTGAATGGTATTCAGTTATGTACACACACACACACACATAATTTCTATCCATTCATCCATCAATGGACAATTGGGTTGTTCCCATATCTTGCTATTAACATGGTGGTGTACCTATCCCTTCAAGTTATGTTTTCATTTTCTTCAGATAAATACCATGAAGTATTTGTGGTTCCATACAAATTTCACTCTAATGTCCTGATATGCATTGTAAACACGAATTTAGCCTTCATAGGACTTGCTAATGAGGGTCCTCCCAATGAACTCTCTGCCTAGATGTTTTTATCACAGTTCCTGATTTGTTTACCCTCATCCTGTGTTTACTTCCCACTCCCTGTCCCATTGAGCAATGGCTTTGTCTCTAATAGAACTTCTCCTTTACATGCTGTTTGCATATCTGGATTTCCTTCACACAGTTCTAATGTTAGTGCATAGTTCTTGCCATATGTAGCATAATGATTCTACCATGCTTCTAAAGATGTCAGGTGAGACTCACTGTTAGAATTTTATTCATTTAGTTAACCAATATTTGTGGAAGGCCTACTTGGCACCAGTTATTGGTCCAGATGCTGAAGATACAATATGGAATATGACCAATCCTCACATTCCAAGAAGCATTAGTGAAATAAAGGGATAACAGGCATGAAAAGAGGTTCAAGTACAGTAGAGGATGTCCAATAAATGGCCTTCCTTTGTTGCCTCGATAGCATGTAGTGGTTGAGCATGCCTTTCACACATAATAATTGTAAAAACTGGACAGAATATTTTAAAAGTAACTCTTTGCAGACACTGAAAGTTACCAAAGGCTCACAGAAACCCTATGTTGCTATGATGGATAAGGATTAAATTCGGGGCTTTTTTGATTGAGGTTAATCATCATTCCCCCAGCAAACTTCTCAATAACACATTGGTCACAACAGAAACTAGAAATCATTTTTCACTGAATGATAATAAAAAATATAGCATATCAAAATGAGTGGCATGATTCTAAAGCAGTGCTCAGGGGCAATTTGTAACTTTACCTATATTAGAAAAAAGAGAGAGGCAAGCTCAGTGATCTAAGACTCCACTTTAAGAAACTAGGAAAAGAAAAAAAAATGAACCCAAATTAAACATAAAGAATAAAAGAATAAAGATAAGAGCAGAAATAAGTGAAATATAAATTACACAAGCAAGAGGTAAGCCAATAAAACCTAAAGATCAATAAAATTGATAAACTTCTACCCAAAATGTTCAAGGAAAACAAAAAAGTAGAAGATACAAATTACCAATTTCAAGGCCATAAAAGTTATTATAGACCATAAAAACCTAATGTATTAGTTTCCTGAGGCCACTGGAACAAGTTGTTACAAATATAATAGCTTAAAACATTTATTATCTCACAATTCTGGAGGCAAGAAGTCTGAAATCAAGGTGTCAGCAGGGACATATCCCCACTAGACATTTTGGAGAGAAATCCTTCTCTGCATCTTCCAGGACCTAGTGGCTGTAGCATTCCTTGGTGTGCCTTGACTTACCACTGAATTATTCCAATTTCTGCCTCTTTCTTCACTGCTTCTCTGTGTATCTCCCTAATCTGATTCTTTCTTACAAGGATACTTGCAATAGAATTTAGGGCCCAAATGGATAATCCAGAATGATCTCCTCATTTCAAAATCCTTAATTTAATTACAATTTATCTTTTTCCAAACAAAGTAACAGGTTCCAGGGATTAAGATGTGGATATTCCTTTGGGGGACCATTTTCAACCTACCACACCTAAAATGGAATCTAAAATTTTATGCCAAAAAAACCCTTTTTTAAATGGATAAATCTCTTGAAAGATACAAATTACCAAATAAGACACAAGAAAAAAAAAAGACAACATAAATAACCCTATATCAACTAAGAAAATTGAATTTTTAAAGGTCTTTCCACAGAGAATACTTGAGGTCCAGACAACTTCATTGGTAAATTCGGTCAACATTTAATAAGAAATGAGACCAATCCTACACAAACTATTCCAGAAAACAGGATAAAACACACAGCCTATGCAAGAGAGGTTAACTCAGCAGGCCTACGTTGTTCAAATCCTGCCCATTCCCAAGAAAGGTCTTTCTCCAGGACAGGCACTTGGCCAGCCCCTGGTATTAAACTCTAAGTCTTCAGAATATTCTGCCTGACAGGAATGTTTTTATATATCAGAGGACTTGGGCCACATGGTACCATTTTGGTTAGCCATGTTTATGCTGACATGTGACTTGTGGGGAACACCTGTTTTTGCTCCGAAGAGCAGGTATCTGAATAACAGATCAGTCACCTCAGTACTTCATACCTTCATGATTGACCCCCTAATTGCTAAACATCAATGCTCAGGTGAGCTTCCCTGGTTGGTAACATTTACACATTTTCTCACACACCATGTCTGGGTAAATTATTTATATCCATTAGGAAAGGATACCTGGAAGTTTGAGGCTTGGATTCTCCTGGACTTCACCCATGTACCTTTTCCCTTTGCTGATTTTAATCTGTATCCTTTCACTATAATAAATTGTAATCATAAGTATAGTAGCACTCTGAGTCCTTCTAGTGAACTGATAATTCACAAGCCCAAAGGTGGTCTTGGGGACCCCAACAGACTTCCCAACTCATTTAATACAATGAGGTCAGTGTTATCTTAATATCACAAGCAAAGGGATCACAAGAAAATTACAGATCAATATTCCTCATAAATATAGATACAAAATTCTTTTAAAATATTAACAGAATCCAACAATAGAGAAAAAGGATAGTACGTGGGCATACTCTAGGGCTTTACTCTAGGAATGCAATGTTGATTTAATGTTTGAAAATCAATCAGTGTGACTTTCCATATTACCATGAAAGAGAAAACCCATATAGTCATCTCAATAGATGCAGAAAAAGCACTTAACAAAAACTCATAACCCATCTGTGATAAAATCTCTCAACAAACTAAGAATTAAAGGGAACTTTGTTGACCTGATGAAAGGCATCAGTAAGAAATTTACAGCTAAAATCACCCTTAATTGTAAAAACTGAATGCTTTCCCTCTAATTTTGGAGGTAAGTCGAAGACTAACAATCATTTCTTCAAACACTGTACTGGAGGTCCTCACAGTGCAGTAAGATGAAAATAAATAAGTAAAAGGTATAATGACTAAAAGAAGCAAAACTGTCTTATTCATAAATGGCAAGGTAGTCTATGTATAAAATTCTTAGGAATGTTAAAAAATATTCTTAGGAATCTAAAAGAAAACAATTAAAACTAATAAGTATATTTAGTCAGGTAGGAAAATAAACAATCAATATGAAAAACTAATTTAATTTCAGTATACTAAGAAGAGTCCAAAAATAAAGTTTTAAAATTCCACTTACAATGGCATCCAAAACCATAAAATACTTAGAGATAAATTTGAAAAATATATGCAAGACCTCTGTGCTGAAAACTATAAAACATTGTTCAGTGAAATTAGAGTGTCTTTAAAAAATGGAGTGGTACTCCATATTCATGGATCAGAAGTATTGTTAAGATGTCAATTTTCTACAAAATTATCAATGGGTTGTGTGTAAACCAGTCAAATCATCCCAAGAGACATTTTTGACAAGCTGTTTCTGAGATTATATCAAAAGGCAAAGATCAGAACAGTCAAAACAATTTTGGCAAAAAAAAAGAACAAATTTGGAGGGCTTATATGCTCTGAATTTAAGTCACACTTTAAGCTCATAATAAACAACAAATTGTGGTGCTGGCACAAGACTACACACATTCATTATTGGAACAGAATGGTGTCCCTAAACACACATGCATACATAGTCAAGTGATGGTCAAGTCTATAGTCATCCAAATCTACTCAAGGAAGATAAAACACTCTTTTGAATAAATAGTACTGGAACAATTAAATATTCATATACATGTGGGAAAAAATAATTCTCATTCCTTGCCTCACACCACAGAGAGATTAATTCAAAGTAGATCACAGACCTAACTGTACTAGCTAAAACTATACAACTTCCAGAAGAAATAGGCACAGATTTCTTAGATAGGTCCCCAAAACTACAAATCAGAAAAGAAAATAATTTATAAATTAGGCTTCACTGAAATGTAAAACATTTGCTCTTCAAAAGATAGTATTAGGAAAATGGAAGGCAAGCCACAGACTGGGGGAAATATTTGCAAACTAGTCATCTGATAAAGGACTTGTATCCAGAATATATACAAAACTCACATAACTGAATAAAAAGAAAACAAACGACCCAATACACGTGTGTCCCAACACTTCACTGAAGAAACTCAAAAAGATGTTCGTTATCATTAATTATCAGTACAATGCAAATTAGAACCACAATGAGATATTACTACATCTCTATTAGAAAAACTAAAATTTAAAAGCCTGGCAATGCCAGTGTTAATAACTGCAAAAGGGCAGGAAGGCACTTTTGGGGATAGTGGAAATATTCTCTGTCTTGATTGTGGAGGTGGTGAGTACATACATTTATCAAAACACATTGGACTGCATTTTAAATGGGTGTATTTTATTATATGTAAACTATACCTCAATAAAGCCAATTTATTTTAAAATATATATAGTGGACATTAATAAAAGTAGTAGTACTACTGTAATTAATGAAATGAACATGTCCAAGGAGCTCATTCTATTTGTAATAAATGTGCTCACCCCATATTCTCCTTCCTGCAGCATTTAGAGCTTTCTCACAAATTCTGTATTTACATTCCAGTATCCATTCAAAAGACATTATGCTCATTTTCATTTTCATAGACAAGGTACCAAAGATAACTGATGTTTCACTCATATCTAAAAGATCCAGTGTCACAGCAGGTCCAAATTTCTTGATGAATATATAACTCCTCTTACCCAGGGTTTTGAAGCCTATTTTGAATTTTCTCCTTTGAGAGCCTTAGTTCACTTCTCCTCCCTCTGTTTTCATGAACACAGTTCACCCAGATATCTGTCTCTCATTAATTCAATGTAATTTCATGCTCAAACCAAAAAAAGAAAGACTGTGCCATTTATCTGCTCAGATATTACCTTCTCATGGCACCAAGTTTTTATATATGTTAATGAACTTGGGTGTTTTATGCAAGTCCAATCTCTTATTCTTACATTTTAAATTATTTCCTATCTTTTTAAAATACCTGTTACTTATTTTGTCTCCTCTCTTAAAACTGGGGTAAAAGACTTCCAAACAAAGTATTGCAAAACAGACTCCATAGGAAATTCAGAGGCAGTAATTACAGGCACTCTGACAACTCTGCTTGTTTAAGTAGGTGTTTTAAACAAATTTGGCTGGTGCAGATTCATTTGCAATAGTCCCTATTTTTGTGACAATAAAAGTTTTATTTCTGTCATGTTTTTCAGTCATACCACCTTTTTTAATTCTTCACATTTTTAATACTTTAGAGGTATCTTCTAGTCACATTTTATCTCTATTCATGATTAACTTCCTTGGGTAAGTATTTTTTGTATTTTAAGTCTGAGGCCCAGGCAGGACATTTTTAAATCTATTGCTAACTGACGATTCTTTGGCTCTGGGCTCTTGGATATCCGCATTTCAATCTCTAACAAAATTTTTCAGGTTACAATTTTACTCACAGTTGTAAAGCAAGTTCCCTTTTAACCCCTGTTGATTGTCTTCCTACTTCCAGTTCTCCAATGACACCCATTACCTTGGTCCACTGCAGTCAGTAAAGAAACCTTCTCTGCTGTACGCTACTGATAGCGTTTTTATTTTTAAAGCTTAGATAAAATATTCCCCCAGGTACTGTGTGCTCCTTATTGTGACTCCATGTACACAGACTACATTCCAATTAAGAGGTTAGCTTTTTGGATCCTCCGCGCCGAGAAGGATGGTGCCCTAGAGACAGCATTGTGAGCATTCTACTTTAAATTCTACTATTGAAATTCAATTTTTTTAATTAAATTTTAAATTCTAAACCTTTAGGAATTTTAAAGAGTGGTCTGCATATACTAAAAACAGATATATTCCTTCCTGAATTATTAAGATTGCATTCTGTCAAAATTGCGGGAATGTAGTCAGCAAGCGTCTGCAATGGAGCAGTGAAGTATCTCTAAGAATACTGAGAAATTCCCGTTTCTAGAATTGCAAGATTGAGGAATTGTTCCTGGCAGTAGTGATACTGCTGACAAGCCCTGTCTGTCACAGGACAGTACCGCCACAAGCACCCACCACCCGCAAAATTCCGCCAGGACTAAGTTTGTGCTGTACTAATTGCTGTACAAGGTACGGCCCTGCAGGGTTTTTATCAGCCCCACGGCCTGCCTTCAGGGGCCTGGTGCAGGCCCAGGGCATTAGAGAATGGGGCCTGTTGTAATATAATTCAAATAGGAGAAAAGAAAGACTCTTTTAACAAAGTTAACAACCAAGGACCCTACTAAGAACCAATCACCCTTGCTAGGGTAAAATTTCATTTTTATTATACATATTTTTTACCACAAGGCTGGACTAATGAGGGCACGTTTCCCTTCCTGCACATTTCACATGGCTTGAAAGCACACCCAGGCAGCCTCACCCCAAAAAGGACAGAATAGTATTATTAACTCCCAGGACCCAAGAAGGGGCTCTCTCTCCCGGTGTTCCTACTGCAGGCGACAGACAGCATCTCACAGAAGGGGCCACACCACATCACCTCACCCTTCTGTTGTTGAGGGGAAAAAAAAGGCATAATAAATAAACATAAAAAATAAACAGAGGAAAAAACAAAGAAGGACCTGCTTGTGTCAATGATACCTCAATTTAAAAGTAAAAGCAAAAAACAAGAAGAACCTGTTCTTAGGAAGCTAACAACCTAAAGCAACGTGTGCCGATTCATATAATGTCATGTGTACTCGAAAAATTTATTGAAGACACACCATCAGTTGCATGATGGCTTTGTGTGTGTGTGTGTTTGTGTGCATATTCGGCTGTAAGACATGTCCTGAATGGAGAAATACCAACCAGGAAGATGGTTTCATGGATTAACAGGAGTACAAATATTATTGCTAATTGTGATAGTGAAAATTAAACGTATGCCTAATTCCCACCATTTGTAAAAACATAGAAAGTAACTAAGCAACAAACTCAAGTAATACACGGGATAAAAACCCAGTGAGACAGACTTTTTCTCGATCAAGAAGACTCTTAAAAAAAAAATTCTTAGTGAAAAAAAAAACTGAACAAGAAAAGTGCCCCATACTTGAGTTGGGACAGAGCTCTGGGATGTAACATAATTAGCAGCATCTTCTGGGAAATATGTAGTGTGCAAGATAAGATGCGGGAGCAATTTTCTGATAGATGATAATAAGAGTCAAACCCTTTGTGAGAAATTAGAGTAATTCCACCCAACTTTTTTTCATCTTACAGTAAGTTTAATGATCTTATAACTAGACATGCTTCTTTTAAAGAAACCTATTCTAACAATGATTACCTAACCATTTGTTTCCCCAAAAGATACCTCTACCAAGAGTAAGTCTTTGGACTGGCTTTCTTAGGAGACTTCTCCTTATGGCTATCTGAAATAATACTGACACATGCTCACTATCTGAGAAGTTGTCATGCAAGTTTTAAATCACAAGTGATAGTGATAAACTAGATACTTCTCTGCTTCCCCCACAAAGACCACCAGTTCTGATTTGAGAGACAATAGTGTGTCTTTATCAATAGTGTGATGGGGAAAGAAAAGGTTTGGTTAAGTAAAAGTTGGGAACCAGAGGACAGATTCTCCTTTAACTTAGGGAGGAAGAAGAAATTCTGTAAGAGAGGGTCCAAAACAGTTCCATGAATATATACTGAAATTTAATTGAGTAAAAGATTGCATTTAAAAATCAGTACTCTGTTTATTCAAAAAGATAGCTATTGGCTGCCACTTAGGAAAATATAAACTCAGACTTCATCTGAACATAAACATAACACAAACACATCAGATGAATTTAAGAACCATAAACACCACAAAACTATGCGAGTATTAAAAAAATGCATGGAACTTTTCTATCACCTTTGATGCTAGGGAAGGCTTCTCTAAGCACAAAGAGAAGATGCTTAATATTGATATCCTAAAATTAAAAATTTTTTTATTAAAAAGGTTAAAAACAAGTAATAGACTAGAAAAGACTATTTGTAGTTTATGTAATAGACAATGATTACTATTGAGGATGTATAAAAAGTTCTTATCAAATATAATAAGACAAATAGCGCAGTATAAAAAATGGACAAGAGATGAACTGACAAATTATGGAAGAAATACAAATGACCAATATGGTCATTCTTCCATTCATTCGATTGTTACTTATTTAGTCTTACTATATGTTAAGCCCTGCCCTAGAAGATGGACATGCAGCTGTAAACTGAAGCTACAAAAAGAAAATAGATAATTTAAATAACACATATAATTTTCTCATCCAATTGGCAAAAATTTACAGAGATTGATAATACCAAAGTGGGGATATGGAAAAATGGGCATGCTCGTGAAATTTGGGAGTGTAAATTAGCACAGCCTTTTTGACATATATATTGGCAGTATCAAAAATTTTTTTTAATTTTTCGTATATTTTTTAAGCTAGTTCATTTCATTAGAGTCTATCCTACCAAAATATTCATACCTTGCACATGACAACACTTTTGAAAGTTTTGGTATATACATATGTACTATGGCATATTAAGCTGTTTTTAAAAGAAAGTAGCAGAAATTCTTAGAAATTATTTCTAAGAATAATTTGTGGCATAGATCCCTTTTATGCTTACTAAAAGACATATATTCAGCTATGCATACAAGGAAATCTAAAAAGGAGCACAACAAAGCTGCTAAGACTGCTAGTCCCTGCGGAGGGGAATGTGGGGGAGAAGGGAGTCTTGGAGGCTTCTCTCTATGTGTCCATGATCGGACTGGAGAGAGATTCGGGTATATATGGGCTTTGGAGTCAAATGACATGTGGTCAAATTCTGATTGTGCTCCTTTCCAGATGTTCAAACCTGGATTTCCCCATTCTGTAAAATAATTACACACATATAAAATAATTATAGTGCGGAATTCATAAAATTCTGAAAATTCTGAGAATTAAGTTAGGTAATCCATCAAAAACACTTCAAGTAGGCACACAGAATTCATCTAATAAGACTAGTTGTTATTAATGTTTTAAACTGCTTGAAGCACTTACACTGAGAATATATTTAGATGTTATTTGTATAATTGAAAAAATACAATAAAAAACACTCTAACAAAAGGTAAAGTTGAGGGCTATGAGAATTCAGAAGAGTCAGAAACATACATCATCTATTCTGCCGCATCCTAGATGTACTTCTCCCTTGAATATAATACATGCAGATGAATCACAAATCTTGTTGGACAGAACCCAAAGCAAAATTTGTATTATACCTCCTTCTTTTATAAAAATATATATTAAAGAAACATATCTAACCCAATGACCTCCTAACTGGAGACCCTAAGTAAATGGAATTAAATATTTATAAATTAAGATGTTTGCTTTTCTTTTTTTACTTTGGCAAGTTAGACACATCTATAAATAATTTTCCTAAAGAGTTATTTAGTAACTAAAGCAGATTCCAGACTTCTGTGGAAATAATTCATTCATGGAAAATACATATTTTTATAGATGATTATTATTTTAAAGTCATAGGTAAATCTTCACCAAATGTGTTTTATAGTCTACTATTTTCTAAGAATGATTATTCTTTAAGGAAGTGAAAAGGGTTACAAAACCTTCTTAATCAGAAAAATCACCTGGGCAGTGTATTAAAACACAGATTCCCAGGACCCTCCCTTGGATGGTCTGATCAGATTACTCTAGAACGTGGTAAAGAAACCTGCAGTTTTAACAAATACCCTAGGTGATTCCTGTGACTAGTTAGGTTTGGGAACCCCCGAGCCTGATTTTCTGTGTCCTAAGCTATGTCTCAGTTTCACAAGGTAAAATGTTTCTATCAGAACAAATACTGACAAACTATGTTTCTGCTCTTCTGCACAGCCAAATTTCTTGAAAGGCTGCTTACAAATTTTCTTTCTCTCTCTTCACTCCCTGGTCTTTTTGTTTTTTTAAGAAACAAAATACATTGACACATGTTAGATGAATTTTCCTTCTTTATCCCTGTAGCTCAAATTTATCTTGGCTAATCTATGCCCTTTATCTTTCCACAGAATCTATGGTCAGCTTATCAAAATCCGCCAAAAGTATTTTTTAAAGGAAACACTGCACTAAATTTATAAGTTAATTGGAGGTGAATTGTCATCTCTTACATATTGAGTTCACTCACCCATATTCATTCTAGTTCCAATATGGTTGTTCAACCATCTTCTCATTGTATGTCCTTCACGAAGGCTCCAGAATTTTCTCCATAAAAGTTGTGTATGCTTTTGCAGATTTATTCCTAAGTAACTTTTAGTTTTTATTGCTAGCCTGAATGGAGTTTCTTGAGTGTGGGTGTAGGTGTGAAAGAAACAAAGGAAGAAACACATTATACAAAGAGGATGTATGAAACACTGAAGTTTAAAAACAGCAATATAAAAAGCCATCTGCTTCCTTCCCCAAAAGAAATGACTTAACCATAATCTTATGTCATCTTATCTCTGTGATCCACAGTTATAGCTTTTATCTTAAATTTGATATTAAATATTCCAGTGCTTTTCTTTACAGTGTCATCATCTATGTATGTATCTGTGAACAATACATCGATCAGGCTTGGATGGTTTATAGATAGACTCATTCTTAATGCTGCTCTATGCTTCTTTCAGTCAAAATCATATTTTTGTAATTAAACTATATTGGTACATGTGTTGCTCTTTCACTTTCATTGCCGGGCTACATTTCCAAGTATGACTATGCTAAATTTGTCTAGTCTACTATGGATGACCATTTGGATTGTTTTCAGTTTGGAGGTAGTACAAAAAAAATGCTGCTATGAACAACACTGTACATGTGTCTTCTGGCAACTCTCCTAGTTTTTCTAAGGACTAAGCCTGGGAATGGAAATGTTGAGTCATAATGTCTACTTATGTTCAAATTTAAAACTATTTTCCAAAGTGATGTACCAGTTTATACTCCAACATTGAGAGTTTCTGTTACTCTACATTGATGATAACACATGATGTAAGATTTGTTAAATTTTTAATAATTTGCATTTCTAATGAGGTGAGAACCTTTTTATATGTCCATTGGCTATTTGGATCTCTTTTGTGAAATGCCTGCTCCAATCTTTTGCCAATTTTTCTCTCTTTTGTTCATTTCTAGGAGATCACTATGTATTCCAAATATTAATCCTGTTTCAATTACATCTGTTGCAAAATAGCTTGCCATTTGTGACTTGTCTTTATGCCTTGTTTAGGTGTCTTTTCAGAGAATTTCATCATTTTAAAGCAGTCAATTTCAACCTCCATTACACATTGTATTTTTGTGCCTTATTCAGGACCTCCTTGCTTACTCCAAAGTTATAAAGTCATTTCTCATATTGCCTTTTAAAAGTTCCATAGTTTTGCCTTAAATATTTAAATTCTTAGTTTTTCTGGAATTCATATTTGTATATGACATGAGGTAGGGACTGAATGAAATTTAAAAATTACATTTTGCATTTTCTATTTGCTCACCACTGACATATAGGAATAACAGCAGGTCAGTAAGTCCATCTTATGCCTTGCCATTTGCAGCTTTTCATTAGTTCTAATATTTATTTATAGATTTCTTTAGCTTTCTCTGTAGAAAATCTCTTTGTCTATACATGTTATTTTTTTCCTATGTGGTGCTAACCATTTCTTTCTTTCTTTATCTATGCATTGGATAAGACCTCCAGTACAAAACTGAGTAGAAACAATGATAATGTGAATTCTTGCGTAGTTCTTGACCTTAAAATAAATGTTGCTAAAGATACCACGTGCTAGGCTAGGAAGTTTCTCTGCATTCCTATTGCTAAGAGTTTTGCTATTGCTGTTACTGTTTATTTTAAAATCGTGAACACATGAACTTTAATCAAATTATTTTTCTAAGGCACAGTAGGCTGAGTAATAGCCCCCACAGATGTCAACCTTCTAAACCCCAGGGCCTATGAATATGTTGTCTTCTATGCAAAAGGAATTTTTCAGATATAATTAAGAATTTTGAGATGGGGAGAATATCCTCAATTATCTGAGTGAGTTCAATGTAATCACATAGACCCTTATAAGAGAGAATCAGAGAGCAAGAGGTTGGAAGATGGCACACTGATGGCTTTGAAGATAGAAGATGAGGTTGTGGTCATCCTCAAGGACTGTGGTCAGCCCTCAGAAGCTGAAAAAAGAAAGGGAATGAATTTTCCCCTAATGCCTCCAGACAGAATGCAGCCCTGATTTTGATTTTAGCCCACTGAGACTGATTTTGGTCTTCTGACCTCCAGAACTACAAGGTAATGAATTTGTGTTGTTTTATGCCAGTGAATTTGTGGTTATTTCTTTATAGTAACAATACAGGATACAGGGACTATTTATTGTATTGGGTTTTAACTTTACTTACTTTGTGATTATGGCAAATTACTTTATAGGATTTTGGTTAATAAATCGTCCTTACAAGTCTTGAGATGACCCTTGCTCAGTTAATATATCTCCTTCTTTAATTCAATGGTAGGTTTAGCTTGCAAATTATTTAAGATTATTGTAACTATATTCATAAATGAAATTGACTTTTAATTTTCCTTTCTCGTATTATCTTTTTTCGGGAGTATCAAAGTTCCCTGGACTCATGAAAGGAGTTGAGCAGTACATCCTTTTTTACTACTGTTCAAACAAATTTTATTTTTTCTTTAAAAGTCTCATGAAACTCAGCTGTAAAAGGTTCAGAAATGGATGTCATTGTGCATGTGTGTATGTGGTATCTGAATGTTCATTCAGTCTCTTACTATGCAAGTCTTTTCAGGTTTTATAATTCCTTTTGAATCAGTTTTTGGTGGTTTATATTTTTCTTTTGTAATAATTTCCTAACTAGTCTCTCTGCTTTGACTAGGGCCAACCTCCAAGCCATTCTCAAACAGGGTCCTCTATGATCCCTTTAAAATGTGCATTAGATAATGAGACTCCCATTTTTGACATACTTCAATAGCTTCTCATTGCACCTAGAACAAAAATTCAAAATTCTTAACCCAGTTTAAGGCAAATTAAGCACTGGATAATTTGTCTGCCCTCCCTAACTCTCCTGCAAACACATATAGTCTTAATAGACTCTACATCATTCACCTGACTCTAGAGCACAACATATATAAGGGTTCTCAAGAACTGTAATTCTTTGCTGCCTCCGAACCTATGTAATTTTTATTTCTTCATCAGATGCTCCTTACACTGCCCAGGGCCTTCTTTCTAATAGTTTCCCCTTGATTATTTCCTTTTCATCCATCAAATTCAGATGTCAAATTAAATATCACCTTCTTCTAGAAGTCTTCCTAGCTACCAGACCTAAAGTATGTCCTTCTCACTATTCTCTCTCATATCTGCCTGCCCTTTGCCTTTACAGTACTTGGGGTAATTTTTTATTTTTTCTTTATTTAGTCTAGTGTCTATGTCTCCCACTAGACTACAAACTGCATGAGAGCTCAAATCAGATCTTTTTTGTCTACCTTTATATATCAAGTACCTAGCTTATTCTCAGCAAGCACATAATGAGTAAATAACTAAAATACCTGTGTTGAGGTGCACTATCTCCGCTTTCCAGAGGAACAGGGCAGCTCTGGCTCTGATTCACTGCATGAAATGTTACTCTTGTCCAGGGAAACTGAGACAAATCCTCAGTTTAGTAGCTAGTAAGAGTGCTATTGCACCCTTCTGGCAGCAAGCTGTTTGTTTTGTGATGGTGGTCTCTGTAGGCTAGAGATGAGGCATCGTTTCTGTACTAAGGATGCAGAAGAGGTATCCTCTTGGATAAACATAGTTCAGCACCTCCAGCTGGCAGTCGTTATGTGATTTAACATCAAGTGAGCAGTTTGGCCCATATACTGGCTGGACATTTGTGGGGAAAATTGAAGTTCCTATGGCCAGGATCCTCACCTGAACCTAAACTATTTGATGATGTAACTGGCCTGCTGCTAGGCTACTGCTTCCACACCCATAAGCAATAAGCTATTATTGACTGAGTCACTGTATAAAGAGCTCTGCCTAGTGCTCTGGGTGGAGGCAGAAATGAAGAGGATTACAAACCTGCAGACCATTGGATGCAGATGTAATTCTATTGCTCAATCTATCACTGGGAGAACAAGCCAGGTAACACACCCTTTTACCCCAAGAACACTCCATTGTCATTCCTTGGTATCACTGAATCCACAGTGAACTTGCCTGGGACTGAAACCCATTGGCAAGACAACATTCATCTACCCACCGATTCCCTTCAGGAACTGTACTTATTAATGCATTGGGAAAGGCATGCTAGGCCTCTGTATAATTTATATATGTTGTAATTATATATGTATAATATATATGTAGAAACATACACAAATTCACAGCCATTTCTAAGTCTCAGAACTATGTTGTTGAGAAGATACAAACTATAAAACAAAATTGGTACTTCTTGTACTTGGATCAAAATGTTCTGGGTATGTGGTTGAAGTAGAAATGTTCTTATGTAATTTACTGAACTTTGGAAAAATGGGATGTGTGAGATATCTGAATTTAGAATATGAAAGTTTTTTTGGAAATATGTAAGTTCAAGAAGCAACATAGAAAGAAATGAGAAGGGAGATTTCACTTTAAGGATTTTAATTTCACTGTGGAAACGTAATAGTAGAAACAAAGTATTCAGATTTCAAGCTTTTATATGACTGCTATTGTATTGAAAGAATTACTGGCATTTGCACATAATCCTCTGTAATTAAGTGAGTTTCATGACCCAGAGTGGGCTGAGAACCAGGAGGTGAGTCTTTTCAGCAAGTGTGACCTAAGAATCACTACAGGCAATATCACGGGAACTCACTGCAGAATCTCCTCTGATTATTTCCTCATCTTTTTTCCCCATGGAAGACATCATTGACCTTAGGTTTGGCTTTTAAACCCAATGGATTAACAGGATAAATAATACTGAGGGGACATATAGGCATTAGGAGAGGGAAAACATCCTATATTTACCTATATTGGAAGAAACAAACCTCAAAACAAACTGAATTAAGCAAAAGGGAAATTTATTGGAAACAAATGTGGGTAATTTATAGAATAAAAGTGGAAAAAAAGCAGCTTTGACGTCCTCAAGAAATAAAATCAAAGAATAACTCACCAGAATCCTCTGTTCCTGCCTCTCATTCGTTTCTCAGTTTCTCCAACTGGTGAGAGACAGACAATGAGCAGCTCTGAGTCATACTTTCAGCTTTCTTCCTGAAACAAGAATGAAAAAGTGTCCCCCATGGAGTCACATCTCAGGAAAGTATTAGATATGGATTTCCACATCTTAGGAAAAACATCTCAGGTAAGTATTCAGATTGGCCCAGCTTGGGTTGAATGCCTACTAGTGACCCAATCACAATGCCCAGGTGTATATGATTATCTACTTAGATGGGGGCTGGGTCATATGCATAGCCCTGAGGCAAGCCAGTAAAGAAATCCTAGGATGGAAACTAGTATGTCAGGAATAGAGTGGAAAAAAAGAACCTTCATTTTCCCCACCAGATGCTAAAAGGGGGATATTTTTGCTATAAGGAGAAGAGAAGCTGAGTAGACAAAACCACAGTATTTATCTCACCTTTTTCCTTATCTATTCCCCCAGAATAAAAAAGTGGAGGGGAATAGAGAAGAAAGAAAAGGAAAGAAGAGTTTTAGCTGGAAAGAGGCAGGATTTCTATACAGGGGATTTATAGAAGTTACATGTATACATTTCTCAGTGTATCCTAGTTTACAAAGGAGTATAATAAGCCAAATAATGCCCCCAAAATGTCTACATCTTCATCCCCAAAAGCCTGTGAATATATTCCCTTACACGGCAAAAGGGACTCTGACACGTAGTTGGGGGTTTGGACTGAGAAGGGATTTCCTAGGTTACCCAAGTGAACCCATTCTAATCATATGAGCGCTCAAAAGTGGGGAACCTGTTCCACCTGTGTTTAGAGAAAGACATGATGATGGAAGAAAATGCAGAGATGTGCGAAGTTGTTGGCTTTACAGTTGGAGGAAGGAGACCAGGAGCTAGAAAGCCAGGATAAGCAAGGAAACCTTGTCCTGCAGAGTACGTAGAAAGGAGCACCTTGACTTTAGCCCAGTGAGACCCATTGTCAGAATTTTGTCCTGTATAACTATAATACAATAAATGTGAGCTGTTTTATGCCACTAAGTTTATGGTAATTGTTATTACAGTAATAGAAAACCTAATATAAGATGGTATGAAACCTATAAGGGAATATGAAGCTTAAGAATAGGCCATACACATAGTCTGTTAGTATCAGTTGTTTCCAAAGACAAAGAAAAAATGTAAATGAGCCGTGCTTGGGGGTGACCGTTGGTTTTCCAATTCTATGTAGAGGATTTTCCTATGAATTAGGGAGATGTGGGGGCATAAATTACACCATATTCTCAAATGATGAAGTTCCTTGTTTCAAAAGGTATAAATATATTTGTTTTTTCTCTCCTTTTTCTTCCAGGTAGCCTAAGTTACAGAAAGATTACAGAAAAGGCAGCTGAGCCTGTAATAATTAGATCTCAATGGGGTTTAGATTCCTGATAAGTTTCTGCTTCTCCTGTAACAGATTTAAGGGACAGGAACCATGAAGAAATGACCCCGATCTGATGGACAGAAGCTAGCACTGTGGGACCGAGGGAGCACTGTAAGTGTGGACCTGCGTTATAGACCAGGCCTGCAGAAACAAGCAGTTACAACCTCAGTTTTGGCAGTGAGGCTCTGGAACTTTGTAGGCAGGAATGACTGAGACCACGTTCATCCTCAGGAAAATTCCCACCATTAAAAGAACCCAGCTGGGACTGCGGCAGGCAAACGGGAATCCCGGTAATCAGTGCAACTTCCTTCTTTGCTCACATATCCAATAAAAAAAGAGTTCTAAATTTAGTCAAATAGTGGGTGGACCAAAGAGAATTGAAGTAAACTATGTGTAAATTACATAGGCTATTCTGCAACACCTGGCCATGCTGTTATCAGTACAAGTTCTTTGAGAACATGAACATTGTTTTGCTCACTGCGTTATACTCAATGCCTGGTGGTAGATACTGTGTACATTCATATATCTGTGAGAACGTTCCAATCCCATCATGGCTCTAGCTGCTGCCAGGAGGCCCTGTTTGCCCCATGGTCTTCCTAACAGTATCATCCTCATCCTCCGTAGCTAAAGAAGAGCCAATTCCAAAACAGTTCTCCCTTCTACCTGGTCATGTGTGCCAGTCGCTTAAAATGAGCAACAATTCTGCGACTGCTGTAAAGACACACACCAGCGTCTGCTTGTTTCCAAGGGAAGCCAGGACAATAGACATCTAGTATCAGCTGTGTCAAAGACGTAATAGTGATACTGCAGCAATCTTTTAGTGCCACGCAGCTTCAGTTTTCTTTCCAAACTAAGAGCAATCCCTTTGCCATTTGGGGCCTTTGTGCTGGCTGTTCTTTCTGCTTGAAATACTTTTCCCCAGAACTTCACAAACCTGGCTCCCTCTTCTCATTCCTGGCTTGGCTTCGGTGGCCCCTCCTGAGAGGCCACCTGACCTACAGTGGGGCCTCAGTCACCCTATCACATCACCTACTCACTAGTTCGCATTCTCTTGCTGCTTCGATTTTGTTTTTGCTTTTGTTTTTATTTGACTTGTGTCTGTCTTCTCACTAAGCCATAGCTCCAGTTATCTGGTAACTTAGCAAGCCTCACACCCAGATTCCGTTTTCTCAATGGGTGACAAGTATCAAATAACATAACGATGCAGACTCTTCTGGCATAGTCAGTTTTCAAGAAGCATTGGTTTAGAAAAAAAGGGGCCATTCAATTTAGTAAGCTTAACCTTTCAATGAAAAATAAAGGTGACGAACACCTTTTTAAATTCTAAGAAGAAATATAATTTATTATTCCATAAATAACATGTATTTCAATTTTATAGTAAGAAATATATGTGAAGAGTGATAAAGATAAAACCTTGATGTTTTTCAAAGCCACAAGAGGGAATGATAGTTAAGTAACATTTTGACTTTTCTTTTAATACAATTCTTTAGATAAATAAATGACTCAGTGTTGCCATAATTTGTCACTAAAAGCATTTTCATTTCTCTTTAGGATTCAGAAATATATATGTAGTCGTCTTCGTTTTTTGCAGAAAAAAATGTTAATTTCATGATCCAGAAATGTTTTGCCAACTTTTACAGTGTAATGAGGCCATCTTGTGGCCTTTTATAATATTGCCATTTTTAAAGTAAAACATACTTAACCATAGGTTTAAATGGTGTCCTTTATTCAGCAAACAACTTCTGAGAATTTACTATGTGCCAGATGCTATACTGACTGCTGGGGGTGCAATGACAGGAAACAAGAAAAAGCAAGGTCCTTGCTCTGCATACAGGATTGTAATGAATGTGTGTGGTGGCAGATAACTGCATTTTCATGGTGAGCTTTTAGTAATGGTAATTGTCGAATCACTATGTTGTACACCTGAAACCAATATAACACTGTATATCAACTATATTTCAATAAAAAATCTAAAAGAGAGAGAGGTTTCTTTAGCAGGAATAATCACAGTAAGAAAGTTAAGTGCTATTATACAAAAGTATAAACTTATTACACCAGCATTAAGTTAATTTTCCTCGGAACTCAAATGAAACTGGTGTATTTCCAATTCTAGGAATAACTGTGATTGCTAAAGAAATCATATCATTAGAGGTTTGTTTAAATATTAATTTCTACTCTGCCATTCTACTAGGAAGTATTACAGATTTTTTTAACCTAGTGAACACATGGAAACCTAAGTATATCGGGCTCTCATTTAAATCACCTGTTCTCAGAATGTAGCAGGTATAATATTTTTTAAATAGCTTCCTATGGTAAGCAAGTTTTCTATCTTCCTATTCCCATTCACAATCATAGTTTTAAAGAAACTGAAAGGCAAAAATCTTTGGGAAAGTGAAGCATATGACATAGAATGCTTTAATCATCCAGAAAGAGAAGGGGAAATCCCATCCCTTCCAACCTGATAGCTTGAGGAAGAAAATGGGAATAGAAGTAAGGGGAATAAACAATAAGACATGTGGCACCACCTCCTAGTCACATCAGTGATTGGCAGCCGCCTACATGCCAAGCTGCTCCCACACCCTGCCAAGCTTCTCACCTGTGATGTACTGTGTCCTCGTATAGCAGCTACGCTGCCCAACCCAAAGAGAACTTTCATCTTCTGCCTGTGTAGTTGTCTTGCCTAAGGGTTTCAGCCCCAGGCAAGTTTGCTATGGGTACAGTGGGACCAAAGAAAATGACAGCAGAACGTTCTTTGGGGTGAAACGGTTTATTACGCGACTTGTTCTCCCAACAGTAGGTCAAGCACTAGCGTCTCTGCCTCCGCACAGAGCACTAGGCCGAGCTCTCTATATAGCACAATAATAGCTTATTGCCTAAAGGCGTGGAAGCGGTAGCCTAGCAACAGGCCAGTTACATCATCAGGTGGTTTAAGTTCAGTGAGAATCCTGGCCATAGAGACCCCAACTTCCCCACACTCCACCCCTCCAGGATTCTCGCCTTACAATCTACACGCTTTCCATCTTCTGCAATGGTCCCTGTGTGAGAAAGCTGGAGCACTCTAACCAGATTCCACAATAGCAACAGAAGATAACAACAACTTAGAGATAATAAAAAATTAAGATACAGGTAACAAAAATTATAATAATCCTCAAACCAGAGGAGGTTCCTAATAACAGAAATTATAATAATCCTCAAGCAAGAAAAGTTCCCAATCCACAGAGACGTTTGGGGTGATAAGACACATGTTTTAATGCCACCAACATAGGCAAATATTGTCCATCAGGTAGGAGGCATGCAAGAGAGTGGTCCTGTGATAGGACTGTAGCAGGAAGGGGGTCCCTTCCATGTCTAGTACACCATACTTTTACACCTCTCCCCGTGAGGGTTAACAAAGGATCTATATATAGTGCTACTGGAGGTGCAAGCACTGGCCATAATAATGAAACAAAACTCCCCGGTAAGATGCTCCTGCCTTCTGGCCATTCAGGATATACTACTGCGACCTTTGGTGGCCACTCTGCTGCTATTCCAGGAATACACAGGAGGTCAGCTTCCAGGCCTTGTCCCCAAGGTGCCAGGAGAGCCAGCCATCATTGCTCCATGTGTCGAAAGGTCCAAGGCTATGTCCACTCAATGGAGTCTTTGGGATTCAGTGCGGTTGGTGCTGGCAGCAAGATGTTATTCTGGTGGCCAAACCTCAGCTTCAGTGATTCCTCCTTGGTTTGCACTAGCAGTTGTATAGGGGAGGCAGCTGTATGTGTTAACATGTCTACAGGGCTCAGGGCTCCCTTACGTGGTCTCTCATTCAAACGTCGTAGCACGGTCCATAAACGGACTGATCATCTCCGCAGACTATTGGTATCTGACTTTAGTCTGGATTTTAACAAGCCATTATGCCTCTCTATCATGCCTGCGGTAGTAGGATTGTATGGCACATAAAACTTCCATTTGATTCCCAGCTGTAATACCCATTCTTGCAGTGTTTGTCCGGTAAAATGGGATCACTCTCAATTACCTGTGGTCGGCCATAGGCAGCAAAGAGATGCTCCAGGCCTCTTTTGGTCATCTGCTGGTCTGCACAAGAGGTAGGAAAAGCAACCAGGAAGACTTCCGGGAAGATGGCGACGTGAGCGGAGCGGCAGAAATCTCCTCCCAACATTATATTTATCCACGAAAACACAGCAAATACAACTATTCCTAAAAGAGAGACCAGAACACACAGGATATCGCACAGCATGCAGCTACACCTGAGAGGACTCGGCACCCGGCGAAGCGGTCATAAAGAGCCCAGCTGACATACGTGGAAACTACCAGCAACCAATTCTATAGCCATGAAAAGACAGAGGAATATGGTACAGACAAAGCTTCAGACCCAGACAACCCCAGAGAGGGAACCTGAAGGGATGGACATGCATAGTCTTCCTGAAAAAGAATTCAGA
>JAQQAC010006877.1:11510371-11526172 GCA_029783875.1 Phataginus tricuspis | reverse complement strand
ATATTCCCCAGATAAAGTATCTCAGCATAGCCCATGTTTTTATTATGCCAATCATCTGTAACCATGTGTAAGACTCACTTTAGCATGCTAAAAGGCCCAGGCCTATATGCTGTTTTTCCTCCTTTAGACCTGATCTGGTGATTTGCAACCTAGGCAATTAGCAATGGCAAGGAAGCCCAGCCATAAACAGCATAGTAAAAGCAGGAAAGATTCCATCTTAGGCTGCCTTTTAAACTCTTTAGCAAACAGACAATAACTCAGCCCACCTTGAGGGCAGGGCAGGCAGTCTTGATTGATGATTGATGTGCTCCCAGACCAAGAAAAGCTGCTATTCTGGGCAAGAAATCTGCAGTAAATTTCTTATGTTGTAGAATTACCTGGAGGACTGATGAGAAAAGGCACTTAAGGTCTCATCAAGGATGAACATTCTAAGACAACAGGTCCACACCCCTAAGCTCTTTATCATGTTCCCCAAAATCCTCAACTGCCTATAAAACCCCGAGACAACGCACAACTACGGGCTCTCTGTCCCCTCCTGGCGTGAGCCAGGAGCTCTGTCTTCTCACTTTATCTCTAAATAAAAGTCTCTCCCTCACTCTTCTACCTGGAGTGTTTGCTAAGTTCATCCTTCAACTCCGCGAACAAGAACCCCGGCATCATGAGGACCAGAAAAAAACGTTCTCTGGGATCCTCAATAATTTTTGAGAGTCGTAAAGAAGTCCTGATATCAAAATAATTTGAGATTTGCCTTCCAGTTAAATAGCTAGAATTAAGTGTTTATGTACTTTTTCTCTCTCTCCTGAGGACAAGGATCTTGTCATATTTATCTTTGGAAGCAATCTCATTGAAAACCTAGCACTAACCATACCTAGTTGATACTTACTAAAAGTATACTGAAAAACAAATTACTGATAGCTAAAAAATGTTATTAGAATGAAACAGGTATGGAGATGCTACACATTTTTTTAAGTTTACCCATTAAAATTAAATAATACAATACTCAAATATGTCTTCAGGCAAAAGCTTAAACCAAATATATTTTCGTCACTTCCTCTCCACTCTTTCACTATATTATGGAATATGGTTGTCTTCTCTCCAAAAATCAAACATTAAACAAGATATTTTCCACATATGTTAGAATACATTTCCTACATATAACCTTAAAAGATGTCTTTTTCCACAGACATCAGTTCTAAGAGTTTTTATTCTAAATTTCCACTTTGTCACTTTTTAAAAATTAAAACACAATATAGCACCTTCCTGCTGAATATGACCTTGATGTCCTGTAAGTTATCTTTAATGCAAACTTTTCAGTCACCATACTTTAACATGGAGCATCATATTTTGATCACCCTTTTTTTCCCTTTAAAAGTTACAAGGGTGTTACAGAAATTTAAGTAAAACTACTAGAACCACTATGAGTGCTAATGTAAATATGTTAGAAACTATCAAAAGTGAACAGGAAGTCATGTTTAATTATGCATTGAGGACATTAGAAGTGTTTAAAATATCTAAAACAAAGACATCTTTATAACACAATATCATGTAAAATTGATGACATCAAAAAGGAATTATATGAGCTATGAACAATTAGCATACTCGCTCTTAGAAAACCTGTAAGAAACAGCATACCCGGGGAGGAACAGCCTTTTAAAACTCAATGAACAAAAGAGCAGCAGACTCACACAACCCAAGAATGGACTAAATTACCAAAGCGAAAGGTATTGGGGAGGATGGGTGGGAAGGGAGGGATGAGGGAAAAAAAGGTACTATGATTAGCATGTATAATTTAGGGGGGGGAACACAAGGAAGGCAATATAACTCAGAGAAGACAAGTAGTGATTCTATAGCATCTTACTACTCTGATGAACAGTGACTAATGGGGTATGTGGTGGGGATTTGATAATGGGGGAGTCTAGTAACTATAATGTTGTTCATGTAATTGTACATTAATGATAGTAGATAAAAAAATAAAAAAGAATAAATTTACCATAGAAAGTGAAAGAAAATTCAGAGGGGATAGGGACTATAAAACTATAAATGTTTTTTTTTACCTTACTGATTATAACTGTGACCTCTAAATACCATTGTTGTAAACTGTGAAATATTTCAGTTCATTCCAAAATGACTTTACAGTAAGGTAATAATGATGGCATTTGAGAGAGAGGCTCACAACAACCATACACCAAGTACATCAAAGAGAAAGCAGTATGTGAATGGATAAAAAAACAACACTCACCTATTTGCTGCCTACAAGAGACTCACTTTAGACCTAAAGACACATAGGCTGTAACTGAAAGGATGGAAAAAGGTGTTCCATAGAAACAGAAACGAAAAAAAAAAGCTGGAGTAACAATACTTACATCAGACAAAATAAACTTTAAAACAATGACTGTAACAAGAGAGAATGAAAGGCAATATATAATGATTGAAGGCACAATCCAGCAAGAAGATATAACAATTGTAAATTTCTGTACACCCAGCACAGAAGCATTAGAAATACATAAAACAGTATTACCAGCCATGAAAGGGTAGATTGACAGTATTACAATACAATATGGGACTTAACGCCCCACTTACATCAATGGGTACATCATCCAGACACAAAATCAATAAGGAAACAATGGACCTGAATGACACAGTAAGCCAAATGGAATTTACAGGAATATTCATAGCATTATATCCAAAAGCAGTAGAATACACATTCTTTTCAAGCACACAGGGAACATCCTCTAGAATATATCAGGTTAGGCCACAAAGCAAATCTCAATAAATTTAAGAAGACTGAAATCATATCAAGCATCTTTTCCAACCACAACTGTATGAAACTGGAAGTAAATCACAAGAAAAAATATGTTACAAACATAAACATGTGGAGGCTGAATAGCATGCCCCTAAACAACCAATGTGTCATAAAAGAAATCAAAGAAGAAATCAAGAAATACTTGGAGAATAATGAAACTAGAAATAAAGTGGTTCAAAATCTTTGGATGCAGGCAACGCAGTCCTAGGAGGGAAGTTTATAGCAATATATGCTACCTAAAGAATCAACAAACAATTCAAATAAACAATCTAACCAGACACCTAAAGGAACTAGAAAAAGAAGAGCAAAGCCTAATTACTATATGGAAATAACAGATCTGAGTGCAAATAAATGCAACAGAATTAAAATTCAATAGAAAAGATGAATGTAACTAAGCTGGTTCTTTGAAAAGATAAAAAAAAATCTGATAAATCTTTAGCTAGACTCACCAAGAAAAAGAGAGACAGAGCTCAAAATAAATAAAATCAGAAATGAAAAACAAACTACAACCGACACCACAAAAACACAATGACTAAAAGACAACAGTATTATGGAAGTTATGCCAACAAACTAGAAAACTTATAAGAAATGAATTCCTAGAAACATTCAGTCTTTCAAGACTGAACCAGAAACATATTGAAAATTTGAACAATTACTAATATTATTGAATTGGTAATCAAAAAACTATCAACAAGCAAAACTCCAGGACCAGATGGCTTCTCATCTGAATTCTACCAAACATTTAAACAAGAGTTGACCTGTCCTACTCAAACTATTCCAAAAAATTAAGAGAAAGTTGACAAATTCATTCTATAAAGCTAGAACCACCCTTGTACCAAAACTAGGCAAAGACAGTACAGGAAACAAAGAAAATTAAAGACAAATATCCCTGATGAACACAGATGCAAAAATGGTCAACAAAATATTAGCAAATGAAATGCAAAAATACATAAAAAGATCATTCACCATATCAAGTAGGATGTATTCCAGGAATGAAGAGGTGGTGCAATATACAAAAATCAATCAATGGGATATACTATATTAAGAAAGGGAAGGGTAAAAAGCTCAAGATGTGCTGAAAAAGCATTTGACAAAATTCAAAATCCATTCATGAAAACAATAAAACAACAAAATAAAAACATATATGTCATATGTTTTCATTCTCAGATATGAGAAACCACAGCCAACATTATATGCGATGGTAAAAACCTAAAAGCTTTTCTGCTAAGATTAGGAAAAACATAAAAATGCTTCCATTAACCACTTCCACTCAACATACTCTCAGAAATCCTCTAGACACAGCAGTCAAAAAAAGAAAGAAAGAAAAGGCATCCAAATTGGTAAGAGGAAATTAAAATTGTCACTATTTTCAGATGACGATACTGTATATAGAAAAAATCGAAGACTTCACCAAAAATTAGAATAAATGAATTCTGTAAAGTCAAAGGACACAAAAATCAATTACATGAATCCGTTGCATTTCTACATACAAAAATGAACTAGACGAAAGAGAAATTAAACAGAACGATCCCATTAACAATTAAATTAAATAGAATAAGACACCCAGGACTAAATGTAACCAAAGAGGTGGAAGACCTGTATTCTTATATATACATTAATATAAAACATTGCTGAAGGAAATTAAAGATGACATGATAAAGGAAAACTATTCTATACTCATGGATAGGGAAACTTAATATTGTCAAAACGGCCACATTGCCCAAAGCAATCTGCAGATTCAAAGAAATGCCTATCAAAATGCGAATGGCATTTTTCACAGAACTAGAGCAACTAATCCTAAAATTTGTATGGAAGCACAAAAGACCCTGAATACTCAAAGCAATCTTGAGAAAGAACAACAATGCTGGAGATACCACACCCCCTGATTTCAACCTGTACTTCAAGGCTACAGTTATCAAAACAGTATGTTACTGGTACAGAAACAGATACCAAGACCAATGGAACAGAATAGAAAACCCAGGAATGAACCCAGGCCTATATGGTCATTTGTCATTGACAAAGGAGGCAAGAATACACAATGGGGAAAAGACACTCTCTTCAATAAATTTTCTGGGAAAACTGGACAGCAAAAAATACTGTGCAAAAAGAAGGAAAATGGATAATTTTCTTACACCATACACAAAAGTAAACTCTAAATGGATTAAAAACCTAAATGCAAGACATGAAACCATAAAACTCTTAGAAGAAAACATAGGCAAGGCTCTAACGAACATAACCATGAGAAATGTATTTCTGGATACATCTCACTGGGCAGGGGAAACAGAAGTAAAAATAAACAAGTGGGACAACTTCAAACTAAAAAGCTTTCTGCACCACAAAGGAAACTATCAGCAAAATGAAATGGTAATCTACTATATGGGGGAATATATTTGTAAATTATGTATCTGTTAAGAGGTTAACATCTAAAACATATAAAGAACTTATATGCCTCAACACCCAACAAATAACCCAGTTAAAAAATGGGTGGAGGACCTGAACAGACATTTCTCCAAAGAATAAATGCAAATGGCCAACAAGAGACATGAAAAGATGCTCCACATCACTAATCATCAGGGAAATGAAAATGAAAACTACAATGAGGTATCGACTCACACCATTTAGAATGGCAATTTTTATTAAAACTCTGTCACTGCACAGCTCCCAAGACCTCTCGGATTCTGCGCACGGCTCCCACCCCACCCCCCTCCCTGGGCTGGGAGGCGACTCACCGGGGCCACGGAAGGCGGTGGGCCGGACGTGGGCACAAAGGCAGGTGGGCTTGGGCAGTAGGCAGTAGGCGGTAGGCGTCCTCAGTTTCGCGGTGCAGAGAGTGGAGAAGAGTGGCATGGGTCCCACACGGAGGCCGCCGGGTGTTTACTCCCAGGCGGGCTCCGATCCAGGTGGTCTCCCACCTGACGGCTCCTCACTTTCTGATATCGGGAAGGACCGGCTGCCTTCCTTCCTCCCGCAGATGCCATGCTCCAGGCAGGCACGTGTGCAGAGCCCACGCCAGGCTTTCCCCTCACTGAGGACTCGGGCATCCCGCCTGGGGCGAGCAGCGGGGCTTTTGCATGCCCAGAACTGGCCTGCGCCGGTCTGACGGTCTGATCCAGTCGAGGCCTGTTGGACCAGGGTGGGTTTGCGATGGGGCGTCATTCCGGGGCCTAGACCCGTGCTCCCAGATACCAGCCCGTCTTCCCAGTCACCGGAGCGGGGAAAGACAGCCTGCACAGGCCCCTTCCTGCCCCAAACTGGCATCCATATGATTTTTTTTTTTTCTAGAAGTTGTTGCCCTAAACATGAAAGTTATGGTGCTGGGGCACCCAAGCTAGACAACACCAAGACACATAGTAATTATAATGGCAAAGATGAAGGGTGAGGACAGACTATGAAAAGCAGTCAGAGAGAAACAAGATCACATACAAAGGAAAGCCCATCAGGCTATCATCAGACTTCTCAACAGGAACCTTACAGGCCAGAAGTGAGCAGCATGATGTAGTTATTTAATGCAATGAAGCAGAAGGTCCTCGAACCAAGAATAGTTTATCTGGCAAGATTATCATTTAAATTTGAAGGAGGGATCAAACAATTTCCAGATAAGCAAAAGCTGAGAGAATTTACCTCCCATAAACCGTCTCTACAATGTATTTTGGAGGGACTGCTCTAGATGAAAGTGTTCCTAAGGCTAGATAGCTGTCACCAGAGAAAATAAAACCACAGTAAAGAAAGTAGAACAATTGATACTGAGCAGGCGCAAAATTAAATCACCTACCGCCAAACTGAGTCAAGGGATAGACAAAGAGTACAGAATATGATACCTAATATATAAAGAATGGAGGAGGAAGAAGAAGGAGGAGAAAGAGAAGAACCTTTAGGTTGTGTTTGTAGCAGCATACTAAGTGAGTAAAGTTAGACTCCTAGTTAGTAAGGAAGTTAACCTTGAACCTTTGGTAACCACAAATGTAAAGCCTGCAATGGCAATATGTACATATCTATTGATAATCACCCTAAATATAAATGGTCTGAATGCACCATTCAAAAGACACAGAGTCACAGAAGGGATAGAAAAGCAAGACCCATCTACATGCTGCCTCCAAGACACTCACTTTTAACCCAAAGACATGCACAGACTACAAGTGAAGGGATGGAAAAAGATACTTCACACCACTAATAGGGAGAGAAAAGCAGGAGTTGCAGTACTTGTATCAGACAAAATAGACTTCAAAACAAAGAAGGTCACAAGAGACAAAGAAGGACATTACATAATGATAAAGGGGTCAGTCCAACAAGAGGATATAACCATTATAAATATGTTATGCACCCAACACAGGAGCACCTACATACGTGAAACAAATACTAACAGAATTAAAGGGGGAAATAGAATGCGATGTATTCATTTTAGGGGGACTTTAAAACACCACTCACTCCAAAGGACAGATCAACTAGACAGAAAATAAGTAAGGACACAGAGGCACTGCACAACACACTAGAACAGATGGACCTGACACACATCTACGGAACTCTACATCCAAAAGCAGCAGGATACACACTCTTCTCAAGCGCACATGGAACATTTTCCAGAATACACCACATACTTAGGCCACAAAAAAGGCTTAAGTAAATTCAAAAATATTGGCACTGTACCAACAAACTTCTCACATCACAAAGGTATGGAACTAGAAATGTACAAAGAAAACAAAAGGGCACACACACAGACGGAGGCTTAACAACATGTTCCTAAATAATCATTGGATCAATGATCAAATTGAAACAGAGATCAAGCAATATATGGAGACAAATGAAAACAACAGTACAACGCCTCAACCTGTGTGGAACGCAGCAAAGGGAGTTCTAAGAGGAAAGTAAATAGCCATTTGAATTTCTTCTTTGAAGAAGTGTCTGTTCATATCCTCTGCCCATTTTTTAATTGGCTTATTTGCTTTTGTTTCTTGATGTGTGTCTGCTCTTTATATAATTTGGATGTCACCCCCTTATTGGATATGTCATTTATGAATATATTCTCCCATACCGTAGGATGTCTTTTTGTTCTACTGATGGTGTCCTTTGCTGTACAGAAGCTTTTCAGCTTGATATAGTCCCACTTGTTCCTTTCTGCTTTTGTTTCCCTTACCTGGGGAAATATGTTCATGAACAAGTTGCTCATGTGTGTGTCCAAGAGATTTTTGTCTACGTTTTTTTCTAAGAGTTTTATGGTTTCATGAGTTACATTCAGTTCTTTGATCTATTTTGAGTTTACTTTTGTGAATGGGGTTAGACAATAATCCAGTTTCATTCTCTTACATGTAGCTGTTCCATTTTGCCAACACCAGCTGTTGAAGAGGCTGTCATTTGCCCATTATATATCCATGACTCCTTTATCGTGTATGAATTGATTATATATGTTGGGTTTATATCTGGGATCTCTATTCTGTTCCTCTGGTCTATGGGTCTGTTCTTGTGCCAGTACCATATCGTCTTGATTTCTGTGGCTTTGTAGTAGAGCTTGAAGTTGGGAAGCAATATCCCCCCTGTTTATTCTTTCTTCTCAGGATTGCTTTGGCTATTTCGGGTCTTTTGTGGTTCCATATGAATTTTAGAAGTATTTGTTCTAGTTTGTTGAAGAATGCTATCGGTATTTTGATAGGGATTGCACCAAGTCCATAGATTGCTTTAGGCACAATGGCCGTTTTTACAGTATTAATTCTTCCTACCCAAGAGGATAGGGTGACTTTCCTTTTGTTAGTGTCATCTTTAATTTCTCTTAAGAGTATATTCTGTTTTTCAGGGTATAAGTCTTTCAGTTCTTTGGTTAGGTTTCCTAGGTATTTTATTCTGTTTGATGCAATTGTGAATGGAATTGTTTTCCTGATTTCTCTTTTTGCTAGTTCATTGTTAGTGTATAGGAATCCAACAGATGTCTGTCAATTCATTTTTAAATGACTCTAATAAGAGATAAAATTAGTTGAAGACTTGGAATCAAAAGAAGCAGTCTCTTGGATGATAGAACAAACATAATACCTTATGCTTTATAGAAACTAAAGGAAAATGTGAGAGAGATCAGGAACCATGCTAGAAAGTAGCTATGTAGTCCTCGAAAATTTAGAAGTGTACCACTTCTGGAGTTCCTCAAGGTTCAGTGTTCTGGAGCATGTTTCAAGATCCTGTCCAAAATGAAAGTTAAGTTTCTGTTCCTGTGGTACCTTCCTCAACATTATGTTCATTGCAGGTGGCTTTTTTGTATCATAGATGCTTCACAGATCACATTTAAGTGTGCTACTCGGACCCATTTACCATGTAACCTTTAAGGCTGCCAATTTGTGGTGCACTCAGCAAGAGAAGGCTCTATATCAAGTCAGGCTGCAGTGTAAACCGCTCTCACTTGGGTTTCACTGACCCAGCAGATCCAACTGGAGAGTCCTTGGCAAATACGAGTGTCATATGCAGGCTCAGTGGGGAATTACAGACCTCTCTAGTTTGGGAGCACAGCCATATCCTTTTCTGCAAAAAACCCTTGAGAAGAGTTCCTAGATTGCTACTGACTGGTCTATTACAAGATACCAAGTGCCCTTGTGATCTGAGCAGACTGATGTCACCTGAGCCCCAAGGCTGAACATGCCCAGCAGTGGCCCATCATTAAATGAAGATGGTCTATGAACTACCCAAGTCAGCTGGCCCTGGGGTAAGTTGCATGAGCAGGTGGCTCAGACTCAATGGCTGCCTTGCCCTCAGTTCACATCTTTGTCTCATGAGAAGGCATTTCCCTGTGATCAGTAAACAGGAAGAAAACCAAAGCCTGGTTTTAAGGCAGTGCTGGCACCAACGGGACTGCTTCAGTATTAGTTTGGTGGTGAGTGGAAGTCCTCTTTGTGGGCAGTACTTCAAGCTGTCCATTTGTGTAGACAACGAGATGGCCAGGAGGTGTAGATCTACACAGTTTTGTAGGCAGTAGCAGATGGCTAGTTGAATGGTCAGGGACTTGGAAGGAATGGGATTGGGACCTGGTGTCACAGAGGTTTGGAGACCAGGTGTTTGGGTGGATTTCATGAAATGGACACAATGTGAAGATACTTGTATTCCATACGAATGTACACTTGGGGCAGCTGCAGCAAAAACTGCCTTCAACCAGGTGGACAAAGTGACCCATCTGTAAATGTGAGCTTCTTCCTTTAGCCACCCTGATACTCTGCTGAATGGCCTATGTACAAAGCGGCTATACCTGCAAGGATGGAAGCTATGCATGAGTTAAACGTGGATGTCCTCTCACCAAGGCTGAAATGGATACTGCTGCTGTATTCCTAACCTGTCCTCGGCGGAGACCTACTTAGATGTCTCACTCAGTATGTTACCATTCCTTGGGGAAACAAGGCTGCCACCTGATAGCAGGTTGATCGCACTGGACCTTTCCATCATGGAGCAACTTGCCCTCCATGGACAATAGACACAGTCTGGGTATGGATTTTACTGCCCATCTGTAGTATTTCTGCTTGTGTCACCAACTGTGGGCTTACAGGATGCCTTCATCATTACCATGGGACCTCTACAGCATTGATTCTAGTCAAATAACTCATTTTATGGCAAAAGAAGTGTGGCAATGGGAATTTACTGGTCTTACCACACAACCTGTAGCCCCCAAAAGCAGTTGGCCTGATGGAAAAATGGAACGTCTTACTGAAGACTTGGTTATAGAGAGTGTTGGTATACTGGCCTGTAAGATGCAGTATATGCTTTTAGTTGCAACCAGCCTTTTTCTGCCATAGCCAGAACACACAGGGCTGAGGATTAAGATGGGAAGTGAGAGAAATTCCTCTTAACCTCTTTGCAGAATTTTAAGTTCTTGGTTCCCAACAGAGAGGTGCCTCCCCCAGGGGACACAAAAATGTTCCCACTGAATTGGAAGTGAGGACTACCATCTGGCCATTTTGGTCTCTTTATACCAACAGCTAAAAGGGATTGATCCTAACCGTGAGGAGGAATTAATTGGTGCTATATAATGGGGCAGAGAGGACTCTCTCTGGGACCTATAGGATTTTCTAGAATGCCACTTAATACTTCAATGTTCAGTTCTAAAAGTTAATGGAATATTACAATGACTCAGTAAAACAGGGGTCACTGATGACTCAAACTCTTCAAAAATTAAAATTTCTGTCTCCTACTAGGTAAAGAATGCCAACCAATATTCTATACTGTGCTGAATAGTAATTGAAAACGATCTGAGAGGTGTTTATTAGGATATCATTGATATATACTCTTATGAAGGTTTCACAAAAAAACAATGTGGTTACTACATTCACCCATATTATCGAGTCCCCCCCATACCCCATTGCAGTCACTGTCCATAAGTGTAGGAAGATGCTACAGAGTCACTACTTGTCTTCTCTGTGCTACACTGTCTTCCCTGTGACCTCCCCCACACCATGTGTACTTATCATAACAACCCTCAATCCCCAACTCCCTCCCTCCAGACCCGCCCTCCCACACCCCTCCTCTTTGGTAACTGCTAGTCCCTTCTTGGAGTCTGTGAGTCTGCTGCTGTTTTGTTCCTTCAGTTTTGCTTCATTGTTATACTCCACAAATGAGGGAAATCATTTGTACTTGTCCTTCTCTGCCTGGCTTATTTCACTGAGCATAATACCCTCTAGCTCCATCCATGTTGTTGCAAATGGTAGGATTTGTTTCTTATGGCTGAAAAATACTCCATTGTGTATATGTACCACATCTTCTTTATCCATTCATCTACTGAGAGATGCTTAGGTTGCTTCCATATCTTGGCTACTGTAAATAATCCTGCAATGAACATAGGGGGTGCGTATGTCTTTTTTAATCTGAGAACTTGTTTTCTTTGGGTAAATTCCTAGCAGTGGAATTCCCAGGTCAAATGGTATTTCTATTTTTAGTTTTTTGTGGAACCTCCATATTGCTTTCCACAATGGTTGAACTAGTTTAAATTCCCACCAGCAGTGTAGGAGGGTTCCCCTTTCTCCGCATCCTCACCAGCATTTGTTGTTCCTAATCTTTTTGATATTAGCCATCCTGTGTGAGGTAATGTCTCATTGTGGTTTTAATTTGCATTTCCCTGATAATTAGCCATGTGGAGCATCTTTTCAGGTGTCTGTTGGCCATCTGAATTTCTTCTTTGGAGAATTGTCTGTTCATATCCTCCACCCATTTTTTAATCAGGTTATTTGCTTTTTGGGCATTGAGGCATGTGAGTTCTTTATGTATTTTGGATGTTAACCCTTTGTCGGATATGTTGTTTAAAAATACATTCTCTCATACCACAGGATGCCTTTTTGTTCTGCTGATGGTGTCCTTTGCTGTACAGAAGCTTTTTAGCTTGATGTAGTCCTATTTGTTCATTTTTGCTTTTGTTTCCCCTGCCCGAGGAGATGCATTCAGGAAAAAGTTGCTTATGTCTATATTCAAGAGATTTTTGCCTATGTTTTCTTCTAAGAGTTTTATGGTTTCATGACTTACGTTTAGTGCAAGCAAATTTGATAGTGGAAAAGAACTCAATTCTAGCCGTGGATCTGTCAGATTATATAAGACCAACTCAAGCAGAAAAATCATGGGTTTGAGAGCCAGACATCAAAATAATTGAGTTCTAGTGCCTCTGCTAGTTTTGTGACCTGGGGCAAGTGTCTAAGCTTTCTGAGCCTCAGTATCCCTACCTGAGATGCTAATTTCATAGTAAGAGTTTTGTGAGAATTTTTTGGTCAAATATAAACATTTCCCGTGTAACACCTGGTGCAGAGTAAGTATTCAGCCAATTGCAGTGAATATCCTGGCAAAACAGAGCACAACAGTAATGACAGTAATGACCCTCTAGCACTGAGTCTGCTCTTTGCCCTCATATCACTAGTTTCAGGGCCTCACGCCTACCAGTTAATACCTTCACTGAAATTCCTGTCCACAGGACACTAAAGGATCCAAAGTCTTAGTGCTGGCTAATGCCACCTTGCGATGTCATGAGTCATAAGAAATACACATTTGGTCATTCATGTGGCCAAATATATATTTCCCAGGTATATTTGGTCTTCATACACAGTTCTTGAAATCACTGCAGATTTGAAATGGGTGTCTTGTCATATTAATGAGAGACTTTTGGACCCCTATCCTTGAGGCTGAATCAGCCAGTGGCCAATAATTTAATCAATCATGACTATGCAGTGAAGCCTTCATAAAACCCCCAGAGAAGAGCTTATTCTGTCTGCTCTGCTCTCTGCTTATATGGATCCTGCTTCTCAGTTGGACAGAGCTTCTATGCTTGGGGAACCAGAACACCTCCACCTGCCACCAAGCCAGGCTCCAAACTCCATAAGTCCTTTATTTAGGACCTTGCCCTATGTCTCTCTTCATCTGGCTGTTAACTTGTACCCTTACGGTATCCTTTATTATACTAGTAAACTTAAGTGTTTCTGAGTTTGTGAGCCTCGCTAACAAACTAATCAAACCTAAGGGGGAGGTCGCGGGAACCTCTTTAGTCTGTAGCCGGTAGGTCAGAAGCACAGGTTTGCAACTGGCGTGTGGAATAGGGGGTGGAGGGTAGTCTTGTAGGACTGGAGCCCTTAACCTGGGAATCTGGTGCTGTCTCCAGGCAGACAGCCTCAGAATTGAGTTGAGTTCTCTGATACCTTGCTGGTGTTCGAGAATCGCTTGGTGTAAGTATGTGTGGGAAGACCCCCCTCCCACACTCAAACGTTGGAATTGGGTCCTGGAACCCAAATAGAGTTAGACTACGGTTACTGCTGTGTTGTTATACATATATGTAGGGGAAATGCACCATTGCATTTTGGTGTTGGCCTTCGGTTGCTAGCGTGTACTGATGGCAGCTGGACCCTCACCCGGAGCCGAGGTGGGTCTCCCTGCTGAAAGTACCAGGAAAAGGCCTCAGTACTTTTCCCATTAGCATATTTATTCCACTTTATTTAGTTATGTGTTCTGTTTAACAACCTCCTGTGTCCTGTGTGGGAAAGAAATTTATCTCTTTCCTTTATCATTCCATCTTCTACAGCCTTGACCAACACCTGCCACACGCTGTGCACATGCAGCTAGAGTGTTTGTGTTACTCTTCACAGTGGTTGCTGTTTTAAACTTAAAGTCTTGTTTTGTTTTTCATCTGTTAATACATTCATTCACCAAATATTTAAAAACCTATTATGTGACAGGCAATGTTAGGTGATGGTTTTAGAATAGTGAACAAAACAGACAAGATCTCTTGCATCATGGAGCTCACAGTCCAGTTGGTGGGGACAGATAATAAATATACGTCAGGTCATAATTAAATGCCAAGAACAATAAAGCGGAGCAAGGACTGCAGGCAGGGAATAGGAGTTAGTGTGAACCGAGCCCGTCTTTAGTGGCCTGGCCGGCTGTAGTGAGGTCCGTGGGTTTCACTATGCGAGAGGTGCAAAACCTCTAAAGAGCTTGGAAAGGAGGACTGATATAATCTGAGCCTAGCAGGAGTCTAGCCCGCTTACTGTAAGTGGCTGAAGAGGGTAAAGGTGGAGGCAGTAAACAGTTTATGAATACATCAGCCCCTGGGCGTGGTTTACATGTGACATGTTGGGATTCACAAAATGTGAAATCTGGGAATTGGCTCTTGGCAGCTTGGAGTAATCCTTACTTATCATTCTCTTACTACGCTACTGGATTCTGTTTGCTAATGTTTTATTTAGGATCTGTTCTGTTAGTAAGATCAGTCCATAATTTGCTTTTATACTGTTTACATGTTTAATTTTGAAGTCAGCATTAGGCCAGTTTTATTAAATGAGTTGGATGGCTCTCCATATGCTATAATGCTTTGGAACAATTTGTATAAATTAGCTAAAATTTTGGTATTTAAGATAGGTATAATCTGTTCTTGAAGCTTTGGTTGGACGGTGCCTCTGGGCTTGGAACATTTCTCCAAGTAGATCATTAACCGCTGTTGGAATCTATGACTATTTATCTACTCAGATTTTCTCTTTATTGAGCCAAGTTTTCTCTTTATAGTTTTAATTTGATTGATATAAGCAATTGTTTGGGGTTAGCTTTTCCCACACTCTCTGTATGTTTATATATTCTTTCTTTTTTCTTGATTATTCTTGTTCCGGGTTTGCCTGTCTTGGTGTCTTTAAAAAATAAAAACTTCTGCTTTTACTGACTCACTCTATTTTTGAAGGAGCCTGCTTTAGAAGAAGGGTAGAGGAAGTTTGATTCATTTTCTACTTTTACCTTTATTAGTTCTTCCCATTACTTCCTTTAATTTTATTTTTGCTGTTTTTCTGGTTTCTTGGATTGTAAGCTTATTTTCAAACTTCCCTATTTTCTAATAAATGCATTTAAGACCATACATTTTAGTGAGTAGTGAAAGTTTTAATATTAAAAACTTTCATTGCTATTCAGTTTTAAAATAGTTCTCAATTTCCATTTATTTCTTATTAAATCTATGAATATTTATAAATGTGTTATTTAAATTCCAGTGGTAGTGATGCTTTATCTCTTTGTTAATTTCTAATATCACAAACATAGCTTTTATGTTAGCAGGTCTAAAATTTTCTTGAGATTTCCTTGAGGCATTTTTATGGTCATTGTATTGCGAATCATATAGACGGCAATTACCTCAACATCATAAAGGCTATATATGACAAACCCACAGCTAACATCATACTTAACAGTGAGAAGCTGAAAGCTTTTCATCTAAGATCCGGAACAAGACAGGGATGCCCACTCTCTCCACTGTTATTCAACATAGTACTGGAGGTCCTAGCCACGGCAATCAGACAAAACAAAGATATACAAGGCATCCAGATTGGTAAAGAAGAAGTCAAATTGTCACTATTTGCAGATGACATGATACTGTACATAAAAAACCCTAAAGACTCCACTCCAAAACTACTAGAACTAATATCTGAATTCAGCAAAGTTGCAAGATACAAAATTAACACACAGAAATCTGTTGCTTTCCTATACACTAACGATGAACTAACAGAAAGAGAAATCAGAAAAACAATTCCATT
>JAQQAC010006877.1:11358611-11510271 GCA_029783875.1 Phataginus tricuspis | reverse complement strand
ATAGTACTGGAGGTCCTAGCCACGGCAATCAGACAAAACAAAGACATGCAAGGCATCCAGATTGGTAAAGAAGAAGTCAAATTGTCACTATTTGCAGATGACATGATACTGTACATAAAAAACCCTAAAGACTCCACTCTAAAACTACTAGGACTAATATCTGAATTCAGCAAAGTTGCAGGATACAAAATTAACACACAGAAATCTGTTGCTTTCCTATACACAAATGATGAACTAACAGAAAGAGAAATCAGAAAAACAATTCCATTCACAATTGCATCCAAAAGAATAAAATACCTAGGAATAAACCTAACTAAGGAAGTGAAAGACCTGTACTCTGAAAACTACAAGACACTCCTAGGAGAAATTAAAGAGGACACTAACAAATGGAAATGCATCCCATGCTCTTGGCTAGGAAGAATAAATATTGTCAAAATGGCTATTCTACCCAAAGCAATCTACAGATTCAACGCAATCCCTATCAAACTACCAACAGCTTTCTTAAAGGAACTGGAACAAATAATTCTAAAATTCATATGGAACCAGAAAAGACCCCGAATAGCCAAAGCAATCCTGAGAAGGAGGAATCAAACAGGGGGAATTACGCTCCCTGACTACAAGCTGTACTACAAAGCCACAGTAATCAAGACAATTTGGTACTGGCACAAAAACAGACCCACAGACCAGTGGAACAGAATAGAAAATCCAAACATTAACCCAAACATTTAAAGTCAATTAATATTTGACAAAAGAGCCTTGGATATAAAATGGGGAGATGACAGCCTCTTCAGCACCTGGTGTTGGAAAAACTGGACAGCTACATGTAAGAGAATGAAACTGGACTACTGTCTAGCCCCATACACAAAGGTAAACTCAAGGTGGATCAAAGACCTGAATGTAAGTCATGAAACCATAAAACTCTTAGAAAAAAACATAGGCAAAAATCTCTTGGACATAAACATGAGCGACTTCTTCATGAATATATCTCCCTGGGCAAGGGAAGCAAAAGCAAAAAATGAACAAGTGGGACTATATCAAGTTGAAAAGCTTCTGTACAGCAAAGGACACCATCAGTAGAACAAAAAGACATCCTACAGTATGGGAAAATATATTCATAAATGATGTATCTGATAAGGGGTTGACATCCAAAATATATAAAGAACTCATGCACCTTAACAAACAAAAAGCAAATAATCCAATTAAGAAATGGGCAGAGGACATGAATAGACACTTCTCTAAAGAAGAAATTCAGATGGCCAATAGGCACATGAAAAGATGCTCCACATTGCTAATCATCAGAGAAATGCAGATTAAAACCACAATGAGATATCACCTCACACCAGTGAGGATGGCCAACGTCCAAAACACAAACAACAAATGTTGGTGAGGATGTGGAGAAAAGGGAACCCTCCTACACTTCTGGTGGGAATGCAAATTAGTTCAACCATTGTGGAAAGCAGTATGGAGGTTCCTCAAAAAACTCAAAATAGAAATCCCATTTGACCCAGGAATCCCACTCCTAGGAATTTACCCTAAGAATCCAGCAGCCCAGTTTCAAAAAGACAGATGCACCCCTATGTTTATTGCAGCACTATTTACAATAGCCAAGAAATGGAAGCAACCTAAGTGTCCATCAGTAGATGAATAGATTAAGAAGATGTGGTACATATACACAATGGAATATTATTCATCCATAAGAAGAAAACAAATCCTACCATTTGCAACAACATGGATGGAGCTAGAGGGTATTATGCTCAGTGAAATAAGCCAAGTCAAAAAAGACAAGTATAAAATGATTTCACTCATATGTGGAGTATAAGAACAAAGAAAAAAACTGAAGGAACAAAACAGCAGCAGACTCACAGAACCCAAGAACGGACTAATAGTTACCAAAGGGAAAGGGACTGGGGAAGATTGATGGGAACGGAGGGATAAGAGGGTAAAAGGGACATTAGGATTAGCAGATGTAAGGTAGGGCGGGCCCGGGGAGGGCTATACAACTCAGAGAAGACAAGTAGTGATTCTATAGCATCTCACTATGCTGATGGACAGTGACTGTAATGAGGTTGGTGGGGGGGACCTGATGAAGGGGGTAGTTTAATCACCATAATATTGCACATGTAATTGTAGATTAATGATACCAAAATAAATTTTAAAAAGAAATTAAAGAACTTAAAAAAAAATGAAGGCCTAGAACTTGAAGGCAGAAGAGGGAAAAGGGTATCCATCTCTAGTTACTCCTGGAGTTCAATCAGTGGGGGGCCTTCAGGTAAGGTGCCTGAGAGCCCCTCAGTCAGTCTGCCTGTCCACCCTACAGTCTGGCGCTGCAGGTGTCTGCAGAAGACATATGAGAAGTTGCTCAGTTCAGATGATTCGACAAGACTGGGTAACGTAGATATAAAACTTTTTGTAAATAAACTTTCCTTCCGACTTGGCTGAGGCTAGACTGTAGATCCTTTGCCAGTGGCAGGCAAGCAATACCAACACTAGATAATCCAATATCATTACTGATCTTTGAAAAACTGAGTTCTGCAAATGGAAGGTAGTTTGAGGATAGAAGTGAATACTGTCTGAAAAGGCACGCTGTGTGAAAGTCAATGGGTGAAATTTTGGTGACTCCTTTTATTAGAAGATAAAGCACAAATCTGAATGTTGATGTCTTAATTAAGGATATGATTTGGGGCAATAATTTAAAGGGGTACCAAAAATCCAGTCATTTAAGATAAGTAATGTTTTAATGTAGTATTTAAAAAAAATCAACATTAGTGCAAAAATCCACGATGAACAGAATATCAAAAGTTTAAATAAGACAGGAGTTGACCCTGAACATCAACAATTCATTTCATTTTACGTCACCCCATTTCTAGCTGTAGCCATGGGAAGATCAGGTGGTAGGGGGGTGTCAAATGAGATAGTCAGTGTAAGGTCAAAGTTGTCTTGGGGTCTTGGAGCCAAAAATCTTGGGTCATAGTTATATAATTCCAGGCTTGAATGCTGACTGTATGACCTCGGAAAAGTGACTTAGCCTACTAAGCTTCAGATTCTTCCTCAAATAGGGAGCTAATAATACTCATCCCATAGGGTTTTTGTAATGATTAAATATACCATAAAGTGCTTATGCCTGACCCACAGAGGCAGATCCAGGTTTTGTGTAGCCTGAAGCTTATATAATTTGGGAGAACCTTTTTATGAAAAACAATAAAAAATTAGGAACACAAAATTATCATTACAGTGATAATTTAGAGGCGAAAATAAGTCATAAATAACAGATGTTTTAAAAGCACCAAATCCCCAAAATAAAATATTTTTAAAAAATTAATTGCCCCTACACTTCACCATAATACTTTTTTCTGATGTTTTTTTGGCTACATTCCCTTTAATGGGCTTTTCATAGGACCACAGTTATATAATACTTTCCACAAAGAGAATAAAAAAGATGATTGTCTTTTCTCCAGCTTGCTGATTTGTTTTATATCACTCATAGTTTAGAAAAGTGTTCCTAAGCTTTAGAACTCACTATTGGTAACGTTGCACCAATTCTTAGGATTGTCCTTGAATTTGGGAATCCCTCCATCAAGAGTTTTTATATGGGAACTGTAATATTGGGAAGAATAGTCCACAGGCCAGTTTCTGGGTCCATTCATTTCAAACATTTCTTTATACTATGTACTTCTGGTAAGTTTGTCAGCAAACTGCCACAAGAGACCCTCTGGACACTGCAGATGGAAAGGGCTTCCTGGGGATTCCCTGTCCCTGTGGTGGCTCAGCACAATAGACCTTCTGATGCACAGCGAACTTCACCACAATGGATGGGAATCTTGATGCGACAGAACAATTACTCAATGTGAGTTGTTAGTTCCTAAAGTTTGCTTACATATACAGCCTTTTCACACTGGAATCTCTGATCTTGTTTTTCAGAAAAAGAATTGTAAACAGCTTTATTGAGGCATAATTTACATACCATAAACTTCACAAATCAGTTTTAGTAAATTTACAGACTTAGGCAATGGTCTCCATAATCCAATTTAAGACATTTCCATCACCCAGAAAAAGATTCCTCATGCTCATTTGCATCACTCCCAACTCCACCTCCAGCCCCAGGCAGCTACTTATCTACTTTCTGTCTCTACATATTTGCCTTTCTGGACGTCTTATATAAATGGAATCACGCTGCTTGTTTTAAATGCCCTTCCTGTACCTATTTTGCATTTCTCTTTAGTCCTGACCTCTCTGATCCTTGATCTCAAGCATTTGTCAAAAGCATTTTCTGTCTCTGCTTATTGTCTTCTTTCCTGTGTTCACATCTCCCAGAGTTCCTCAGTCACATCTGTTTTAAATTGTTCTATAATCTCCCTTTCTATTAGCATAATTTCATTTAGTCATTGTTGACTCAGTCTTTAATTTAAAGCAGGCACTGTGCTTGGCACTCTGACAAGATTAATAAAACCAAGCATATGTGCCTGTATATATAGTCTAGCAGGAGAGTCAGACATAAGTGCACATGGGTAGTGCGATAAGCACTATATAATAGGCAGGGTTGGAGTAGTAATAATAGCATTTATGGAAGACTTAAGTGTCAGCAAGTGAGCTTCAAGGCTCTTCACTTACCCAAACCTCTTCCAAAGCACCTGGGGGAGGACGGGGTGAGGCCTAGCAATGTGTTCACGTGGTGTTTTTCTTGTAATATTTTAAAAAGTATGAATGTTCTTGTAATATTTCTTAAAGTGTGATTTTTTAAACTGGAATCAACTAAGATGACTGTCTTGTTCCTCTCCAACCACCCCTCTGTCACACTGTCACACATCTCCTTGTGTCAGTTGACTGAGGGGCTATGGCCATTTTCAAGATCTAGCAGAAAGTAGACTGAGTTTGAGCTACCTTTAGTTTGGTTTTAGTGGGTTTTAGTCATTTCCATGTGTTACTAGGTTATAGCTAGCCATGCCCATGTAGGAATGGCTTCCAAGAATACTCCCATCACCTAGTAGGCCAGCTCACTCTGTGTTGTGACACAAAAGTACAGGGCCAGAGGTTGTACTGCAGTGTGACTGTCTCCCACAGTGCCAACTTACCAGAAGCATGTGGCTTATGAGAATAAAATGACATGTGAAATGAGTGGACCCAGAAGCTAGTCTGTGGAATATTCTCTCAAATATAATGGCTCATATATGAAAACAGTCGATGAAAGTTTTCCCAAATCTAAGAACAGCCCCAAATCTAAGAAAGCACCAACACATTACTGATGTGAGTTGTAAAGCTCAGAGACTCTTTCCTAAGCTATCAATGACATAAAACAATCAGCAAGCCAGGGATAATTATCTTTTCTATTCTCGCTATACAAGGTATTATAAAAATGTCCTATGAAAAGTCAATTAAGGGGAATGTAGCCCAAAAAAAACTGTCAAGAAAGAAAGTATTACAGTGATGTGTAGGGCCAGAATCTGTGGTCCAAAACAGGCATTTCTTCTCAATTTGCCTCCTAATAAAACTTTATTTTTTTCTCCCTCACCCCAGCTCTATAGAGCTGTAACTGACAAATAAAAAGTGTATATATTTACTGTGCTATGTGATGTCTTGATATGTGTACACATTGCACATGATGACCAGTCAAGTTAATGAACACATTCATCACCTCATGTAGTTACCTTTTTTTTTTTTTGGTGTATTAAGTACTGTTAAGACTTACTCTCAACAAATTTCATGTATATAATACAGTATTATTAACTATAATTTCCATGCTGTACATTAGATCCCCAGAACTTATTCATCTTATAACTGGACATTTGTATACTTTGACAAGCAGCCCTCATTTCCCCATCTCCCAGCCCCTAGCGCCAACTGTTCTAATCTCTGGTACTATGATTTTGGCGTTTTTAGATGCCATATGTAACTGAAATTTTATAGTATTTGTGTTTCTCTGACTTAATTTCACTTAGCATAATGTCCTCAAGTTTCATCCATATTGTCACAAACGGCATGATTTCCTTTATGGCTGAATAATATTCCATTATAACAACAGCATATAGTAGATAAATAATATATAACAGAGCACATATAGTATATAATAGAGATAATTATGTATCTATCACATTTTCTTTATCCATTCATCCCTCAAAGGACCCAAGTTGTTTCCACATCTTAGCCACTGGAGAAAGGGAACTTTTGCGCACTATTGGTGGGATTGTAAATTGGTGCAGCCATTATGGAAAACAGTATGGAGATTCTTCAAAAACTTAAAAGTAGAACTACCGTAGATTCAGTATTTCCACCATTGGTTTTCTATCCAAAGTAAGATGATGATCTCAAAAAGGTATCTGCTCTCCCGTGTTCACTGCAGCATTATTCACGACAGCCAAGATAAAACTCTTTCCGTTCATTTGGAGCACTAGCTAATAGAAGGAAAGGACTCAGGGTAAATTACTTCACGTGGACTTAATATTTAATGTGTCATTATCTGTTCAGGGCAATTGTATTTTGAAATGCAGACACTAGTTAACACATATGGTCAGTCTTTACGGGTGGCAAAGTTTGTGCTTTCACAGAAACCATCTTTTTTCAATAAAGGAGTTTTCAATAAAGGATCATCAGGAGAGATTTGCCACACATTGCTTCGTTTGCCAGCTTTGACTCATTAACTCGTCTCTTGCAGATTTACCAAAAAAAGATACCAGACAGATGCCGAGTTCAATTTGAATTACAGATAAAGAACAAATTTTTAAGTATCAGTATATCCCAGATATTTCATTTTTAAAGAATTAACTATGACCTATGCAATACTTGGGGCATACACTAAAAAATTTGTTGTTTATCTGAAATCCAAATTGAACTGGGCATTTTATCTAGCAACTCTATTGTAAGTATATGTGAAGACTTGGTTTCGGTTGTTCTTAAATGGTTGGTTGGTGCGTATAAAATGAAGTTCCTGTGGCCAGGATTCTCACCTGGCTCTGGTTGGCTAGCTCACTACACTTGTGTGGGCAATACTTTGTTATTGACTCTATAAAGAGCTCTGCCTAGCGCTCTGGGTGACACCGTGGCATGGCTACAAGGCTGTAGGAGAGCAGAGCAGAGGCTGGAGTGGTGGAAGTGCTGAGGACAGAGGCCTAGAGGCAGAGACAGGCTTGCTGCATGCAGACACACTCTGAGTGGACGGGATTCTAGTGACTGACCTGCCACCATGGAATAAAGTTGGGTATATTTCACCCCAAGAACGTTCTACTGTCTTCTCTTTGGTCACATTGAATTCATAGTGAACTTGCCCGGGGCTGAAACCCATTGGCAAGACAGTTGGTTTTTCTAAACAAAAAGTCTCCAAGACGAAGCATAGATTTCCCAGCTGTTGGGAAGATTAAGTTCGGATTCCTTAACTACTTCAATAAAAAACGTGCTTCAGAAGAGAAGGCAATTCGGCTATAGGAGAGTTTGTTCCCAAAAGCTCCAGGTAGGCCACCATCCAATCAACTCGAGATCTCTGCCAGAGGTAGGCCTCTGCTGACGGTCTCTTTGCCCACCCGTGAGCAGAGGACCCCGCACATCGCATCCCAAAGCACAAGCGTGGCAGCCCACGGAGGGCTTTCTCTCTTTTCCTCTCAGTCCAGGAGACCAACTTCCAGAGCCCCTGCCTCTCTCGAGACACGGATGCTTTTTCTTAAGCAGCACTTCTGCCCCCGCCCCTGCCCCGTCTCTCGCCCATGGGGCTGGCATGCACAGACTGCCCCCAGAGCACAAAGAGCCCGGAAATAACAGCGGGATTGGAAAGGAACCGCTCGCAAGGTGCGAGCCGCCCCCTCTCGCTCATTTCAGAGGGGCTTCCGAGGCCGAGAGGCCGGGCCAAGCATTTGCGCTGCCCCTCGGAGCCTAACATGGGGCGGGGCGGTTCCCTTGCGCTTGCTTTCCCTCCTCTTTTCTTCGGTCGGAGGGAAGAAAACAGCCTGGGGCCGGGCGTGTAGGAAGAAGCGGAGTGGGAAGCCAGGCACACCCTCGGTGAGCCCGCCCCCAGCCCGCGGCGAGGCGGGCTGCCCTCCCCGCCGCCGCGCGCCGGCCCCGGGCGCCCACCCGAGCGACCCGCGCTGGTCAGGATGAGGCTCCCGCGGGGCCCGTGGCTGCTGCGGCCGCGCCCGCCCCAGGTAGGGGAATCCGGCCTCGGGCGCGGGGCTGTCAGGCGCGCGGGGATGGAAAGTTGGCGCTGGGCAACTTCGGCGGGAGCCAAAGCCGAGCGGGCCCGCGAGTTCACTGCGTTTTGCTGGCCCTCCGGCTGCGCTCGCGAGGCGACCGGACGGGCGGTCGCCGGGGCCGCAGACGTGGGTCGCGAGGTCCAGAGTCGGCGTCACGCCCCGGGGCCGAGGGGAGGAAAGGCCAGGGCGGCGGGGAGGCGCCGGCGCAGCACCTCGGCCAAGCTGGGCCCCGGGAGCCCCCAAAAGAACCCCGGGGGCGCTTCTCCGCGCCCAGACCGCGGTCAGAGGTAAGTTCTCAGAGTCGCTGCCTGGGCGCCGGCGTGGCCGAGGGCGGCTGAGGCAGCGGCAGGCACAGGGATGCCCCGAGGGCGCACTGTCGTAGGAAAGTGAAATTTCCCTTCGGAAAACCGGGAGCCCCTCCCTTTTAACGAGGGAAGAAAAAGTCGCGTTTTGTTTCGAGGCCCGGGAGACGGATGAATCATGAGTGTGTCCTGGTGAGTAACAGCTGGCCGGACACGTATTGTGGCCTGGGTAGAACCGTTGCCTGGAGGAGGTGGGAGGGGAGTGGATGTGCACGAAAACAGACACAGGACGGGGGAAGTGCTGATGGTGGTGGAGCCAGGCGGAGCCCTGAATCCGAACCTGATGAGCAAAGAGCCTTTCAAAACGAGGCTTCCGGGGGTCTGTGTTTGGGGAGGGCGTTGAGTTTTAGTTCTCAACATCGCCCCCTCCCTCCATGAGATTAATTTCAGTTTGTTATTGACGAGAAAAATGTTCTTTATGTTTTAGCTGAGCACATGGAAAATAAAAAAGAAAGTAAGCAAAGATATTATGTGTCACTTTTACTTCCTGTTTCTTTTTTCTTTTCCTCCAGCTATCTCGCGGCTTCAGAGTTAGGAATGATGGAGGAAATATTTAAATTCATTTTTAAAATGCCTTTCCCGAATGTTTGCAAGAGAATGAAGAAGGGTGTTGTGCTACTAATTCCTAGAAAAAAGAGCAAACTCCTTAAAATGTAAAATAGTAGACTTAATAGAGTAATGGAGGTAATAGGCATTTTCCACTTTGTGAAATTGTACTTTTATTACAGGCGTTGCACTTCACAGAGATTTACCAAACAGTGAAACAACCCACTGCAAGGACCCCGCCCCTCCTTCATTATCCACCATTTAAACAGAAATGATTACTTGACATTTTGAGTAGAAATTTCTGTGGATCCCCAAACTGGCTGCCTTTTCTCACATTATCAAGTCTAATACCCTTTCTCCACATTTCCTAGCTGACGCTATCTAGAGTGGTGCCACTGCAGACGCATCGGGGATGTGGACGCTCCCTCAGAGGTAGAAAATGATACGGTGGAACTTACTAGGCTTAATCACAGGGGATCAGTGGTTTGTCTTAAGAAGTCTTACATTTGACTGTTACAATTTGCAGATTTTTGTTTAAGTCTCAATGTTCACGCTGTTAAGTCAATTTGCTGAACTTTAGATGTGGAAATGTTTCCATCATTTTACTTGTCTGGTGAAAGACCCCCCAAAAATAAAGACCAGTCTGTGAGTTTGTTTATATGCCTTTTTGAAATTGTGCCTTAAAGAAACTAACAAATATCGTGGCTAGGACTACTTAACCATTTTCTGCAAATCAAATGAACTGGCTGTAGGGACATTTTTCATCCCAAGGTCTCACTGTTTTGTGGTGGCCCATTTGACATGTAAAGCCCTGTGGCTAATGGCATGTATTATTTCTCTATATTTTTGCTAGTTTGCAAGGACTTGTCCTTAACAGTATCTCAAACAAGCATTCCTAATTACATTAGGCCTTTGATGAAAGTATGTACCTTGTAGGAGCATTTAGTGGTTTTAATTTAGAAGGGAGTTTGTCAACATGAATATGCTTGCTATAGCAGAATTGTGTTTTAAAGCACACATTTGGTCTGAAGCGTAAGAGAGCCAAGAGCATGCGGTATTAGGTGGGCCCAGGCGTGGCCTGGTGGCTGTGCTCATGTCAGCAGCGGATCACTGCTCGTCAGCACTTCGCATGAGTGTTTGTCAGGCAGTCCCTGGTTGCCGCTGGCCTTTCTGTTCTTGAAGATGCAGCTTTGTGTCACTATTATGCCTGGTGAGTGATTTCCAAATAGAAAGCCCCCTACCTAATTGTGCCTTTCTTAATCTGGGTTTTCTGCTCTTAGTTTGAGAAACTCCTTGGCATGGTTTCAGGCCCCAAGTACAGCATTTGAATCTATACATAAGCTATGTTTAAAACTTGAGAAAGTCAAGTGTACTTTGTGGAGAAGTTTAAGTATTAGTATGTTTTTTTAGCTTTTACAAACAAAGCATATGCACGTTTTAATCCCACCACCAAATGTTAATTTAGAAATTGTTTTCATTTTTTGAACTTAAAGCAGCACTCATGTTTGACACTTTCCTACCCTTCTACCTCATGTGTTTGTAATTGGTACACTGTGGGGAAAATGGAAGCCAGGATCCTCCCCTGACCCAATGTAATTGGCCAAATGCTAGGCTACTGCTCCCACACCTATAGGCAATGAACTATACTGACTGAGTCACTATATAAAGAGCTCTGCCCAGTGCTCTGGGTGGAGGCAGAGACAGAGGAGGATTATGGACCTCAGCATACCGTGAGAATAAAGCAAGGTATAAACCCCTTTACACTAAGAAGTTCCATTGTCATTTCTCGGTCTCACTGAATCCCTAATGAACTTGCCTGGGGCTGAAACGCTCAGCCAAGGCCCACGCTGTATTCTGTAAGGCTGGTTTTAGAGCTCTCTCCCAAGGACAGCAATTGGTTCTATGTTGCTGGTTGTATTTAACTATACAAAAGAGGATGCTTTAGTGGTAAAGTGATCCTAGACCAGTCTATTAAATATTAAACATTATCACCTTTCCAGCACTTAAGTATTACTTCTGGAGGGTTTTTGTTTCTAGATTTTACTATTTATTGCAACCTAATAGTATTAGTGCTCTTTTACAGTAAAGTCTAAGCTAGAAAATCATTTTGTATCTTGGCATATAAATATTTGTTGAATGCGGTCCCTATGAAACTAAGGTAGAAAACCTGAGACTAAATACTGGTTGATCTAATAGCTATAAGAATTAAATGTGCTGAGGTCACAATAGAAATGAGCTGCTAGTTTAGTTTGTGTTAGGCAGTTCTGTAGCATCTGAGTGCTGACCTGGCCCTGTCACCACTTAACTCCCTGAACTTAGCCAACTCATTACCTCTAGTTGGGTCTGTTTTGCCCACTTCTCAAAACAAGGAGACTTGTCTTATTGGTCTCAAAGGCCCTTTCCATCCCTAAAATTTCCACATTATTATTTTACTAGGGAATGTAAATATACTATTGAATAAAATACTGTCAGGGTCAGAATGGTTATCTTAATGGTTGAAAAATTTTCTCATGATCTTAGGCAGGTGGTAGAGGGGCAGTTTTACCTAGTGATTGTAATAACTGTTTGCCCTATAAAAAGAAATTGAAATTTATTTGATGGGGTGAGCATGTCATAATAGAATAGATTGAGCCTTGCTCTAATACTTGGTCATTACCAGTATTTTCATCTGTGGAATGTTGCTTATTTAGGAGTATTTAGTATTAGAGCCCTAAAACTATTATATAATGGACATCTTGAGCTAACCTACAGGCTATAAAACAATAGATAATAAATAAAACAGCCTTATTTGAGCCATATTCTAGAAATGTCTTTTTAAATGCCACTTAGTTGACCACAGTATTCGTTTTCTTGGTTTTTTGAACAACCCAACTCAATGTTCTCTAAACTGTGTGTTTAGACTGTATGTAAGGGATTTCCCACCCAGATATTTGTACTGAAATTTTGACATTGGCATCCCTTTTAAGAAACAGCCCTATGAAACAGGGTAGTCAATTAAAAGTTGCCCTTCCAGAGACCCACGGAATAAATTGCTTCTTAGTCTTGGTGTTAGAGGTGTGGCTTTACCCGGGCAGATGTGGGGTCACTGTTCCCCCAGTGGAGTGGCTAGCCGGTGGTGGTCTGTCTGCACTGGCTGCCAGAAATGCCAGAGTCACATTTTCAACCTACCTTCTAATGAGTATGAACGACCTCATGACTTGCTTTCTATGTATTCATCGTACTCATGGTTCCACCTTCTCTACTTTCTTTTTTTCTTCTATTCATATCACCACCCATTTTTTTCTGTGATCTTTTAGTGAGGCAAAGTTATATATAAATAAGGTTTGAGGAATTTCAAAAATCAGCACTTTAGTGTTTGAAATAACATATTTGAAGTACTACACTGTGGACGTGTGGCAAGCCAGTGTCTCTCCTGCTCATGCAGTCTCCTCGGTGCTTCACCCGTGGGAAATGCTCAAAAAATATTGGTTGCATTGAATTGAGACTCTGTAGGAACTAATTGGAATGCTATGGTTCTCTTTTTCTAATTGAGATAAAACTGACCTATATGGTTGTGTCTACAGAAATGTGCTGCTGCTGAAGCTATTTCCTCTCACCTTTGTCCTTCCTATCCTCCTCATCTGTCCTAAAACTTCCCATTTCCTTGCTGCCTCCACTCTGCTCACCTAAGATGTCATTTGTGTCAACTACCAAGGTCTGTAATCCTCTTTATTCCCAGAGTTTTCTATTTCATTAACTCATGAATGGTATTACTTGCTTTTACATAACTTTTACCTCAATTACAGGTTCATCATAAAGAGAATAGAAAGCATGGCAGTCCAGGCTTTTGTTTGGCAGCTCTTTTGGGGGATAAGTAGATTTCTACCTAGGGTTCACAGTATCTGGTGAGAAATGAGCTGTGAAATCTGCACTGTAAACGCAGTCCAATGGGGAGAATCTCCAGGAGTAGATTGAAGGGCAAGAAACAGGGAACAGAGAAAGGAGGCACAAGAGATGGAGCTAGAGTAGAAATTTCTGTAGCCCATGGAGCAGAAACAAAAAGTCACATAAAACCATGAACCTCATTCAAGAGACTGACAGGTGCACAAAGCTTTATGGTGGTAGACTTGCTAGGGAGGAAATAGTCTTTGAGATTGGCAGGGGTCACCCAAGTATGAGTTCTACCTAGGGGCTATTTATTAGATTGAGTAGATGGTCTGAGTTCTAAAACTGCTGTGGACACAGGTGGTAATCCAATTAAATTCAACTCCACTGGGAAATCTCAGCACTTTTGTTGTGGATGGAGTTTTTTTTATAATGAGTGCACTGCTCAGACCACATTGCAGGCTAAGATGAATTAGTTAATTTTCTAACTCTGAGGCATAACCATAAGGAAGCAGTTACCATTCTTTTTAAGGAATCCTTGTTTTCCTGACTGCATGTTTATGTTCCTGCTCCTGTGTGGCTGTCCATTTGTTAAATATTTTGTTTGTTTTTGGTATATGAGTTTCCCTAGTAGGCTGAGTGATCTATTTGAAGAGGGGATTTTAAAAGGTGTTGGTGCATAACTGCTCTTTCTACTGGTAATGCAGCTGGGATACAAGCATGCATTTTTATTAGGCTGACAGTAATGTGACCATAAACCTGGGAAAAAACACATTTTTGTTTTAAATATTTGCAAACAGATCAACATAGCACTGGCTTGCCAAGACCTTCTTAGAGGATATTTGTTGTGGCATTTTAGAGTCTGATAACTCATTTCTGCATTTCTGCTTTGAGAATGTTTCAGATAATGAATAATAATTTTTTTTCAGTTTTCAGGAAAAAATTTGGTTTCTTTTGACCTTGTAAATACCCTTTTATGGGTTTGTTTAGTGAAAGCAAGGTAAGCAAGCTTTAAAACCTAAGCTATAGTCGATCCAGAAATCATGGTGTGGCCTTATCCTTCCTGTCCCACTGTCTCCTCCATGCCTTTGAGTTCCTCAGTCCCACCATACTGGACTAATAATACCTGTTCTTGTGGCTTGTCCCTGTTGGTGTGTATGACGTTCCCAAGGCAGCATGTCCCCCTATCACCCTTTCTGAATTCTACTCTTCCTCCAAGGCTGGGTTCCAGTGCCCAATCCCCTCATGTACCCCCCAGTTTTGATGAAGTCTCTGCAGGTCTCAGCCAGCAGAATGAATTACACTTTCTTTTCCACTCCCACAGTACATATAGAACTGTTCTTCATCCTACCATGTGTTATATAGTTACTGTGCTCATATGATTTTCCAGCCCAGATTATCTCAACACTTCGTGGTCACAACTATTTTTCCTCGTCTCTGATGGCCCGTGCTCTACCACAGTAGGTGCACAGTAAATTCTTGTTGGTTGGAGGAAGGAAATGGATGAAAGTACTAAATATTAGAGCTCTTTAATAGTGTGTTCTCTTCAGGTCTTACCTTCTCGATTTCTTCTCTGCTTAATCTAACAGGGAACATCTGCAGCATTCTTATCTACTTTTGTAATGTGAGCCTTGAATAACTGAATATTTTTTATTTTATTTTTTGAAAAGTATCTTTTTTTATTGAAGTATCATTGATATACAATATCTTGGTTTCAAGTATACAACACAGTGATTCAACAGGTACACACATTATTAAATCCAACTAGTGCAGTTACTGTCTGTTAACATAGAAAGATGTTATAGAACCATTGGCTATATTCTGCATGCTGCACTTCTATCCCCGTGACCAGCTTATATTATGATTGAGAATTATTGTGCCCCTTTATCCCCCTCCGCATTCACATGGTAACCACCAGTCATTTTTCACTGTCTGTGAGTCTAATGCTGTTTTGTTCATTTTGTTATTTAGATTCTACAAGTAAGTGAAATCATATGGTATTTGTTTTTTTCCTCCTGGCTTATTTCACTGAGCATAATACCCTTAGGTCCATCCATATTGTCACAACTAGCAGAATTTCTTTTTTTTTTTACGGCAGAACGATACTCCATTGTGTGTATGTACCACATCCTCTTTATCCATTCACCTACTGATGGACAATTTAGTTGCTTTCATATCTTGGCTATTGTAAATAATGAAGCAATAAACATAGGGATGCATATATCTTTTCATATTAGAGAATTTGTTTTCTTTGAATAAATTCCTAGAGGTGGAGTTACTGGGTCATATGGTATTTCTGTTTTTATTTTATTTTATTTTATTTATTTATTTTTTATTTTGGTATCATTAATGTACAGTCACTTGAACAACATTATGGGGGTTACTAGACCCCTATTATCAAGTACCCCCACATATGCCACTACAGTCACAGTCCATCAGCGTAGTAAGATGCTAGAGAATCATTACTTGTCCTCTCTATAAATACTGCTATTCCCGTGTCCCCCACCACTGCATTACGTGTGCTAATCATAATGCCCCTTTTCCCCCCTTATCCCTCCCTTCCCATCCATCCTCCCTAGTCCCTTTCCCTTTGGTAACTCTTAGTCCATTCTTGGATTCTGTGAGTTTGCTACTGTTGTATTCCTTCAGTTTTTTCTTTGTTCTTATACTCCACAGATGAGTGAAATCATTTGATACTTGTCTTTCTCCACCTGGCTTATTTCAGTGAGCATAATACCCTCTAGCTCCATCCATATTGTTGCAAATGGTAGGATTTGTTTTCTTCGTATGGCTGAATAATATTCCATTGTGTATATGTACCACACCTTCTTTATCCATTCATCTACTGATGGACACTTAGGTTGTTTCCATTTCTTGGCTATTGTCAATAGTGCTGTGATAAACTTAGGGGTGCATATGTCTTTTTGAAACTGGGCTGCTGCATTTTTAGGGTAAATTCCTAGGAGTGGAATTCCTGGGTCAAATGGTATTTTTATTTTTAGTTTCTTGAGGAACCTCCATACTAGTTTCCACAATGGTTGAACTAATTTGCATTCCCACCAGCAGTGTAGGAGGGTTCCCTTTTCTCCACATCCTCACCAACATTTGTTGTTTGTGTTTTGGATGTTGGCCATCCTCACTGGTGTGAGGTGATATCTCATTGTGGTTTTAATTTGCATTTCTCTGATGATAAGCGACGTGGAGCATCTTTTCATGGGCCTGTTGGCCATCTGAATTTCTTCTTTGGAGAAGATTCTGTTCAGCTCCTCTGCCCATTTTTTAATTGGCTTATTTGCTTTTTATTTGTTGAGGTGCATGATCTCCTTATATATTTTGGATGTCAACCCCTACTGGATATGTCATTTATGAATATATGCTCCCATACTGTAGGATGTCTTTTTGTTCTACTAATGGTGTCCTTCGCTGTACAGAAGTTTGCAGTTTGATATAGTCCCACTTGTTCATTTTTGCTTTTGTTTCCCTTGCCCTGGTAGATGATATGTTCATGAAGAAGTTGCTCATGTTTATGTCCCAAGAGATTATTGCCTATGTTTTTTTCTAAGAGTTTTATGGTTTCATGACTTACATTCAGGTCTTTGATCCATTTTGACTTTACTTTTGTGTATGGGGTTAGACAGTAATCCAGTTTCATTCTCTTACATCTAGCTGTCCAGTTTTGCCAACACCAGCTGTTGAAGAGGCTGTCATCTCCCCATTGTATATCCATGGCTCCTTCATAGTATACTAATTACCATATATGCTTGGGTTTATATCTGGGCTCTCTATTCTCTTCCACTAGTCTATGGGTCTGTTCTTGTACCAGTACCAAATTGTCTCGATTACTGTGGCTTTGTAGTAGAGCTTGAAGTCAGGGAGCAAAATTCTCCCTGCTTTAGTCTTCCTTCTCAGGATAGCTTTGGCTATTTGGGGTCTTTTGTCATTCCATATGAATTTTAGAACTACTTGCTCTAGTTCACTGAAGAATGCTGTTGGTATTTTGATGGGAATTGCATTGAATCTGTAGATTGCTTTAGGCAGGATGGACATTTTGACAATATTAATTCTTCCTAGCCTAGAGCATGAGATGAATTTCCATTTATTAGTGTCCTCTTTAATTTCTCTTAAGAGTGTCTTGTAGTTTTCAGGGTATCTGTCTTTCACTTCCTTGGTTAGGTTTATTCCTATGTATTTTAATGTTTTTGATGTGATTGTGAATGGAATTGTTTTCCTGATTTCTCTTTCTGCTAGTTCACCGTTAGTGTATAGGAATGCAACATATTTCTTTGTATTAATTTTGTATCCTGCAATTTTGCTGAATTCAGATATTAGATCTAGTAGTTGTGGAGTGGAATTTTTAGGGTTTGTTATGTACACTATCATGTCATCTTCAAACAAGGACAGTTTGAGTTCTTTCTTGCCAATCTGGATGCCTTTTATTTCTTTGTGTTGTCTGATTGCCATGGCTAGGACCTCCAGAACTATGTTGAATAAAAGTGGGGAGAGTGGGCATCCCTGTCTTGTTCCCGATCTTAAAGGAAAAGCTTTCAGCTTCTTGCTGTTAAGTATAATGTTGGCTGTGGGTTTGTCATATATGACCTTTATTATGTTGAGGTACTTGCCCTCTATACCTATTTTGTTGAGAGTTTTTATTATGAATTTTGTCGAATGTTTTTTCAGTATCTATGGAGATAATCATGTGGTTTTTGTCCTTTTTGTTGATGTAGTGGATGATGTTGATGGATTTTCGAATGTTGTACCATCCTTGCATCCCCCCATGATGAATCCCATTTGATCATGATGGATGATCTTTTTGATGTATTTTTGAATTCGGTTTGCTAATATTTTGTTGAGTATTTTTGCATCTATGTTCATCAGGGATATTAGTCTGTAATTTTCTTTTTTTGTGGTGTCTTTGCCTGGTTTTGGTATTAGAATGATGTTGGTCTCATAGAATGAGTTTGGGAGTATTCCTTCCTCTTCTACTTTTTGGAAAACTTTAAGAAGGATGCGTATTAGGTCTTCACTAAATGTTTGATAAAATTCAGTAGTGAAACCATCTGGTACAGGAGTTTTGTTGTTAGGTAGTTTTTTGATTATCAGTTCAATTTCGTTGCTGGTAATTGGTCTATTCAGATTGTCTGTTTCTTCCTGGGTCAGCCTTGGAAGGTTGTATTTTTCTAGAAAGTTGTCCATTTCTTCTACGTTATCCAGTTTGTTAGCATTTAATTTTTCATAGTATTCTCTCATAATTCTTTGTATTTCTGTGGTGTTTGTGGTGATTTTTCCTTTCTCATTTCTGATTCTGTTTATGTTTGTAGACTCTCTTTTTTTCTTGATAAGTCTGGCTAAAGGTTTATCTGTTTTGTTTATTTTCTCGAAGAACCAGCTCCTGCTTTCATTGATTCTTTCTATTGTTTTATTCTTCTCAATTTTATTTATTTCTGCTTTAATCTTTATTATGTCCCTCCTTGTACTGACTGTGGGCCTCATTTGTTTTTCCTTTTCTAGTTTCATTAATTGTGAGTTAGGCTGTTCATTTGGGATTGTTCTTATTTCCTGAGGTAGGCCTGTATTGCAATATATTTCCCTCTTAGCACGAACTTCGCTGCATCCCACCGATTTTGTGGTGTTTAATTGTTGTTTTCATTTGTCTCCATATATTGCTTGATCTGTTTTTATTAGGTCATTGATCCATTGATTATTTAGGAGCATGTTATTAAGCCTCCTTGTGTTTGTGGGCTTTTTCATTTTCTTTGTGTAATTTCTAGTTTCATACCTTTGTGATCTGAGAAGCTGGTTGGTACAATTTCAATATTTTTTAATTTTCTGAGGTTTATTTTGTGGCCTAGTATATGATTTATTTTGAAAATGTCCCATGTGCACTTGAGAAGAATGTGTATCCTGTTGCTTATGGATGGAGTGTTCTGTATATGTCTGTTAGGTCCATCTCTTCTAATATGTTATTTAGTGCCTCTGTCTCTTTATTTTCAGTCTGGTTGATCTCTCTTTTGGAGTGAATGGTGTGTTGAAGTCTCCCAAAATGAATTCATTGCATTCTACTTCCCCCTTTAATTCTGTTAATATTTGTTTCACATATGTATGTGATACTGTGTTAGGTGCATAGATATTTATAATAGTTATAACTGCTTGTTGGACTGACCCTTTTATCATTATGTAATGTCCTTCTTTGTCTCTAGTGACTTTCTTTGTTTTGAAGTCTATTTTGTCTGATACAAGTAGTGCAACTCCTGCTTTTCTCTCCCTATTAATGGTGTGAAGTATCTTTTTCCATCCCTTCACTTGAAGTCTATGTATGTCTTTGGGTTTAAAGTGAGTGTCTTGGAGGCAGCATGTAGATGGGTCTTGCTTTTTATCCATTTTGTGACTCTATGTCTTTGGATTGATGCATTCAGACCATTTACATTTAGGGTGATTATTGATAGGTATGTACTTATTGCCATTGCAGGCTTTAGATTCGTGGTTACCAAAGATTCATGGGTAATTCCCTTACTATCTAACAGTCTAATTTAGTCACTTCATATGCTGTTAGAAATAAAAACTAAAGGTCCCTTTTTTTTTCCTCCTTTTTCTTCCTTCTCCATTCTTTGTATGTTATGAATTGTATTCTGCACTCTTTGTCTAGCCCTTTGGTGACGTCTATTTAGCCTTAGGAATACTTCCATCTATAGGAGTCCCTCCAAAATGCACTGTAGAGGTGGTTTGTGGGAGGTAAATTCTGTCAGCTTTTGGTTATCTGAAAATTGTTTAATCCCTCCTTCAAATTTAAATGATAGCCTTGCCGGGTAGAGTATTCTTGTTTCAAGGCCTTTCTGCTTCATTGCATTAAATGTATCATGTCACTCCCTTCTGGCCTGTAAGGTTTCTGTTGAGAAGTCTGATGATAGCCTAATGGGTTTTCCTTTGTATGTGATCTTTTTTCTCTCTCTTGCTGCTTTTAAAAGCCTGTCTTATCCTTGATCTTTGCCTTTTAATTATTATATGTCTTGATGTTGTCTTCCTTGGGTCCCTTGCGTTGGGCGATCTGTGTACCTCCATGGCTTGAGAGACTATCTCCTTCCCCCAATTGGGGAATTTTTCAGCAATGACCTCCTCAGTAACACTTTCTATCCGTTTTTCTCTCTCTTCCTCTTCTGGTACCCCTATAATGCAAATATTGTTCCTCTTAGATTGATCACACAGTTCTCTCAATATTCTTTCATTCTTAGAGATTCTTTTTTCTCTCTGTTCCTCAGCTTGTTTGTATTCCTCTTCTCTAATTTCTAGTCCATTTACTGTCTCTTATACTACATCTGATATGCTTTTAAATACCTTCATTGTATGTTTCATTTCAGATATGGAATTTCTTAATGATTGAATCTCTGACTTAAATTCGTTCCTGAGTTCTTCAGTATTTTTCTGTACCTCCATAATCATGTTTATAACTTTTATTTTGAACTCTCTTTCAGGAAGATTGGTGTGTTCAGTTTCATTTGTCCCTTTTCTGGGGTTTGTGAGATTTAGGTCTGAACCATGTTCTTTTGACATTTCATATTTCTGTGTGGTGCCCCCTAGTGCACAGACACTCCAGTCTGTGGAGCTGCTCAGCTCCTAGGGTAAGGTTGGGGGTCTCAGGAGAGCAGAGCTGTTGCCCTGTTTTGTGAGGTCTGTATGCAGTCTGGTTCAGCCTTGTTTCTTCTTGCTGTTTTAGGGTTAGTTGTATTAATTAACTATATTTTTGTACTATTTGTGGTTTTGGGAGGATTTCTCCGTGTCACCTCTCACACCGCCACCTTGAGTCTCCTATTTTTAGTTTTTTGAGGAACCTCCATACTGCTCTCCACAGTGGCTGCACTAATGTACATTCCCACCAACAGGGTAGGAGGATTTCCCTTTTTCCACATCCTCGCCAACACTTGTTGTTTCTTGTCTTTTGGATAGTGGCCATTCTAACTGGTGTGAGGTGATACCTCATTGTGGTTTTGATTTGCATTTTCCTGATGATTAGCTATGTGGAGTATCTTTTCATGTGCTTGTTGCACAACCTTATGTCTTCTTTGGAAAAATGTCTATTCAGGTCCTCTGCCCATTTTTTAATTGGGTTGTTTGTTTTTTTGGTGTTGAGGTGTATGAGTTCTTTATATATTTTTGGATGTTAACCCCTTGTCAGATGTGTCATTTATGAACATATTCTTCTATACTGCAGGAGGCCTTCTGTTCTGTTGATGGTGTCCTTTGTTGCACAGAAGGTTTTAGTTTGATGTAGTCCCAGTTGTTCATTTATGATTTTTTTACCTTTGTCTTGGGACACAATTTTTTGTGTCCAGAAAAAAATTGTTCACTGTGTTTGAGAGCCCTTGTTTTCTAAGAGTTTTGTGGTTTCATTTCTTACTTTTATGTTTTTAATCCATTTTGACTTTACTTTTGTAAATGGAGTTAGGCAGTATTCAGTTTCACTCCCTTGCCTGAAACTGTCCAGTTTTCCCAACACCATTTATTGAAGAGACTATCTTTTCTCCATTGTATATTCATGGCTCCTTTATCATATATTAACTGACCATATATATGCATGCATTTATTTATGAGCTCTCTGTTCTGTTTCATTGATCTGTGGGTCTGTTCTTGTGCCAGTACCATACTGTTTTAATCACTGCAGCTTTGTAGTATAGCTTGAAGTCAGAGAGCGTTATCCCCCCAGCTTTTTTCTTCTTTCTCAAGATTGCTTTGGCTATTTGCGATCTTTTGTGGTTACATATAATTTTTAGGATTGTTTGCTGTAGTTCATTGAAAAATGCCCTTGGTATTTTGATGATTGGAGACTTTTAAAAACTTAATCAAAATACTCTTTATATGTGTTCTATTTTCTGTTAAAAGAAAGCAGTAATCTTAAATCATATTTTGATGTATTTCAGTTACACTTTCACATCAGGAATTTTAAAGCATATAAACTATGTAAAGACTGGAATATAAGTATTTTCTTGGCTGTTCTTTTATAAAATTTTTAATTGAGGTATATGACATACATTATATTAGTTTCAGATATAAAATGTAATGATTTGATATTTGTATATACTGCAAAATTATTCAGGACAGTAAGTCTAGTTAACATCTGTCACTTTACATAGTTACAGACTTTTTTTCTTGTAATGAGAACTTTTAGGATATATTCTCTTAGCAACTTTCAAATATGTAATAAAGTGTTATTAACTATAGTGACCATGCTGTATATTACATCCCCAAACTTATTTTTCATTTGGAAATTTGTACCTTTTAACTCCTTTCACCCATTCCCCTTGCCTATGGGAACCACAGTCTTGTCTCTGTATCTGTTGATTTGTTTTTTTGTTTGTTTTTTAAATTATCATATAAGTGAGATCATACAGTATTTGTTTTTCTTTATCTGACTTATTAACATAATGCTTCAGAGTCTATTTTGTCATAAATTGTGGTTGCATTTTTTTATGGCTGAATAAAAGTCTGCTGTATACACACACACACAACACAACACATTTGCTTTATCCTTTCATCTGTCAGTAGGCACTGGGCACTTAGGTAGTTTTCATATCTGGGCTGTTATAAATAATGCTGCAATGAACATGGGGGTTGTAGGGAAAATGAAAGTTCCTATGCCAAGATCCTCATCTGACCCTTAACTACTTGATGATGTAACTGGCCTACTGCTAGGCTACTGCTTCCACATCTGTTGGCAATGAGCCATCATTGTCTGGATTACTGTATAAAGAGCTCCTCCCAGTGCTCTGCTCAGAGACAGAGACAGAGGCGGGCTTGCTGCATGCATACCGCCCCAGAGGCAGATGTGATTCTAGCACTAAAAATGCCACCTGCCACCATGAGAATAAAGCTTGGTCTAAACCTTTTTACTGCTAATGTTCAGTTGTTATTTGGTCTCACAGAATTCGGAATGAACTTGCGTGGGGGCAGCCCCCCTTCAGGCGAGATAGGGTGCAAATATCTTCTCAAGTAAGTTTCTTCAGATAAATATGCAGAAGGTGGAATTGCTGGATCATATGGTAGTTCTATTTCTAATTTTTTGAGGGCCCTCCATACTGTTTTCCCCAGTGGCTGCACCAGCTTAAATTCTCGCCAGCAGTGCACAACGGTTCCCTTTTCTCCACATCCTTGCCACCACTTGTTATTTCTTGTCTTTTTGATAACAGTCTTGGCTGTTCTTAAAAAGGTGATGTTGATTTAGGAGGATTGTTTACTTGTGACGAAGGCAGCACTTGCCTCCACAGACAAAGACTTTCCTAAATGAGATTCTTAGAGTGTTAGATCATAATGGTTTTAGGTTTGTGAAGTGCTGTTCATGTAATTGCCGAAAATTATTAATGTTTTAGTACTAAGAGCTTAATCATTAAAACTTCAGTACTTTAAGCCATTAATTTAAAAATCAATTATAAAAATGTTAATTTGTAAGCTACAACTCCTGGGAAAAACATCAAATCAACCTTTTGGAAAATAAACCCCAAAGAAAGTAATATAATTTTTGATACTAGGAAACATGCAGATCCTTTTTAGTAACAGTCCCTCTGTTTCCATTCCAGAAGTGGGACATACTCTCCTCTAGAGCATGGAGTTGCCATGAGTAAGATTACCATCTACTGGCTTCCAGTACTTGGGGGCTGGTTAAGGGAGGCCTCTCAGGGTCCATAGCAAAATTTGTTGAATTCTGTTGAATGTTCCAATACTGAAAGGTTATCCTGTAGACTGGTAGCATTCATCCATTTTACTTATAGGGTTTGAAATCTGAGGTCTTTTGAATGTGAATAGGGACTTTTTGTAAATCTAAAAGGCCCACCCTGGAACAGTAGCCCGTTGTTCCAGTATTCCTGGGCCTTGGGGACCGCGTGGGTAAACAGGATGGGAATGGAGGTTCCAGCTGCTACCTTACCCTCGGCAGTTGCTTGTTCTGCCAACATCCTTACCAACTCCAGGAGCTGGTTCTGGCTTGATTCCTAGAAATGGCTTAGCTATTTCCCCCAGCCTGGTTGTGTTGATCTAAGATGTAGATGCCACTTCTCATGCTTTGGTCTTTCGTAGCTATGTCCTCGTCTGTCAGGTTTTAAATGCCGGTATTTCCATAGTCCCTACAGTAGGGCTTGCCTTTTTTCTAAGCCCTGAGATCTCAGTGAATGAGTTTTGGTGTTCATGCTAAGTCTGAAAGCTTGCGCTGAAGATCTGTAAAAGTTACATGGAAGACAAGGTACCTACATATAGAAGAGATGTGTTCTTTTGCCAGTTGGCTCATGAGCGTCAAATAAATAACAGAGACAATACCAAAAGCATTCAGAGAAGTAACATCATTAGAAGTTGAAGCAAGGAGGAGAGGTGAGATTGCAGCTAAGCTCTGAGAGCAGGGTAGGGGTTCAGCAGACATGTTTGGGAGGAAGGGGCATAGGCAGAGGATGGAGTCTGAAAGGGGCTTGAGGGCCTAGTAAGCTCTCTGGCTAGGCTGCAGGAACTATTCCCGTGAAGTGTGGTCCTTGATTTGCCTTGGATTAGAGTTTTAAACATGTTAAAATCTTACAGGAATTATGTTTATTCAATGAAATTCTGTGTCACAGATTGGTGTCCTGTAGAACATTGTTTGCTAGGATATTAATAGCTATTCCAGAAAAACAAATGATCTGTTCTTAGGAGTTTGGAGGATTCTGGGCTAAGCTGTACCAAGTTAAATGGGTTCCCTCACTACAAACTTGTGAGTTGTTTACTTTGTGAATGGGCATCAGGACAATCTGAGAGCAGGAAAGAGGTTGGCCTTTTATTCCACAGCATTCCTACTAACTCCTCCCCAAAGAGTGGTCCACAGAATACAACTTGGGAAACACTGCTTTCAGACCTTAGACTGGGGATGGATTATGTTGAAAAATACATGAAATCTTGTTACTTTCTAGCCTATTTTCTGCGGCATAACTAATCGTGCCCTTCTTGCTGTGGTATATTGGACCATATCCAATGCTGTGTACAGTCTTCAGCCTCCTTTGCAGCCGGCATGTGACCAAGTTCTAGATATTCCACGTGACATGGAAATGCAACTTCTAGTTCATATCGTTACTTTGGAAATTAATTTTTCTCTTCTTTTTCTCCCTCCCGTGGGCTGGAATGTACATGGGGCAGGGGTGAGCTGGCCTGGACCCTGTGGAAGCATATAACCCTCTAGATGATGGTGGACAATGAAACACGAGGGGCTTGGATCCTGGATGACCTTAATGTCATCTCACCTTCAAGTGCCATCTGCTAAAAAAGGGAGCATCTCTCTTGGTTGAGTCCCATGTATTTTTAGGTCTCTGTTACAGCAGCTTAGCTTGTGCCTTATCTTGCCCAGTGGAGGACCAGCCAAAAAGAAGTCACTAAATGAGGAAATTAAAGCAGAAGAGCAGAGACATGAGACAGATTCTATTGGAATCTCTCAGAAAGGAATACTACAGAGGCCCCAAGCATGGTTACCCATGGTTGAAACCTGAAATAGGAGAACAACAAACACAGGGAAGGATGTTAATGAGTTTTGTAGAGCAAAACAGTTTACCTCCTGCTGTCTCCACCCATTCTGTTCCTGGTTAAAATTCCAGCTTTGACTTCACTGTTCCATAAATAAAAGCTTTCCTGATTACTAGATGGAAATCATGTTTCTCTTCTATGTCTGCCTGTCATGTGCTCATTTTACTACTCACTTAGTATTTGTTTACTCCTGTGTATTGAGGCTTTTTGTGCATCTGTCTTACGAGCATCCCCCATGGACATTCTCTTTCTCTGTGTATTGTAGTAACTCCTGAAGAGCAGGTACCATATCTTTCATGCCTTTGGGCAAATCTGTCTGAATTTCTTACTCTGCTGATACAGATGCTGGTAGCGGTGGTAAATGACTAAGGTATAAGAAGATAGCTGCCCTTCTCTTCATGAAAATGATGTTGGTCTGTACCAGGTATTGGTAAATTTTTCCTGTAAAGGTCTAGATAGTAAACACTTAGGGCTTTGTGGCCTATGGTCTCTGTCACAACTACTTCATTGCCATTGCAGAGCGAAAGAAGTCAGGGGAAGAAGCAGAGCCTGAGTTGAGTTCTAATTCCCATGACATGATGGGAGAGGTTACAGGATGGATAAAAATTTGAGTAAGGAATGTTCCAGAGGCAGTGCATTGGCTCAGGTGTTCATTCCAATAGGTTTATTTCTTTCTGGCAATAACACAAAGGCATGGGTACCATTTGTCTTTCATCTGAACCCAGCATTAGAACTTAACGGTCAGTATGTATGTTTTTTCTTCTCCGAGCCTTTTTTTTTTAATGAAATTTGTTACCTGTTGGTTAGAGTAAACTATATTGCTGAAACAAAAGACCCAGTAGTAATTAAATATCTGTATTCTTTAAGCAGTTTTTTCTTTCTCAGGAAATGGTACTGAGGTGCACTTTTCAGGTCAGCAGTTGTTCGGCTCCACATGGTTATTCAGGGACCTACATTGACCAGCTCCTCTGATATCTTCAACATGTGGTTTCCAAAGTCAAAGAACATGGAAGGCTTTTTTTTTTTTTTAGGTTTGCAAGGTATTAAGAGCTAGGCCTGCAGGTGTCACATAACACTCATGCTCATGTTCCATTGAATATTTCATTGAATATATCAGATGCCACATTTAGCTGTAAGAGGGCTGAGAAGGATAGTTCTGCTTTGGAGTCACATTCCAGCTACAACTTGATCACTGGGGGAGAAGGGAGAATAGATTTTAGTGGACACTGAGCTGTTTCTGCTACAGTCCCCTTGGCCAGAAACAGGACAGTTTTGCTTTTTGTAGGCACTGAATTTCCAAGGCTCTATTGCGTTTTGTTGAGGTTCTTCAGCAATAGATATTTATGGTCAACTTTATTTCTCCCTGGAAAATGTAAAAAGGGAAATGGTGAATTCAGCATTTTTAATTTGAGTTAGAACAGAAGCATTTGACACCTCGCTGAGCTCATTGTAAGTTGTCCTTTGGGCTATAACTTAATAAGAAAGGGTGGAGTCTCATTTGTACACTCGGAGTTAAGGAAGAGAGAGATAAAGTTTCATGGTTCACTTAAAATTTGAAGCCAGAATTCAAGTCTATGTAATGAGACCTGATAGGAGGAAAAGAAGTATAGTCGAGAGAAGATGCTGACGAGGTGGTTTTGGAGAAGGACTTCCTTAAGAGGAATTGTGGTTATTAATAGATTAAAAGAGTAAAAGTTATAACAGTATCATACATATGAAGTATATTAATTTAGTCACATTTTGTAAGTGAGGCTGTTAAAAATATGGTCTAAAAAAGGAAATCTTAAATAGATATTTAGGATGGCTGAAAGATGCTGTGTCTTAGACTTTGTGTGTCTTAGTATGTAACATAACCCTGAGACTTATCCACTGTAGTTCACAACATATTCAGAAAGAGACTTATTAATATGACCTTGTATAATATCTCCTCACCACATTGTTTATTTAATCACATCTGTTTGGCTTACATACAGACTTTTAAATTTAAATTTTTCAGGCTTGGATATCACTGTTGGTCAGTCTTAAATGCATTACTTTGACTTTGAGATATTAGAAATATTTTCCTTACTGTTTGCTTTTCATGTACTTCAGTATAATTATTGTTTTATGTCATGAAATAGATTGCCATAGACACCTATGTATTCCTTGAACTCGGACACTGTATTTAATTGTCCATGAAACATTAATAAGGCTTCAATGAAAGAGTTATCCAAAGGGCTATTTTATATAAATATATAAAATATATAATTGGAAATGTGTATTATTATCACTGATATGAATATATTATGGTATTATGAATTAATTGTGCCTGTGCCTAACCTGGCATTGACAGGGCATAAAAGGTCATCCTAAATCTGTGGAATTGTCTTTTTCTGCAGGCTCCTTATTCTTATTCCATACTGCAGCAGGTTAATCTGAGTTGGTAAATGCACACCAACGATTGCTTTAAAAGTAGCAGAAAAAAACTAACTTAGCAATGCCAGAAGAAGGCAAAGTTTCTCCTAATGAGGAAAAAAGTGTGGCATGAGTAAGTCCTGGTTTGATAGGTAGGTGTGTGCTGAGGATCTAGGAGTTTCAGTTGACCCATAAGCTACCTGTGAAAGGTTGCATCTAGAGCATTAGTGTGGCTGCTGACTGGCTAAAGGAAAGTGGCACACCCCGATTGCAGCGAACGGTAGTCCCACGTTTTTGCCTTGGGACTGCCAGACTGTCAGTCGGGGGCATGGTGTTTTGGGGCTGGGGCAGTGCTTTAGAAGGGGCACTGACAAACTGGTGAGGAGGGATTCATCCAGAAGATGATTTTGATTTTAGGGGCATATATAGGAGATGATTGAAGGAGCTGGATATTTTTAATCTGGTGAAAAGAAGGTAAAGACGTGAAATATTTGTTTTCAAATATCGGAGAAGGTATGATGGGAAAGAAAGTTGTCATCCCGGGTTGCTTCAGAGCAAGGAAATTGCCAGTAAGATCGAGCAGACTAGGGAGCCAGAGGTAGGCTCAGGTTCAGAAACAATTTGCATCTATTCTGGCTGTTCATCCTTGGATTGTCTGCTTCTTAAAGTACATGACTCTTAAGTTACTAGAACTTAGGCGGAGGCTAGAGAGGTACTGGGAAGCCTCCCAGGCTGCGGGATCCTGCTCCGTGAACACATCAGAACAAGGAAGCAAAACCCTTTTTCTTCCTTCATTGTCTGTCCAGTGCCCCCTTCTGGAACTGTAGTGTCAGCCAGCAAAGGAGAAACATTTAAAAGGCCCAGCTGAATTTTTCACAGAGAATTCAAAAAGGGTGAGTTTGGAGTTTACAGGAAGAAAGTTGATAACCCTTACCGGAGGGGTGAAGCAGATCTGTGCAGTACTCGGAAGGGGCAGCTGCACTCGTAGGCACACCAAGCTGGGAAGTGAGATGGGAGGCTGGACCGTGGTGGGGCCCTGGTAAAGGAGGACTGGATTGAATACACTGGGATAGTCTAGACCAGAAGTCAGGGAAGCAGCACTTGAATGTTCCAGAAACAGATAATCCAACCTGAAGGGGAACAGATATAACAGATCAAAAAAAAAAGGTGTGAGACTTACAAGTGCATGGAGAGGTTAGACTGAGTAGATAGAAAGAGAGGGGTGGATTATGGATAAGCCAAGAAATAGGCTTGAGAAGGGGTAGTTGGGACCTGGGTCAGGTCAAGGTTGCATTGGAAGGTCAGTTGAGGTGACCTGTAAGTTCCTTTTATCAGTAATGCTCTGTGATGTCCCTTAAGTACAGTCTTTGATGTCTATCACAAAGTCAGAAACTGCTGAAGTCTGAAGATTGATAAACCCAGTGGCTATCTAATAGTTAGTCAGCTGCTGTACACCCCTTGCTGCCCACCCCATGCCATGTGCCTTTCCCACCAAGAAAAAGCTTTGGATTGTTTGTAGTGTAATAACTATTTAGCTGAGGTGATTTGTGTTTTGGCCTTTTATTTATATGATATTATCAATCTTCCTTTAAAGGTTGGGGTTTCAGATGTTTGCTGTGAGGTTTTGCCTGGAAGTGACACTGATGTCACTCAAGCATGGCTCCTGTGCTAACATGTTAGAGCCCTTCTTTGCATATGAAATTCACTTTATAATGAGTCCAGGCAGTTTCACTTAATTAGTTTATTGCATTTAGTGGGATTGTGCTGCCATTTAATTAGTGCAGTCTGAATTTGTTCCAGTGACTAAGCATTTAATCAACAGTTGTTATGCTTGCAAATTATGTGGAAACATCAAAGTCTTACCTCTCTTGGAGAGAAATTATATTGCCTGAATGTACCTTTAGAGCTGAATTGGGATGACATAGTTTAATATTTATAATTATCCTGCTTATTTAATGCTAATGGACACTAGAACAGATCTTTCATATGCCCAACAGTGACCATGGAAACTATTCCTATTTCATTTTAGCATAGTAATGTTCTTGGTTTGAAACTTTAGAAAACACTTACGGTATCTGGTAGACATATGCTTTTTCTGGTTCCGTCACCATTTTTAAAATATATGGTTACAGTAGAACTGGCCATCTTTGTAAGACAGGACTTTTGTTCACCTGGCCACCTGAGCAAGGAATTTGGAATTGGGAACAGGACTGCTGTCTCTGCTGGCTGCTCTTTTGAGTAGTGGAGTTGTACACTTGGAGTTATTTGGTAGCAATCACTTTCTACCATGTGTACCAAGAAGCAGTGACAATACTTTGCAGTGATAAAACAGCATGATGCTGACAGCTGACATGCAGAGGAAAGGAGAAGTGAAATAGGGATCAAAAGGACTTTCCAACCTCAATAGGACACTCCAGTCCCTAGTTCTGGTCCACTCCCAAGCCTTAGTTGAATCCTTTCCTAAGGAATGGCTCCATAGGAGACACCAGTATATCCTTAGAATAAATTCCCATTCTTGTATGAGCTATGTCAAGCTGGTGTTTGTTCTGTTCATCCAAATAACAAATGTATATAAAGACTTCTCAAACTTAGGAGAAAAACACTAGATTTTGGTGGAGAAATGGGCAAAGGGCATAAGTGATGCTCAGAAAAAGAAATTAAAAATGCTTAAACCTTTGAAAAATAGTATGCGTTACTGATAGAGAAATGTAAATACAACATGCAGTAGACACCATTTCCCTTTTTTTCAGCCTTTCAAATTGGCAAAGAAAAACAAAGAGACCCAAAGCATAGAGCATGTCATGATGTGGGAACTCTCTGGACTGCTAGTGAGGGTGTAAAGTGCTTGTATAATTCAGCGTCCCAACAGGAAACAGATGGCCCAGTCAGATAAGGATAATTAGAAGAGAGTTTATATACCAAGGGCTATCCACAGAGGTGTGGGTGCAGGGGAACCGCCCTGGGTTGGTGGGATGGCGCAGTAACCCTGGGCTGGTGGCAGAGGTGGGGAGAGCCGGTCCAAGGCCACTGTGGGGGAGTAGCGACCCTGAGTGAAATGATCCAGCCAGCCGTCACTTACTTCTTTCACATTCCTTTGAACGTTGACATTCATTAAAACCGAAATTGTGAAATTCTTATCTTTCTGGTCCATGTTAAGACTTCAGGTGCTTCATTAAATCATTTTTAATGAAGAAGCTAATTTTCTCAAGTTAAACCTCTAGATACAGTTCTCTCTTTTTTATACCAGAAGCTACTGAAGTCAGCGAATAACAGACTTAATGGTGGCTTATACGTAGCATGTGCTAGGCACTGCCGTCAGCTCTTTCCCTGAGTTCTCTCATTCCCCTCACTGCAGTCCTGGGAGGTGGGCGCCCCGGTGACCTCCCGTGACCAGGAAGTGGCCATCCCATGCGGCAGCTAAGGCGCAAACCTCCTGTCGTCTCCACGGCCCGCCTGCCCTCCCAGCAGCCAGCCTGCTTTACTGTTGTGGGACCTTCTCTTTCACTCTGAAAAAAATTATGAAGGTATTTTTTCTAGCTTTGAACGTGCTGATTCATTTGAAGAAGTATTTCCAGCGCGACTAAAACCTGATTGGTTCATAGTCTGAAATGGATACTTGAATTCTCTAAGAGCCATGAGATTAAATTTTAAAGTATACCACAAAGACACAAAGATGGCGTAGCTGTACCAGTTTCATATGGAAACTTGTTTATGATGTAAAACTGTAAAGTTTCCTAGAAACTTAAAAAAAAAGTTGCCAAATAAATAAACTGAATAAAAGTCCAAATGGTTTTTTCCTCCAAAGTAGTTGGCTTTCAGAAAGAGAAAATTAAGTTAGCTAACATCAATTAATTAAAAGAGATTTTTAAAAATGACTTTCAAAGGTAGTCAGTGGTCACGTGTGACCTCAGGTACTCTAAGCACATTGAGGAATTTCAGGAGACGAGTTGGACCAGCATCACACGTTGTAGCAAGATTATTAAACTAGGAAAAAGCTGTCTCCTGTCACTTAACAATCACTCTATCCTAAAGAGTGCAATGTGGTTATTCTCTCAAATGATCGTAAAGTAATACTTAGTAATGTATTTGAAATCTGAATTTCAAGATGGTTGATATATGAAAATTTCATAGCAAAGAATAACTTACTATCTAAAAGTTTAAAAAATACTTTCTGTACCCATGGTCTCATGTAACTTCTATATAGCCTTGCCATATAATTATTACTCTTTAATCAATAGGAACGATGAGGCCCAGTGTAGTTAAAATTGTAATATTTCCAGAATATCTCGCATGGCTTTAGGACATCTGCCTATCAATAGGCATTCAGAGGTGGAAGAAGTATGGCTCTAGTGCATTTGCATCATTCCTCAGGGGTGGAGAGAAGTTCATCTCCGTATCAGTGGGTAATTACCCGGGCAACAGAGGGCTTATCTGTACCTGAGAGGTGAGGGGGAGGGCCAGTTTTGCTTCTGCTGGAGCAGGAAAGAAAGACAGCCCAGGACTGCAGTTTGTGAGCAATAAATGGATTTTAAACTTTATTTCTCCCTTTGACTGATTTCGGTTTTTAGAGGTATTTTGCCCCGGAATTTCCTTTGCCCGGACTTACACCCAGAAAGGTTAAATTATTCACACAGTTAGTGGTGGAGCCAGGACTTAACTCCAGGTCCTCTGATGAACCCCATGCTTTCAGTCAACTCCACTGCCCCAGTTTTCTCCTCTCTCTCTTTCAGAATGCAAAAATAATAAACTCGGGCAAGCCCACAGTTAATCCTCAAGAGTAAATTCTCTTCATTCTTGGGGGTGGGTGGTAAAAATGAACAAGACAAGTAGCAAGAAAAAGCAGCTTTCTATCTGACGGGACCCATATTTCCATATCCCAGCTGCCTGCCGTTTGCATTTCTACATCCTGCCCTTTGGAGTCCTGCCTCCAGCGTTCCTTAACAGCTCTGTTCCCTTTCACATGTCTTAGCTTGCCTTGGTAGGATACCCCTTAGTGCTTGATTCCAGTTTTTATTGAAGCTGATGACATTACCCAGAGCCTTTGCTTGTTCATTTACTTAGACTAGACATTCTCTGAAGTAGGGACCGTGTGGGATACTTTCGTACTTTGGAATGCGTAGTTCTTAGAAACTCTAAGTGGGGGGGGGGGGGTATTTCTCTTTCATAGTGTATTTTAGTTGTTCGCACTTTGATTAAACCTCACATTTAAAGCAAAACAGGGCCACCAGGTACAGTTGTGCAGACTTTTACTCTCCTAACTGAAGGGCAAGGTAGACTTGTGGCTCACCGGCAAGGATACATCTTTAAAAATATATCTATTTCTCATCTTTAAAAATACTCATGCTAAAGGATGACACATCAAAATGAGGGTGACATTTTGCAACCAATAGATGTGCGTTTCTCATTTTACTATGGTGATACAAATAGTCAGGTAACTCACTCTGTTTCCTTGGGCAGCAGCCAGGAAATTGCCTGTGACTGTGAGGAGGAGCTTGGTGTTTGAGTCACTGAGCTCAGCTGAGTTTCACTCTGTCAGCTAAACTGACATTTTTATGTTCTGAGGTTTTTTGATGGTGGCACTCTACTGCTAAAATCACCAGCTTTTAGCAAAATTTAATACTGGAAATGGCTAAGCAATAGAAAATCTTGTTTTATCTCCCACCCCTCAAATTGAAGATTCCATCTGATGTTTTTATCCCTTATGAGTATTACATTTCTTAGGTCAGTACTAGCCAAAATTCCTGGCCTGACAAACCAATGCCTTTCCTTCAGGTAACAAGCATGAAGCCAGCCTGCCCGTTTGTCCTGCCGTGCCTATCAAAGAAGACAGGGGTCAAGTCTTACATCTTTCTCACTATGATAGCTTTCCGTAGTCTGTACCATCAAGTTTTGTCTTTTCTTTTTTAACTCTCATTTAAAATTTTGTCTGTCATTTTTGGTAACTCGGTATTTTTGTGGGAACTGAATAGGATATAAAGAATGATCGATCAATTTATAACATTAGTGCAATAAGATGTTTCATGGAAGCTGATAAACTAATTTTGAAATTCATCTGAAAAAGAATAGAATAATCAACATTTTGGAAAATAACAAAGAGAAGGGACTTGTCCTGACAGATGTCATGTAAGACTGTCATAATTAAGATAGTGTAGTATTGATTCAGGAATATCTAAATGGATCAGGGAATAGAAGAGTGAGAAGAGAAACAGACTTATAATACACTGAATTCCCATTAATATATAAAGTGGCATTTCACGCTTGTAAGAAAAGGGTAGATTATTTGGTCAATGATTTTGAGATAATTGATTATCCATTTGGAGAAATAAACAGTGTAAATTCATACATTGACAGAATAAATTTCATATGGTTTTAAGAACTCAATATGAAAACTTTGGAAATATTGAAGAAAATACAGGAGAATATTTATAATCTTAAATATGAGATTTATATCTTAAATATGAGAGAAAAGATTGATAAATATCATATTAAGCTAATTACACCCAAATAATCAAAATTACAAAAAACTTGCAGTTATTAGTATGTTAGTAAAACTCTTAATAAACATAACAGTTGCATAATATTCCACAGTGCAGCTGGACCGTTGTTCACATGACAGTTCCTAGTTACATGTTAGGCTCTCACATAAAATTTCTTAAATCCATGAGGGAATTTATATTCTCCAAAGGATGATACTCTAAATAATGAGGATGATAACAGTTCAGATAATTCAGGAAAAACATTCAATTAGAAGACTTTGATCCAGATACTTTACTTTCTTGGAATTTCACATTTGATATACTGATTAGCTTAAGAAAGGCCCTTTTACATTTGTTCTTTTTATAAAAGTGACTCTTCAAAGTTACAGTGCTCTTTTAATCTTTTTTTTTTAGAATTGTTACCAATTTATTTGCTCTTGTATTTTATTTGTGACTATTGTGGCAGACCATTAGGAATCTAACAAAGTATAAACAGTTTAGAATGAAAAGATTTTCAAATTTAAATAGCGGAATCTTGTTTTCAAGGGCTATGTTTGGATAAAAAAGACCAAAATATAAAGCGGATAAATGCACACCTGGGGTAAATGGCACTGATGTTCCAGACTCTGCTCTGTCGAGTCTCTCTGGGCATCCCCACCAAGTTTTGGGGGCACCTCTGCAGATTTCTCGGAACCTCGGAACATGCTTTGAAAATGATTTATTGATAGTAACAGTGCTTGGGTGAGAAAAGAAAGAGGTCGTGATTCGAGTGATAGACCCAGTGAGGCTCCCAGGATTGAAGTGTCAGTCGTTTTTCAAGTGAATATGTTACGCTTCTTGAAGTTAATTTTGTGTAGCTATTTTGGCAGCCCCTAATAGTTCTCCAAATGACAGCTACTAGTGCCCTCATAAATATCTTTGCAAGGTGGAGCCTACAGTATAAAAGGTCATTAGCCACTTGTTTTCCTCAGTGTGAGGGCCATGTCTGGCCTAGCAAGTTCCTCATGTGAATGAGTAGGGATGATATTCCCAGATAACCCTATTTATCAGAAGCTGGGCAGAGCTGGTTTGACTCCTTGGGCTAGCCCACTATCCACGCTGGCATTTAGCTCCCCTGTAGGAATAACTTTCAGGAGAACCTCTCTGGAAAAAAATGCTTGGTCCACTCTATCCCAGGAGGTGCTGGAGCTTCAGCAAGGGCCCTCCCTCCCTCTGTAGATACAGTCGCTGTGCTGGCCACCTCAGCTTTCTCCACGCTTGCGTTAGCTTCAAAAGATGGAGACAGCCCTTAGTTAGGTATTTGGGGCAGAGTTCTACACACACCTTCATTTCAGTCACCATCTCCCTTTCTGAGACATGGAAACTAAGACATAGGTACAAATTTTCTTGAATTGAGTGTCTTTACTGGTGTTGCTTCTATGAATTCCTGGGTGAGCTTTAAGTGGTGCCTCCCCAAATCAGTGTGTTCTGGTGGTGGTTTTCTTTCCTTCACCTCTGCTGATCAGTTAGGTTTCTGAGGACAGGGATTATGTCCCTTGTATTGCCAGGGCCTGGTATAGTGCCTGGCACATCGTAGGAGCTCAAGTTGTGTTCCTTAACTGACAGACCTCTGTCCATGTGCCTGACCGTGCAGAAATCCTCATACTTCTTTCTTAGACGTGGCCTTTCCTCAGAACTGCTGTATCACATCTTAGATAAGAACTTTAGGAACATCTTTGCGTTTCTTCCCTCTAGGTGACACAGATCCAAACAATACCATCAACCAGTTTACCTGGTGGTAGGCTCCCTACATTCTTTTTTTAATCTGGGATAAGTACCCCTTAATTAAAGACAAATTTATATCAATCACCTATTTCATTTTTGTTATATTGGGAGGATGGCATATTCTTTGAAAGATTTCTATTAGAAGGCTGTTAGAGTTATGCTAAGATAATGTTATAAATCTGTTCTTTTCTCTTAATTTTGAGAGTAAGTTAGTAACCTTCTGATCTTCAGTTTCTTTACCTGTAAAAGAGTTGGATACACTTAAGAAAAGGGATACATTTGAAAGTATTTTATGTACAGTAAGGGGCTTTAAATTGTTGCTCTATAATTTGCTTCCTTTGTTTGCTTATAGTTTGGTCCTTCCTACTCGTTTTAAACTATTGTTTGATTAAAACAGTGAAAACTACTTCTAATGCAATTTCCATGTCTTCTCTAGCTTTTATGGGATATAAAAAAAAAATTGAGCACTTTTTTAATTAAAAAGGTCCTCTAAAAAGATTAAAGGAAAAAACCAATTAAGTTTTTTAAATTGTTTTTATCTTTATTGGATTCATATGTGCACACATTATGAGTCAACTATGAAAAGCAGGCTTCCATCTCTCTGAAAGCAAGCTGTTAGGTTTTATTTACCTTCATGGCTCTAGATGATATGCTTATATTGCTGTCCCTTGATCTTTCCATTTCCGGCCTTTTCTGTTGACGTCTATGGAAGATGAGGATTTAGCGCTTCACTCCTGCCCCCGCATTTCTTGTTTCCCCATTATTTCTATAAAGTTATAATCTTTGCTCAGTATTCAGAGTTACTGTGCTGTAATTACTTAAAGGCTATTTGCAGGTTGAGCCAAGTAGAAAACTATGATTACTTATCCTCTTAAGACTGATCTTGCTTGAAGTTAAAAATTGTTGGTCTGTGTGACATGTGCTTGCACACACATTTGCACCTGATTATCTTCCTAGCACTCAGTAATTCGATCTTGGACTTCCCTTTGGTTGGGTAAATCTCCTCTCAGTACACTGGAACTCCTCAGAGATCCTTTCAGTTGTATCTTCTAGAGGAGATCCTTCCTGGAGCCTCTGCCTCCTGGCCTGTCTGCTGCACAGCAGCCCCTGTCGTCTCCTCAGCCACTGTCCTTTCTCCTCCTGGATCTCACTGTCTGGAGAGCCTTCTTGCTTTGGTCACTCAGGCTGGTGTAGAGCCCCCTTCCAGCAGAAGGGGGAGCTGGTGGGGATGAACGGCACGTGACTTAGAAACTTCACATGGGGTGGCCTCGCTGCAGAGGCTGAGTGTTGAACTCCAGGTGGAACAGCATTTTCCTCAGAATTTTGGAGACATTTTTCCATTATGCTTTAGCTTCCGGTGTTACATCCAGTACGACTCTCATTCTTGATCCTTGAACTGTGCAAGAGGTGGAATTCAGCATCGCCAACTCAACTGCACAGTACCTGGTCAGCAATTCCAAAATCTGAGTTCTGAGCGCCGACATAGTAGGAATGCGTGCATTCTTATTTTATTAAATGGGTTATAATCTCTTAATTGTTATTCATTGTGATGCTCAAATCAGTCCTAGATTTGCCAGTGGGAGCTCCTTCAGTCTGACTTCTGCCTAATTTTGATGTCTTCCTATCATTCTTCGAGCACTTCCTTGTTTGTGGTATAATGAGATGTGCCAGGCTCATTGTGTATTTTTCCTGCCCTAATCTTAGAATTAGCTTTTTCTCCATGGAGCCCAGGTTTCTGTCAGTCAGTAACAGTATTTGAAAATCAAGATCTGGTGGCTCAGGGTGGTCCCTGCTACAGTGGTCGTGCTGTCTCAGAACACCACGCTAGTAAAGAACAAACAGGTATATATATGATGTTCTATACATTTTACGACGCACATATGCCAAGAATTCATACATGATTCCAGCAATTCCAACCCAACACCAGAATTCATACATGATTCCAGCAATTCCAACCCAACACCAGAGGTTACATCTCTAACACTGAGGAGACTGCATTTTTTCAGTACATTTAATTATTTTCTCAAGCCTAGAACACAGTAGTTGCTTTAAAATCAGTATCCTATGCTACTGCAAAAAGCAGACCTACTCAGGAGAGTTCAATATTTTCTTGTGGGTATTTTTTAGATAAAATTTACATACACTGAAATATGCATATCTTTTATGCACAGTTTTATTAATTTTGACAGTGCATAGACATGTGTAACCTACACCCCTCTAAAGATACAGAACATTGCTATCACAGAAAGTTCCCTCATGCTTATTCTGCATCGGTCATGGGAGGACTTTAAAAGCAGTGATGTACATGTAGATATTTTGAGAGGCAGGAAAAAAAATGTTAAGATGTGTTCTGGTTGTAAATTCAGTCTTTCTTAGGCATTCCTTAGGAGACCCCACTCATGGTTTAACGTTTTCTTCCTTACGTTTAGGTAACCGGCTAAAGGTTCTTTCCACGCTGAAAGTGCCGATACTCCGAGGCCACATCCAGTTGGCTGTCTGCATGTTAACATATAAACACACATCTTTCGTGTGTGTGTGTATGTTCAAGTGGGCAGGGACTCCAAAGGAGATCTGGGTAACACCCACCCGTGTGGATAATATTGCAGGAATCTTATTTCATGCCGATCAGTATTTTCCTACATAATTATAAAATGGGAGTCTTCCCCAACGACTGGGGACAGTGTGCAGGGAATTACTAGAGCAGAAAGAAACACTGTAGTCCAGTCTTTTGTTGAAAAGTAAATCTGGAGAAAGAGACTTTATTCCCAGTTTTCCCACAGAGGTGGGTAGGGCAACTCTTGGAACTTCAAGCCTCACTCAGCAGTTTTCTTGCTTTTCAATCATATGACAGACTGACGACTGAATGATTACTTGAGGTCTCGTCTGGGTTTTTCGAGAAGTAAGTGTGTCCCATTCCTTTCTCTGCCTGCATGTAGAATAATCAGAAAGTGAAGTGCCCGAAGTATGAAGTGATTATTAGAATTTATTTGGAACACCAAAGTGAATGTTCTTATTCAGAAAGACGGAAAAGTCTTATTTGGAAACTGGGTCTCTAATTGAGAACAACTTGATTATCTTGTAAACTTGATGCAAGATACACCTGTTTCTCTTACTTTGGATCTAGTGATAAAGCTAGTGGTGCCCCATTAGAAGTTCTAGCCATTTTGAATTTTTCCTGAATTCATCATATCCATTAATATAATGCAGTAAATATTTTTTCTAGATCAGTTCACTCAATTACCCCCAGGCACTATATCAGAGATAAGAAGTCAGGGAGGCAAAATTGAGATGTGTGTAAATTCCCCTGGTGCTGCCTCTCTGCCTTTTAATGGCATCCTCAGTCCAAGCAATAGCACCGTGAAAGTACTTGTCAACTTGACTTATTCCAGACACAATGATTGACCAAGTATTGCTCAGTCTCATTAGTGGAGAAAAGCCTGAGGGAAGCGGTATAGTCTTACTTCTCCATTTGTCCTTAATGATGCCTGCTGCCTAGTGGGCTGCCAGTTCTCTTCTCAATTCAACAGATCCATGAGAATTTCTAAGAGTATTTACCATGGGATACAGTCTGTGTGGATTTTAAGCAGTCGGTAAATATATGCCTAAAAATTGCTGCATGGATTCTGTGCAGCTTGTTGAACAGCATGATTCTGTTGTGTGGGTTACAGTGGGGTCCAATTTGCATATGTTCATCAGGAATGTCACAGTCGTGCCTGGGAGCCTATGTGCATGAGATTCCTAAGCTTTCCAGAACTGTGAGGGGCACTGTGGGGCTTATTGTCAGATTACTAGGTGCTGGGGTTGAAAAGAGGGAGAGAAAGGCAGCCCCCTACCCAGCCCCTGGAGAGAATTTCTCCTGAAGACAGAGCAGCTCAGCTTGCAGGGAGAAAGGAGGGGGGACCACAGGGACGGGCATCAAGGCTGATGCAGGGACAGGGACGGTGGGGCAGGACTGCCCCTGAAGTGGATGCAGAAGAGGGTCTTCTGGAGGGAGTTTACAGCTCTGAAAAATGGAGGCAAATTCTCCTGTAGTTATGATCTGGGTTCTTGATTGTTCGTATGGCTAGTGAGGCCTTATCAAGAAGGGCTTAAGAACTTCAGACTAATTGAATTCCTTTTACTTTAAAAATCTGTATGTGCAGTTTCTTTCCAGTCAAATGGTCAATTTTATTCCCTGAATTGGCATTGAAAGAAATAATTGTGAAAGCATTTCAGTAGACCAATATCTATTCAGCTGCACAGAATATAATCAGTTCTTCTATATCAGCCAAGTGTGTCAGAATAAAGAGGCTAGGCACTCGTCATCTGTGAAGCATGCTTACGTGTTAACTTTGGATAAAAAAACAACATTGAATATCCTTGACATTTAATACATTAAAAAAACCAGCTGTCATTTATTTGGGGAAAAAAAGATGAAAGTGGAGAAGGTAGAAGGCATTCTTAATGGTGGGTATTGAATTAAGCCCTGTGGTCCAAGAACAGAATTGGATATCGTGGCTTTCGATGGAATTTGAAGCCTTGCTTAATTATGTTCCAAGCTCTGCTTGGGATCCAACGTCAGATCAGTGAAACTTGTTTTACATAATTTCCATTCAAAACCCCATTCCATCCCGCCCGGCTTTGGTGTTCTTTGACCTCTTTGGACTGTATGTCTCACAGGACGGGAGTCACAGAAAACACCCCAACTCTAGGAAACAACTTTGTAGCCTTTAGTCTTTTCCTGAAGTTAGGTATTTCTAGTCTGAGCTGTAACCATTTGGCTTTCTTGCAGAGATGAGAGATGTTTATCAACCTTGTTGAACCAGAGCAATTAACTAGACAAATGGCTAGAGATTTAATCCTTAGGGTATCTGAAAAGTAAAGCACATCTAGGGGAAGTGAAAGCAAACATTTGTTGTCTTTATATCTACATCTTATATTTTCTATGTGTCAGGAGGCTGGGGCTTTTTACCGGAGCACTGAGAAATCCAGAGATGCTTTATTTCTCTATGCCCACCAAAGATGCTTACACAATTCTGACATTCCCTTTCTTTTTTTTTTTAAGTAACAACTTAATAGAGAAGTTAAAAGAGTAATTCAGAGGCTTTTGCATCTCATATGAGTGAGGATTTCTGGAAATTAGGGCCAAGTCTCACGGTGATTAAAATAGAACCTACAGTCTAGTCATGTATTTTTTTTTCTCTCTGTTAAAAAAAAAAACAAAACACATGATGGTTTGAAGGCTATTTCTTTTTACTGGTATCACTCATGCTGGCAAAAATGAAGCAGATGGCAAATGGGGACATTTTAAATCCTTCTGCTACCTCGAAGTATAAGAAAATAAAGCCCAATGATTAACTTGTGTTGATCAAGTGATTAAAATGAGAAGAGTGCATTTTGTAACACAGAATTTCTCCTGATCTTTATTGGACTGATGATGTTAAGTAAAATAATTGTCATTTAAAAGAGACTGCTCAGTTAACTTATTTTCTCATTAATTCTGGCAGTCTTGTGGTGTATTAGTCAGCTTTGCATCCGTTTTCCTTTCTGGCCTGTCTGCTCTGTGGACTTGAGCTCCGGAATCAGACGTGAAGATGGCAGCTTCACGGAAACCGCTTCCCCAGTTCCCACAGACGCCCAAAGCCAGATCTCTAACAGGTCTCTGTGTCGTCACACAAGGACATTCTTTGTGATCTGCTTCCTTGGTTGAACCCCAACTGATGCAAAGTCCAAAAATTTGGTTGTTAGGCAGCAGTGGGGAAAGCCAAGAAACAACCAATTTATACGATTTAACCATAGGATTTGATAGAACAAGTATCTCCAAAATATGGGGAAATCATGAGCTATAAACAAGGGAATTGGTTGAAAATCTGTTTAAGAAGCTGTTTAGAGCCCAAGCTCTCTATAGCTGGGCAAGTGCCCTTTCTCCCACCTGCAAGGAACCCCAAAGTTGTATTTCTTTAAGTGGCGGACATCAGGCACAGGTGAAACAGGCATAGTCAATGGAAAACAGGAGAATCAGGTGAAAATTAACTGAAGGTGAGATTCCAGCCATCTTTCTTTGATGCATATTGTACAAGGTGAGTCTCCAGGATTATATCCTTCAAGCAGATTAGAAGAACCCCTTATGGGGAAACTGACCAACACAAAAAAAGAGACTTGTAGGTGCTAGCATAGAAAATCCTGAACGATATGATTGTCATAGATATGAATTTATTTGCTAGGTGTCAACAAATTAATACAAAGCTATAATTTAAAGAAGGTGGTTTTAGGACAACTGTACTCCTCAAAGAAGAGCAATCTTCTTTTATCTATAAAGACTCTTTTTCTCCCAAGGGCACCTCTGAGAATGTTGGCTATAAGTAGTCCTGAGGGAGAAGACACTCTTGGCTAGTGACACCTATCAGTCATATTAGTTGCGGTGATCAATGAGTGATAAGTATCATTACCTGTGTGCCGTAATGTCCACTTAGGACAAGAAGAGGAAGTACCCCCTACAGCTCACCTCATACTCAGAAACAAGACAAGGATGCCCTCTCTTGTCAATAAATGGTGTTGGGAAAACTGGACCATTACATTATACCATACATAAGTATTAAGTCAAAATGGATTAAAGACTTGACCCTAAGACCTGAAGTCAAAACACTTCTAGAAGAAAACATAGGCACTAGGCTCCTGGACATCAGTTTTGGGGATGATTTTTTGGATTTGACACCAAAAGCAAAAATAAACAAGTGGAACTAATCAAACTAAAAAGCCTCTACACAACAAAGAAAATCATCGTCAAAGTAAAAAGACAACCTACCAAATGGGAGAAAACATTCATAAATCATGTATCTGGGAAGGGGTTAAAGTCTGCAAAAATATACGAAGAACTCATATAACTCAACAGCAAAAAAAAAAACCCCAATCTGATTTAAAAACTGGGCAGGGGATCTGAATACACACTTTTCGAGAGAAGACACACAGATGGCCAGCAGGTCCATGCACAGATGTTGAACATCGCTCATCATCAGGGAAATGCAAATCAAAACCACCATGAGCTATCACCTCACTCCTGTTAGAGTGGCTCTTATCAAAAAGGCAACAAGTGTTGGCAACGTGAAGAGGGAACCTTCATGCCCTGTTGGTAGGAATGTGTATCCAGTATGAAAAACAATATGGAGGCTCCTCAAAGAGTTAAAAATGGAACTACCATATGATCCAGTGATTCCACTTCAGGTGTTATCTGAAGAAAACAAAAACACTAACTACAGGAAAGATATATGTACCCCCATGTTTGTTGCAGCATTACATACAATAGCAAAGACATGGAAGCAACCTAAGTATCGATGGATGAAAGGATAAAGAAAATGTGGCACAAAGAACAGAATATTATTTAGCCATAAAAAGGAAACCTTTCCATTTGTGACAAAATAGATGGACCTTGAGGGTATTATGTTAAGTGAAATAAGAACGAGAAAGATAAATACCATATAAATCTCACATTTGGAACCTAAAAGAAAGAAACAAAAACCCCCACAAACCTCATAGATACAGAGAACAGATTGGGGATTGTCAGAGGCGAGGGATAGGGCATGGGCAAGGAGGTTGAAGATGATCAAAAGGAGTAAACATTTAGTTACAAAATAAGTCCTGGGTATGTGTTATACAGCATGGTGACTACAGTTTATAATACTGCATATTTGAAAGTTGCTAAGAGTAGTTTTTTTTATTAAAGTATCATTGATGTACAATCATGTTGGTTTCAAATACACATCACAGAGGTTCAACATTTACGCATATTATCAAGTCCTCACCCCCTTCATTTCGGTCACTGTCCGCCAACATAGTAAGATGTTACAGAATCAGTTAAGTGTATTCTTCATGCTGTACTGCCATCCCCGTGATCAACCTATATTGTGCTTGTGAATTATTGCCCTACTTAATCCCCTTCTCCCACCCTCCCCAACCCCTCCCCATTGGTAACCACCAGTCCCTTCTCAGTGTCTGTGAAAAAAACTTATAAAACTGATTACCACAGAGAGGGCATAGACCAAAAATTTAAGTTCAAAAAGGGTATGGAAAATGGTAAGAGGTACAGCCATAGTGCCATGCAGTTCTCATTCAACAAACATTTGTAGAATGAATGAATGAATGCATTAGTATTCTGATACCTGTTTTTCCCCTTTAGTGAATATTTCTAAATTAACTCAGATTATTTCCTTTCCCAGTAGTCAGCTTTGCTTAAATTGTAACTACCTCATGCTAGAGAATGTTACATGTTATTTTTACTGCTTTCTCATAGTAGTAAAACACACTTTTAGGCCTTTTGTTATGTATACTGTCCTGACTAATGTACTTTTTTGCTTCCGTGGATGGTGAAGGTCTTGCAGGTAAGTTTTTGTAGTACTGTACCTCTAGTGGAATACGCACAGTGGGGCTGAATCGTCTTTTGCCTGAGCCATTTATTTACCCAGCAGAATAACCAGCTATGGGATAATGACACAGCTCCAAACCTTGTCATCCTCTGCTTCATCCAGCCCAGCTCTATTTTGTTTTCATTTGGACCTGACACTCACCGTAAGCATGTGTGACTTATCCTGTTTTGTTGACTTGTGGATTTTCTTGAGGGAGTTGCAGACATAGGTCTTTCATTTAAGCCACTAAAATTTCACTGCAAAAAAAAATGAACATTTCTGGTAATTCCACCACTAAGAAATAACCATGCTGATATTTTGATATTTTGCCTTCCAGTCTTTTCTCTGTGTGCAATCATTTTCACACATAATATGTTCTTGAAAACATGTACCAAAGTCAAAAGTACAAAAGTGTACAATATACCTTATGTGGGTTTGTTCTCTTCCGAGAAAGCAAGAACATGTTGTAAAGTTGCATGTCATCTTTTAGACACAATTTGTGATTATGAATTTCTAGTATTTGGAACATGCGCTTTAATGTTTTTCTTTTGATTTACAATTGAATACATACATATTCAGTTGGCCAAAGCCTAAATATAAAATTTCACGTTAAAAATTCACGACTCTTTGCAATTGTGATTTCCTTGTTTATCCCAACCATATTGTTGCAACCTCTCTGCTTTGAAACATGATATATACAAATTAATAGTCCAAATTTGCATCAGCTTTCTGGCACAGATGCTTGCAAAACTGAAATGTCTGGCAGGGTCATTCTAAGTGTTCATTCCTTGGCTCATCATTTTTTCTGTTGGCATTTTGGTAGGGCAATTTTTTCCTTCCGTTTTGTTTATTGCAGAATGTTTAGCTTGTCTGGTCTTGTCCACTGTATGTCTGTAGCACCCAGAAGTCAATATGGCAACTTAAAAGGGCTTCCCACTCATTCCCGGGCCCCGGGGGTGGGCAACAGACCACAGATGGTTAGCTGATGGATTGGAGTCCAAATTTGATGTAAAGGAATTTTAGAAGTGAAAATGTATAGTTATGAAAGTGCTGGTTTTGAAATATAAGGAATTTGGAGACCATTTGTTCACACTTTAACACAAGTACAGTAATACTATATACTTTGGACCTAACTTCTTTCAAAGTATTATCATGAATCTTGTGCCAATATTTTGTGAACACACTTTTAATGGATGCATAATAATTGTATCCTGCAGATTCAAAATTTAATCCCTCCATGTTATTGGAGAGATGTCCAGTTTTTTTCTGTTATAAATAATGTTGCAGTTAACCTCTTGTAGAGATAAAAACGAATTAGATATTCATTAAGTCCACAACAAAGGATATGCAAAGATTTCCTTTTCTACTTTTGATCTATTTTTATACATAAATAAAGATTTTAAAAAGATGTTCTCAAAACCATTTGTCAAGATAAAGTCCAGATAAAGGGAACTTCCCTTTTTTTCCTTAGAAAAGCCCTTGGGAGTGTTGTTTTCACCTGTAACTTCTTGGTATTTTATGTAGCAGATGCCTCTTTTCCTAGGACACGTCCACTTTGCCCACGTCTGATTTCAGTAGTAGCTACGATGGCTGGTTTCTGGCAAATCCAGTCACCTTTCATTGGGGGTGTTCTGCTCAAACTCAGGTACCCCCAGTTTTTCTGCATTCTGCAGTGGGGAGTTTGCTGAGCCTGTGTAGCAAGTGTAGCCTGGAAGGGCAGGGGAGTCAGTGCCCCTTCCCCTGCCTGAGGAGGGCAACCCTCAACTGGGCCGAGTAAGTGCTTCAGCCTCTTGCCTTTCAGGTGGCAGTTTTGGAAAATACCCTGAATGCTTCTCAGAGGTATTGGCAGAATGAGCCTCCTGTTACCCATAGTAGTGCTCTCAGGTGAGCTATTCTTCCTTCCCTATCCTTTCCTCCCTCTCTCTCACTCCTGCTTCTTAGGGTCACCTAAAAAAATCACTGCACCTAAATCCTTATCTTAGGCTCTACTTTGGGAAGAACCTAAACTAAAACTCATATAATAGGCTTTTTTAGTTACTGTGTTTCGTGTGAAACTCGTTTCCATATGTTGCACTTTTTCCCTAACTAAATAAGTGAGAAAACAGCCTGATAAAAAATTATGATTGGCAAAGATACAAAACCACTGGGCCAAAAAATAGGAACTGTAGGGGAAATAGAATATCTGACTTGACAGAGGGTATGATTTTTCTAGTAAATACCATTAGTCTTTAAATAGTTGCATTATTTGAAATATACTTAAAGTAATGGTCTTTTTCCATAGGCTCTTTCTTTCTTATGACTTACATGCAGCAAAGAAAATTGTCAATTTTATCATACCCTCCTTCTTAGAGGATGCACCTACTATTTTCTCCAAACTGGTACACAGGGAATCCCAGTTGGTTCAAAGTCCATTGCCCAATATTGAGCTGCTTTCTATGTTGAAATTAACAGAGCTTTTAGGTCCTCAGTGGAGTTAGTCTGTAATTGTGTTTTGGGGTCATGCTGCCTGTGTCTGGGCAATTACAGTAGTAATAATAGAATAATAGAGATGTTGCACTTACTGAGTACTAATGGTACTTTACACAGTGGCTCATCTTAATACTTACTGCAGGGCTGTGAGCTAGGTACTGTTACCCCATTGTATAGACATGAACACTTGAGGTTTAGAGAAGCTACTGTACCAAGATCACATAGCTATTGAGCGACAGTTTGGATGCCCATCCCGGCCTGCCTAACTTATCTCTGCCTGGAAATACTAGCGATTCACTTCTCATCAGATAGTTTCCGAGGCCTCTGAGGACTACCATGATGTCCCTGAGGACAGGGTTGGAGGCATTGTCGGGTGTACTCATGGTCAGTTACCAAGCATTCTGGTCCTGCACTTTTTGTGCATTGGCCCTGCAAATGCCAGACAGGTGCTTTGATAACCTCTAATATTGATGCAAATTCTGGAACCCCACAGGGGTTTACAGGGGGACTTCTGGTTCCCCAGCCACAGAAATGGGACAGGAGCAAGGCCTGCCCATCTCTCCTACTGATTTCTTTCTTTCTTGCTCATTGGGCACAGGAAACAGTTGATCACTGGACAACACTAATTACCGTCAGTTATTTCATCTGAATTATTTTTCTTTTCTAGCCTTTTAATTCGAAGTTCTATCATAGAGGGATTTTAGTTGTTCCCTTCACTGCTGCAGTTTATTGTCCACATGCTCTAAAGAGATATTTGTGAAGAAACTCCAAGTAACTTATTAGATATAGCAAGAGAAAGTGTTAAGGGAAGCAGTGTTTGTTGAGAGCCTCATAAATGCCAGGTTTTGTAATCTCACGTTCACATAAATTAATGTTCAATCTTTATCAAACTGATTCTATCCACCATTGATTTCATGGCAATAATTGTATGTTTTTCTCTTGGTTACTGATAGAGATTGGGAGTTGACTAAGAGTAAAAAGCATTTATTATGTTACTAACACAGATTTTATGATACTTGGTAATTCATAAACTGGCTTCCTCTGTGCCTTTAAGCAACTCCAGAGGTTAAAGAGGCAACTTGATCCCCACTTTTCTTTGAGACTGAAGCTCAGAGAGACTAAGTAACTTGCTTCAGGAGCTAGAGCATCGACATTTTTCTAGCTGTAAGCCTTAGTAAATCTGACCAATTGGGTTGAATGTTTTTCTTTGTTTTCCCCTACTAATAGACTGGATTGGTTAGGGGAAAAAGAATGGGATGAAGAAGACTAAGAGACTAGAAAGAGTGTTACTTCAATTCCATAACTGTCCTTAAGTATACAACTGAAGGTGCCTTTTTTTGTTTTGTGTGATACAAAGAGTTATTTATTCATTTCCCATTTTTACCCTACATATTTGAGAAAAGTTGGTGATTAGTTATTTCTAATATACTATGCATAAATGTTGCAAGACAGATGAAATGAAGGCTCTGTAACAGTTTGAAATGCATAAAAGTTTATGAATTTAAGTTGGCAGAAATGAATTATAATTCCCTGAGAGAAGGGAAACTAAACAATTACAGCCTACTAAGAAAGATTGTAAAGGAACTTTAGAATTTTGAAAAGCAATGATGTGACTTCAAGGATGTTTCATTTTTTAATAGATATATCAGTATGGTTTAAAATTGAGGATTATCTGATGCATTTTAAAACCATTTACTTAATTTTGTTAAAATATGCTCCAGTCACTTTCAGATTAAGTCATGTATGTCTCTGAATGGACTCACGGCATCCTAAACTTAATCCATAAGAGACCCTATCACACAGTATTACAATTTCCTTTTTCTGTCTGTCCCATAAAGTAGGAATTGTATCTTGTTTACCAGTATATCTCTAAGGTTTGGTACATTATATAGCAAATATGCTCAATGAATGATTTTGGGAGAAAAGAAGAGAGCATGCAGTGTGAGATAAGGGACCTCATCATCCTGAATGGAGTACAACTTTTCTGTTGGGAATAGTCACAAAAATCTTCTTTTAGATAATCAGCCCTAGTCGTTTCCTTCATGATCTTAACAGAATGTACTGGTCTTCAGTATTAAACCTCAGAATCGGTTAGGTTTTAACCTTTTTCCATTGTTCTTTCAGTTACAAATGAGTATCTTAAGTTAGGGTTCCTACTGACCAGTCTGCTACCTTCTGAGGTAACATCCCACGGAACAGTTGGATGTCAGAGACTCCCCACTACCAAATCTGACTGGTGGACACTGTTTACACCTAGCACTCAATTCTCTCCTACATCACTTCGATCTTGACTGATTTTAAGGTCCTCATCTCAAATTACTTCTAGAAATGTCTTCTAATTTCTAAAATTTGAAGAGTTTTTTTATTTTGCTATTATTAATATATAATTACATGAGCAACATTATGGTTACTAGACTCCCCCTATTATCAAGTCCCCACCACATACCCCATTACAGTCACTGTCCATCAGCACAGTAAGATGTTATAGAATCACTACTTGTCTTCTCTGTGTTATACTGCCTTCCCTGTGTCCCCACACTGCACCCCACCCCTGCTACATATGTGTGATAATTGTAATAGCCTTTTTTCCCCTTTATTCCTCCCTTCCCACCCATCTTCCCCAGTCCCTATCCCTTTGGTAACTGTTAGTCCATTCTTAGGTTCTGTGAGTCTGCTGCTGTTTTGTTCCTTCAGTTTTTTTCTTTGTTCTTATACTACACAGATGAGTGAAATCATTTGATACTTGTCTTTTTATGCTTGGCTTATTTCACTGAGCATAATACCCTCTAGCTCCATCCATGTTGCTGCAAATGGTAGGATTTGTTTTCTTCTTATGGCTGAATAATATTCCATTGTGTATATATACCACATCTTCTTTATCCATTCATCTACTGGTGGACACTTAGGTTGCTTCCATTTCTTGGCTATTGTAAGTAGTGCTGCAATAAACATAGGGGTGCATATGTCTTTTTCAAACTGGGCTGCTGCATTCTTAGGGTAAATTCCTAGGAGTGGAATTACTGGGTCAAATGGTATTTCTATTTTTAGTTTTTTGAGGAACCTCCATACTGCTTTCCACAATGGTAGTACTAATTTACATCCCCACCAGCAGTATAGGAGGGTCCCCCTTTCTCCACATCTTCACCAACATTTGTTGTTGTTTGTCTTTTGGATGTTGGCCATCCTAACTGGTGTGAGGTGAAATCTCATAGTGGTTTTAATTTGCATTTCTCTGATGACTAGTGACGTGGAGCATCTTTTCATGTGCCTGTTGTCCATGTGAATTTCTTCTTTGGAGAAGTGTCTATTCAGTGCCTCTGCCCATTTTTTAATTGGCTTATTTCCTTTTTGTTTGTTCAGGTGCGTGAGCTCTTTATATAATTTGGATGTCAACCCCTTATCTGATATGTCATTTATGAATATATTCTCCCATACTGTAGGATGTCTTTTTGTCCTACTGATGGTATCCCTTGCTGTACAGAAGCTTTTCAGCTTGATATAGTCCCACTTGTTCATTTTTGCTTTTCTTTCCCTTGCCCAGGGAGATATGTTCATGAAGAAGTTGCTCATGTTTATGTCCCAAGATATTTTTGCCTATATTTTTCTCTAAGAGTTTTATGGTTTCATGACTTACATTCAGGTCTTTGATCCATTTTGACTTTACTTTTGTGTATGGGGTTAGACAATAATCCAGTTTCATTCTCTTACATCTAGCTGTCCAGTTTTGCCAACACCAGCTGTTGAAGAGGCTGTCATTTCCCCATTGTATTTCCATGCCTCCTTTATTGTACATTAATTGACCATATATGCTTGGGGTTATATCTGGGCTCTCTATTCTGTTCCACTGGTCTGTGGGTCTGTTCTTGTGCCAGTACCAAATTGTCTTGATTACTGTGGCTTTGCAGTAGACCTTGAAGTCAGGGAGCATAATCCCCCCTGTTTTATTCTTCCTTCTCAGGATTGCTTTGGCTATTCGGGGTGTTTTGTCATTCCATATGAATTTTAGAACTCTTTGCTCTAGTTCATTGAAGAATGCTGTTGGTATTATGATGAGGATTTCCTTGAATCTATAGATTGCTTTAGGCAGCATGGCCATTTTGACAATATTAATTCTTCCTGGCCAAGAGCATGGGGTGAATTTCCATTTATTAGTGTCCTCTTTAATTTCTCTTAAGAGTGTCTTGTAGTTTTCAGGGTATAGGTCTTTCACTTCCTTGGTTAGGTTTATTCCTAAGTATTTTATTCTTTTTGATGTGATTGTGAATGGAATTGTTTTCTTGATTTCTCTTTCTGCTAGTTCATCGTTAGTGTGTAGGAATGCAACATATTTCTTTGTATTAATTTTGTGTCCCGCAACTTTGCCAAATTCAGATATTAGATCTAGTAGTTTTAGAGTGGATTCTTTAGGGTTTTTTATGTACAGTATCATGTCATCTTCAAACAGGAACAGTTTGAGTTCTTCTTTGCCAATCTGGATCCCTTTTATTTCTTTGTGTTGTCTGATTGCTGTGGCTAGGACCTCCAGAACTATGTTGAGTAAAAGTGGGGTGAGTGGGCATCCTTGTCTTGTTCCCGATCTTAAAGGAAAAGCTTTCAGCTTCTGGCTGTTAAGTATAATGTTGGTTGTGGGTTTGTCATATATGGCCTTTATTATGTTGAGGTACTTGCCCTCTATACCCATTTTGTTGAGAGTTTTTATCATGAATGAAGGTTGAATTTTGTCAAATGCTTTTCCAGCATCTATGGAGATGATCCTGTGGTTTTTGTCTTTCTTTTTGTTGATGAAGTGGATGATGTTGATGGATTTTCGAATGTTGTACCATCCTTGCATCCCTGGGATGCATCCCACTTGATCATGATGGATGATCTTTTTAATGTATTTTTGAATTCGGTTTGCTAATATTTTGTTGAGTATTTTTGCATCTATGTTCATCAGGGATATTAGTCTGTAATTTTCTTTTTTTGTGGTGTCTTTGCGTGGTTTTGGTATTAGAGTGATGTTGGCCTTGTAGAATGAGTTTGGGAGTATTGCCTCTTCTTCTAGTTTTCGGAAAACTTTAAGAAGGATGGGTATTAGGTCTTCACTAAATGTTTGATAAAATTCAACAGTGAAGCCATCTGGTCCAGGTGTTTTGTTCTTATGTACTTTTTGATTACCAATTCAATTTCTTTGTTGGTAATTGGCCTATTCAGATTTTCTGTTTCTTCCTCGATGAGTCTTGGAAGGTTGTATTTTTCTAGAAAGTTGTCCATTTCTTCTAGGTTATCCAGTTTGTTAGCATGTAATTTTTCGTAGTATTCTCTCATAATTCTTTGTATTTCTGTGGTGTCCGTAATGATTTTTCCTTTCCCATTTCTGATTATGTTTATGTATGTAGACTCTCTTTTTTTCTTGATAAGTCTGGCTAGGGGTTTATCTATTTTGTGTATTTTCTCAAAGAAACAGCTCTTGCTTTCATTGATTCTATTGTTTCATTACTCTCAATTTTATTTATTCTTGCTTTAATCTTTATCATGTCCTTCCTTCTACTGACTTTGGGCCTCATGTGTTCTTGAAGGTTTTTCTAAACGAAAATTTGCAAGAAAAATTATCACAGTTTTTTAACTAGCAGTGTTACTTTGAAGAAGAGTGGAAATATTTAGTAAATTGAATATTCGGAAACAATGGCTGTGGGTCATGAGTGATATGTCAGTTGCTACGTAGATAAGTAATTAAAATGCCAAATAATCAGAGTGATTAAAGTCCTTTGAAAGCTAGAATATTTTAGAAATAAAAATAATATTAACAGCAGTGTGGTCTGGTGACTTTGAAGTCAGACCGACCTGTGAGCTTGGGACCTGAGTTTTGGGCCCTGCAAGTTACTTAACCCTTGAAATCTTTTAGTGTAATAGGAAGAAAAACACCTACCTCATTGGGTTTATGTGAGAATTAAATCATAAGTCATGGGAAGAGGTGCTATATAGATTTTGAATAGATGGTAGCTATTTTCTCAACTTTAATATTATAGTTAAAGCAATACAGTATATTTGTATTATCCTATACCTTTCCCCATGTTAATTAAAATTCATTTTGTGAAAGCATTAGAAACCGACTCTAAGCATCTTAAATAACAGTCATATCAGATATGATATACAAATATCTTCTCCCCTTCAATAAGTTGCCTTTTCATTTTCTGGTGATTCCTTTGAAGAAGCTTTTTAGTTTAGTGTAGCCCCAGTTGTTCATTTTTGCTTTTGTTTCTTTTTAGTGTTAGATTCAAAAATCATTGCCAAGACCCAATATCAAGGAGCCTGCTGCCTATGTTTTCTTCAAGGAATTTTATCGTTTCAGAACTAGCATGCAAGTATTTAAACCATTTCGAGTTAATTTTTCCATATGGTGTAAGAGAGGGGTACAGTTTCATTGTGTTGCATGTGACTGTCCAGTTTTCCAACACCATTTATTGAAGAGTTTGTCCTTTCCGCATTATATGTTCTTGCCTCCTTTGTTGCAAATTCATTGACCATATAGGCATGGGTTTATTTTGGGCTCTGTATTCTGTTTTATTGGTCTATGTGTCTGTTTATATACACATTCTATCTTTTTCAGATGAATAAATTGAGGCCCTAAGTGGTTAGATGGCTTGTCGAAGTCAAGCATTTAACCAGAATCAGGTTCAGTGCTCAAGCTCTTATTCATTTCTTATTAATCTATTCTCTTCCAGAAATCCAATCTTTCCTCCTTTATGTATGAAAAATTTTAAGTAGCTTGGGATAAAGATATGTAGAGCAGAAATGAAAGACCTATGTCATAGGAAGTTGTAGCAGATAAACAGATTTTTCTGAGAAAATGCTTATACCATACCTTGCTACTATCATTGAATGATCATCTTATTTTTTTGTTTTTATTATTTTATTTTATAATTTTTTTTCCTTTTTTTAATTTTGCTATTATTAATGTACAATTACATGAGCAACATTATGGTTACTAGACTCCCACTATTATCAAATCCCCACATACCCGATTAAAGTCACTGTCCATTAGCATAGTAAAATGCTATAGAATCACTACTTGCCTTCTCTGTGTAATACTGCCTTTCCCGTATGCCCCCCCACCCCGCCGCTACATGATCTATGCTAATCGTAATGCTGCTTTTTCCCCCTTTTCTCCCTTATCCTTCCCTTACCACCCATCTTCCCCAGTCCCTTTCCCTTTGGTAACTGTTAGTCCATTCTTGGGTTGTGTGAGTCTGCTGCTGTTTTGTTCCTTCTGTTTTTCCTTTGTTCTTATACTCCACAGATGAGTGAAATCGTTTGATACTTGTCTTTCTCCACCTGGCTTATTTCACTGAGCATAATACCCTCTAGTTCCATCCATGTTGTTGCAAACGGTAGGATTTGTTTTCTTCTTATGGCTGAATAATATTCTATTGTGTATATATAGCACATCTTCTTTATCCATTCATCTACTGATGGACATTAGGTTGCTTCCATTTCTGGGCTATTGTAAATAGTGCTGCGATAAACATAGGGGTGCATATATCTTTTTCAAACTAGGCTGCTACATTCTTAGGGTAAATTCCTAGAAGTGGAATTCCTGGGTCAAATGGTATTTCTATTTTGAGTTTTTTGAGGAACCTCCATACTGCTTTCCACAGTGGTTGAACTAATTTACATTCCCACCAGCAGTGTAGGAGGGTTCCCCTTTTTCCACATCCTCATCAACATTTGTTGTCGTTTGTCTTTTGGATGGTGGCCATCCTAACTGGTGTGAGGTGATATCTCATTGTGTTTTAATTTGCATTTCTCTCATGATTAGCGATGTGGAGCATCTTTTCATGTGCCAGTTGTCCATCTGAGTTTCTTCTTTGGAGAAGTGTCTGTTCAGCTCTTCTGCCCATTTTTTAATTGGCTTATTTGCTTTTTGTTTGTTGAGGTGTGTGAGCTCTTTGTATAATTTGGATGTCAACCTCTTATCGAATATGTCATTTATGAATATATTCTCCCATACTGGAGGATGCCTTTTTGTTCTACTGATGGTGTCCTTCGCTGTACAGAAGCTTTTTAGTTTGATATAGTCCCACTTGTTCATTTTTGCTTTTATTTTCCTTGTCTAGGGAAGTGTATTCATTATGAAGTTGCTCATGTTTATGTCCCAAGATATTTTTGCCTATGTTTTTTCTAAGAGTTTTATGGTTTCATGACTTACATTCTGGTCTTTGATACATTTTAAGTTTACTTTTATGTATGGGGTTAGACAGTAATCCAGTTTCATTCTCTTACATGTAGCTGTTCAGTTTTGCCAACAGCAGCTGTTGAAGAGGCTGTCATTTCCCTATTGTATATCCATGACTCCTTTATCGTATATTAATTGACCATATATGCTTGGGTTTATATCTGGGCTCTCTTGTCTGTTCTATTGGTCTATGGGTCTGTTCTTGTGCCAGTACCAAATTGTCTTGATTACTGTGGCTTTGTAGTAGAACTTGAAGTCAGGGAGCATAATTCCCCCTGCTTTATTCTTCATTCTTAGGATTACTTTGTCTGTTCGGGGTGTTTTGTCATTCCATATGAATTTTAGAACTATTTGCTGTGGTTCACTGAAGAATGCTGTTGGTATTTTGGTAGGGATTGCCTTGAATCTGTAGATTGCTTTAGGCAGGATTGCCGTTTTGACAATATTAATTCTTCCTATCCATGAGCACGGGATGTGTTTCTATTTATAGGTATGTTCTTTAATTTCTATCATGAGTGTCTTGTAGCTTTCAGAGTATAGGTCTTTCACTTCCTTGGTTAGGTTTATTCCTAGGTATTTTATTCTTTTTGATGCAGTTGTGAATGGAATTGTTTTCCTGATTTCTCTTTCTGCCAGTTCACCATTAGTGTATAGAAATGCAACAGATTTTTGTGTATTAATTTTGTATCCCGCAACTTTGCTGAATTCAGATATTAGATCTAGTAGTTTTGGAGTGGATTCTTTAGGGTTTTTTATGTACAATATCATGTCATCTGCAGACAGGAACAGTTTGAATTCTTCCTTACCAATCTGTATGCCTTTTATTTCTTTGTGTTGTCTGATTGCTGTGGCTAGGACCTCCAGAACGATGTTGAATAAAAGTGGGGAAGTGGGCATCCTTGTTTTGTTCCCGATCTTAAAGTAAATGCTTTCAGCTTTTGGCGGTTAAGTATAATGTTGGCTGTGAGTTTGTCATATATGGCCTTTATTATGTTGAGGTACTTGTCCTCTATATCTATTTTGTTAAGAGTTTTCATCATGAAGGGATGTTGAATTTTCTCGAATGCTTTTTCAGCATCTATGGAGATGATCATGTGGTTTTTGTCTTTCTTTTTGTTGATGTAGTTTATGATGTTGATGGATTTTCGAATGTTGTACCATCTTTGCATCCCTGGGATGAATCCCACTTGATCATGATGGATGATCTTTTTAATGTATTTTTGAATTCGGTTTGCTAAGTTGAGTATTTTTGCATCTATGTTCATCAGGGATATTGGTCGTAATTTTCTTTTTTTGTGGTGTTTTTGCCTGGTTTTGGTATTAGAGTGATATTGGCCTCATGGAATGAGTTTGGGAGTATTCCCTCCTCTTCTATTTTTTGGAAAACTTTAAGGAGAATGGATATTATTTCCTCTCTATATGTCTGGTAAAATTCCAAGGTGAATCCATCAGGTCCGTTTTGTTCTTGGGTAGTTTTTTGATTAGCGTTTCAAATTCCTTGCTGGTAATTTGTCTGTTTAGGTTTTCTGTTTCTTGCTTGGTCAGCCTTGGAAGGTTGTATTGTTCTAGAAAATTGTTCATTTCCTCTAGGTTATCCACTTTGTTAGCATATAATTTTTCATAGTATTCTCTCATAATTCTTTGTATTTTTGTGGTGTCCGTAGTGATTTTTCTTTTCTCATTTCTGATTCTCTTATGTGCGTAGACTCTCTATGTTTCTTGATAAGTCTGGCTAGGGGTTTATCTATTTTGTTTATTTTCTCAAAGAACGAGCTTTTGCTTTCATTGATTCTTTCTATTGTTTTATTCTTCTCAATTTTATTTATTTCTGCTTTAATCTTTATTATGTCCCTCCTTCTATTGACTATGGTCCTCATTTGTTTTTCCTTTTCTAGTTTCATTAATTGTGAGTTTAGACTGTTCATTTGGGATTGTTCTTTCCTGAGGTAGGCCTGTATTGCAGTGTATTTTCCTCTTAGCACGCCTTCGCTGCGTCCCACAGATTTTGTGGTGTTGAATTATTGTTGTCATTTGTTTCCTTATATTGCTTGATCTCTGTTTTTATTTGGTCATTGATCCATTGATTATTTAGGAGCATGTTAATCCTCTATGTGTTTGTGGGATTTTTCATTTTCTTTTTGTAATTTATTTATAGTTTCATACCTTTGTGATATGAAAAGCTTGTTGGTACAATTTCAGTCTTTTTCAATTTACTTAGGCTCTTTTTGTGGCCTATTTTATGATCTATTTTGGAAAATGTTCCATATGCATTTGAGAAGAATGGTATCCTGTTACTTGTGGATGGAGTGTTCTGTATATGTCCATTAGGTGAATCTGTTCTAATTTGTTGTTCAGTGCCTCTGTCTCTTAATTTATTTTCTGTCTGGTTGATCTGTCCTTTGGAGTGAGTGGTGTGTTGATTATCTCCCAAAATGAATGCATTGCATTCTATATCCCCCTTTAATTCTGTTAGTATTTGTTTCACATATGTAGGTTGTCCTGTGTTGGGTATATAGATATTTACAATAGTTATATCCTCTTGTTGGACTGACCCCTTTATCATCATGTAAGGTCCTTCTTTGTCTCTTGTGATCTTCTCTGTTTTGAAGTCTATTTTGTCTGATACAAGTACTGCAACTCCTATTTTTCTCCCCATTAGTTGCATGAAATATCTTTTTCCATCCCTTTAGTTTCAGTTGGTGTATGTCTTTAGGTTTAAAGTGAGTCTCTTATATGCAGCATATAGGTGGGTCTTGTTTTTTTATCCATTCAGTGACTCTACGTCTTTTGATTGGTGCATTTAGACCATTTACATTTAGGGTGATTATTGATAGGTATGTACTTATTGCCATTGCAGCCTTTAGATTTGTGGTTATCAAATGTTCACGGGTAATACTCTCACTATCTAACAGTCTAATTTAACTCGCTTCATATGCTATTCAAACACAACCTAAAAATTCTTCTTTTTACTGACTGTTCTTCCTCCTCCATTCTTTGTATGTTATGAATCATATTCTGTAGTCGTTGTCTGTCCCTTGGGTGTCATCTATTTAGTCTTAGGAATACTTCCATCTATAAGAGTCCCACCAAATTGCAGTGTAGAGGTGATTTGTGGGAGGTAAAACTCTCAGGTTTTGCTGATCTGAAAATTGTTTAATCCCTCCTTTAAATTTAAATGATAACCTTGCCGGGTAGACTATTGTTGGTTCGCGGCCCTTCTCCTTCATTGCATTAAATATATCACGCCACTCCCTTCTGGACTGTAAGGTTTCTAATGAGAAATCTGATGATGGCCTGATGGGTTTCCCTTTGTATGTGATCTTTTTCTCTCTCTAGCTGCTTTTAAAAGTCTGTCTTTATCCTTGATCTTTGCCATTTTAATTATTATATGTCTTCATGTTGTCTTCCTTGGGTTCCTTGTGTTGGGAAATCTGTGCATCTCTATACCTTGAGAGACAGTCTCCTTCCCCAGATTGGGGAAGTTTTCAGCAATTACCTCCTCAATGACACTTTCTATCCCTTTTTCTCTCTCTTCTTCTTCTGGTACCTCTATTATGCGAATATTGTTCCATTTGGATTGGTCACACCGTTCTCTCAATATTCTTTCATTCTTAGAGATTCTTTTTTCTCTCTGTGCCTCTGCTTGTTTGTATTCCTCTTCTCTAATTTCTATTCCATTTCCCATGTCTTCTACTACATCTAATCTGCTTTTAATTCCCTCTGTTATATGTTTCATTTCAGATATGGAATTTCTTAATGATTTTACCTCTATCTTAAATTCATTCCTGCGTTCTTGAATATTTTTCTGTACCTCCATAAGCATGTTTATGATTTTATTTTGAACTCTCTTTTAGGAATATTGGTGAGTTCGGTTTCATTTGGTCCTTTTTCTGGGGTTTGTGAGATTTTGTTCTGTACCATGTTCCTTTGACATTTCATGTTTCTGTGTGGTGCCCTCTATTGCCCAGAAGCTCCAGTCTCTGGAGCTGCTCAACCCCTAGAGTGAGGTTGGGGTCGTAGGGAAGAAGAGCTTGTGCCTGGGGGGAGGAATGATCTATTTCCTGACTGTCTTCTTCCCTGCCTGTCTCCCATATCTGAGGCAGTGGGCCGAGCACACCGGCGTAAGCCTCTGTGCTTGACATCTGTAGGTGTTGTAGGCAGCGACTCCCTTTGACTGGCCTGATGCCAGAGCAGTGACTGACGGTTTCCCAGCCAGTGCTGTCAGGCCAGGAGGAAGGCTCAGCAGGCTGTGTCACAGTGGGGGGCCTCACAGCTGAGTAGCCAGCCCACGGGATGGAGCGCCTGAAGCTCCCTCAAGTTCCCAATCTCCTGGGCAGAGCACGCCCAGACAACCTCGTCCCCCTGTCCCTTCTTCCGCACAGCAAGCTCCATGCAAAGCCCGCCCTTCAGCAGCTCTCTTGCTGCTAGGAAGCCTCTCAGACCGCCTGCCTTTCCGTTGTCTCAGAGCGGCTGGGTGTGGTTCCCATCCTCCACAAATGGCCGGAATCTGTCTCTCAAGCACTCAGCTTGTCACAGCTCCCCATCCTCCAGAGCACCACACAATGTAGGCTTCTGCTTGCAAAGCAGATCTCCAGGGCTGTGTGTTCAGTAGTCCCAATCTTCCCCCCACTCCCCCGCTCCGTTTCTCTTCCTCCTGGTGAGCTGTGGTGGCTGAAGGGCCTGAGTCCTGCTCGATCAAGGCTTTCATACGTTACCCTGTTTCGTGAGGTCTGCTCTGTTCGTTAGATCTCTATGCAGTCTGGTGCAGCCTTTTTTCCTGTTGCTGTTTTAGGGTTAGTTGTATTAACTATATTTTCACACTATCTTTGGTTTTGGAAGGAGTTCTCTGTCTCACCTCCCACGCTGCCATCTTGAATCTGATCATCTCATTTTTTAAGCTAATATAAACTTTGATCTTAATGATATTTTCCCTATGAAATCGTGACTGTAATACATAAGAGGCACATTATTTACCAAACAGTGTGTAGTAATCATTTCAGCTAATTAGACTCAATTATGTGCTTAAGGTGTTGTCTGACCACTTTGCTGAATTCATTTTCATTTTATAAGCCAAAGGTTGGGTTTCAAAGGAACAGCTCAGGGGAAAAGGAGGGTTCTGTTGTCTATAGCTGTTAGAAGTTAAAGCTAGGTTTAATATAATGTTAAATGGAAGCTGGCAGAAGTGGTAAGAATATGCTGTTAATTATTTCTAAGAATTCTATTTTGAGGAAGCCTGAATAACATTCTTACTTGCAAGATTGTACTGGTGAAGTTGAGGTGGGTTTGCTGTGTTTTATTATATTAGGATGAAAACAGGCTGTAGTTTTCCTCTACCACAAAACAAATTTTTTATTTGGGGATATTTGTTAAACATCAAAGGGTAGAGATAAGAAAAGAAGGAACCATGGTGATGAATATGTGAAAAGTAATGCTAATATTACTTGTTAGGGTAGTGGGTAAATGATTTCATTATGCACTTTTACTAGGGAGATTCATTTTTTTTTAATTTTCTAATAAAATCAACATAGGTCAGGATGTACCACAGCTTTCAATTCTTTTTTTTTATATAATTTATTTTGGTATCATTACTCTACAGTTACATGTGCAACATTATGGTTACTAAACTCCCCACTTCATCAGGTCCCCCCCACTTACCCCATTACAGTCACTGTCTATCAGTGTAGTGAGATGCCAGAGAATCACTACTTGTCTTCTCTGAGTTATACAGCCCTCCCCGTGCCCCCCCAACATTATATCTGCTAATCGTAATGCCCCTTTTTCCCCCTTGTCCCTCCCTTCCCACCCATCCTCCCCAGTCCCTGTCCCTTTGGTAACTATTAGTCCGTTCTTGGGTTCTGTGAGTCTGCTGCTGTTTTGTTCCTTCAGTTTTTTCACAGCTTTCAGTTCTAATCCCCTGACCACAATTACCATTATTTCTAAATTTCTTTTTTGAGATTTAAAAGAAATTTCCTCAAAACATGCTAAGTTTATCCCTAAATAAATCTTAATTCTTCAAGTTGTTCTGTGACCAGTAGAAGATGACCAATATTACTGGCATGTATCTGGAAGCATTTTGAAAGGAAAAACAAATTTTCATTGAAATGTCTCCATTAGAGTAACCAACAAAGCCTAAGGATACTAAAGAAGAGCTAAATTCATCTCAGTAACTGAGTACAAGGTGATATGCTGCATGATTTGGGGGAATTGAAGAGTTTAGGTTTTACCTCCTTAAATGGAATCCATTAAGGAATTTAGGAAATGAATAGATTTTGACGGGGTTTGGGACACGCTTCTCCAAAGTACAGCACCTTGACAAGGGAGCATGAGACAAGACCCCAGCTCTCTTGAGGCCTTATGGGGAGAGGCCAGTAAAGAAGTGATCGTATAACTAATTAAATGGCAGGTCAACATATGAACTAGGCAGATGAAGCAGGGAGGGGTGAGGGATGGGAGTCCTGTGGCATGAAGGGTGTTGGATGGGGTGTTGGGAAGACCTGTTCGAGAAGGGGCTTGGGTGGGAACTGAATAAGGAGTTCGTATTCCAGGCAGAGGAAGCGGCAAGTGCAAAGTCCCTGAGCAGGATTGGACTGGATGTACATGAGGAGCAGAGGAGGCCAGGGTGCCTAGAGAGCATAGAGCAAAGGGAAGCAAAACAGAGGATGAAGTTGGAGAAGTAGGCAGAGGCCATACGTGGGAGGAATTTAAATTTCATTTTAAGTGCAATGGTGGGCTCCTGAGGTTTCAGCAAGGGAGTAACAGGATCTAATTTATGCTTTGAGAAGAGCATTTTGTCTAGTGTGTGTGGGGAATAGACTGGAGAGGCATGTGTAGAAGCCAGGAAACAAGTTAGGAGGTATATAAAGTACCCAGGGAGAGATGCTGGTGGCTCGGAGAAAGTGGCAACAGTGAAAATAGAAAGAAGTTGATCCCTTTGGAGTTTGTTGTAGGAGTAGAGCTCAGGGCACTTGCTGTGGGAATGTGTGTGTGGAAAGAGAAATGAAGAAGTACTCCTTGGTTTTGAGTCGATGGTGGTGCTATGATGGGGAAAAGTCAGGAGGAGCTGATAATGGGAGAGAAAATAATTTCTGTCCTTCTCCTAAATTGGGTTTTCTTGAGGGAGAGGGGGATGAAAATGAGTTTCAGAAAGGTTACAGACCTGGGTCACATCCTGCATTCAGAGCCAGGCCTTGATTCCGGCTGTCTGGCTCTGCCCTCGCGCCCTTGTTGGCTCATGACTGGGAATTTAAGGGTAAAGTCTTGGAGGAGGGCATTCAAGGCAGGGAAGGCAGGGAAAGCAGGGCAAAGGCATGGAGCCCACAAAGTAGGGAACTCTTGGAGCACCAGTTTGAGACTTGTTGCTGGGAAGAATTACCTCTGGGTCCTGGTCGGCAGGCTCTCAAGGAAACCCAGTTCCAGGGTCCTTCTTGATTTCCCTAAATTAAAAGTCAGTCTGTCCTCTTGAGAACTTTTAAGAGCCCAAGTTACAGCTTTTCTCCAGCCTAGACTGTTAAATTTGATTTGGGGAAGATAGCTTTTTCCTTATTTCTTCTTTTACCAGATCAAAAGGGAATCCTCTGAAGTTTTTCTTAAGGGTCGCTTTCAGTCAGATGATATAATTTTCAGTTGCAAAAGTTGTCCCCTTTTCCCTGCATTGTGTGAATTGCCTTCCCTGGACTCTTCTGTTACGGGAACTGACTTGTTACTTAAGGAGTTCCTGAGCTTCACCATCTCCCAGATCTCAGAACATAGAGAACTCCTTTGCATTCTTTGTATGATAGCTTGTTCTCTTCATTTTTCCGCCTGCACAGATAATATGAGCGGGTGGAGGTCAGTGGCGTCACAGCTGGGACCAAGCTAGGGTATTTGCTGGAGAGGATATTCTTTCCGAGGAAGCAGGCTTTTGTCTAAGTAATTTCTGCCCAGTAAGTAACCAAGTCTGCACCAAGCGGTATGGTGTGTTAACCGCGCACTACACGCAGTTAGGCGCTTGATTTGTGGGTTTTGGTGATGAATAAAGCTTTTCTAGTTTATTGCATTATCCGATCTCTCATGCTTTGGGACTTAAGGATTTGTTTCTCAACTCTCACGCTTCCTTTTTATGTCCCCACCCCTCAGCCTCAAATTGGGTAACCAGATAGGAATTTGAAACTCCTTTAACTTCCTATAGGTCTTTTGTTCTCAGAAAGTAAGTTACACTATAGAAAGAAATTGAATGCCTGTGACACATTTACTAAATATGGTGATAAATATTGGATCACATACTTTGGACATAGGAGATACTTGCATATTTTTCCTTTAAAAAAAAGGGGGGGGGGGGGCGAAGCAGAGGAGAAAAAAAGAGGAAATAGAGTGCCAGTCATTAAAGTATTATCTCTCAGCTCCAGGTCTCCCCTTCTTTGCTTTGGGATAGCGAAGTGGGTGCCTAACAATTCTCCAGTGCCTGCAAGTGCGGTGCTGGGCTCGGTCAGCGGGCGACTGGGAGCCACGGCAGGATGCCGACAGCGGGAAGCGCTTCCTTGCAGTCCGGTTCTCCTTTCTGCGGCGCCAGCTGACGCGACCCCTGCGGGCCGTCTTGCCCCACCTGCGGGCTGTTTCTGTGGTAGCTGCAGCTGCATCCGCAGCCTGCCTTCTGCCCACCGCCGGAGCTGGTCTCAGGGCCAGTTTACGCCCTTGACAGACGCAGGCCCTTCCACAGGCGGGCTCTGGCTGGCGCTCTCTTGCAAGGTTCTGAGCCACCAGGAGCTGCGGCTTTCTCGTGTAGCCAGAAACTTCCTTTTAATGAAGGTTTCCAAGTGCAATCCTAGCCATTAATCTATTACATACACTTCAAGACGTGTTAAACAAAGCTATTAAGCCTAAGGGAAGAAATGGGACACTGGTAATTGTACTAACAGAATTTTTAATATCTGCCGGAACTATTGAGAAAAGAAGCCACAAACAATTTTGATTATTTTTCTTTTCCATTGTACGTTGCGCACACATGCTCACTATTTTTTTAAACATGCACACACACGCACACACACACTTTATGGGTTAAAAAAACCCAATACATGGAATGTTTGGCATTCCAACTATGCTATTTTTAGATATTTGGATCATATTTTAAAATGTTCTGGAGCAATGTATATACTTTACTCTTCCTTCAAGTCTGATGTCAATCTCAAAAATAGATACAATAAAAGAGATGATTTCTTGCAAGTTTTGTCACATTAGATGGAGGTTTTAAACAAAATGTCACTAATAATATATTTCAGGTCCTTGTTAAACTCAAGGTGTTTAGAAAGACTCTTTGAAGGGGTCTGAATCCCAGCTTTGGGAGAGAGAAAGCTCTCCTAAGTACTCCACTCTGCCTCCGCCTAGATAAATGTTACCAAAGACCACTATAACCCAGAGAAAAAATGGAAACAGTACCTCCCTCCATTTTTGGAATTTGTTGAGAGCAGAGATGAGCACACTTTTTTTTTGTAAAAGGCTATATAGTAACTCTGTTAGACTTTGTAGACCACATAAGGTGTCTATTGCATAGTCTTCCTCATTTTTTTAAACCTTTTAAAAATGTAAAAACATACTTAGCTCATGGATTGTTGTTTGTTGACCCCCGGTACAGAGTATGAATAAAGTAAATTCTCACTTTTTAAAACTAGAAAAGTCTAACCTAACACAGTGAGCAGTCTGAATTTCAGACTTACTATAGATTTTTGCATAAAAAAAAATCACCCCAGAACTTAAAACAACAGTGACGTTCATGGTTTCTGTGGGGCAGGAAGTGGGGAGCACTTGTGTGAGACCCCGCTCCTGTCCTGCGAGGCTGCAGACGTTGGCTGGGGCCTCAGTCATCTGAAGGCTCACAGGGCTGGAGGCCTTGGTTCCTTCTCACGGTGCCTCTCTGCTGGGTTTCTTTTATCTCCTCATAATGTGCTGCAGAGAGGGACCCGGCAGAAGCTACAGTGGCTTCTACAACCCAGCCTCAGAAGTTCCACCCCATCACTTCTCCAGTACTATGTTGGCCACACAGGTCAGCCCTGATGCAGGGTGAGAGGGCACTCATTACACAGGTGACTACTAGGAGGTACTGGGTCGGGGGGGCCCTCTTGGAAGCTGCTGTACCACAAGACTTTTATATGTAGGTGCTCTTCCGTGAATCCAGCGATACTTCCTAAGTTAACAAAGTGTTGACAAATAGAATATCTTGGAAACCAGTTCGTGCATCAGCGCTATCTCGATAGGTATCAGGATGTGGTGGCCATTTCCTGAGGCTGGTAACTCCAGAGTCATGACTATGGAACTATAAGCTAGGCATTACGGTGTGAGGTTAGAAAATAGAGATGTAAGGGGCAGATCTAAGATAGGAATACATTGTATTTTAGGAAGGAGTTCAAAATGAAACCTGTAATTATAAATTCACAACATTAGAAGTGACAGAAGTGAAGAAATATCTGTTAAAATAAAACATAAATTACCTTGTCTTTTGTTTTGCATTTATTTGAATAGAACATAGTATTTTTTAAGGGATTTTTAAAACAAATTGTAACCATGTCATTAAATACTCTGGTAGTAAAATAAATTTAAAGCAATTTGTGTTGGTTTTTAGGACTTGAATAGAGTTGCCAGCTGTGCTACCCAGTGTGGCTCTCAGCCTTCTATCATCTCAGACACCAGGTATCAAAGCACAAAAGACAGCTTTGTTAGTACCATCTGCCAGAACTCTAATGTCTCGATTCTCTCCTTTGAAATAATTTTTGACAATAACTGCCTTAAATTAGGAGAAAAAAATTGGTATATGTTCTTAACTGAAAGCCACCTCTGATACAATTTTCCTTCCTAAATTATATTTCTTCCTCTGGGGCTCTATTATACTTTATTTGTTCTCCCCATTATCATACTCACCGTCACTGTATTATTCCTGTCCAAAGCCTATCATTGTAAAGAATTCTCACAGAGGAGAATTTAAATATCAGTTCAAGAGTCCAGTTCAGATTTAGCTCGGAATCTTGAAGAATAACGTGTAGAGGAAGTGCATTGTCCATAAGTTCAATGAATTTTCTCAAAGTGAATGTGCTCATGAACCCAGAGCAAGAAACAGTATCACCAGCACTCCGGAAGCCCCCTTGTGCTTTCCTTTAGTCGCCACCAAAACCCTGAGGTATAACCACCATCCCGCCTTCTAACACCAGAGGTTACTTTTGCCTGTTTTTGAAAATATATGTAAATGGAATCTTAGAGCATATAGTCTTTTGTACCTTTTTGTTCAGCATGTGAGATTCATCCATATTGTTGCATTGCTGTAATTCTCCATCTGATGAATATACCTCCGTTTGTTCATATTGATGATGATGTAGTTTCTAGGTTTTGCTTATTATAAAGAATGCTTCTATAATACTCTCATATTTTCTTTTCAGCACATACATAATTATTTCTTTTGAATTATATCTAAAAGTAGAATTGCTGGGTCATTAGATATGTGTTTATTTGGAAATACTGCCAGTTTTCGAAGTGGTGGTTTACGCTCTCGCCTGCAGAGCACAAGAGCTCTCATTTGAACTCTCTAGCCTCAGTCACATTCCTGGGATGTGGGCCTGACTGGACCAACTTGGAACAGATGTCTGGTCAATTACAGTGAAGGGACAGGGGGCTCACATCGTACAGACATGGTTTTGGGAGGCCCACCAGTGTTATAGTCTAGGTAGAAGTAGAGGCAATTTCTAGAAAATGGGAGATTGTATGAGCTGGGTAGAGATCCTAAAATGTTTCCACTTGTATACAAATTAGATACACAAAGAGAGGCTCTGAGTTAGAGTTATAGCTTTAAGTCATGGACAAAATAATGTAGTTGAAGCCATGTGATGAGGCAAGATCACCCAAAGATAATTCCTAGAGAGGAGAGAGGGTAGCCTAGGGAACTCTGGAAAACACCAGCATTTAAAGGATGACAAAAAAAGTGAGGCTGAGAAGGTATGACCAGAGATCCCAGGAAAGAATGTTTCAAGGAGATTGTGATCAAAAGTGATGATTCTGCGAGGTTGATAATGAAAAAGTTTTCATCTAGAGACAAGGAGGTCAGTGGCCTTCTGCAATTAATTTCAGTGAAATGTTGGAGCCAGAGTGCAGTAGGGAAAAATTAGTGCAAGCTAGAGGCATAGAGATCACAGATGTAGCATCCCTTTCAAGTCACTTAGTTGAAAAGGGAAAGGAGGGCAGAGATAGAGAGAAGGTGGTCAGAAGGCAGGAGAGGCCTTAATATACTTACCTGCTGATGGGAAAGATCTGATCGAGAAAATATTCAGAAAAGTGAAGTCTGTGGGCTGGCAGGAAGGAATGGACTTCTGAGCTTAGGGGAAATGTGTTAGCTGTAGGACACAGAAAGACTTGCGCTGTACACCATATACAATAGCCAAGATATGGAAGCAACCTAAGTGTCCATCAGTAGATGAATGGTTAAAGAAGAGGTGGTACATTTACACAATGGAATACTGTTCAGCCATAAGAAACAAATCCTACCATTTGCAACAACATGGATGGAGCTAGAGAGTATTATGCTCAGTAAAATAAACCAGGAGGAGTACCAAATGATTTCACTTATTGTGGAGTATAACAACAAAGCAAAACTGAAGAACAGAACAACAGCAGACTCCCAGACTCCAAGAAGGGACTAGCGGTTACCAAAGGGGAGGGTTGGGGGAGGGTGGGTGGGGAGAGAGGGAGAAGGGGATTAAGGGGCATTACGATTAGCACACATAATGCAGGAGGGTCACAGGAAAGGCAGTACAGCACAGAGAAGACAAGTAGTGATCTATAGCATCTTACTGTGTTGATGGACAGTGACTGCAGTGGGGGGGTACTTAATAATATGGGTGAATGTAGTAACCACAATGTTGCTCATGTGAAACCTTCATAAGATTGTATATCAATGATATCTTACTTAAAAAAAAAGATTTCTGCTGTAACAATAAGAAAGCAGGGAAGCCTGACTGGCTTGATGGCAGAAGTTTGAAAGAGTCTAGTCACTCAGCATATATTAATTGAATTTATTATTGATTGAATCATTGTGTATTTTCAGGCATTATGTACTGCAGTTTAATTTATCCGTTTTTTACTCATCCAGATCTCCTGGGAAAAGACATCTGCTGCATAGTTTGTGTTACTCAGGGGAGCAGTCTCTTCCATATCTGCCCCCAACAGAGTGCCTAACAGCTTAGAATTACATACGTGCTAAAGAAATCCAGTTGTGTTTCCTTTATATAGTACCAATTTGTTTCCCAGTATGGAACTACCACCTTTGTCATACAAAGATCTTCATGTACTTCTGCAGTATATAAAAGTTGTGACTATAAACATATGCACTGATTTAAATAAGTGTGTGTGTATATAGTATACTAATACGTACTGTGAATTTATATACATTAGATATGTGTCCAAATAAATATTATCTTTAATTTTGAAAAATAGATAATCCTTGTATTGACATGGCATTTTGAAGTTGTTTACAGACCTTGAACCACATTATTTGAAATGTCTTTAATGGTGGTAAGAATTCATCTTTTCAAGGGGAATTTGATTGAATAGCCAAATGTTGTTAGGAACCAAATCTATTGTTTTTTCTTATCCAATTTCCAGCTTGTGTCTTAAATCTTTTTAAAGTAAATTACATGATCTAATGGTATTTGTGGAACACACTGAAAAGAGCAGTAATGAGGGAGTTCTCCCTGGTGGATGTGGAAAGGGCACACTGTAGCACCATATTATTGCTGAAAGCCGCACACTGAGACTGTCACATGGAGTGCTTTGTGGCAGAGTAATTAAAGTAGTCTGAAAGGGCTTATATTTAGAAGTTGCTGTTTATTTTTCTTTATCAGTATATCACCGTTCCCTTTCAACTAAGAAATGTAAGCTGCTACTCTGGTTTATACTATGCAGGTTATGCCAGTTCCTATTACACACCAGTACCTCCTATCAGCCCATGTCAAAGCCCCTCCCTTTTGAAGTGATTGCACTGCTGTTTTTTCTCTTCAGCTGAGCTAGACGACGTCTTAGGCCGTAGTTTCTGCTTCTTGATACTTGACGTTTTCTTAATGCACGTAGACTGTAAAGTTGGATCACAAACGGTTGCTATTCCTACTTTAATGAGATAAAAACAGTGAATTAAAAGAAAATACAGCTTTTTTCAGCCTCACTCCCTGATGTATTATTTTTTATTAAATGGCATGTGGTGGGATTATTGATATACCCTCTATTAGGTTTGAATGCTGAAAATAGTTTGTTGTTTGTTAGCATTCAGGAGAACCAAGCCTTATTCAAATTTGACTGGACAGGTAAGTTTATTGGACAAATAACTGATGCTGTTGTAGAAATAGGAACCCTTCTAACAGGATTAGTAGCCGACAGGGTTCTCAGGATGGGTCATAGGAGGGATGTGTTGAAAGAAGGAATGGAGTTTGGGTGAGTCAGTCTTCAAACAGTTCAGCTCTGCATGTGTGAGGAGTTTGTATAAGATTTTCAGAATGGTCTTTTCATAAAATCCCCTTCATAAAGGGTTGTCATAGTTTAAGTATGATAGTTTATTTTAAACTTTAACATGTCAGAAGAATGCCAATATTTTTAAAGCTTCTAAATAAGAACTTATAAAGAGTACATGTGTTTTTTGTGCTGACTTTTTATTTTTTATTTTTAAAAAATTTTCAATTCCCTAAGTAACTATAGTTTTCTACTGGCATGAAAAAAAGTTTAATATTTGACCCTTTGTTAATAGGTCATTTCTCTCTATAAATGGTAATTTTAAAGTGTTTGTCTAAACCTATTGTGTTTAACATTGTTTTATTTTGAAACAATCTCAAACTTACAAAAAAGGTATAAATGCAGTAGAAAGAACAGTTTGTTTCTGAACTATTTGAGAATTAAGTTACGGACATAATGTCATTTCCCCTCCACAAAAACATTCTCCAACTTGACCAAAAAATGACCACCAAAATTAACACTGCTACCATCTAATTCTTAGACCCCATTCAAATTTTGCCAATTTTCCCAATAATGTTCTTTATCGGAAAAATGTTCTTTATCAGAATCACATTTGAACTTAGTTGTCAAGTCTTTCAATCTGGAACAGTAACACATTCTTTCCTTGACTTAACGATTTTGGCTCTTTTGAAGATTTACATTTTGTAGACTGTCTCTGGTTTTGTCTGGTGCTTTCTTGTGATTTGATCCAGGTCTTGCACCTTTCTCGGGGATGTCCCACCCTGTTTCCTCTCTCGCTGCGTGATTCCAGTGGTCCTGGCACCCTCCATGTGGTCTGACCACCTGTTGAAGGTGGTGTCTGCCAGACTCCTTTCCTTTGAAGTTCCTGTTTTTCCTTTGGAATTGATGCTTTTGTGTGGAGGCATACTAAAATTATGTAAATATCTTGTTCCTTATCAAACTTCAAATGTATTCATTTACTTAATTATATCAGAATGGACTCCTAATTTCCTATTTCTTTGTATAATCTGTTGTATAATGATAATTATGTAGTAACAGATCATAATCTGTTTACTATCATTGTTGATTTTAATGCCCAAATGGTTCCTTGAGACTTCCTTCAAGTTCACTTCTGCATCCTTTTGATATCTCTCCCATCACTTGCTGAGAACTTCCTTGCTTTCTGGAACACCAGGAATGTCCAGGCTCATCTCATCCTTCCCAGGTCCTAGCCCTGGAATTAGCCATTTTTCCGAGGAGTTCCGGTTCTTTTCAGATGAGACTGGTATTTAGAAGCCAAGACCTGGATGCTAGATATGCTCATTATTGGGAATGTTACTCTTCACAGTCCCCCTCAGAAAGAGAAGTTGTATATACATAAGTATAAAAATAATAGATATATAACATTTAAATGTTTTATATTTATATACATATACAATTAAACATTTGCATACTTTAAAAGGTTTTATAAATGTTTTGTTGGTTTTATTTATTTGTATTTTCTCATATTAAAAACTATGAATTCATGCCAATACTTTCAGTTTCATTCCAGTGTGAGAGGGTCCATCATACTCGTCTCCCTTTCTGTGTTGTGGCTCCCTCATTCCTGACATACTCGCCCATTTGGTCCGTTGTCCTGTGGGTGACAATCTCTCATCTCCGCCACCACTCCCTCCCTGCACAGTTGCCTTCCTCACCCAATTTGGGTTCAAACCTTGGCCTGAAATTACCTTCCAGGAGGTGTCCTCTCCACCTTTCAGTTCCTGCCATGCCACACTTCCACCCTGTGGGCACCCTCCTCGCCGGGGTTAGGCTCTGACACACCCATGCTGGCTGCTCCCCTGGTCGACGCCTCCATATGTGCATTCTGACTCCCCACTTGTGCGGCCACCCTACTCCCCTCCATGGGTGCCCTTCTCAGAATGAATCCTTAGAGTGAAGAAAAGTAATTAATCCCTCATGGGAAAAAATGAAATTAGATCTGTCCCTGACACACTGTGGTAAAACCACCGAACCCCAGAAGCAGAAAGATGGAAGAAAATCTCACAGAAATTCTTAAATTCGTAAAATGAGGCCAGAAGGCAAAGGAATATCTTCAAAATTCTGAGGGGAAATAATAATCAACCTAGAATTCTATGTCTAGTAAATTATTGTTTTCAACAAAATAAAGGCTGAGAGAATAAAAGATTCTTATTGAATGCTCTTCTCTGGAGGAATAAAATTGAACATATACGAGAACAGGATGTAAGAAGAAATGGAGAGCAAAATAGTTGGAAAACTTACAGATGAATCTATAAATCACTATATAAAACAGTAGTCATGACAATTTGGGGTTTCTAGAAAAGGCAGAAATAATTCCTTCTTAACTGTGATTGATACAGTCTAAGGTCTTATTATTGTTCAGCAGTAGGCTAGAGAAATTAACTGTATGCTCTGAGTCACCTAAGAATGTCTCAGAAGGTAAAGGGCAAACACCGAAAGGGTAGAGAAAATAACCAAATACTTCCAAACCAAGAAAGAGGAGTAAAGGAGTATTAAAAAAAATTAGTTAGAGGGAAAAAAGAAGAAAGAAGCAAAGGAAAATCAGAATAAATAGAAAACTTACAATAAGATGGCAGATACCCAAATTTATCTGAAATAACAACAAATGTGAATAAATTAAACTCAAGAGTGAAAAGGACAGAAATTGTTGAATTTGTTAGCAACACAGACTGAGGATTTACTACCATGTATAGGTTCTCGTTGAAAGCATTACTGTAACCCAGAAGGAGTGAGCAAAATTTAACACGGAAGGAAGGAGTGAGAATGCAAAAGAATGTTGACCAGGAAATTGGTAAAATACAAGCACTAAAAAACCCTCGTTTTTAGCCCTGTGTCACATACCACCTAATGTGGAATTCTTCCGTGGAATGTGTGAAGCAAGCATGTGACTCCTTGGCTGGAGTGTTTTGCTGAGCCTTTCCTTGGGCTCACTAGTCGCGGCCTGTGGTGTGTTGTGGCTTTTTGCAGAGCCTCACACTGAGATCCAAGCTTTCATGATTTCTTTTTGCTTCTTTGTACAAAAATATCTGTCAAACGGCTGTATAAGTGAGTGACTCTCTTGATGAACTCTTCTGACTTGACTCTAGGTTTACATTTTAAATCGGCCTAACAGAAATGGCATTTTGGAACATGCCCTGTGTGGTTATCTTGATTAGTGCATCAGTGTCTCTCAGGTACTACGTGAATCGTTACTGTCAAAATAAATTGTTCCTTTTGATCTGGACAGCCCAGGAGAAATATGGAAATATGATGGAAACAACAGAAACAGAAGGAATGCACGCAGCATCTGGCTACTAAGCAACAATAATTTACACATATTGAGTGTGGTGTCTCAGCCCTCTTCCTGTCAGCCAGACTACATTTATATCCATTCTAAGCACTTGGTATTGAAGCCAATCCTTCTTTCATTTTCTGGACTGACCTCAGTAGCACCCTTAAAATTATAGTCATGTGCATGTGAATGTATCTATATATCTAATCTATATATATAATGTATATTGTATCTTTCATTCTTCCTCCCTTCTTTCAATAAGGAGATGTTTCTGAGCACATATAATGAAGGATTAAAGCCCAGAGAAGATATTAGACTAATTTTGCTTGTCCCTGTCTGTTACAGAATGTATTAAAATATTAGAATATATTGGCTTAAAAATAATTTTAGTAAATAAATTGGCTTCAACATCATTGTGTGAATGCAGTTTCTTATGATTTGTTCATAGTAAAAGTACCTAATCTTTTCCCTGTAATTCAGATCACTTGTGCCTAGAGGCCTTCCTTTGCATGGGTTTCTATAGTGTGGAGCTGGTTTTCACAGTTACTGTTTCTCTCTTCTCAGGTCCCCTTAACTCTTCATCTGGAAACAGAGCCCACTGAGCCACACAGGGGTGGGTACAGCATGATAACGTGAGCTGGGGGCAGGTCCGCATCCTTTTCCCCCAGGGTGACAGTTCAGTGAGGCAGTTTAACTGGGGGTTACTCACTGCTGGCCTCTTCTCATTTGTGAGCTTGTGACTTTAGACAGATTGCTTAATTTCTCTGTGTTCCAGAATTCTAGTAGTTAAAATATGGGAAAGAACCTGCATACAGATGTTTACCGCAGCTTTATTCTTAACTGCCTTAACTTGGAAGCATCTAAGGTGACCTTCAGTAAGTTAGTGGATAAATGGTGGTACATCAGACAACGGAATATCCTTCAGCACTAAAAAGAAATGAGTGATATAAGCAACAGTATTTTATTGTAATCATCAGACTTGCCAAGAGACTAGATCTTAATCATTCCACCACAAAAGAAATAATTGTGATATGATAGAGGTGTTATATTACAGCTGCAATCATGTTACAATATATAAATCAATGTCTGTACACCTTAAATTTACACAGCATTATACGTCAAACATATTTCAATTTTAAAAATTCAAAGAAAAAGGAAAAATGAGCTATAAGGCCATGAAGAGACATGGAGAAAACTTAAATGCATATTACTAAGTGAAAGAAGCCCATCTGAAAAGGCTATGTGATGTATGATTCCAACTACATAACATTCTAGAAAAGGCAAAACTATGGAGACAGTAAAAGGGTGTGTGGTTGTCAGGAGCTAAAGGGGAGGGAAGGATGAACAGATGGAGCAGAGAGGATTTTTCGAGCAGTGAAACTGTTCTGTATGATACTACAGCGGGCTGCGAGTCATTATAGGTGTGTCCAAACCCGCAGAATGTATAGCACCAAGTGAACCTAATGTAAACTGTGGACTTTGGGTGATCATGAAGTGTCAGTGTACGTTTGTGGGCTCTAACAAATGCTGGTGCTGGATGTTGATAATGCAGGAAGCTCTGAGGGGAGGTGCAGGGGCATATGAGAACTCTCTGTACTCTGTTTAATTTTGCTTTTTTAAAACTGATATAAAAAACGTATTTAAAAAAAAATTGTGGGAGTGGCATGCTGGATTAGCCCCAAAGGCTATCCTTACTAACTCCAGTTCTCTAGTTACTTCCTATTATACCAATGCTGAGCTAATTTTCTTGAAAAATTAAGTGATAAATAAATAAATATATTTGAATGGAAAAAATATGGGAAGTAATAGTCTTTACCTCATATGGTTGCTACAAAGGTTAAATAAGATACCACAGTAAAACATTTAGCTATACAAAGAGGGGGAGAAGAATGCTGTAGATAGAGAACAGCATGTGCTGTGCCCCTGAGATCTGAGAAACTTGTCATGTTCTGGGACTTGAGGGACGACCAGTAGGATCAGAGGAAGGGAAGCAAGGAAGAGGGGGTGAGATGAGATTTGTAGGACAGGCATCTAAGTCATGTAGTGTCTCATTGGCCATGACAAAGTTTTATTTTGTTGAATTATAAAGGGAATCCATTGAAGAGTTTTAAGTGAGGACTGGGTGATTCTGTTGACATTTTAAGATCACTTTTGCTGCTTTGAGGAAGGTTGCATAGAGGAGAGCAAACAAACTTTGCTGAGGCAAGCAAACAAGTTTGGAACTGATACAATAGATGATGGCCTGGGCCAGAGCACTAACAGTAACAGTGAAGAGACGTGGATGAACTGTGCGGGTAGAATGGATGGGTCGATGGAATTGGTGGAATTCAGAAGGACTCTTTAGATTGACTTGAGCAGCTAGGAGATGGTGGGTCAGTTGCAGGGGGAGATGGAACCAGAGGAAGAGGTTTCAGGGGAAAATCACAAGTTTTGTTCTAGATAAATTCAGTTTCAGGTGTATGTGAGTATGTAAGGGGCGATGTTAGTCAAGCATTTCATGTCCTAGTCTGCACCTCAGGGGAAGTGTAGCTGAAGATAGAAACCTGGTGGTAGTGTGTTGAAGAGTGGATGGGAGTTGAGGATGAGCCAATGTAGACGAATGTGTGGCCAAGGAGGGGGTATGAATGGGACAGTAGCTGGAGAGGTGAGTGGTTAGTGGAGGGTTTGGAACTTTTTAAAGATAAGAGGTATTAGAGCATATTTGCCTGCTAATGTATTGAACCTGTAGAGTGTGAGAGGTAGTGAGGGGGGGTTAAGATTTTGAGATGTGTAAGATGGAAAATATCTGAAGAGGCATTGGCCTTTGAGAAGGAAGGTCACCGGACTGCAGTAGGAGGGGATGAAGCCGTGGAAGTACAGACCAAGTTCTTTAGGCTTTATGGTGGGAAGATGAGACAGTTAAGACTTCTAGTTGGCTACGCAAAGAAGGCATGCTGGGCAGGGCTCTTCAGACACAGGTGGGAGTAAGTGCAGAGGCGAGGAAGTGTATGGCCGGGAGCCTGTTAAGGAAGCTGCAGTGTGTGCCGCGTATCCCGCATGTCTGAGATAGAGGGGTGGGTGGTGGGCGGTGCTAGTGATGAAAAGGTGAGGGAGAAGGGGGCAAGAATCCACTCACGGGATGTGTCCTCTGAATTGTTTCTCTTTGCAATGGAGAGCAGAGGTTTTTAAATCTAGAAATAATTTGACTTTGTGTGACTTTATAAAATTGGGACAGGTCTTAATCTGGAATGGATTGGTGGGAGAAGACAGGAAGCTGTTACATGGATGGCTGTAGGTGAGATGGTAAGAATCTGAACTAGATGTAGGTGGAGAGAGAGGGAAGGGGATGGACTGGAGGGCTCTGTGTGAATTAGAACTAGCGGGCTTCGGCAACAGCTCAGCTACAACTTCTGGTCTGCCAGTTGGTTTTATGGAATACTAGTTGTTCAGGATAACTCTCAGGCCTCCAGTTCAGTGACTGGCAGTTAGTGGTATGAATTTATCAAGATAAGGAATAAAGACGAGTATCAGGTCTACAGAGGAACAAGGAAGAGCTCAGCTCAGGAGGTATTGGTACCTGTGGACCATAACTGTGTGCCATCCCAGTGAGGATGTCTGGTGAGCCTGTCAGGTGAGCCTCCACGGGAAAGTTTATTGCTCCAGGGATGCCCAAATGTGTCTGCTTTGTTTGATTCTGAACTTTAGAAAAATTTGCTTGTTTGGGTTCAGACTACTACTAATCTGGATTGTACTGAGTAAAACAACTTAAGGCAAAGAAAATATTCTCAAAAGAAGTTTGATAATACATTATCAGGGTCTTAAAACTATTATTACTACTTTATGGTCAAGTCATTCTGCAGTCAACCCTAAAGAAAAAAATAGGCAAAGATTTATGGGCAAATGTGTTTAGAGTCAGTTTAGTTGGAATGGTGAAAATTGATACAATATATAGAAAAAAATCTCGAAGGTATACATCAGTATTAACAGTGATAATTCTAGATTATTGATGACTTTTCTTTTTGCAAGTCTGCGATTTATAGATTTTTCTAAAAAGAGTATGTATTCCTTTCTGATGAGGGGAAAAATGTGGATGTAGTGTATAAAATGGAAATGTCCAACAACAGGTAAATCGTAAATTATGTTCATCTGTAGGTGAGTGGCTGTGGAGCTATTTAAATTATATTGTTTATGAAATATTTTTTAATGAGGTATGTAAATGCCCTAGAGGCATTAGTAATCAGCTCTCAAAGGAGTCTATGATTATATGAGGTTCTAGAAAGGCTGGAATAAAAGAATTCAGGAGTTTGAAGGATTGCAGATGCTTGTTTTTCCTATTTTCCAAGGTTCCACAATGACTGTTATTACATTTCTTTTCCTTTTTTTTTTTTTCAGTTTTCTAGTTTCTAAAGGGCTTTTTTCTTTTTTCTACTTTCCTTGGAAAAGTTTATTCCTTTTTCTTTTCTACCACTTTAGAAACTGTAGATTGAGTGGTTTCCTTTAAGTGTTTAACACATACACATAGTTGTAATTTTTCTAACAAAGTGTTAAGTTTTTTGTAAAGTTGCCTTCCTCCTGGACATGACAGGAACTTTCACATGTTATAAGAATCCATTTGACTATAACATACTAAATCTTGTTTAGCGTTCTTCCACTCATTTAACAGAGAAGTGGTTTAAAATTTCTTATAATAAGTAGTTTATTTATCAACATATTTTACAGCTTTGGTTTTTATATTAGTTTCCTAGGTCTTCCATAACAAAGTACCTCAGATTGGGTGACTTAAACAACAGATTTATTTTCTCACAATTCTGGGAGCCAGAAGCCTGAGGTAGGGGTTGGTTTCTCCTGATACCTCTCTCTCTGGCTTGTAGACGACTGTTTCTCTCTGTGGTCTTTCCTCTGTTCATGCATGTCTGTGTCTAAATCTCCTCTTCTTGTAAGGACACCAGTTGTATTAGATAAGGGCCCATTTTAACTTAATTACCGTTTAAAATACAGTCATTTTCTGAGGTGTGGGGGGCCCAGTTCAGCCCATAATGTTCTTTTGCATTCTGCTTTAATCTGGGTCCCATTCATTGCTTCCTGAACCCTCTGCCTGTCCAAGATCTCAGTAGCTTGTCTATCTGGAAGCTGGGAGTCCAACTTCATTCTGACTGTAAGGCCTGTGGTCTTTCCACTAAACTCTCATGACCCTGCAGAAGAACTTAAATTGGAAGTGGCATTTGAGCGGGACCTTGAAGAATGACAGGAATGGTTAGGCAGAAGTGGATAAAGAGGGCTTTTTAATGATAAGTGATGACACATAGCTCGTTTAGCTGGGGCTTAAGTTCCACCTGGGTTTAGTTCCCTTCTTCCTAAAGTGGTTCTTTAGCAAAGATCTAGGGGAAAGAAACTGTGATCTCCATATATATGAAAATCTGTTCATTTCCTTCAACGTTTAGTAATGTTCCTGAGTAAAGGGTTCTGGATTGTTAGTTATTTTCCCATAGCACCTTGAAGATATTCATACATTCTTTTAACAAGTTTATCAAGCCCCTATGTTGTGTATCCCATGCTATTCAGGTACTGGGAATATAGCAGTGAACCAGACCAAGTCCCCCCTTCTCCCAGGGAACATGCACCAAATGACCATAAAGAAAAAATTGTGCACAGCCGTGTTAGAGAGCAGTAAGGTAGACTCTTTTCAGGGGGCCTGCTAGGTGGGGGTTAGCAGTAAGGGAAAGAGACTGGGCTCAACTTAGAATATCACAAGGAGAAGGTGGGAATTTATATCTATGAGCAGAGTGAGGACTTAATGGATAGAAAATTATTAAAAGAGTAAGGCAGTTAGGAGAATTCAAGATGGCGGCATGAGAGGCAGAAAACTCCCCAAACCACATGTAATACAAAAATATAGTTAATACAATTAATCCTAAGAAAGCAACAGGAAAGAAGGCTGCACCAGACTGCATACGCCTGGAGAACACAGCAGACCTCATGAAACAGGGTAACATACCAAAGCTTTGATCTGACAGGACCAAAGCCCTTACCCCACCCAAGCTCACTGGCGGGAGGAAGAGAAACAGAGCCGGGAGGGGGTGGAAGCCTAGGATTGCTGAACACCTAGCCCTGGAGATCTCCTTTTGGAGCACAAACCTACATTGCTTGGTGCTCTGGAGATTAGTGGGGTTGGAAAGCGAAGACAGGCAGAATACATGGAGAGACTGAGATTCCAGCAGTTTATGGAGGACAGGGATCCACACCTGGCAGGTCTGGGACAGAGGAAAGGCGGGTTGTCTGAGAGGCTTCCAGCAGCGAGAGGGCTGCTGAAGGGGTGGGGTTTGCATGGAGCTTGCTATGCCACAGAAGGGATAGGTGGACAAGGTTGTCTGGGTGTGCTCTGCCCAACAGGTTGGGAACTTTCACGAGCTTCAGGTGCTCCATCCACCTGGCTGGTTACACAGCTCCAAGGCCCCCCACCATGATGCGTAGCCTGCTGTGCTGTCCTCCTAGCTGGCCGGCACCAGCTCGCAAACTGGTAGTTCCTGCCCTGGTGTCAGGACAGCCAGAGGGAGGCCCCAGCCATGGCAGCTACAGATGCAAAGCACAGAGACTTACAACTGTGTGCTCAGCCCACTGGTTCTGATAGTGGAGACAGGCACTGCAGCCAGGAATCAGGAAACAGCTCTTTCCTCCCCCCAGGCACCAGTGCCGCTCCTGTGCGACCCCTGACATCACTCCAGGGGCTGAGCAGCTACAGAGACTAGAGCTTCTGGGCACTAGAGGGCACCACATACAAATATGAAATGTCAAAGGAACCTGGTTCAAACCAAAATCCCACAAACACCAGAAAAAGGGCCAAGTGAAATTGAACTCATCAGTCTTCCTGAAAGACATTTCAAAATTAAAATCATAAACATGCTCATGGACATACAGAAAAATATTCAAGAACTCAGGGACAAATTTAGGACAGAGATTAAATCATTAAGAAATTCCATATGTGAAGTGAAACATACAATGGAGGGATTTAAAAGCAGATTAGATGTAGTAGAAGAGACGGTAAATGGAATAGATATTAGAGAAGAGGAATACAAAGAAGCTGAGGCACTGAGAAAAAAGGTATCTCTAGGAATGAAAGAACATTGAGAGAACAGTGTGACCAATCCAAATGGAACAGTATTCGCATTGTAGGGGTACCAGAAGAAGAGAGAGAGAGAAGGGGATAGAAAGTGTTATCGAGGAGGTTATTGCTGAAAACGTCCCCAATTTGGGGAAGGTGATAGTCTCTCAGGCCAGGGAGGTGCACAGATCTCCCAACACAAGGGACCCAAGGAAGACAACACCAGGGCGTATAATAATTAAAATGGCAAAGATCAAGGATAAAGACAGACTTTTAAAAGCAGCAAGAGAGAGAAAAAAAGACCACATACAAAGGAAAACCCATCAGGCCATCATCAGACTTTTCAACAGAAATCTTACAGGCCAGAAGGGAGTGGTATGATATATTAAATGCAATGAAGCACAAGGGCCTTGAACCAGGAATACTCAACCCAGCAAGATTATCACTTAAATTTGAAGGAAGAATTAAACAATTTTCAGATAAGCAAAAACTGAGAGAATTTACCTCCAACAAACCACCTCTACAATGCATTTCGAAGGGACGGCTATAGGTGGAAGTATTCCTAAGGCTAAATTGCTGCCAACAGGGGAAATAAAACTAAGCAAAGAAAGTAGAACAATTAATTACTGAGCATATGCAAAATCAAACCAACTTCCCCCAAAGTCAATCAAGGGATAGAAAAAGAGTACAGAATATGATACCTAATATATAAAGGAAGGAGGAGGAAGAAAAAGGAGGGAAAAAAAAGAACCTTTAGAGGGCGTTTGTAATCGCATATGAAGTGAGTTAAATTAGACTGTTACATAGTAAGGAAACTACCCTTGAACCTTTTGAAACCACGAATCTAAAGCCAGCAATGGCAGTAAGTACATACCTATCGATAATCATCCTAAACGTAAATGGTCTGAATGCACCAATCAAAAGACATAGAGTCAGTGAATGGATAAAAAAAAAACAAGACCCATCTCTATGCTGCCTACAAGAGACTTACTTCAAACCCAAAGACATACACAGACGGCAAGTAAAGGGATGGAAAAAGATATTTCATGCAATAATAGTGAGAAAAAAGCAGAAGTTGCAGTACTTGTATCAGACAAAATAGACTTCAAAACAAAGAAAGTCACAAGAGACAAAGAAGGACATTACATGATGATAAAGGGGTCAGTCCAACAAGCCAACAAGAGGATGTAATTATTATAAATATCTATATACCCAACACAGGACTGCCTACATATATGAATCAAATACTAACAGAATTTAATGGGGAAATAGAATGCAATGCATTCATTTTGGGAGACTTCAACACACCACTCACTCCAAAGGACAGATAAAAAAGACAAAATAAATAGAGACAGAGGCACTGAAAAACATATTAGAACAGATTCACCTAATGGACATATACAGAACACTCCATCCAAAAGCAACAGGATACACATTCTTTTCAAATGCACATGGAACATTTTCCAGAATAGATCATAAACTAGGCCACATAAAGAGCCTCGGTAAATTGAAAGGATTGAAATTGTACCAACAAGCTTTTCAGATCACAAAGGTATGAAACTAGAAATAAATTACTCAAAGAAAATGAAAAATCCCACAAACATATGGAGGCTTAAGAACATGCTTCTAAATAATCAATGTATCAATGACCAAATAAAAACAGAGATCAAGCAATATATGGAGACAAATGACAACAATAATTCACCACCATAAAATCTGTGGGATACAGCAAAGGCTGTGCTAAGAGGGAAATATATTGCAATACAGGCCTACCTCAGTAAAGAAGAAAAATCCCAAATGAACAGTCTAAACTCACAATTAATGAAACTAGAAAAGGAAGAACAACTGAGGCCCAGTAGAAGGAGGGAAATAATAAAGATTATAACAAAATAAATAAAATATGAGAAGAATAAAACAATACAAAGAGTCAATGAAACCAGGAGCTGGTTCTTCGAGAAAATAAACAAAATTGATAAACCCCTTGCCAGACTTATCAAAAATAAAAGAGAGTCTAAACACATGAACAGAATCAGAAATAAGAAAGGAAAAATCACTACGGAAACCACAGAAAATCAAAGAATTATGAGAGAACACTATGAAAAATTATATGGTAACAAACTGGATAACCTAGAAGAAATGGACAACTTTCTAAAAAAATACAACCTTCTAAGGTTGACTCAGGAAGAAACAGTCTATCTGAATAGACGAATTACGAGCAACGAAATTGAACTGGTAATCAAAAACCTACTTAAGAACAAAATTCCTGGACCAGATGATTTCACTGCTGAATTTTATCAAACATTTAGTGAAGACCTAATACCCATCCTTCTTAAAGTTTTCCGAAAACTAGAAGAGGAGGGAATACTCTCAAACTCATTCTATGAGGCCAGCATCACTCTAATACCAAAACCAGGCAAAGACAACACACAAAAAAATAAAATTACAGACCAATATCCCTGATGAACATAGATGCAAAAATACTCAACAAAATATTAGCAAACCAAATTAAAAAATACATCAAAAAGATCATCCATCATGATCAAGTGGGATTCATCCCAGGGATGCAAGGATGGTACAACATTTGAAAATCCATCAACATCATCCACCACATCCACAAAAAGAAGGACAAAAACCACATGATCATCTCCATAGATGTGAAAAAGCATTTGACAAAATCCAACAACCATTCATGATAAAAAATCTCAACAAAATGCGTATAGAGGGTAAGTACCTCAACATAATAAAGGCCATATATGACAAACCCACAGTCAACATTAGACTTAACAGTGAGAAGCTGAAAGCATTTCCTTTAAGACCGGGAACGAGAGAAGGTTGCCCACTTTCCCCACTTTTATTCAACATAGTTCTGGGGGTCCTAGCCACGACTATCAGACAACACAAAGAAATAAAAGGCATCCAGATTGGCAAGGAAGAAGTTAAACTGTCCCTGTTTGCAGATGACAGGATGTTATACATAAAAAAAAACACTAAAGAATCCACTCTGAAACTACTTGATCTAATATCTGAATTCAGCAATGTTGCAGATACAAAATTAATACACAGAAATCTGCTGCATTCCTATACACTAACAATGAACTAGCAGAAAGAGAAATCAGGAAAACAATTCCATTCACAATTGCATCAAAAAGAATAAAATACCTAGGAATAATCTAACCAAGGAGGTGAAGGACCTATACTCTGAAAACTACAAGATAGTCATGAGAGAAATTAAAGAAGATACCAATAAATGGAAACACATCCCATGCTCATGGATAGGAAGAACTAATCTTGTCAAAATGGCAATCCTGCCTAAAGCAATCTACAGATTCAATGCAATCCCTATGAAAATACTAACAGCATTCTTCAACAAACTAGAGCAGATAGTTCTGAAATTCATATGGAACCACAAAAGGCCCCAAATAGCCAAAGCAATCCTGAGAAGGAAGAATAAAGCGGGGTGGGGGGGATTAAGCTCCCCGACTTCAAGCTCTGCTACAAAGCCATAGTAATCAAGACAATTTGGTACTGGCACAAGAACAGACCCATGGAACAATGGAACAGACTAGAGGCCAGGTATAAACCCAAGCATATATGGTCAATTTAACATACTATAAAGAGCCACGGATATACAATGGGGAAATGACAGCCTCTTCAACAACTGATGTTGCCAAAACTGGACAGCTACATGCAAGGGAATGAAACTGGATTATTGTCTACCCCCATACAGAAATGTAAACTCAAAATGGATCAAAGACCTGAATGTAAGTCATGAAACAATAAAACTCTTAGAAGAAACCATAGGCAAAAATCTCTTGAATATAAACATGAGTAACTTTTTCCTGAATGCATCTCCTCGGGCAAGGGAAACAAAATAAAAAATGAACAAATGGGACTACATCATGCTAAAAAGCTTCTGTACAGCAAAGGTCACCATCAGCAGAAAAAAAAGGCATCATAGAGTATGAGAGAATATTTTTGTAAATGACATATCTGACAAAGGGTTAACATCCAAAATATGTAAAGAATTCACATGCCTCAACATCCAAAAAGCAAATAACTCTTAAAAAATGGCGGAGGATCTGAACAGACACTTCTCCAAAGAAGAAATTCAGATGGTCAACAGGCACCTGAAAAGATGCTCCACATTGCTAATTATCTGGGAAAAGTAAATTAAAGCCACAATGAGATATCAGCTCACACCAGTTAGGATGGCCACCATAGAAAAGCCTAGGAACAACAAATGTTGGCGAGGATGCGGAGAAAGGGGAACCCTCCTACACTGCTGATGGGAATGTAAACTAGTGCAACCATTGTGGAAAGCAGTATGGAGGTTCCTCAAAAACTCAAAATAGAAATACCATTTGACCCAGGAATTCTGCTCCTAGGAATTTACCCTAAGAATGCATGATACCAGTTTCAAAAAGACATGTGCGCCTGTATGTTTATTGCTGCACTATTTACAATAGTCAAGAAATGGAAGTAACCCAAGTGTCCATCAGTAGATGAATGGATAGAGAACATGTGGTACATATACACAATGGAATATTATTCAGCCATAAGAAGAAAACAAATCCTACTATTTCCAACAACATGGATGGAGCTGGAAGATATTATGCTCAGTGAAATAAGCCAGGCAGAGAAAGACAAGCACCAAATGATTTCACTCATCTGTGGAGCATAAGAACAAAGCAAGTTTCTGATCTATTTTCCCCTTCCCCCAGGGGAGAAGCTTCCACTACCATTAAACGGCATCAAAAGTAAAAAAAAAAAAAGAAAGAAAACAAAAACTGAAGGAACAAAACACCAGCAGACTCACAGAACCCAAGAATGGACTAACATTTACCAAAGGGAAAGGGGACTGGGAACCGTGGGTGGGAAGGGAGAGAGAAGGGGAAGAAGGGCATTACATTTAGCACCCGTAACATAGTGGGCTGCATGGGACAGGCAGTGTAACACAAAGACAAGTAGTGACTTTGTAACATCTTACTACACTGTGGACAGTGACTGTAATGGGGCATGTGGTGGGGACTTGACAATGGGGTGAATCTAGTGACCACAGTGTTGCTCATGTGATTGTATATTAATGATACCAAAAAAAAAAAAGAGTAAGGTAATTCTTCACTAAACTGCCCTGACAGGATTCTTGGGAAAGCAGGCTCGGTGATCAGATGATATCTGGGGGATGGTAGAGGGTGGAGAATTCTGACTAAACCAACTAGACAGGATTCTTGCTAAGACTGGGCTCCTGGAAGACATTCCCAAGGATGGGGCTTTTAGTCAACCCTTAGCAGACAGAGACAAACTAAACTTTGGTCAAGGAAAGGGGAAGTTGGAGGGATGTGGAGAGGTAAAGGAAGGACTTCAATTTTTACCCCTTTCATTTTTTTATATTTGATTTTAATAAATGGTGAATTATATCATTACATAATTTTAAACAGGTGTTTTGGTAGATAATTCTGTTTTCAAGTGGATACATTTTTCTCAGTTTCATGTAGTTCCACTAAAAGTAATAAACGGTATTACAATAGCCATTATGTAAACTTGGAGGACTTTTACTACATATATTCATTGAGTAGCATCTATTTTAAGAAATAATCAGCTTTCTTTTTTCTCATCTTAGTTGTGAATTATATTTTTAGAAATAATATTCAAACGAACAGCCTTAAATTAATGTGACATGATATATGTTGCAACTAATTGCCTATGTTGTGCTTAATACTAGAAATATGTATTTGAATGCTTTGTTTCACTTATTGAGGAGATTGTTTTGATTTTGAGCCTAATGGAACACCACTTAAGTCAGTGTCATTTTTTTTATATAGCAGTGTGCGCATTTTTAGCTACTGATTTATTAATTTAATGGTGTATCCTCTCATTAATGAAAACCTGCAAAATACAATTTATAAAAATTCTTCATTGCATAATTACTGGCAAACATTTTAAACAAACTATTTACAAGTTGACACATTAAAAAAACTGGATGAATATGAAAGAGCTACTTTGCTGTAGAAGTTTGAGTTCCAGATCTTCAGGGCCCATTCTTTCTGCTACCACAGTCTCTGTTCACACAGCTCACCATGACATCATTTGGCTTCCTCAAGCACCAGTACAAACACCAACGCAAACACTAAAAACGTACGTAGTAAGGTAGCTATTCAGATGTTCCAGACCCAGCAGCACTGTCCAGTGTAACTTTCTGTGAGGATGGAAATGTTCTATTTCTGCGCTGTCCAGTATGGTCTCCAGTGGGCATGTGGGACTAGTGAGCCCTTGAAATGTGATGAAGGTAACTGAGAAACTGGATTTTTGTGTTATTTCATTTTAATTAAACTTAAATGGCCACATAGGCTAGTTGCTACCCTATAGGCAAAACAGTAGTCAGAAAGGTTTTGTGGGCTTCTCTAAGGGCTTACTTATTGGGTATGTGTGGGAAGCTGAAGTTTTCTTCATGATTGTCATATAAGCTTAAAAAAATCTGGCAAGGACACTTTTTCAACTTTCCCACTTTTTCCCAAAAGAAAAAAAATAAATCTTTCTTACAGGTTTTGTGTGTGAAGCTGTGTGGAAATCTGAAATGCTATCAGTCACAACTGTCCAGTACTGTGGCGCCCCCTGATGGTAAGCTTTCGTAGCACTTCTGTGATTCCTAAGCTAATTTATTTCCATTCTTCCACATAAAGTGAGAAATATGTTTTGAGCAAAACAGACTTTTTTTGCACCCACCCCCCCACCCCCCACTACACACACACACACACACACACACACACACACACACACACACAGTCCTTTGGGTTCAGTTCTTCCCTTTTCCTGCTCCCATAATGCCTCTGATGTCTTTTGGCAAACTTCCTTCCTGGCAATCAGAGGAGTTATGGATGAATTAATTAGAAGCAGTTTCTGCCCTCAAGAACTCAACTCTTTACCTGGGAAGACTCTAAGCAGAAACTTATAATAAAGTGTGATCCATACATAATACAATGTTACAGGATGGTAAGGAATATATAAACTGGTGTAATGAAGGCAATAGGAACAATGCAAATTATTTTAGGAACTCAGAGGGTTATGAGTTCCATATGTAAGGATTCCTTTTAGAATTTTTGTATTTTAAAGTTATTTTTTTTTAAGAAATTTTATCCATTCCTATATTATCATCTTTTTTTTTTTTTAACAGCAATAACTGTCAATCACAGACACGGCCTTCCCTTGATAACTCTTACTTTGCCATCCAGAAAAGAGCGCTGTCAATTTGTGGTCAAACCAATGTTATCAACAGTTGGTTCATTCCTCCAGGAGCTACAAAATGAAGATAAAGGTGTCAAAACTGCAGCCATCTTCACAGCAGGTACGTATATTTTTTTTTTCCAACTTTGTCTTTTTCTCTTCTTCTGAACCTTTGTTGTGGTTCTTTACCTTTCTAGGAAGTTGATTCTTTAATTCATTATATAATAAACGGTGGACTTTGCCTAATGCCTTCATTTTTTTTATATCAGTAATATAAAAAAATTAACTCTGTTGAAAAAAAAATTCATGAAATAAGTTTAATGCAAGTTTCAGCTACTTAGTTCATAAACTTAGCCCTAGGATTTTTCCTGAGAAAATTTTAAAGACAGTCATTCAGTTAGATAACTAGTTAGATAATTAGAAAATGAAATGCATCCAGTAAGATATCTAGTGAGATAACTAGAAAATGAAATGCAGTTGCAGTGATTGAAATAGCCAGTAAATAATGAAAATATACAAATAGTTCGTAAGTCTTTGTTACAAATCAGTTACAGGCTAGTATATTTTTTTATGGAACTCTCAGGTAGAAAAATATGTATTTTTAATACCAACACAAGTAGTTAATAACTTAGATATTACAAATTTAGGATATAGCTTTTGTGCCCTTGTGGTCTGAAATGGTCTTAGATCTATTTTCCCTGAAATGGAATAAAGAATTCTTTACCCAAGCCCAAGATACGAAGACTACAAATATAGGTAAGTGAATAAATTTGCATTATTTTGTTGTAGCATTGCATGTTTAGAATAAATGTAAAGGTAATGATTACTATTACAGTTTTTTTTCTTTTTTTCTTTTGCTATTATTAATATACAATTACATGAGCAACATTATGGTTACTAGACTCCCCCAAATAATCAAGTCCCCACCATATACCCCATTGCAGTCACTGTCCATCAGTGTAGAAGGACGTTATAGAATCACTACTTGTCTTCTCTGTGTTATACTGCCTTCCCCGTGTCCCTCCAGCCACCCCCACACCTGCTACATTATGTGTGTTAATTGTAATAGCCCTTTTTCGCCCTTATCCCTCCCTTCCTACCCATCTTCCCTAGTCCCTTTCCCTTTGGTAACTGTTAGTCCACTCCTGGGTTCTGGGAGTCTGCTGCTGTTGTGTTCCTTCAGTTTTTTCTTTGTTCTTATACTCCACAGATGAGTGAAATCATTTGATACTTGTCTTTCTCTGCCTGGCTATTTCCCTGAGCATAATACTTTCTAGCTCCATCCATGTTGTTGCAAATGGTAGGATTTGTTTTCTTCTTATGGATGCATAATATTCCATTGTGTATATGTACCACATCTTTATCCATTCTTCTACTGATGGACACTTGGGTTGCTTCCATTTCTTGGCTATTGTAAATAGTGCTGTGATAAACATAGGGGTGCATATGTCTTTTTCAAACTGGGATCCTGCATTCTTAGGGTAAATTCCTGGGAGTGGGATTCCTGGGTCAAATGGTATTTCTATTTCTAGTTTTTTGAGGAACCTCCATACTGCTTTCCACAGTGGTTGAACTAATTTACATTCTCACCACCAGCAGTGTAGGAGGGTTCCCTTTTCTCCACATCCTTGCCAACATTTGTTGTTGTTTGTCTTTTGGATGTTGGCCATCCTAACTGGTGTGAGGTGATATCTCATTGTGGTTTTAATTTGCATATCTCTGATGACTAGCGGTGTGGAGCATCTTTTCATGTGCCTATTGTCCATCTGAATTTCTTCTTTGGAGAAGTGTCTCTTCATATCCCCTGCCCATTTTTTAATCAGGTTATTTGCTTTCTGGGTGTTGAGGCATGTAAGTTCTTTCTATATTTTGGATGTTAGCCCCTTATTGGATATGTCATTTACAAATATATTCTCCCATACTGTAGGATGCCTTTTTGTTCTGTTGATGGTGTCCTGTGCTGTACAGAAACTTCTCAGTTTGATGTAGTCCCATGAATTCAATTTTGCTTTTGTTTCCCTTGCTCGAGGAGATGCGTTCAGGAAGAAGTTGCTCATGCTTATATTCAGGAGATTTTTGCCTATATTGTCGTCTACGAGTTTTATGGTTTCATGACTTACATTCAGGTCCTTGATCCATTTTGAGTTTACTGTTGTGTATGGGGTTAAACAATAATCCAGTTTCATTCTCTTGCATGTAGCTGCCCAGTTTTGCCAACACAGTTGTAGAAGAGGCTGTCATTTCCCCATTGTATGTCCATGGCTCCTTTATCATATATAAATTGACCCTATATGGTTGGGTTTATGTTAGGGCCCTCTAGTCTGTTCCACTGATCTATGGGTCTGTTCTTGTCCCAGTACCAAATTGTCTTGATTACTCTGGCTTTGTAGTAGAGCTTGAAGGTGGGGAGTGTAATCCCCCCAGGTTTATTCTTCCTTCTCAGGATTGCTTTGGCTATTCAGGGTCTTTTGTGGTTCCATATGAATTTTAGAATGATTTTGTCTAGTTCATTGAAGAATGCTGTTGGTATTTTGATAGGGATTGCATTGAATCTGTAGATTGCTTTAGGCAGAATGGCCATTTTGACAATATTAATTCTTCCTATCCATGAGCATGGGATGTGTTTCCATTTATTGATATCTTCTTTAATTTTTCTCATGAGTGTCTTGTAGTTTTCAGAGTAAAGGTCTTTCACTTCCTTGGTTAGGTTTATTCCTAGGTACTTAATTCTTTTTGATGCAACTGTGAATGGAATTGTTTTCCTGATTTCTCTCTCTGCTAGTTCATTGTTAGTGTATAGGAATGCCACAAATTTCTGCATATTAATTTTGTATCCTGAAACTTTGCTGAATTCAGATATTAGATCTAGTAGTTTTGGAGTGGATTCTTTAGGGTTTTTTATGTACAGTATCATTTCATAGGCAAACAGGAACAGTTTAACTTCTTCCTTGCCAATCTGGATGCCTTTTATTTCTTTGTGTTGTCTGATTGCCGTGGCTAGGACCTCCCATACTATGCTGAATAGAAGTGGGGAGAGTGGGCATCCTTGTCTTGTCCCGATCTTAAAAGATTTCAGCTTCTTGCTGTTAAGTATAATGTTGGCTATTAGTTTGTCATATATGGCCTTTATTATATTGAGGTACTTGCCCTCTATACCCATTTTCTTGAGATTTTTTATTATGAATGGATGTTGAATTTTGTCAAATGCTTTTTCAGTATCTATGGAGATGATCATGTGGTTTTTGTCCTTTTGTGGATGTGGTTGATGATGTTGATGGGTTTTTGAATGTTATACCATCCTTGCATCCCTGGAATAAATCCTGCTTGATCATGATGGATGATCTTTTTGATGTATTTTTGAATTTGGTTTGCTAATATTTTGTTGAGTATTTTTGCATCTGTGTTTATCAGGGATATTGGTCTGTAATTTTATTTTTTTGTGGTGTTTTTGCCTGGTTTTGGTATTAGAGTGATGTTGGCCTCATAGAGTTTGGAAGTATTCCCTCTTCTTCTACTCTTTGGAAAACTTTAAGGAGGATGGGTATTAGGATTCACGAAATGTTTGATAAAATTCAGCAGTGAAGCCATCTGGTCCAGAAGTTTTGTTCTCAGGTAGGTTTTTGATTACCAGTTCAATTTCATTGATGGTAATTGGTCTGCTCAGATTTTCTGTTTCTTTCTGGGTCAGCCTTGGAAGGTTGTATTTTCCTAGAAAGTTGTCCATTTCTTCTAGGTTATCCAGTTTGTTAGCATATAATTTTTCATAATATTTTCTCATAATTCTTTGTATTTCTGTGGTGTCTGTAGTGATTTTTCATTTCTCATTTTTGATTCTGTGTGTAGATTCCCATTTTTTCTTTATAAGTCTGGCTAGGGGTTTATCTATTTTGTTTATTTTCTCAAAGAACCAGCTCCTGTTTTCATTGATTCTTTCTATTGTTTTATTCTTCTCAATTTTATTTATTTATGCTTTAATCTTTATTATGTCCCTCCTTCTGCTGACTTTGGGCCTCATTTGTTCTTCCTTTTTTAGTTTCATTAATTGTGAGTTTAGACTATTCATTTGGGATTGTTCTTCTTTCCTGAGGTAGGCCTGTATTGCAATATATTTCCCTCTTAGCACGGCCTTCACTGCATCCCAAAGATTTTGTGGTGTTGAATTATTGTTGTTATTTGTCTTCATATATTGCTTGATCTCTGTTTTTATTTGGTCATTGATCCATTGATTATTTAGGAGCATGTTATTAACCCTCCATGTGTTTTTGGGCCTTTTCGTTTTCTTTGAGTAATTTATTTCTAGTTTCATACCTTTGTGATCTGAGAAGCTGGTTGGTGCAATTTCAATCTTTTTGAATTTACTGAGGCTCTTTTTGTGGCCTAGTATATGATCTATTCTTGAAAATGTTCCATGTGCACCTGAGAAGAATGTGTATCCTCCTCCTTGAATGGAGTGTTCTGTAGATGTCCGATAGGTCCATCTGTTCTAATATGTTTTTCAGTGCCTCTGTCTATTTATTTTCTGTCTTTTTGATCTGTCCTTGGAGTGAGTGGTGTGTTGAAGTCTCCTAAAATGAATGCATCACACTCTATTTCCCCCTTTAATTCCGTTAGTATTTTTTTCACATATGTAGTTGATCCTGTGTTGGGCGCATAGATATTTATAATAGTTTGATCCTATTGTTGGACTGACCCCTTTATCATCATGTAATGTCCTTCTTTGTCTCTTGTGACTTTCTTTGTTTTGAAGTCTATTTTGTCTGATACAAGTACTGCAACTCCTGCTTTTTTCTCACTATTAGTTGCATGAAATATCTTTTCCCATCCCTTTACTTTCAGTCTGTGTATGTCTTTAGGTTTGAAGTGAGTCTCTTGTAGGCAGCATATAGATGGGTCTTGTTTTTTTATCCATTCAGTGACCCTACATCTTTTGATTGGTTCATTTAGACTGTTTCATTTAGGGTGATTATCGATAGGTATGTACTTAATGCTATTGCAGGCTTTAGATTTTTGGCTACCAAGGTTTCAAGTGTAATTCCCTTACTATCTAACAGTCTAATTTAACTCACTTTGTATGCTATTTCAAACACAACCTAAAGATTCCTTTTTTTCCCCTCCTTTTTCTTCCTCCTCCATTCTTTGTATGTTATGAATCTCATTCTGTACTCTTTGTCTATCCCTTGGGTGACATCTATTTAGTCTTACGAATACTTCCATCTATAGGAGTCCATCCAAACGCACTGTAGAGGTGGTTTGTGGGAAACTTCCCAATCTGGGTAAGGAGATAGTCTTTCAAGTCATTGAGATGCACAGATTTCCCAACACAAGGGACCCAAGGAAGACAACATCAAGACATATAATAATTAAAATGGCAAATATCAAGGATAAACACAGACTTTGAAAAGCAGCTACAGAGAGAAAAAGAACCACATACAAAGAAAAACCCATCAGGCTATCATCAGATTTCTCAACAGAAACCTTACAGGCCAGAAAATAATTCTCTCAGCTTTTGCTTATCTGAAAATTATTTAATCCCTCCTTCAAATTTAAATGATAACCTTGCCGAGTAGAGTATTCTTGCTTGAAGGCCCTTCTGCTTCATTGCATTAAATATATCATGCCATTCTCGTCTGGCCTGTAAGGTTTCTGTTGAGAAATCTGATGATAGCCTGATGGGTTTTTCTTTGTATGTGGTTCTTTTTCTCTCTGTAGCTGCTTTTCAAAGTCTGTGTTTATCCTTGATATTTGCCATTTTAATTATTATATGTCTTGATGTTGTCTTCCTTGGGTCCCTTGTGTTGGGAGATCTGTGCATCTCCATGGATTGAGAGACTATCTCCTTCCCCATATTGGGGAAGTTTTCAACAATAACCTCCTCAATGACACTTTCTATCCCTTTTTCTCTCTTCTTCTTCTTCTGGTACTCCTCTAATGCAAATATTGTTCCGTTTGGATTGGTCACACAGTTCTCTCAATATTCTTTCATTCTTGGAGATTCTTTTTTCTCTCTGTGCCTCAGGTTCTTTGTATTCCTCCTCTCTAATTTCTATTCCATTTACCATCTCTTCTACTCCATCTAATCTGCTTTTAAATCCCTCCATTGTATGTTTCATTTCAGATATGGAATTTCTTAATGATTGAGTCTCCATCTTAAATTCATTCCTGAGTTCTTGAATGTTTTTATTTCCTCCATAAGCATGTTTATGATTTTTATTTTGAACTGTCTTTCAGGAAGATTGGTGAGTTCAGTTTCATTTGGCCCTCTTTCTGGTGTTTGTGAGATTTTGGTCTGAACCATGTTCTTTTGATGTTTCATATTTCTGTGTGGTGCCGTCTATTGCCCAGAAGCTCCAGTTTCTGGAGCCTCTCGGTCCCTAGAGTGACGTTTGGAGTCGTAGGGGAGTGGAGCTGGTGCCTGGGGGAGGAAAGATCTGTTTCCTCATTCCCGCCCTCTCGCTGCTAGGAAGCCTCTCAGACTGCCTGCCTTTCCCTTGTCTCAGAGAGGCCGGGTGTGGTTCCCATCCTCCACAAACGGCCGGAATCTGTCTCTCAAGCACTCCGCCTATTCCAGCTCCCCATCCTCCTGAGCACCACACAATGTAGGTTTCTGCTCACAAAGCAGATCTCCAGGGCTGGGTGTCCAGCAGTCCCAGGCTTCCACCCCCTCCCCTGCTCCATTTCTCTTCCTCCCGCCAGTGAGCTGGGGAGGAGGAAGGGCTTGGGTCCCTCCGGATCAAGGTTTTCATATGTTACCCTGGTCTGTGAGGTCTGCTCTGTTCGTGAGGTCTGTATGGAGTCTGGTACAGCCTTCTTTCCTGTTGCTGTTTTAGGGTTAGTTGTATTAACTATATTTTCATACTGTCTGTGGTTTTGGGAGGAGTTCTCTGTCTCACTCTCATGCCGCCATCTTGAATCTCTACCCTGCTTATTTTAAAAAATAACTTGAGTAGCTCTGAAACACAGAGCACAAAGAAAAATACTAGAGATTTGAGAGGAAAGGGGTTCTTTGGATTGAGTGAAAACTCTGTTGGGTTTAAGTCAATACTTGCCCAAGAATAGATGAAAAATTCTATGCTGTATCATTAGTCCCTTAAAAGTGTTTCATGTTAGTCTTTGGCTGTTCCTGTATTAATATGAAGGATAGTGTAGTACTTCAACTGAGAAATCATGCTTGAATGATTTATTTTTATAGCAATATTTTAAGCAGGTCTGAAATCATTAAAATGTAAATTTTTGAATGATACTTATAAAGTCAGATAAGATGATTGGTGTGTTGCTGATCTTTTTAAAAAGAGGCTCTGTGTGTGGAATTTGCCTGCCTTTCATATGGGCTTGAAAAGATTTTTCAAAGCTTGTCACAGTTTTGCCCATTATGTGGGTTGAATTATTTGGCAATTTCTGGGCAAATGATGTCACCCCAGCTGATGAACGGGAACCCAAACAGCCAAATTCTTGGAACAGACCCAGGTGCATGCTTAACTTGATGCCTTCTGGAACAAAAGTACTAGAGAGAGCAGACAGGAGTCAGGCAACCAGGTTCTTCCTAATTTTACTAGCAGGATTCCTGTGGTCATGCATATAAGGTAGCTTAAATAGCCCTGGTTGAATGTAGCCAAGCTAATGCTAGGCCAGGAGAAAATACACATCCTGGACTTTATATCACATAATTATAGTGGCCATTCTGAAGGGGTAATGATAGAAAGAGAAACCCTCACCAGCACCAGAGTTTTGCTTATTGTTTAAAGAGTTTGCTTTCTTAACACCTGTTTTACATTAAAGTTTATTTCAAAAATATAATAACAAAAATTAGGCTATATGTGAAGCTGTGCAAAGCATACTGAGGTTAAAATTTTCCAAGAGATCTTTTTTTCTGGAATGTTCCCTAGAATATTTGAAATCTCTCCAACCTCTCTCCACCTCTGTAAAATAACCATACCGGAAATTTACTTCTTAGGTTTAATTATGTTCTTTACCACCCCTGCCATATCCCCATCCCCTCTTAGCTTTGCCTCTTTTCATCATCTCCTAGCTAGGAAGGGATTGGGGGGGGGGCATGTAGTGTGTTTATGGTGCTGTTCTCCTACCAAGTTTTAACTAGAATAGATCCATCACTTCTGGGAATTAAAAATAAGAGAGAGGTAGGCTTTAAAAAATGTTACTACCTGTATGTCTACACGTAACAGTGGCTTGGGTTTAAGCCACAGACATAGTTAAGGCTAAGCAAAGGAGTGTGTCAGCAGGCTCTGAGATGGGGATTGACAGAAAGCCCTGCTTGGAAGAGGGCAGGGGCGGTAGAACAGGAGCAAAGACCAGGTCAGCCCAGCAAGGGCCTGATGGGCTCTGCTGCCGACATTCCTACCCGGCCACCTCCTCACTGTGCTGGCCTTGCCGTGAAGAGTTCCCCCCTCCCCTGCATCTTTACGTGACCTTGTACAGAGACCCTGGCCAGGGACATCAGTCTGGATCCCAGTCCAGCTGACAGAGAGTGAGAGAGGGTGGGCCTGCTCTGTGTGGTCCAGTGTAAAGGGAGGTAGAGCAACAAGGGAGGATTCCTCCCAATGGGAACAATATTGGACATTCAGGAGCACACCAAAGGCAACTGTCTGTTATTGTATTGTAAACACCTGGGTGTTAGTGTATTTCTGTATGTTGGAAAATGGGTCTTGCTGTTCTAAAACAAAGGCGTATTTTTTCATTTTTTTCCATCTTTCAGATGGCAGTGAAATTCCAGCTTCGACCTTGATGGAAATTTTGCTAATGAATGATTTTAAACTTCTTATTAATAAAATAATATATGATGTGCAGTGCCCCAAGAAAGGTAAGTAATACAGCTGTGCAGCTGTCTTAACATTTCCCTTTAGTGTTGAACGTCTGCGGGGAGCAGGCTTATTACCTTAAGAATCTTTTTAATTGACCAAGTGCCCAAGAAGGCTTTGTAGAACTGATGTCTAAGCTTTTCTAGCAGAGGTTTAAATGATCAGTAGGAGTTGCCTAGCAGAGCTGTTAGTCTCATATATTCTTTTTCGACTTTTAAGTCTTTACTTTAGGATCCTGAATGCTTAATTTGACGTTACAAGGCTAAGAAGGGGGCCTGAAAATCACAAACTCAAATATGTATTGTTGTACAGCTCTTATTTAACTCCTTTTTGAATAATAGACCTTGTTTTTTAAAGCAGTTTCAGGTTCATAGCAAAATTGAACAGATAATTCAGAGGTCTCTTGGACCTCTTCTCCCTACACTCAGCCCTAGATTGTTATAGACCATGAGCCTACATTAATACATCATCACTGGCATTAGGGTTTACTCCTGGTGTACATTCTGTGAGTTTTGATTAATGTATATGTGTCCACCAATGCAGTAACATGCAGAGAACTTCCACTGCCCAAAATCCCGTGCTCTGCCTTTTCATCCCTCCTTCCCCTAGACTCTGGCAACCAGTAATCATTTTACTGTACCCATAGTTTTGCCTTTTCCAGAGTGTTATATGGTTGAAATCATATAATAGCTAGCCTTTTCTGATTGGCTTCTTCCACTTAACTAATATGCATTTAAGTTTTCTCCATGTCTTCATGGCTTGGTAGCTCATTTCTTGTTAGTGCTGAATAATAGTCCATTGCCTGGATGTATCACAGTTCATATATCCATTCACCTACTGAAGGACATCTTGAAAATCAAGTTTTGTCAATTATGAATAAAGTGGCTCTAAACATCAGTGTGCAGGTTTTTGGCAAACTTTCTTCCAAAGTGGCTGTACTATTTTGCATTCTCATTAGCAGTGGATGAGGGTTACTGTTGCTCCACGTCCTTGCCAGCATTGCATGTTGCCACTGTTTTGGATTTTGACCATTCTAATAGATGTGTAGTTGTAGCTTTTTGCTTTAATTTACTCTTGCCTAATGACATGATTTCAAATGCTTCCCTGCCATCTTTATTCTTCTTTGGTGAGGTGTCTGGTCAAGTCTTTGGCCCATTTTTTTTAAGCAGGTTGTCCATTTTTTTATTGTTGGTTTAAGACTTCTTTGTATATTTTGGATAACAATTTATTATCAAATCTTTTTCAAATGTTTCCTCCCAGTCTGTGGCTAATCTTCTCATACATTTGGGATTGTCTTTTGCAGGGCAGGGGTTTTTGATTTTAATGAAGTATAGCTTGTAATTATTTATTTCATGAATTGTGTCTTTGATGTTATATCCAAAAAGTTGCTGCCATATCCAAAGTCATCTGGGTTTTCTCCTGTTATCTTCTAGGAGTTTTATAGTTTTGCATTTCACATTTAAGTCTACTATTTATTTTGAGTTAGTTTTTGTGAAGGATTTAAGGTTTGAATTCAGATTTTTTTTTTTTTTTTGCATGTGGATGTCCAACTGTTCCAGCACCATTGGTTGAAAAGACTGTCTTTACTCCTTTTTATTGGCTTTGCTCCTTTGTCAAAGATCAGTTGACTGTATTTATGTAGATATATTTCTGGGCTTTCTATTCTTTTCCATTGATCTATTTGTCTGTTCTCTCATCAGTACAAAATCATCTTGATTATCTTAGCTTTACAGTAAGCCTTCGAGTTGGGTAGTGTCAATCCTCTGAATTTATTCTTCTCAAATACTGAGTTGGCTATTCTCAGTCTCTATATAAACTTTAGAATCAGTTTATTGGGATCTTCAAAATAACATGCTGGGATCCCAGCTGGAATTGTGTTGAATTTGTAGATGGAGATGGGAAGAACTCATATCTTAACAATAGTGAGTCTTTCTATCCATGAATATGGGATATTGGTCCATTCATTAAGTTCTTCTTTGATATCTTTTATCAGAATTTTATAGTTTTCTTCATATAGATTTTGTATATATTTTGTTAGATTTGTACCTAAGTGTTTCAAGTTTTTAGGTGATAATGTAAGTGGAAATGTGTTTTTAATTTCAAATTATACTTGTTCATTGCTGGTATAGAGTAAATTAATTGACTTTTATATATTAACCTTGTATCCTACAACTTTGCTATAATTGCTTATTAGTTACAGGAATTTTTTTGTCATTTCTTTTAGATTTTCTATATAGACAATCATGTTATCTGTGAACAAAGCAATTTTATTTCTTTCTTTACAATTTGTTCACCTTTTATTTCCTTACCTTAATTCATTAGCTAGGACTTGCAATAAGATTTTGAAGAGTGGTAAGAGGAGACATCTTGCCTTTTACCTGGTCTTAGCAGGAAATCTTCAAGTTTCTCACCATGAAATATGATGGTTAGATTTTTTTATCAAATTGAGGAAGTTCTCTGTTCCTAGTTTGCTAAAGATTTTCATCATGAATGGGTATTGGATTTTGTCAAATGCTATTCTGCATCTATAGACATGATCATGTGATTCTTCTTCTTAGTCTGTTGATGTAATGTATTGCCTTCATTGATTTTCATTAAGTTAAACTTGCATGCCTGTTACAAGTCTCACTTGGTCATTATGTATAGCTCTTATATGTTGTTGGATTCAGTTTGCTATTTTATTAAGGATTTTTGCATCTGTTCATGAGAGAAATTGGTCTATAATTTTCTTTTCTTGTAATGTCTTTGGCTTTGGTGTCCTGGTAATGCCAGCTTCATAGGATGAGTTAGGAAATAGTCCCTCTGCTTCTATCTTCTGGGAGAGATTATAGAGAACTGCTATAATTTCTTCCTTAAATGTTAGTAGAATTCATCAGTGAACCCAACTGGAATTTGTGCTTTACATTTTGGAAGGTTATTATTGGTTAAATTTAAAAATAGATATAGGCCTATTCAGATTGTCTGTTTTATGTTGTCTGTTTTGCAGAGTATGTCTTTGAAAGAATATGTCAATTTTGGTTATCAAATTTGCAGGCATAGAATTATTCATAGTATTTCCTTATTATCCTTTAACAGTAATGCAATCTTAGTCCACCAATATTTGAACTAAATGAAAATACAACTTATTCCCCTCTCTCCAGGTCAGTTAGATACTTTTAAAGCCCTGTTATGTTAGACTGTAGTAAAATCATTTCTCTTGAGGGCCGGCCCTGTTATGAACGGGATGCTGTGGTGTATTTGAAAATGGCTACTTTTTGCCTCCCCTGCTGGAAGCACAGCGTATTTGTCTCCATGAGAACCTTGTAGAACTCCTAGAAGTAAACGTCACAAAAGACTGGTCCTGCCCCCCTAAAGCTGGGCCCTGCTGGAGTTTTATCTCCGAGTTGTCCACCCTGAGCCCCCCAACAACTGTTCAATTACAGTTCAGGCTTCCCTACCCGAGCACTGCTTCTGTTGCGGTCCCTGCTGTGCTAAATGATGGTTCTCTGATCATCCATCTCTCCAGTTATGTGGGCAGCAGTTTGCCCTGTGACCGCAGTACTCTTAGCAATCCGAGAAGGCTATTGGTTTTCAGTTTGTTCCGCCTTTTCCTTGTTGTTTGGTCAGAATGACGACTTGTAAGCTCCTTACCTGCCAGACTAAAAACCAGTCTTAACTCCTTTTTTTAAAGGAGATATTTTTCTTTTCATCTCAAACTGTCGTTTTAACCAATAGCAACATACTTTTGGGAAACTCTCAGCCATCATTACTTCAAGTATTTCTTCTGTCCGTTTTTCTCTCTTTTCCCCTTCTGATGTTCCCATTATGCCTGTTACACCTTTTGTAATTGTCCTGCAGTTCTTGGATATTCTGTTCCTCTTTTCCCATACCTTTTTCTCCTTACTTTTCAATTTGGGAAGTTTCTATAGGCATCCTGATATGGACAAGCTCTTTGATTTTTTCCTCCCCTTTGTCTAGTTTGCTGATGAACCCGTCAAAGGCATTCTTCAATTCTTTTACAGTGTTTTTGGTTTCTGGCAGTTCTTTCTGATTCTTAGAATTCTGTCTCTGTTTACATTACTCATCTGTTCTTGCATGGTGTTTACTTTTTCCACCACAGCCTTAGCATATTAATCATATTCGTCTTAATTTCCAGGGCTAATAATTCCAAAATATCCACCATATCAGATTCTGGTTCTGATGCTTTCTTTGTTTCTCCAGATTGTTTTTTCTTGTCTTTTACCTTGTCTTGTAATTTTTTGTTGAAAGCTAGACATGATTTATTGGGTAATAGAAACTGAAGCGAGTAGGCATTTAGTGTGAGGTTTTATGTGTATCTGCCTCGGAGTCATGCTGTTCGCTGTTTGCTCCAGCTGCAGGTATCAGAGGCTTCAGTTTCTTCTAGTGTCTTTCTCTCTCCCATGTTTTCTTTGAATTCTTTCTTAACAGAGCCTGCATCTTGCACAGAACTGGAGACCTGTTGATGTAGTTAGTGTTAAGGTATTGGGGAGGGGAAGCATTCTCTAATCTTGTGATTAAATCTCAGGTTTTTTGTTGGGCCAGAATTCCTGGGCTGTAACCTTCAAAAGAGCTTCTTAATCTTTCTTTCTTTTCACATCTCTATGTGAGACAGGAAGGTGGGGGGAGGGCAACACATGACCTAAGCCTTAGGTCCAGGTGGACTGAAGTACAGCCTCCCCTCCTGCCAGCTCCTTGGGAGGAGACCCCTCTCCCTGCCTGGAGGGGCCATTTGCTGGGATGGAGCTCCAGGGGCAGGGTCTGTCCTGGAGACATGAGGCCCAGCGAGCCACGGTCTCACTGTGGTCAGGGTCATGAGGCGTCAGTGAGCGGTCAATCAGACTTGCCCATTCTCACAGCATAAAGTAAGTGAACAGGGATGTTAGTCCAGGGAGAGGAAATCCCGGGGCAGAATACCTCTAAAAACTGAAATCAGTCAAAGGGAGAAATAAAGTTTAAAACCTGTTTATTGCTTACAAAACTGCAGTCATCTCTCCTGCTCCAGCAGCAGCAAAACCAGCCCTCCCCCTCACCTCTCAGGTACAGATAAGCCCTCCATTGCCCAGGTAATTACCCACTGACGTGGAGATGAACTTCTCCACCCTTGAGTTAAGATGCAAATGAACTAAAGCCATACTTCTTTCGACCTCTGAAAGCCTGTTGATACGCAGATATACCAAAGCCGGGCGAGATATTCTGGAAATGTTACAGTTTTACCCACAAGGAACAAAGTAGGTGTGGATAGAAGAAAAATGACAAAGGAATTATAGTTAATAGAATTTGAAGTTTATAAAATTATAAATTTGGAGTTTAAAAAAAATGTATATATACTCCATTTCTTCCCTAAACATTGGCAAATCTGTATTTGTAAATTCAGGATATGGAAATGATATCCATGTGAAAGACACATATAAAAGGAATAAATAGCTTCTGAAGAAAAAAGAATAATTGCCTTTCACTTTTGGCCTTTGTTAGGAGATGCCACTGACAAATGTTTAAATTGGTAATACAACACAGTGAATTTTGTGGTGTCCACATTGCTGAAAGAGCCCAGCCAAAGGTGCTTGTCATTGGACTCAGATAAACATTTTGTGTCACTTGATACAGACTGTCCCCTTAACCGGGCTTTAGCCAAACTCCTCTGAACCCTCTTTACCTAGGCCTCAACCTTGGCATTTAAAAGCTGCTCCACCCCCTAACACGTGCACGCATGCACACACGTGCACGCACACACACACACACACACACACTGAGACTTGAACAAACACCAGCATAGTTTCTAATAGCTGAAGACCATATCCCAGGGATGATGGCTCCCACCCTCTTGTCTGAGAAAGCTCAGTACTGCCAGGAGAATTTACTATTTGGTCCATTGAAAACCGGGTGATGATAGGCTGATAGCTCTGCCTTAGAACAGTTACTGTAGAAAGTTTGCAGTTATAAATCCTTTCTCTACCCCTTTGAAGTTCAAATCTTCTGCCACCCAGAACTGTCTTCTCAAGGGCCTGAGAAACACCTCTTTGAAAGGCAAACACTCACGGAAGCACCTCTTGCTCTTGCTCGCACCTGGTGGGCGTGCTCGGGCTCACACCTCTGCCTCCTGTTTCTCTCCTGGAGAAGCATGTTAACAAACCCAAATGGCCTAGTCACAGTCATCAATCTCATGTCCATTTCTTGTAACTGCCCACTACTCTGCTTAAGCCCCTAGTCCTCTCCCTCCCTTAAGATGCCCAGCCACCCCTGTAAGTTGAGTTTGGGTCATGCTGGGGTCGCTTCCCTATTGCCGTGGTTACTGAATAAAACCTGTCCTTACCACTACTTCAACTAGTGCCTGGCTGTATCTTTGATACACTCCACAGCTTTAGACAAAATCATGCCCCATTTATCCCTTTCTTGTATAAGAAGAGCTTTTACATATCAGTACGTTTTTTTTATCACAACAAAACTGATTGTTCTGCAGATCTCAAAAACCTGGAAGGGACCTTCCAGTTGTCACCGTTTGCGGCAGCTTTAGGCTAGAATGTGGGAGGGGTTGAACACCACAGGGAAGTCTTGAGAAAGTGGGTGGAGATGGGAGAGAAAACCTCAGGACTGCTGGTGAACTGGGAAACCCCTGGGCTAATGCTGACCGACTCCAGGATGAGAACGCTCCTCTTCCTCTTTCGCAGCTTGCCCTGCCTGGGGAGGTCTGCCTTCCCTCTCTCCTGTCCCCCTGCCTCAGGTGCCCTTACAGTGCTGGAGGACACTGATAATCCTCAGAAAGGTAGCATTCCAGCCTGATTGTCTGTGGAGTTACAGATCCACAGAGGCCAAAAGATGAGAGAAATCCACAATCTAAAGAACTCGGGTACTGAGACCCCCCTTTCTTGTCAACGTGAACCTTTCAAATCTACACCCTGTTGGAAAGACTGACCCTTGAACTGCTTTTCAGTTGTATGTTATACTATAGTTTATATGTCACAACACCAGCTTTTCTCCCTTGTGAATCCTCAAGTAATTTTTGGATTGATGGCTGGGGTGCAGGGGAAGGGATCTTAGGTGGAACTCAGATATAAAAGTGAACCCATAAACTGATGGGTTACAACTAAGGTGAGGTATTCACCCGTATTCTGGTAGATAGATACTCCCTTAATTTTCCTGTATGAAGATTTTTAAAGAAACAGCAAAAGCCGTATTACAAAGGAGAAAGACAGCAAAAACATAATTTATTTGAAATCTACTGCCTGGTCATTTATCATTCATTCCAGATTGTCTTTATATGAGAGACACTAATGGAGTCCCCTGAGAAATGCCAACAGCAGTGCGTCCCCAGGAATCTGGGGTGCTCAGGGGGCCACCACGGGGACTCAGATGGGCCCCTGGCCTGACAGACCCTTGGTGACTGCCTTATGTTTCCCTTCTGTCTTCTCTCAGAAAACCTGAGTACTGAGCATTCAGCTGAGATGGATGACCTGAAATCCTTGGTTCACAGACTGTTTACAGCCTTGCATTTAGCAGAGTTTCAGAAGAAGAGTGAGCACGATTTGATGGAGAAGATTGACCACATGAAGAGGCAGCTGGCGCCTCTGGAACAGGTTGGGGAGCATCACAGTCGGGTCTGTTGGAAAATGATATCCAGTGTCTGTTGAGGGCTCGCCCTGTGAGCCTTGTTCTGAATGCTTTGCGTATGCTCGTTTTCTCCTTTAATCCTCACAGCGAACCTGTGAGTTTGGTACTATTATCTTCCACGTTCTTCAGATGAAGAAACAGACAGGAAGGTACATAGCTAATACATGGTAGAGCCAGAACTTAACTCCGATGGCCTGACTCCAGAGCTGCCACCTTAAACTCTGTGCTGGACTTCTCCATGGATCAGCCATGTCTCTGTACTGAGTATAACTGAGCTGAGTATAACTGTACTGAGTATAACTGAGTATAACACGAGCTGCGATGCACTAGCTGGAGAAAGTACGGCAGTTTCTTTTTCAGAGAATAGGCCCATGGCCCCCCTGCTCTGCTAAAACTTTCCAGAATTGCAACTGGAAAGTTCGCAATGGCTTCCTGACATCTGAAGTTAATCAGTGGTGGTGAAAAAAAAATAACTTTTTTGGGGGAGGAGAGGCAGGAGCCTATTTCCAAAAAACTGCATCTTTAAAACCTATGATTCCACTTGTGGTTTCTAAAAATGGGTAGGTGTATGTGTATCTTTGTATATGAACAGAAATTTTTAATACTGAGTACCTCTAAGGATACTTAGAGGATGGCAGAGAGAAGGACTTTTAATTTTATTTGTTGCATTGTGTACCCACATTTTAATTTTTTCTTTACTTTTTAAAAAGTTGATGATATATTTACTTGTATTAAGATTTAAAAATCTAAAAAGGTGGCCCAGGGAAAGTGTTCCTCCCGCTATCTTCCCAGAACCATACCTCCATACCTGTGACTCACTTTGTATTTTCTTTATCTACCTCCAAATACAAATATATTATTGTTTTTGTTCCTTTTTCAGAAAAAAGTGCACACTATTACTGTTCTCACCTTTTTTCACTAGCAGTGTATTCTGGGAAGATCTCAGTATTGGTACATAGAGAGCTTCCTCATTACAGCTGCATAATGGCTTGTTGGCTATATGGAGGGTCTTTGGTCTTTCCCTCTTAGGAATGAACCTGTAATGAGTCACATGTGTGCAGGTGTATCTGAAGGATGAAGTCCCAGAAGTGAAACTGCTGGGTCAAAGAAATGGGCATGTAATTTTAGTTCAGCTTCAGAAGATAAGTTCTGAGTTTTTCATTGTATACCCTTCTGTGGTATTTAAAGTTTTTTCCATGAGTAGGTATTACTTTCATAATGTAAAAAACAATTCATTGATAAACTGATTTGGAAATAAGTGATCACTCACTGATGTCTGTTTTATAAATTCTCTTTTTTTGGTACATTGGACCTCTCTGGAGTAATGCAGATATCACTTTACTTTTTTTCCCTCTTGCTCTTAAGTCGGTATACTGTAAACTGACTTGGCAATCATCTTCTCCCTTCAGATGAAAGCTAGAATTGAAGCTCATTCAGAAGCCAGAACCAGTGGACTCCTGTGGGCCGGATTAGCGCTGCTGTCCCTTCAGGGTGGGGCACTGGCCTGGCTCACTTGGTGGGTGTACTCCTGGGATATCATGGAACCAGTTACATACTTCATCACATTTGCAAACTCCATCGTCTTTTTTTCATACTTCATAGTCACTCGACAGGTGAGTAGTTTGAGAAATGTGTAAGCTAGAATTTAGAGAAATGGTAAGCTAGACTATCTCTTGCAAATAATTCCTTATCCAAGTCAAGTAATGAGCAAGAGCAATAAAGCCTTTTTATTTACTGTATTACTGCTTTCTGGGTTTTTATAAGCTGATAAATGTTTTTCACAAGGATGGAGATTTATATACAGCACAGAGAAACTATTTGTTACCTCTGTAAAGAAAGAATACAACTCAGAAATTCCTCCATTTAGATAAACACATCAAATTTATGTTCTCTGTGCCCTCATTCATAAATAAGATTGAATTTGTATTGCAAGACACCCAGTAACTTTAGCTTTATTGCCCGATTATTTTGTCCCAAATCTCCACTTTCCTTTTTCTCCGTTCTCTCCCAAAATGTGTGATTTTTCTTCCCAACTTGTTTGCTTTTGAAAGGAGTAGCTGATCTCAAACAAGACTGAATGTTTTCGTGATGCCTTATGCTCGCTGTGATGGCCACTGCAAATATTATACTCATTTGTCTTCCTTTGCTTTGGTGTTACTAAGGCAAGTGTCTCTCTTGTGGAGACATTATGTTCATTTAAAACATGTTTTCTTTTTTTTTAGGATTATACTTACTCAGGTATTAAGAGTAGGCAGTTTCTTCACTTCTTCCATAAGAAATCAAAGCAACAGCATTTTGATGTGGTGCAATACAATAACTTAAAAGAAGATCTCGCTAAGGTATCTGACTGCAAATTGACACCTTATATTTGATCTTCTCTGGGAGCCAGGACTTAGTGTCGGGGAAATACAATAGGTGGCTCATCCTCACAGGTTACGTCTTGGTCCTGGATAGACTTCTATGTACTGTGATTTGTTCATGGAAAGAGTTGACATGTCTGATACTAATTTCATATCCTGCAGTTTTATCCTTGCCTCTGTGTTCTACATGACAGCTTTAAATGTGTATGCGAAATGTCTTAAATGACTTTGAGATTGTAAAATAATAATTTTCAGGAGAAATCCTTTTCTAAGTGAATGTGTGTTTTTAAAGGAAAAAGTCCACTATCCAGGCCAACTGCAGATTTGTGAACTACTAGGAATGTAAAAGAAAGCAGGGTTTTAGGAAGGCAAACGCTCTGAAGAATTTTAAGCTCTCTAAAGGCATTTACAAATTTCTTCCCCTAAAAAATAGAAGAATCAATATGGTATTCCTTCTTTCATTTTTCCCATCATTCCAATGAGAAAACAGGTGCTTAATGTTACCTGCTCGGGCGCACGCCGCCGGCAAATGCAGACGCCATGGTGTGAAACCTGCCCTTCGGCTGGTAGGGACTGCCACAGTCTGTTTCACAGGCAGCCTTTAGCTCTGCCCCCCCGGTGGACTCCTTAGCTTTGTTCAGAGAGCGACTTCTCAACTTGTAACTAGATTTTAAGTTTTTCTTAGTAATTTTTATGAGAAAAATGTTTGGTAAGGATATATTCCATTTCTAAATGGATGCTTATTTAAGAGCCATAATCATTGTATCTTTGTTACCTGTGCCTTCTAAACTACCCATCACTCAAATTAAAAAAAGAGATATTACTAGAATTAAATTTGTAATCCAAATATTGGAGATAAACAGCCTTAAAACATGTTTTAAATTTTCATATAATCACTACTTAGGAAAAATATAATGATGCTTTTTTTTTTAATTTAGTGGGTACTCTTACTTTTGAATGATGCAATCCACAAGGCTGAGGACTGCTCTTCCAACTAGTTTATAGCAGTAGGCATTTAAGATTCAAAGTAGTACCCTGGAAAGTTTTTTTTGGGGTAATTAAGTTGAGAAAAAAGGAAAACTGATAGGTCATAGAGTGTTTTTTTTCTTTAAATATGAACTGAAAAAAACATTATAAGTGGGAAAACCAACAAAACAACTATAAGGAGGAATTAGAAATTGAACTGATCTGTAAAAAGGGATCCATATAAATTGAAATATTGTAGGCATTTGCCACTTATAGTTCAGATGTACTTACTGATAAAAGGAGACATTAAATTCATAGACTTTGTCTCTAGGTGTAATGGTGATATATATCTTGTTCTCTCTGATCACGTATATTTTCTTTTTCTCACGGACAGGCTACAGAATCCCTGAAATGGGTGCGTAACTCTCTTCCTTTGAGAATGCGGGGAGAGAACCTCAATGAAAAGAATTAATCTTGTTCTTAAATGTCAGTGAATTTTTCCATTGTATATTGAACCTGCAATTTAGAAAGTCAAACTTTTTGAATCCCATAGTTCATTTGAATTTGACTGTTCCAATACGCTTTATTAATAAAAAAAGTGCTTGCAAAACAGGTATTCTTCGAAGTTCTCACTTGATTTTTGATCATGTGATTTTTGTCTTTCTTTTTGTTGATGTCATGGATGATGTTGATGGATTTTCGAATGTTGTACCATCCTTGCATCCCTGGAATGAATCCCATTCGATCATGATGTATGATCTTTTTTGTGTTTTTTTTAATTCAGTTTGCCAATGTTTCGTTGAAGATTTTTGCATCTATGTTCATCAGGGATATTGGTCTAAACTTTTCTCTTTTTGTAGTGTCTTTGGCTTTGGTATTAGAGTGATGCTGGCCTCATAGAATGGGTTTGGATGTATTCCCTCCTCTTCTACTTTTTGGAATACTTTAAGGAGGATCAGTATTATCTCTTCTTTAAATGTTTGGTTGAATTCAGCTATGAAGCCATCTGGTGTCAGACTTGTTTGCTGGGAGTTTTTTGATTACCAATTCAATTTTATTACTGGTAATTGGTCAGTTCAGATTTTGTTTTTTCCTGAATCAATCTTGGAAAGTTGTATATTTCTAAGAATTTTCTGTTTCTTCTAGGTTGTCCAATTTAGTTACATATCATTTTCAAAGAATTCTCTAATAGTTTCTTGTATTTTCACAGTATCCGTTATGACTATTCTTTTATGTGTGTCTGATCTTTTTTGTGTACTTTTTTTTCTTGATAAGTCTGGCTAATGGTTTCTCTATTTTATTTCCTCAAAGAACAAGCTCTTGGTTTCACTGATTTTTTTCCCTATTGTTTTAGTCTTCTTTATTTTATTTATTTCTGCTCTGCTCTTTATTATATCCCTTCTACTAACTTTGGGTTTCATTTGTTTTCTAGTTTCTTTAATTGTGAGTTTAGACTGTTTATTTGGGATTGTTCTTGTTTCTCAAGATAGGCTTGTGTTGCATGTACTTCCCTCTTAGAATTCATTTGCAGTATCCCACAAATTTTGGACTGTTGTATTTTTGTTTTCATATGTCTCCATGTATTGCTTGATTTCTGTTTTAATTTGTTCATTGATTCTTGATTATTTAGAAGCATGTTGTTTAGCCTCCATGTGTTTGTTGGCTTTTTGTTTTATGTAATTTATTTCTAGTTTCATACCATTGTAGTCTGACAAGTTGCTTGATACAGTTTCAATCTTTAACTTATTAAAGCTCTTTCTGTGGCCTAGTATGTGATCTATTCTTGAGAACATTCCGTGTACACTTGAGAAAAATGTGTATCCTGCTGCTTTTGGGTGGAGTGTTCTGTAGATATGTGTTAAGGCTATCTAATCTAATGTATTGTTCAGTGCCTCTGTTCCCTTACTTATTTTCTGTCTGGTTGATCTATTAATGTAAGTTGTGTGTTAAAGTCTCCTAATATGAATGAGTTCCAGTCTATATCCCCCCCCTTAATTGTAAGAATTTGTTTTACATATTTAAGTGTTCCTATGTTGGATGCAGAGATACTTAACAATGTTTATATTCTCTTGTCGAACTGATTCTTTTATAATTACATAACATCCTTGTCTCTTGTTACTTTCTTTGTTTTGAAATCTATTTTGTCTGATACAAGTACTGCTACTCCTGCTTTTTTCTATTATTTGCATGAATTACCTTTTTCCATCCCTTCACTTTCAGTGTGTGTATGTCTTTGAATCTGAAATGAGTCTCTTGTAGGCAGTATATAGATGGGTCATTTCTTTAACCATTCTGCCACTCTCCATCTTTCTGACTGGTGTATTCACTGTGTTCTATCAATAAAGTCCATTTACACAAGGTAATTATTGATAGGTTTGTACTTATTACCTTTTTATTGTTTTCTGTTGTTTTTATTGCTCTGAGTTCCTTCTTCCTAACATTCTTGTTACTTGATGGTTTTCTTTAGGGTTGTGACTGGATTCCTTTTTTAAATTTTTTTGTGTATCTATTATAGGCTTTAGGTTTGTGGTTACCATAAGCGAAAGGGAAGAAACGATGCAAACTCTACAGTCCAAGCAGGTATATTGCTAACCTGAGAGGGCCCCCTCTGTCCTGGCCAGCAGAACAAAGGAAAAGAGTCTCTAACAGGTCAAGAGGCTTTTTATGGCCAGGGTTTCTGGCGGGCTCTTTGAGGGGAGGGGTCAGGGGAAAGGTGTGCTTGTGGCTTGCCGACGTGTCCTCTGGAGGATGCTTGTAGCCTAGGTAAGATGACACCTAGGTCCCTCTGAGATGGTGGGTGGGCTTATTCAAAAGGCGGTACTCAGGTCCGGATTCTATCAATAAGGTTCAAGGAGAGCTTCCTAACTATAACAGTCTATATTAAGTTGATGATTGCTCTATTTCAAACCCAATCTGAAAGTACTTTTTTCTTTTTCTTTCTCATCCACACTATGTATTAGATGTCATTATTTGCCTTTTTTGTGTATCCCTTGACTAATTTATGTGTATAGTTTTACTACTTTTGTTTCAGTTTCATACTTGCTTGGTAATTAACTGGTCTACTACCTGTACTGTGGGTTTATTTTCACTGGTGAAAGCTATTTAGGCTTAAGAACATTTCCATCTACAGAAGTCCCTTTAAAATATCCTTTAAATTCCTTCCGTCTTTATCTGGGAAATGTTTAATCTCTCCTTCAAATTTGAATTATATAATCTTGCTGTGTAGAGTAGTCTTGGTTAAAGGTGCTTTTGTTTCAATACATTAAATATTTCGTGCCACTCCCTTCTGGCCTCTATAGAGTTTCTGCTGAGAAGTCTGTTGATAGCCTGATGGGGCTTCCCTTATAAGTAACCTTTTTTTCTCTCTCTGGCTTTCAGTACTCTCTCCTTATCCCTAACCTTTGTCATTTTAATTATTATATGTCTTGGTATCGTCTTCCGAGGGTTCCTTTTGTTAGGGGCTCTCTGAATTTCCATGTGTCTGTTTCCTTCCCAGGTTGGGGAAGTTTTCAACAATTATTTCCTCATAGAGACTTTTTGTCCCTTTGTCTCTCTCTCCTCCTTCGGGTACCCCTATTATGCAAATACTGTTTCATTTGGATTGGTCATACAGCTCTCTCATCACTCTTTCATTCCTAGAGATTCTGTTGTTCTCCCTGTTCCTCAGCTTATTTTTCTCACTGTTCTCTAATTTCCATCTCGTTGACTGTCTCCTCTACCTGCAGCAATCTGCTATTCATTTGCTTCATTGTATTTTTCATTTTAGATATTCTTCAGCTCTGAGTGGCTATTTTACAACTTCTCTTTGTTGAAGTTCCTCCCTGAGATCTTCAGTACTTTTCCACAGATCAGTGAGCATATTTATGACTTACTTTGAAATCTTTATCCACAAGATTGGTGATCTCCATTTCATTTAGCCCTTTTTTGTGGTGTCTTATCCTGTAGTCTGTTTGGAACATATTCGCTTCCTCCTCATTTTGTCAGGGTTTATGTTTCTTCCTTTGCATTAGATGGCTCTGCTGTGCTTCCTGGTCTAGAGATTACTGGCTTTATGAAGGCTTCCTGTGGTGCCCAGAAGCTCAAGACTCTTTACTCTCCAGTGCCTGGTTCTCCTTTGCAGTGGTCCGAGGTCAGCTGTTTGTCTCAGCTGGTCCTTTGTGATTAGAGCAGTGGCTTCTGCTAGGATTGTTGTGGGTGGGGCCACCCTCTGCCTGCCCTGCCAGCAATGGTGGTGCTGCTGGGTTAACAGGGTGGGCAGGGCAGTCAGGTAGGCATGAGGGTTGCAGGGCTCTGGGGGAGATGAGTACACGGTGCAGTGAGTCACATGGTGGCAGGGTGTGCAGGCATGCGGAGGGGCACGAGCTACCTGCTGGGAGGGAGAGCTCACAGCAGGCTCCTGCAGGCGCCTCTCAAGTTGGACTGAGGCAGGGCCATGAAAGCTGGAAAAGCCTCCCTCTGTCTTCCAGGCAGCAAAGTCTGACACTGCTGGGGCACCCAGGTGCACAGGGAAGCACCCCGGGGCTGAGACACCATCAAGGTGGATGGACCATTTGGGGCTTCTACAAGTGTCTGGCATGTTGGGCTGAGGTAGGGCTGGGGAACTGTCATCTATCTACCTGCCCTTTCTCCCGTGGATAGAGCTCCATCCAACCCTTGGCCCTCTGGCACCCCTCCTGCTGCCTCTGCTTTGGGTCTCAGGACTGGTGGAATACACCTATCCTCCACAAGCAGCTGAAGTCTCAGCCTCCCAGTGTTCCAGCCATCCCTGGTGTCCAGTTCTGCCAATCCCCAGAACCCAGTGTTGTGTTCCCAGGGAAGATCTCCAGAGCCAGATGTGCATTTCCTGAGCACCTGTCTCCTCCCCTCTTGATCCCTCTTCCTCTCATTTGTGAGCTGGGCTGGGGGAAGGGTTGGGGTTCTGACTGATGGTGGCTCTGCCACTTTACCCTTCTCTTCCCCAGGTGTAGGTGGTCTGTTCTGAAGAATTCAGGTCATTTTCAGGGTTAGCTATATTTGCTGTAGTTGCTTCCTTGGTGTGTGTCATAGGAGATTTCTGCCTGGCCTTCCCACTCTGCCACCTTTCCCCTGCCTCCATGTAGATGAACTTTTATGATGAAATAAATCAAGTCTACTACACACTACATAAATAAAAATGTGAATTAGAAAAATGTAATGAAACATGAATTTCAAGTATTAGGGAAACGACTTAATTTTTGGGTTTCAAAAGCCTTTAAACACATTCACTTGTATAAAAAACTTCATGAACTACAAGTAAAATTAGCCAGATATTTTGAGTAACTTTGCAATTTACTATAAAAATCAAGTATTACAAATGCCTGTGGATTTTTATTTACAGATTCCCTGAGGATTTTGGTTCTATATGTATCAAACCCTTTTACCATGTCCAGTATGAACTGGTTTTTTTTTAAAGTTCTCTCCTTAACCTTAGAACATTTTAAATTGGTACCATAAGCTTCACCCTAGTGATATTTGTATAAAAAGGGAATCTATTTTCAGTACAGATACAGAAAATGAAATAGCCCCTATCATGTAGATTTGGGGAAGAAATGCAGCTTTTTTGTTAGCATTGAGGCAAAGCAGGGAACCTGCTTCTTTCCAATTGCACCTGGGTCTCTGCAGAAGTCCACTTTGCGCTGAGAAACTTTCCTGTTCACCAGTGTGAGGAGTTCTGTGAACTCTAAGGTGGCACCAAATTTTCCCAGCATCTCACACAAATCTTGAATGTACCACGAGCCATTCACAGTTTCCCGATGAGAATAATAACCTAGAAAAAGAGGAAGAAAAAGACACTGAATTTTTCTGGCTTTCAGTTTCAATTTTTCTGGCTTTTGTGGCTGAAAAACCTTTATTATTTACTATTAGAGTGTAAGTTCTCACAAATCCTTAGAGAAAACTAAAATATGCCCACAATAGTTTTTACATTCTGCTTTGCTGGCTACTTTCATGTGGGAAAGGGGATTAATTCTATGTAATTCTATAATAATGGGGTTAATCCTATGTAATGTACTCCATGTCCTAAAAATTCCAAAGTTCGTACTAGTCAGGCAATTATTTTTAGAGATGAGATCGGAAAGAAGAAAAACATAAATTTACTGCAAGAGCAAAGAACAAATGTCATCAAATATTTTTCAACAGATCTTTCCATGAATATTATCACAGTGACACCACCACCATAGGCTGCTGATATTAAACTTGTAGACTTGTAGCTCTACTTAACAGTTCTCAGTGAATGACTTTCCTACAAGGTATTTTCCATTTTCATTTATCACTGTGTCATGTGGTCAAAGAAATCCATTCGCAGCGTCTGAGCTTCAGGACCAAATCACCACGTCCCAATAGAACCCGACCCAAATCAGGCCAACGTGAAACTCAGAGGAACTTAGCCAAGGAGGCCAACAATACGTTTGTAGCAAACACCCACACACCTTCTGCAACAGAGTAACACATGAGGAAGTCTGCTCCGGCAGGCAGCGTGTGAACGGAGGCCGCATCCACCTCAGTGACGTTGGCCTCCCCCTTGGCTGTCTGGTGATCCACGGCATCCAACGGAATGACTGGCACGTCGTGCTGGTTTCCCCGACACGCCTATGACACGAAGAGGAAAACCACCTCCTTTTACTTTCTTTCCCCACTGTTTACAGCAGATGTATAATTCAGTTATGCCTTCATATCAACATCACAGAAGCAACTTTAGAGGAATTTCAAAAACAATGCATTCAGGTTTACAGCAGACTAAAGAGGATAATTTTTTTATGTACTTACATTCTTTTATTTAAAGTTTTTAAAAAATTGGCATTGTCAACCATACACCAAATTATGTTGACTGAAAGGCACATTGTAGAGGAGAAAGCTGCTGTGGGATTAAACTTCATAGCACCAAGCCCTGCCTTTTCTTAAAAAAAAAACAACCATAGAATTTGCCTAAGTGTTTCTGTTTAATCAGGTAATATATTGAGATTGGACTTGACTTGCCTATCTGCTGCCGTACACTGTTAAGGGTCAAAATGACACCATCTGACTTGAGAAGACATCTGTTAGTGTCCGTCTTCCCTTCTCCTGCTTTAAAGTGAGCTCTCAAGTTCTTATCCACTAATTCTGACTCAAAGGCTAACATTAACGCCTACTGTTCTGACAATTATGGACTGAATTTATCTGTTCAAGTCCTAACCCCCAGTATCTCAAATATGACTGTATTTGCCACTGTGTTGTTTATGTGAAACCATTGTAAGATCGTATATCAATACCTTAAAAAAAAACTTGAGATTTTTTTATCTCCCAAGTACAGACAAACCCAAAGGAAAAAAATATGACTATATTTGGAGACACAGCCTTTGAAGAGGTAATTACGATAAAACGGGTCATGTAGGTGGGCCCTATCTACTATGACTGTGTCCTTGTAAGAGACTAGGACACCAACATGCACTAGGACGAGAGCGCTACCTGCAAGCCAGGAGAGGCCTTAGTGGAAACCCACCCTGCTGATGCCTGTCTCAGACTTCTAACCTCCAGAACTGTGAGAAAATTAATTCCTGTTGGTTAAGCCACCCCACCTGTGGTATTTTGTTATGGAGCCCTAGCAAGCAACACCGTAACCTAACAAGATTCTGTTGTATTACAAATGCATCAGGCATTCTGAAGTGGTTAAAGAATAAGCTTTAAAAGAAACAAGTCCCTTGTGATTTCAGTTATCAGATAAATAGAAGATACCTAATACCCCATTTAACAGGGAGATTTTAACCTCACTTAATATTATCAGGCCCATTGTCCACTGTCTTCCTCAGTGTCACGTAGAACACCTGGACTCTGACACCCTTGTTGCCAGACCAGCTGCAGTGAGAATGGGAGCCTGTACAGAGCTTGCCGTGTGCCCGGGCACCATGCTAAGTGCTTCTCATCCGTTAGTTTTATCCTCACAACTGCCCCCCACCCCAGGTAGTGGTGTTTTATCTCCATTTCACAGATGAAGCAGCTGAGGTGTTGATAAATAAAATAACTTGGCCAAACGTTTTCCTCCTTCGTGGTTATGCATCCACAGCCACTCATTATTTTCAATTTTCTTACCTTTGACAGTGCCAGCCATTCATCTCTCACTACATTTCCTGCTGCTGCTTTTTTCCTCTGGGTCAGCTTCCTCAGTATCTTTCATCAGCTTATGCCTCATTAGTGTCCCTCAGTTCTGTTTTGCCCTTGTTTTTCAGGCTATCCTTGACCCGGGCCAACTCATCTACTCCCGTGGCTTCCAGCACCAGCCAGCACCTCATTACTACCCATTTTTTTTTTTCCAAACCAGGATGCCTGTCAACTGCATGTCCCATGGACACCCCAGTGCAGCTGTTCCAGCTGTTCCAGCAAGAAAGCTGTCCTTTCTTAAGGACACCTCCATACCCCTCTGCCCCCTCCCTCAAGGCTTTACGGCAGGATGTGAAGTGTGGGTGTGTCCTCCATGCCACTCATAGAAATACAGAATTAGAACATCAGGAATTCTCTTTTCTGTTCAAAATCCTTACTGATGTACTAACTCATGTTGTTCAGGCTAAAAAGTGTTTTTTATCCCTAATACCAATTTGGCAGGAGAGAAACAGAATCTTGCTTTTATGGAAATGTGAAAAGCTGAAGCAAGCCAGGGTGAGAACTCCACGCCAGCATGCTTCCCACTGGCTCACACGCTTCAGCTCCCAAAGAGCTGCCCTTGTCTGACAACGGCTGCCTGCTGCTGGGAGCTGCCCACTTCACTGAGCAGATGCCCTCTGGTGCCTACGCCTTGCCACTGTGCTGGGCCAGGGAGTAGGACTTGGGATATTTTGAGTCTAGATACCTAGTACCTTTACTATTCTTTATGTTAAGAAAGAATTATTCCTGATACCTCAAATTACAACTCTGACTGGGATTCAAAAAGGGACTTTCTAATTATTAGAGAAAGGTACTTTTGAAATTGGCTTTAGTTGTTTATAATCACACGTACAGAACCATGGACTTTATAATTAGGATTATAACATCATCAGTCTTACCTGAATGATAAATATCTTAGGTTTTCCAACCAGAGTCTGACACTTGTCTCCTTTGAACAGTCCAGTCAATGTCTGAATTTCAATTTTGGCATCATATGCATAAACGTGACTGCCTTCACCATGACTCAGGAAAACACATAAAAAGCAATCGGCATCTAGGTGGCTAGAGGTTGATGCTACAAAAGCCCCCCAAAGTTCACACAGAAATGAAAATAGGATGATTACATATAAAAATTCCCTTTATACTAAAAGTTACATGCATATGGTTGGGGGAAAATGTTATAATAAATACAAAATGTCTGTAATGAAACAACTTATTTTAATCTGTAATGAAACAGTAACATACCATACTGTACCTAATTTTTAAAAATCCAAATTATTAAAGCTCACAGTAATCGAGTTTGAACAGTCTTCATTAGCTCTTCTAAAATACAGAATAATGACATGGAAAACATGGAGTATAGAGAACCCTTTTAATCCAAATCATTTTGGCAATAACAGTTTCTTTGGATCAGCAGAGGGCTTCTTAGGGCAGACTGGAAAGACCAAAAATTACTATTTACTAACTCCTGATGTGTTGCTGCACCTCCAGCAGAGTAGAAGACATGATTCTGATGTCCTCCAAAGCTTATGCAGGAAAAGCTGGGAAAGTAGGAAACCTGGGAAGCAGCCAGTTAAAGTGGTTTACAAATTAAAGAAGAGCTCTGACACGGAGGTCCCTCAAAAAATTTAAAATAGAAGTACCATATGGTCCAACAATTGCACTTTGGGACATTTATCCAAAGAAAATGCTAATTCAAAAAGATGTCTGCACACAGAACCCCACCACCCCATTCACTGCAGCATTATTTACAATAACCAAGATACAGAAACAACCTAAGTCCCCATTGATGGATGAATGGATGAAGATGTGGTATATAATACATACAATGGAATATTACTCAGCCAGAAAAAAGAATGACATCTTGCTGTTTGAGACACTATGGATGGCCTAGAGGGTATTATGCTAAGTAAAATGAGACAAACATCAATCTCACATGTGGAATCTAAACCAACCAAACACAAAAAAACAAGTTTATAGATACAGAGAACAGATTGGTAGTTGCTGGTGGGTAAAAGATGAAGAGATACAAACTTCCAGTTATAAAGTCAGTCCTGGGGATGTAATGCACAGTATGGTGACTACAGTTAATAATATCAAATTACATATCAGAAAGTTGCTAAGAATCCATCTTAAAAGCCCTTAGCATAAGAAAAAAAATAACTGTATTGTGACAGAAAACTACATTTTGTGTGATCATTTTGTAGTACATACAAATATCTAATCTTTGTTGCTCACCTGAAAAAAATGTCATGAGCTCCAAAGGATATATAAATTTTTGTATATAATAGTCCATTGACAAAAGACTTGAAAATCTATGGCATGCAGTGATTATTATGATATACACAAGTTGTTAAAATTCCTACTACATAGTAATGTAGAAAGTAAGAGAGAATGTATGTAAATCAAGAGTACTTTGAAGCCAGTAAAAAACCTGGGTTGGAAGAAATAAAAAAATGACTGTCCAGCATCAGGAGTATTTGCATTCTAGACTTTTAATTGCAAAATGAAAAGACCATTTCATTCATTTCTAAGTAACAGACTGTAACTACTGGTATGATAAATATAAGCTCTGGAGACAATGCTTTGTAAGGGTTTGTGAATCTGGCAGGTAATAAAGCAGAGAGGCACAATCAAAACCCCTACTAAATTAATTGACAATTAACTGACTTTTTTATAAGTTAATATTTGGAACTGCCTTTATAGACAGGATAATTAAAGTACTCAATTCCATCAGAGGAAGATGAATAGGAAAACTACTTACCTTCGTGAATTTTGAGTAGTAGTTCTTCTGCTCTAAGATCATTAAAGCATTTCACTTCAAATCCTAGGTCTGAAAACCTGGTGATAAATTGGATATTAGCTTATGAGCAATTCAAAGTTGTCACATACCCCAAATTGAGGAATATATATGTTTTTATGACATATAAATTGACTTTTCTTTAAGAAAGCAAAGTCAAATATGACAATGATGGTTTTCCTTGATATCCATGGTAGGAAAGGATTTACTCATAATGGTAACTGATTCAAGTTAGAATATCGCCATCTCTGCAGATGTATTTTAACAGTCAAAAGCCTGTTCACATTTAATAGAAGTTAGGAAGAAAACTCAGCCAAGTTCTTAAGGGAGGCTGTACCCAAGTGAGCCTAGTCCTCAAATGCCCTTGCTCAGGTGCTGTATCAGTGTACACAGTATTGATAAATGGTCGCCACTTAAGTATCTCATCACCTCAACATGTGAATAAAGCTACTACCTGCGCTGAAGATTGTCTCTGTCTGCACTGGTGCCCCGTCTTTCCGGCAGTGTTAAGTGCCAGAAGAACCTCTCGTGATTGAAGATTAAAGCAACTCCTCTCCTCTTGTGGTCCATTTTGTACTTTTCTGCTGGATCAAACCTTTCACTGTTAATGAAAATTAGTCATTTTTAAGTCATATTAAATATGAGCTCCGCCAAGCCCAAAGTCAGCATGGAGACGGGGGTCTGCCGCCTCCTCGTCTCTGCGAGGCTGCTGTGTACCGGGAACGCCTCACAGCCAGACTGGTAAGGCTATTTCTGTACCGACTGGCAAACAGCAGCCCTCCTCAGCACCCCAACCCCCAATCCGTCCCATGGCTGTCTTTCCCCACATCTCCAGAGCCCAGCAACTAAGGGCAGTGGCTTGGCCCAAGCCCCAGCTCTAGGGCCCAGGCCACACAAGTTACTAGACACTTTGAACATCATCGCTCTGTCCTTTCACAACCAAGGGCAGCAGCGAACCTGCGTTTCTACACATCACCTCCAAAAGCTAAAGCCTGACCCACTCAGCTATTTTCCAGTTCTCAGGTCCCCTTCTTGCTTTGATTTCTATAGGCTAATCATGACCACCCCAGCAAGAAAAGAGCACTTTTTTACCTCTTAAAGAAGGCATCTGTTTCTGTCGCGTTTTGTTCCTCACCTATTAAAGGAAGTTGATTCTTGTTTACTTTATGATATATGGTAGTAAAACAGCAGGAACGCCCAGCTGCCTTTGCCTCCCAAACACCAGGACCTTTCTGTTTTGGTTACTTTAAAAGTGGAAGTATATGAAAAGAAGGGGTGAGGGAAAAGGAAGAGAAACTGCTTCCTAATAAACATGAACTGTTAACAGTTCTTTCTCACCCCCAGTTCTTACCTGCAAAATAGCAAAGAATATTCTTAGAAATGGAGAAAATATTAGGCAAACACATGCATGGCAAAATATGCCTAGCATAATATAGTTTTGTGATCATAGAGCTCAAATGAAATAACAAATCGCTCTGTTTGCGGAAAACATCTTTGCAAATATTCTCTAAAACAGGGAAGGAATTAAGTCATACAAAAGAACCAGAAAAACAGAGTGGTTAATACTGGATTACCTTACTAACCTGCAAGAAGTTGGCATTTGGGTGGAGGAAGGGAAGGGGAGGGCAAAGGCTGAGAGTTGGGTTCTCCTGAAGGACACGTTTGTACATACGACCCTATAGTGGGGACCTTGTGCTCCTGACCTGCAATGATTGGACATCCCCTCTCTCCAGACAACCTTTCACTGAATCCCTCTCTATTCCCTAGGGCTGTGCTGTGCAGGGTGATGGAATTGTTCCATACCTGTGCTGTCCCATATGGTAGCCACTAGACACATGATGGCTGCTGAACACTTGAAAACTGGCTAGTGAAGCTGAAGAACTTAATTTTTATTTAAGTTCATTTAATTCAGATAACGATTATGTGGCCAGTGGCTTCTGTGTTGGACAGCACAGTAAGTCTAGTATTTTCTACAATAAGGGCCCATATACCCACGAATCTGTTTTTACCTGATAAACTTTGTAGCTTACGGGGGGAGACAGCAATGAATAAACAAGTTTTAACAGCATAGCAAGACACGACTCTCAGCTGAGGTCTTTGAAGGAAGCACGACAGACCCTGAGGGTAGACGCCTGCACACCACCTCCTAGCCGAGAGGCCATGCTCCCGTCTCTCCTGAGAAGGTCTCTCCCTGATGCCTGATCGCTCTAACCTCGTGTCCACCTGGGAGTGAGGGTGAGTGGGAATTCAACTCCGGTGCCCTGTGCCAGTCCCTTCGAGCCCTCCCTCCTGGCACTCACCAGCACTTAGACCTAAGGCGTTCCCTGTCCCTTAGGCACGAAATCACTTTCAATATTTTGCAATTACTGGCTTGGGTGATGGAATGGAAATTCCTGGATACTAACCTAGATTTATAGAATCAGAATCCTGTATTTTTAATGAGGTGACTTTTATACCAAAGATTAGAAATCAAAAGCAGCCTCTCTTAATGCATCCTCCCAATTATTCCAGCGTTTCCTTCCCACTCCATACACGGCTCCACCAAAACACTCTGCCACTCAGCTCCACCAGGGATACTTTGGCCCATCAACCGCTCTACCTGGATACTCCGTCTCCACGCACAGCCCAACCCCAGACGCAGCCCACTCCACAAAAGTTCTACCAAGATACTTCCTACTCCGCATGCTGCTCTATGTAGGCTTACTACTCGGCCCTGCCCTTTGGGGACACCTCCTCCTCCACACACTGCCCACGGGGGATGCGCTCTGGAGCCCGGCCTGCTCTACAGGATACTTCCCACAACACATGCTACCGCACCAGGGGCACTTCCTGCTCCAGATACCCCCTCACCCTCCCACACTGCACTGCGGGACACTTCCCATCCCACGCCCTGCTCTACCCGGTACGTCCCAGTCCACACAATGCTACCAGGGATACTCCCTGCTGCACCCTTTGTCTACCAAGGCCAGCACCTCCCCGCACGCCGCCCCCCAGGATCCTGCCTGCCCCCCACACTGTTCTCCTCTCCCAGGTGTTCCTGATACGCGCACTGCTCTCAGTCCCGCTCTACACAGATGTGCCCCACCCCTCGCCCTGCTTCACCACGGATACTTCATGTCCTTCCTACTCCACACGCTGCTCGGTCCGACCACAGCACGCCCCACCACTGCCCACCAGGGGCATTCCCGCACCACACACTGCTCTGTGGGCAGCGCTTCCTGCTCCACACGCCGTGCTATCGGGATACTTCCCACCCACACGCCGCTCCACTGGGGATCCTTCCTACCGAGCCCTCGGCTTCACGATGATACTCGCTCTCCACACACTGCGCTGGGCGCTGCTCCCTGCTCTGCTCTGAATGCTTCAAGCCCACGCACCGCTCTACCCTGGATACTTCGTACACCACACACGGCTGTGCCAGATACCCCCTCCTCCACCCACTGTGCTAGCAGGAGCACCTCCCACTCTATACACGGCTCTCCCAGGACACTACCCAATCCACACACTGTTCCACTGATACCTTCTCAGTCTTTTCCTCCACAAACTGCTCGACCCGTGACACTTCCTACTCCCCACTCTGCTCTTGCGGGGACGCTTGGTGGCCACACACTATTCTGCCAGGAGACTTACTAAGCCACATGCTGTTCCACATGGACACCTTGTACTTCACACAGTGCTCTACTGGGGACACCTCCTATTCCACACCATGGTCCACTCTGGATACATCCCACTCCAAACTGTTCTAAGTGGGAATCTCCGACTCCACACACTGTTCTACCCACCATACTTTGAGTCTTCTTCCTACTCCACAAGCTGCTCTACCCAGAATACTTCCCACTCCACACACTGCTCTCCTGGGAGAGTTGCTACTTCACACGGTACTGTACAGAATGTAGCTCTGACTCTACCCCACACACTGCTCGACCCAGAATACTTCCCACTCCACACACTGAATACTGGAACACTTCCCAGTCCATACACTGAGGTGCCCGGATGCTTCCTACTCCACACACTGTTCCACCAAGGCAGTACAGGGATATTTCTTCCATTTTCAAAAGTGTGTAAGGATCTACCTCCTTTTAATAACCTTACTCCTTATCTTTAAACCAATTATACTATAAAGAAACTGAATAACCCAAACTAAACACATTAAATCCAAATCTGAAAGCCAATCATCTACTTCACTCCCTAAAAACATGCACAGGTTGGAAGTAGCCTCTATGATGCACAAAGTAGTAGCTACCCTGGCAGCTCACCTCTTGCAGCTTCTGCACCGAATTTTCTAGTGAGCCTAAGGCAGCTTGACGCGAACCCAGCAGAAGATGTGCCAAGTGGCTGCTCACTAAACCAAAGTCCCTGAGGGTGAAAGCAGTGGAAATGGACACCAACTAGGTCATTAAACTTTGTTTTCATAGTCTAAGAAAGGAACTTCACAGGTCTTCCTGCTCCATGTAGGTAAGGGCTCATTTCAGTTGTCTCCACTATTGCCCTCAGCTTACTCAAGACAGATTTGGGAATGACAGCTAGTTATAAATAGCTCAAGATAATGTATTTAAAATGGCATTCAGATTCAAAGTTAACAGATACAACAATCTCAGTGAGGGATTTTTAAGAAGTGTGTTGTTATTGTTAATACTGGGGATGCAGAAACAGGACTCTGAAAGTGTTTGCTCTGATTCCTGCTGCTCTAGGCTTCACTCAAACATAAATGTGCACCCTGCATCTGCCAATGCCAGTTAGTGCCCAGGGGCAGCTGCCATTCTATCCTAGCGATTTGTTGAATCAGAACAGAAAGCCATAAAGACAGGCATGAGAACCTAAGTTCTAATACTTTCCTGAAGTTGATAAATTTTACCCAGGTTCCAGGGATAATAATACACCATGATTCAGTTCCGGTCACGAAACAATGTCTCAAGCAGACAAGCTTTCAGGAAGGGTGCACTTTAACAAGTCACTTTATACTGTACGAATACAAATAAACTGGCTACAACGGTAAATGGCTCTGTTTACATGAAGAAAACAAACTTTAATAAAGGAGACACCCTACGTAACAGATTTACAAACTCCTATTTATCTGCAATCTATTTATCAAAATTGGGTCCGTCATTAAACCTGACTCTTGACTTCTACTTGCCTCCGATTGCAACAATTCACCTTTCCACCATAATGCAACCAGCAACTCTGCTCCTTTTTTCTCCTCACCTTGATTTGATAATCCCCTCAGATAATCCGACCGGCTACCATTCCTTGATGGCCTGGCAGTTCAGATACTTTTTATCTCAGCTCCACAGCCCAGTGAGGCAGGGAGGCAAACTGAAACTGGCTGGTCCAAGGTCAGCACAGTAGAGTTGGGATTGAAGGCTAGACTCCGTATCTCTGTACTCCCGCCCTGTCACATTAAACCTCCTCCCAGCAGAGAGAGATCAGCTACCTTTCTAAACTTAAGTGTTCATTTCTCCAAACTTCTTCAGCGTCTACTATCATAGTCTTCATTCACTGCAGTATCCATAAAGACCTACCCGTATTCCCTATCAGCAATCTGTAACCCATGTCGGGCCTGGGACATACTAGAAAAAGGCTGGGCTGGAGAAAGAAAAGGAAGGGAGCGGGTAGCAAGAGAAAAAGGTATGTGATAAAAGACGGAGGGAGAAGTGCCCTGACTATTGGTTAGGCCTCCCGGACCCCTACCCCGGCTTCCCACCCCTCATCCCTGGTTCAAAATGGAAATGGCCACTGGACCCTGCACTGTCCGCCCAGGGCAAGGTCCTCCCTGCACGACCACGGTGACTTCTACAACTTGCCTCTGGGGCAAAGCATATTTTGTGCAGCAGAGAATAAAGAATAAAAAGCTCTGAAATAAAGGCACCCTGCATCGCCTGCTAGCGTTTCAACCTCCCCCCCCACCACACACCTTTTTTAGAACTGTGGCCAGGGTCGGAGTTCCTAAACATTATCAGTACTATAGTTAATCAGTGACAGGGAGGAACGCTGCAAAATACGCGTTTAGCAGTTAGGTGATAATTCCGTAAAGATGTTGCGGTTTTAATTCAAACCCACACGCAGCGGCAGGTCTCCTGAGCGCAGGAGGGACACGGCAGCTGCCCCGCACGCCTCGGCCGGGCCTGGTCTGCGGTAGTCCGGGCTTCCGCCGGCACTGCGGGCAGCCGCCTCCGTCTACCTCTGCTTAGAGGTGAGAACACAAAACAACCTCCAGCCTCCTAAGTCAACTTTCATATAACCAGGCGCCGGGAACGCCACGACCGGCCCGCCAGCCTTTTAAAGTTTCAATGGCCCCGACGCCTGGAGAGAAATCGCCGCCCGGAGGACGAGGGCGGCCGGGCAACGCCCCGCCTCGGGCCCCTCAGGGAGACGACGGCGAGACCCCCGAGTGGTTCTTCTGGACCGAAAGGTTCAGCCGCCCCCACCGGGCCTCCCTCCAAGCCCCGAAACTGCTTCCGGCCGCCGCCCCCCTACCTGCAGGCCGAGCCCCGCCGAGGCCCCGCGCCCCGCTCATCGCGTCCCCGCGCCGCGGCCTCCGCTTCCTGGGGCCCGGGGCCCGCAGCCCCCGCCCCTTCCTCCGCCCGCGCCCCGCCCCGCGCCCGCCGCCGCCTCCCGCGAGCTCCCGGCTCTTTTCTCTCCCGCCCGCCCGGCGCCGGGAGCGACGGACCCGCCCTCGGGAGCTGCCGGTTGCCACCCCGAGGAGCAAGGGCGGTCCCGGGCTGGGCCGTCCCCGGGCGCTTCAGGCCACCTGCGGCGAGCTGAGCCTCGCGCGGTCCCCGCCCCGCGCCTGCCGTTCCCGACTCCCTCAGAGCTGGCGAGGTGGCGTTTTCCTGTTTCACACTGTAGTCCTTTCCCCCTGTGCACGTCATCTTCTAGGACTTGTAATAATTTATTTTAAACGCGGGCATTCGGACCAAAGTAAACTAGAGGCAACTCCAGGATTTCCAAGTCTGGCTTTCATAGGTATGGCGATTTGGGGAGGGAATCATGCAGTTTCGGAGGTCGAACTTCGGAGTCTACAGACTGGCTTTTCCGGAGCTGGAGCAGGTAGCCCCTTCTCATAAAATACTGCAGTAACGGTGTGCTACTGCGGCGCCAAGGGGCGCTTCGTGTTGCATTTAATCGAGCTCCTCCTTGAGTGGTTGGCTATTGTGTACATTTTCTTCAATGAACAACTCTTTAAAGATTGGATGTAAACACAGCATGTATTGTAACTACCCTTGACCTTGTCATTTAAAAAGTAACCAGTTTAAGGCTAGGAAAAAAATATATAGGGGCACCATTTCTAATACATTAAAGTAAGTATAAAGTATGCTTAAGAAATGAGTACGGGTATACCTTGTTGAAATTGCGGGTTGGTTCCAAACCACTGCAATATTAAAGCAAATGGCACGATTTGGAGCCCTTCGGAGCCAAACGAATTTTCTGGTTTCCCAGTGCATGTAAATGTTTACACTATAGTGTATTAAGTGTGCAATATAGCAAGCATTATGTCGAAAAACATGTACATATCTTAATTTAAAAATAACTATCCTGCTAAAAAATGCTAACCATCTAAGCTTTCATCAACTCCTAACCTGGCTGCTGGTGGAGGGTCTTGCCTCTATGTTGATGGCTGCTGACTGATCAGAGTGGTGCCTGGTGAAGGTACGGTGATTTTTTTAAACAACAATGATATCTGCCACATGGATTGACTCTTCCTTTCAGAAAAAACTTCTCTGTAGCATGCGATACTGTTTGATAGCATTTTATCCACATAACTTTCCAAAATTGGAGTCAATCCTCTCAAACCCTCCTGCTTTATCAGCTAAATTTGTCATAGTCTAAATCCTTCACTGTCATTTCAACATTCTCGCTGGCATCTTCACCAGGTGTAGCTTCCATCTCAAGAAACCACTCTTTGTTCATCTGTTCATCCACCCGTTCAAGTTTTTATCATGAGACTGCAGAAATTCGATCGCACCTGCAGGCTCCACTTGTCATTCTCTTGCTTCTTCCACCTCAGCTGCAGCGACCTCCTCCACTGAAGTTTTGAACCTTCATTTTGTAAAAAATGCATTATCTATGAAGCACAATAAAATGAAGTCTGCCTGTATAAGGGATCCATTGTCTATAAAAATTACCCTATTGTTTGGGAGAGAAGAATAAAATCTGACTTGATAACTTTTCCTGCATGTGCTTGTGGCTCAGAAGTGTTGCTTGGTCATTAAAGAGAATATGCCATCAAAGGAGAGGACTTTAATCCACACCATTATTCATTTCACTGTATGCACGGAAAATTTCAGAAATCATTCTTAGCAACTTACTCTGCAGGAATAGAATACCAATCTCATATAGTTGTTGTGATGATTAAATGTGGTTAAATGACTGTACTCAAAACAGTGCCTAGCTTGTTGAGAGCTCAAACTATTTTTACTGTGACCGTCCTTCACTCATTGGGAGCAGGATTAGCCTTCCTCTGGTTTCCCTATTACCCGGCCCAATTGCTTAGCATGTAGGAGGCACTCAATAAATACCCACTGAATGAGATACAGGGTTTCAGCATTTGCACTGCACCTTGATTAACCACCAGGGCTTTCTGTTACCTTGCCTAATTTTCAGTTTCCTCTGCTTGAGTCTTGAAAATAATTCCCAGGGAACCCCCATGACCTGACCTTCCACTTACCTAAAAGGAGCAAAGGAACTTTCCTCCTCTATTTTACCTCAGAATATCCTATTACTTTTATAGTGTATGTGGTTATAAATTTTAAAGTAAGATTTTGTCTACCTTAAGATATATAAACACAAAGCATTTTGAGATATTTCAGAATTACCAATGTGACTTTAGCCATTTAAAACAATAGCTATCCCCCCTGTAAAATGTTAAGTGCCTGGGACTGGGAAACAGACTGTCTGGGTTCTAATCCTGACTCCACCATTTTATTAGCTGTGATTCGTTGGATAAGTAATGCAATTTAATCTCACCCATCTTCACATTCTTCTCTGCAAATTGGGTATCAAACTTACTCAACAGTCCTTAAGGCAGTAACTGTCAAACTCCTAGGGAAATACCCAGCCTACAATAAACTTTCAGTACATGTTACTTTTAGCTACTGAAGATTACCTAGACCAGTTCTCAAACTGTGGCCTCTGAACCGGAAATAACATTGTCATCTGGGAACTTAACAGACAGGCAAACTCTAGTCTAAAAGCCTTCAGAATCAGACTTAGCTGAACGAGGAATTTGGAGTGGGGTCCAGCTGTGGGTTTTAACAAGCCTTCCAGCAATTCTTATGTCCTGTGAGAACCACAGACATAAGTCTATTCGGAAGTCTACTGAGTGTTCAATTCCTTCTCAAAGAAGAGAAAAAGAACCCAAAGCAAATCCTTACTATTAAAACAATTAAGATACACTAAAGACCAAAAGGTAACTGACAGGATGGTTTGATTCCTCCTGTATATGAACAGTCACTTTTATGGAGTTTACTGAAATGAAAAACTCTAAGCCAACTGTCACCTATCCTAGGAATGAAATATATGGAATGAAATTAAATTCAGAGATAATTCTAAAACGAATTTTGGTCCTTTTTTCCAGTGTTTACTCCACCAAATCTTTTTTCCTCTCTAAGTCATAGAAATACCATAGTTCTACCATTCTATTTCCTACACTTAATTGAGAGCTGACAAAGAAATGTTTGTGAAGTTGTCAAAGGAGACTTTACAGGATGTTTTGAAAACCTAATAATGCTGAGGCAAAAAATATAACATCACTGTGGCTTGTATGCAAAGACACAACTGATCCATTTTGGTTTTTATTAATAACTAGTTATTTTTCATTTATAGGTTGCCTGATTCACTCTTGCCCTTTTATTTATGATTTGGGCAGATGGCTGGTTTGTACGGTTAAGCAGTGAGGAAAAACAGCAAACTAAGGAGGCTACTCCCATTATGATAGCCAGTCATTATAAAAGACTTGAATGAATACACTGCAGGTAATACTGTAAATTTTGAACACTGCGATGGAATATATGTGGAAAGATAGTACCTAATAGGTTTCATTCTATTCCCCAAAGTTACTGAAATCAGTCTACTCAACAGAGTTGTTTTTTATAGAAAGACTCCACTGTCTTTACTTTGTTAGATGTTTTGTTTCCTACCAGGATAAAATAACAATGTGTGACTTCCTGATAACCTTGTATTTCTATAAATACTGACAGAAATAACACTGTTCATTTTAGGAAGAATGAGTTATAAGCTAACAAGACAACTTTTTAATTAGTATTACTAGTCTAGACGAGTCTAGACATTTACTGAAGGAAAGTCTGCTCCAGAAAATGTGTTTAATTTGCTTTTGCCCTCATATTTCAATTGTGTCTTTATTACAGCTTCTCTGTGCTTCAGTTTCTCTACCTATTAAATGAATATAGTCATATCTGTTACTGGAAAAAGTGTTTCAAAATTTTAAAGAGATAGGCATTATTTGAAGACAATATTGTTTATTATTTTAAAATAGCAATGTCATATTTCTTGCAAAGAGCTGCTAAAAGCTAGTTCTTTTAATCAATTTATTTATGGATAGGGAAAATACCATCCTTAAAATCTAAATATATGCCCTGTGGTACAGGATTCAAGTAAAAACTTCAGTATGGATTCATGCTCAGCTTTATACACATATATGGAAAGAATTATAGTTATGTACATGTACTTGGGTTAATATACAAACATACTCCTTAGCTCTGTTTCCTGGGAAGGTCTAGAAGCAGTGACAGCCGAGTAGCAACAAGCATATCCAGTGCCCAGACCTCAGTTTCTAAGCTCTATTAGCAGCCATTCTCTAATAAAAGGAGCCAGGTTCCTTAGAGAAGAGGCTGATTCTAGGGCTGGGGCTGGGAATAAACAAAATGAGCTTGAAGCAACTTTCCAACTTTCTTCCCAGAAAGTATGAAGTGTTCAAATATCAAAAATCAAAAGGATGGGGCATGGCAGAGAGACACAGGAGCCAACCTGACAGAGCTCTCAGTAGCCAAGTTGGAATAATGTGAATAAATATTACACAAAGTATAAAAGAAATATACATGAGTCCACACTGATACAAATAACTGAGTATATAAATGGTGTGGGGGGTGGGGTAGGGGCAAATCTTAAAGAAGAATTCCATGTACTACATAGAGATATTCCCCCTCTCGGCAAGTGGAACATGATCTTGCCTACTTCCCACCTCCCATAGACTGGATTTGGTAACTGGCTTCCAAAGAACAGGATAATGCAAAGGAAAAAACAGTAATTTTACAGTGGAGAAACCTGACAGACAGACACTACCTCAATCAAGCGTCCAGAGTTAACACAACATCAAGTGGATAGCTTTCAACTAGCGATATGACTATGGGAAGAACCCTTCACCTCTGCTGCTTTATGCCTAAAAATCCAGTAATGAGGAAAACAGACAAACCAAAATTGAGGGACATTCTATAAAACACCTGACCAGTATTCCTCAAAACTGTCAAGGTTATGAAAAATAAGGAAAGACTGAAGAACTGTCATAGACCAAAGGCTAACTAGACATGATGACTAAAAGCAGTGTGGCATCCTAGACTGGATCCTGGAAAAGACAAATGACATACTGGAAAAACCAGTGCAATACAAATAAGTCTGGAGTTTAGTTAATAGTAATTTATGTTGGTTTCTTGGCAAATGTTTCATGGTTCTGTAAAGTTTTAATTTAGGGATAGGGAGTATACAGAAGTCTCTATATTATCATTGCACCTTTCCTGTAAATCTAAAATTACTCCAAGATAACAAATTTTTTTAAAAAGTATCTGAACATATAAAAACAGCTTCTATGCATTTCTCTATATAATTTATGACCATGAACTAAATATTTTACAAAGATAAGCTGAGTGTCTTCTTGAGACAGCCAATGTCACCAAGAAAACCCCTAGTTTGCTCACTTAGCCAAGAGGGATACACCTGTCTTGTCTAATAAAGGGACCCATTCAGGTTGGGAAGCTATTAGGTTCTCAGCAATGACATATATTCAGAATTAGGAATGTGGCCCTTTCTCCAGACTGTATTTTCTTTCTGCCCAGTTCTGCCTATAATAACTTAAAAAGAACTTCACCTGGTGCTTTCTCTGACTTTCCAAGCAGTTTATCTTAATAACTTTGGCCATAAGTACCAAAAAGATATTATGACGACTTGGGATCCTTGGCTAGGGAAAGTCAATAGTTAGTGGTAAGCAAAGAGCAACAGAGGAACACAGCTGAGTTTCTAAGGGTCTGAAAAGCTTTCAATACTCAAGACATTTTCAGAAGCCGTCAAGATTCTGAGATTTGCTCTTAAACATCTGTTAAAAATTTTTCAGTGTAAATGAGAAATCTATTTAAGATAGTTCTTTGTATCCTCCTTTTCCATCCATTTTGATTCCACAGTTAATGACTTAAAAAAAAAAAACCCCAACAATATCAAGAACAATTTTTATTAAGACCACTATTAGTAAAAGTTTATAGTCTTTTTAAATATCCCAGAATCTACTATGAGGAGGAAGTGCATAGGAATAAACACCAAAGTGTAACAGTATATAATGCTCTGGTAAGTCTGTGGAACAAATTTTCATTTGTCTCATTAAATCCATCTTTTCTCTAATTTAGGCAACAGTCAGAGCAAAACATGACATTTGCCTTATGAGTAGTTCATAAAATGGGAATGGCTGTGCTTCTGAAATTTGTTCGTGTCACCTTCTACACATACTCCGTAATAATACTTAGGTATCCTGGTTTTATTCCCAAAGAAGTCACCAGCTAATTGTTCCAATTTTGTAAGAAACAGATACAGAAACCTTGTCCTTGTAACTAGTCCTGTCATTAACAGAAGCATGACTTATTCCAACGCTTGATGGACTACAGAAAAACACCATATTATGAGTTAATTAAAGTAGAGAAAAATAAAGTCAGATCCTTCCAAGCATAAATGTATATTTTAAATTTTATAGTAAACAATACACTAAGTGAAGAATTCCCGATGTTTCTAAATAAGATAATGCTGAACATACCTTATAAATGAATTTTACATATGATCTCTTTTGCAAATATGGTTGTGAAAATTTAGTTACAGACCCTTAAAAACTCCCCCTTTAATATGCAGCTCCTTGGGACACTAGTCAAAACAATCTGGTGCACTAAGGCAGCAGTCTAGGAAGTTAACCTCTCCCACTTTCTTCCTTAGTTTGAAGTTTTTAGTGTCAAAATAAGGTCTTAAAATAATCCTCTCACAAAAATAAGGCAGCTTCCAGCTGTAAAAACATCAGTTCTCTGTCCAAAGTTATGTTCTTCTGTTCTCATCTGCTGTTACCATCCAGCAGTATCTTCTTTAAAGATCCATTTTTTCTTCATAGCGACACCAACATGCAGCTCGTTGGCTGTCCAGGTATGGTTTACAGCCTAAATGTATAACACTGTCAAATAAGAGCTCCACTGTTGTTTCACATGCTGCAAAGTAAGAAAGTGCTATTACTGTCCAGCAATCACAAAGCATCACTCTCTCTTCACAAATACTCTGTGTTACAGCACAGTATCAAGCACCTTGTGGGCAAAGTGGGAGCTCTAGTGTGTTAAGTGAAAATCCTCGAAACCCTTGCAAAACAGTAGCATATATTTACCAGGCTTCTCTGTTTCAGCCTCTTTACCACTGATCTACTTTTGTTTGAGTGCAACTGTTCAGCCCAATTTTTTGTATTGGACAAAGGGATCTCTCTCGATAGCACTGATCAGTTTATCACTGCTGATTACACTCTTAAGTTTGCACTTCAAGGCAAGATTTTTTAGGTACAGAAGAAATGAAGATTAGAGGTAGATAAACCTCGAAATATTTAATTATGGCCAATGGCTTCTAAAAACTGATCACGCACCATTTAAGATGCTTAAAATACATCGACCCCAGGTCTCTTTGACCAACATCTAAATTTGGTTTGAAGGGGAGACATAGGAATCAAAGGTATTTTTCCTCAGACAGGGTTTTTAAATTTTTTTAAGACTACAGAAAAGATACTGCATTTGCTTTTCTTATTCTAAGAAACCTGAAATACCCAGGTGAGATTATCTAATAGAGTACACTTACAGAGACAGCACAGCATGGCTTTTAGTTTTCCAAATACTTCCAGTTTCAGACACTCATTTTAAGAAAGAAATTTTTCATTATAAATCTTGACATTTTCAAAGTTCTCCAAACGGCTGTGCCATTAAAGAGCACAACCAGCCATGGAAGTGTAAAGGCTATGAGTATTAAACAGGAGACTGCAAGGAAATTAGTTTCGCCATTTAGCCACATTAGTATGTCCTTAGATCCGAGAACAGAAAATACATCCATCTGTGGTATTTTTTGGTATTAGACATAAATACAACTCTGTGACATGGGTATTACTGTTCTCATCTTAAGAACGAGCACACTGAAGTGCCTTTCCCCGTGTCCACTTTGCTTTGTATCCCTTCACTGTAATCATCATCACTATGAGTACAACTGTATGCCGAGCCCTGTGAGTCCCCCTAGCAAATTTACTCAACCTGGGGGTGGCTGTAGGGACCCTCCTGATGCAGATACATATGAAGAGACAGAGTTAAGATTCAAATCTTCTAGGACTTTTTATTCCAAATCGAGTGTGCTATATTTTTCTTTTTCCTATCACCTAAATGAAGATCTCAAACATTCTCACTACTTTTTCTCCTCACCTATTTCATGCCCCCCTCCCTGCCCCTCTCCCTATGGTGACAACCAATCTGTTTTCTGTGTCTATCAGTCTATTTCTGTTTTGTTTGTTTGGTTGGTTTTTTACATTCCATATATAATGAAATCATATGGTGTTTGTCTTTCTCTATCTATAGCTCTGTATCTGTGCTACACTCTTAAAGTCACTGAATCCAGAGTTTCAGACTTTAGGCTCTGGATAATATCTTGGATAAATTCTTCTTTGCCTCATGCACCCTCTTCCCAAGGATTCCTAACACTTTTTGTTTCTGTGCTTTAAATCATTTTAGATTACAAAATTGACTTGTCATCTCGGCAAACTGAAGGGGTTTTATCACAACAGATAAGGTAATACACAGTGAAAGATTTCTGTTGGTAAATCCTCATTAAAACATAAATCATTCACTAAAACTCTCCAAACTGCACTCATTCCTGTCCCACTGGACCGTCCTTACTTACCCTGAACGTGCTGGGCTAGTCCTAGTGTTTTCTGCACATCTCGGCAGATCTTGGAGAGGCAATACTGGAACTCCTCATCACAGTCGTTCTTGCTTTTGCCACATGTCTCATAGCACCTGTCATGCTGGTTGCAGCACTTTGTTAGGGAAGGGATGCCGATGTTAAGCTGAAAGAGGCATTTGGATGGATTATTGGTTGGTGAAATTAAAAACTCCTCTGCTGAAGCACTGCATTCAAATAAACTTAGAAATCAATGATAATAACTGATATATAATTTCCAAAATCCGTTTCTGCCTACAAATGTTTTCCGTGTCCTCCATCTCTCCTCTACTCTCATTTGCACCCACCTGTGTTACTCGGTGCCGTCCCTCTCACAGGTGCCTCAAAACTCCCTATTTTGCAGTGTTGGAATGTTCACAGTTATCTGCTGACAACAAACAAAACTTCCAAATGTCTAAAATGTAATACATAGCTTTAAAAATAGAAAGGTAAGGCTAAGAGCATTAAAAAGTTTCTCCAGGGCCTAGGCAAGTATGATTTTTGGATATTCCAAAGTATTCTGTACCTCCTCCCTCAATAAAATGTACTTTGTATGAAATGTCACTGAAAACTTTTAAGCTCCTACAGCTCAATTTTGTTTGTGTTATAATAATCTTTTATCCATTCCCTAAAGATACTGTTCCTTCAAATATATAATTAACCTTTAACTATTTTAAATAACTTTAAGTGCAAAACCGTTGTGTCTAGGAATCACTCTCATAAATATTGTTTTCTCCTAATACTTGGCTCAGACCCAGCCTGCCCTACAACACAGCCATCCCACTTAGCCTAGTTCTGATATAGAAAATATTACGCTTTATTTGTGCCTTTTCATGCTAAGTGTAGTACTTCTAAACTCCAAACTTTAAGCCATGTTTGTAACATGAGGAAATGTCATTTAAATGGTATTAACATCAATAAGATTCAAAAATAAAACATGAAGTTTACTCCATTTAGTTTTATTAGGAGTTACTAAATGTATTTTAGCCATAAAGGAATATAATAAACCTGATCACTACTACAACATGCAAAATTATTTGTGAACCTGAGAACACAATGACCATCTTACATTAACAAGAGGATTTCACAGCCTACCAATCATAAAACTTATACAACAAAAAATAATATTTACATGAACACCAAACAGCGGAGAGCCACATCCATTCGGCGGGGAGGGTTTATAACCATAACGTGGGAAAGGCTTAGATCCTAGAATATATAAAAGGTATCACAATTAATTTTCAAATATGACAAAAATACACATGCAAAAAGGTCTATGATGTGCTAGACTAGCTTCTGAAATGTTTAATATCTGGATGCTGACGTAAGTGAATGATAAGCGGTAAGAAGGGTAACTTGTCTAATTTTTATTTCCCTACAGTTGAAATATGTACAAATATATACTTATACACATATATGGCAGTTCATAAAATGTATGGTGGCTCATAAAATGTATTATATTTGTAAACCTATACCACACAAAACATACAAAAGCTTATTCTGGACCTCTGGAGATTTCAGAGGTTACATACCAGATTGGGTCCATATATTTAACAGATAAATCCACCCTGTTTTCCTGTACATTCTAACACTTAAAATTTTTAGATTAAAACCTACAGGACAGGAACTGTATCTCCCAACGTTCAGTCAATACTCCATTGCACACAAACCTCAATAACCATTAACTGGCCAGTTAACTCAGCTAGAGCCTAAAGCTAAGGAAGACAAAGTCATCAATGGTCATTTAATTACCTTGATGCCATGTAAGACATTACATGACCACACATTCTAGCCTGGACTCCCGGCAACCATTTTACAAATACACTCCCTTTGCCAGCTAAAGAAAACGGTCGGGAATACAGAAAGCATGAGGAACTATATTATTCCAATTACACTCTTACTAAGCACACCAATGGCTCAGTAATAAGGAGAAAGATGACATTATCATAGCAATCATAAATGTTGAAATGTACTTCAGAAATAATCTCTCCTCGGGTAATACAGAAATCACATCAACGTACTGAACAGTCACCTACTTTCTCTTTGAACGTTTCCCACAATCCTCTGACAGTATCAAGAAATAGCCTGTCCCATTGTGGAATGGCACTGTTAAGTGCTTTCTCGGGTTTTCTTATGAATTCCACCTGTAAGCAATCTTCTGTCCTCTGGGGAACACAAAATAGGTCAGTTCCCTATTTTACATAATAATCCTATCAGGCATTTGGAGTTACCATTTATTTTTACTTTTAAAAATAAAATACCTTAGGGAGAGGAATTCAAGATGGCGGCGTGGGAGGTGAGACGGACAGCTCCTCCCCAAACCACAAACAGTACAAAAATATAGTTAATTAATACAACTAACTTTAAAACAGCAACAAGAAAGAAGGCAGAACTAGACTGCAAACACACCTCACGAACAAAGCAGACCTCACAAAATAGGGTTAACTTACAAAAGCCTTGATCTGGGGGGACCCGAGCCCATCCCCCACCGCAGCTCACCTGCAGGAGGAACACAAATGTAGCGGGGTAGGGGGTGGAAGCCTGGGACTGCTAGTCACCTAGTCCTGGAGATCTGCTTTGTGAGCAGAATCCTATAGTGTGTGGTGCTCTGCACGTTGGGGAGCTCAGACAGGCGGAGGACTTGAGAAATTGACATTCCGGCTGTTTGTGGAGGACGGGATCCACACCCAGCCACTCTGTGTCAGAGGAAAGACAGGCGGTCTGAGAGGCTTCCTAGCAGCGAGAGGGCAGCTGAAGGGGTGGGGTTTGGGAGGAGCTTGCTATGCGGGAGAAGGGTGAGCTGGACAAGGTTAAGGTTGTCTGGGGGCGCTATGCCCAGCTGGTTGGGAACTTTGAGGAGCTGCAGGTGCTCCATCCCCCTGGGTGCCTACTCACCTCCGAGGTCTCCCACTGTGACACGCAGCCTGCAGCACCTTCCTTCTGGCCTGCCGGCACCAGTTTGCAAACTGGCACTCACTGTGCTGGCATCAAACCTGCCAGAGGGAGGCCCTGCCTACAACAGCTAGAGACGCAAAGCACAGAGGCTTACACCTGTGTGCTTGGGCCACAGGCTGTGACACTGGAGACAGGCACGGCAGACAGGAATCAGGAAACATCCCCCCAGGCACCAGCTCTGCTCCCCTATGACCCCCAACCTCACTCTAGGGGCGGAGCAGCTCCAGAGACTGGAGCTTCTGCTCACTAGTGGGCACCACCCAGAAATATGAACTGTCAAAAGAACATGGTTCAGACCAAAATCTCACAAACCCCAGAAAGAGGGCCACTCTTCCTGAAAGACAGTTCAAAATAAAAATTATAAACATGCTTATGGAGGTACAGAAAAATATTCAAGAACTCAGGAACGAATTTAAGTTGGAGATTCAATCATTAAGAAATTCTATATCTGAAATGAAACATACAATAGAGGGATTTAAAAGCAGATTAGATGTAGAAGAACAGGCGGTAAATGGAATAGAAATTAGAGAAGAGGAGTACAAACAAGCTGAGGCACAGAGAGTCTACACACATAAACAGAATTAGAAATGAGAAAGGAAAAATCACACCAGATACCACAGAAATACAAAGAATTATGAGAGAACACTATGAAAAATTATATTGTAACAAACTGGATAACCTGGAAGAAATGGGCAACTTTCTAGAAAAATACAACCTTCCCAGGCTGACCCAGGAAGAAACAGAAAATCTGAATAGACCAATTACCAGCAAAGAAATTGAATTGGTAATCAAAAAAACTACCTAAGAACAAAAACCACATGATCAAATCCATAGATGCTGAAAAAGCATTCAACGAAATTCAACATCCATTCATGATAAAAACTCTCAACAAAATGGGTATAGAGGGCAACATAATAAAGGCCATATGTGACAAGCTCACAGCCAACATTATACTTAACAGCGAGAAGCTGAAAGCTTTTCCTTTAAGATCGGGAACAAGATAAGGATGCCCATTCTCCCCACTTTTATTCAACATAGTTCTGGAGGTCCTAGTCACGGCAATCAGACAACACAAAGAAATAAAAGGCATCCACATTAGCAAGGAAGAACTCAAACTGTCCCTGCCTGCAGATGACATGATATTGTAGATAAAAAACACTAAAGAATCCACTCCAAAACAATTAGATCTAATATCTGAATTCGGCAAAGTTGCGGAATACAAAATCAATACACATAAATCTGTTGCATTCCTATACACTAACGATGAACTAGCAGAAAGAGAAATCAGGAAAACAATTCCATTCACAATCACATCCAAACGAATAAAATACCTAGGAATAAACCTAACCAAGGAAGTGAAAGACCTTTACCCTGAAAACTACAAGACACTCCGAAGAGAAATTAAAGAGGACACTAGTAAGTGGAAATTCATCCCATACTCTTGGCTAGGAAGAATTGATATTGTCAAAATGTCCATCCTGCCTAAAGCAATCTACAGATTCAATGCAATCCCTATCAAAACACCTACAGCATTCTTCAATGAACTAGAGCAAATAGTTTTACAATTCATATGGAACGACAAAAGACCCCGAGTAGCCAAAGCAATCCTGAGAAGGAAGAATAAAGCAAGGGGAATTATGCTCCATGACTTCAAGCTCTACTACAAGGCTACAGTAATCAAGACAATTTGGTACTGGCACAAGAACAGACCCATAGACCATTGGAACAGAATAGAGAGCCCAGATATAAACCCAAACATATATGGTCAATTAATATATGATAAAGGAGCCTAGGATATACAATGGGAAAATGACAGCCTCTTCAACAGCTGGTGTTGGCAAAACTGGACAGCTATATGCAAGAGAATGAAACTGAATTATTGTCTAACCCCATACACAAAAGTAAACTCAAAATGGATCAAGGACCTGAATGTAAGTCATGAAACCATAAAACTCTTAGAAAAAAACATAGGCCAAAATCTCTTGGACATAAACATAAGCAACTTCATGAACACATCTCCCTGGGCATGGGAAACAAAAGCAAAAATGAACAAATGGGAATATATCAAACTACAAAGCTTCTGTACAGCAAAGGATACCATCAGTAGAACAAAAAGACATCCTACAGTATGGGAGAATATATTCATAAATGACATATCTGATAAGGAGTTGACATTCAAATTATATAAACAACTCACGCACCTCAACAAACAAAAAGCAAGTAAGCCAATTAAAAAATGGGCAGAGGCACTGAACAGACACTTCTCCAAAGAAGAAATTCAGATGGAAAACAGGCACATGAAAAGATGCTCCACATCACTAATCATGAGAGAAATGCAAATTAAAACCAAAATGAGATATCACCTCACACCAGTTAGGATGGCCGCCAACCAAAAGACAAACAACAACAAATGTTGGCGAGGATGTGGAGAAAGGGGAACCCTCCTACACTGCTGATGGGAATGTAAATTAGTTTAACCATTGTGGAAAGCAGTATGGAGGTTCCTCAAAAAACTCAAAATAGAAATACCATTTGACCCAGGAATTCCACTCCTAGGAATTTACCCTAAGAATGCCGCATCCCAGTTTGAAAAAGATATGCACCCCTATGTTTATCGCAGCACTATTTACAATAGCCAAGAAACGGAAGCAACCTAAGTGTCCATCAGTAGATGAATGGATAAAGAAATGTGGTATATATACACAATGGAGTATTATTCAGCCATAAGAAGAAAACAAAATCTACCATTTGCAACATGGATGGAGCTAGAGGGTATTATGCCCAGTGAAATAAGTCAGGCAGAGAAAGACAAGTATCAAATGATTTCACTCATCTGTGGAGTATAAGAACAAAGAAAAACTGAAGGAACACAACAGCAGCAAACTCATAGAACCCAAGAATGGACTAACAGTTACCAAAGGGAAAGGGACTGGGGAAGATGGGCGGGAAGGGAGGGATAAGGGGGAAAATGGGCTATTACAATTATCACACATAATGTAGCGGGGTGGGGGTGGTTGAGGGGATATACGGAAGGCAGTATAACACAGAGAAGACAAGTAGTGATTCTATAACATCTTACTACATTGATGGACAGTGACTGCTATGGCATATGTGGTGGGGACTTGATAGTAGGGGGAGTCTAGTAACCATAATGTTGCTCATGTAACACTATATTAATAATAGCAAAATAAAAAAATAAAATAAAATATCCTCAGTTATTCCAAATACCACCCCATAGGTGGATACTTCAGAGAGATACAGAATATTCCACCAACTTTCATTCAACCAATACTTCTAGGAGATTTAAAATAAATTTGCTCTCCAAAAGTAAAGTCAGGGTGGGAGGGTTGCAACCCTTTAACCATCAGCCATCAAAATAAGTAGTGTACTCACAGTAATGATCTGAAAATGTTCTAAGTAAGTCGCTAACATGGCTCAACTGAGGTGAACGGTAAACTGAGGAAAACCATATAAACTCATGAAGATATAAAGCTATAGCCCACTCTCCCCAGTCCGAAGAGCTATGTGTGCAAAGGGGAATGATCATAATGGATCTAGGAAAGAGAAGGCCAGTGACGAAGCTGGCCTTGTTCCTCCTGCACTGCCCACGAAGGAAGGCTGTTTCCAGGCCCTTGGGCGATGAAGGCAGATGCCTCAGGTCCACAGATGAGTCACTGTGATCCTTCAGCTCCAGCTTACAGTCCTTCATTCTTAAGAAAACCATTTAAGATTTGGCTTTCCACTTAACAGTGCCTCCTGAGGGAGGATATACTAACCACTAAGATGTCCAAAGGGCACCTCAAACTTAAGATGTACCTCCTGACATTCACCACCAAACCTCCTCCACTCACACTGCCCTCTTCTCAGGTTACAGCAACTCCATCCTTCCAGGTGCTCAGGGGAAAAAACCTCAATCATTTTTGGCTTTCATTTTCTGGTATCCCACATCCAATTTAACAGCATGTCCTGTGACTCAACCTTCAAGACATTCAGAATCTAACCACTTCTCACCACCTCCAACACCACCATCCTGCTCCAAGCCACCATGGATTATTGTCATAACCTCTTAACAAGTCTCCCTATTTTGGTTTCCCCACATCACACCACCTCCAGTTATAGTCCAATCTCATTACTGAACATGAATCATCCTTTTAAAATTAATCCTTTTAAGTTAGATCAAGTCTTCCCTCTGCCAAAACCCCTCCAATAGATTCCCATGTTATCTGTAATAAAAGCCAAAGTTCTTTTAGTGCCTATAAGCCCTATATAATCTGTCCCTCACCTCACACGACTTCTCTGACTTTATCTTACTATTACCTCTCTTCTCTTACTTTCTTCCTCACTCCAGTCCACCGCATATGGGCTCTGCTGTTCCAGACACTTCAGGTCTGTTCCTGCCTTGGTGCCACTGAACTGCTGTTCCTCTGTGTGGATGCTCTTTCTCTTGACAGCTACGGAGTTAGTCACTCCTCCACCTTTTCAGCAAGGCCTTCTCTGACCATACCATTCGCAGCACACGCTACCTTCTAACACACTATTTCACTAACCTACTGTTGCTCCAGGAGGAGGGGGTTCCCGGGCCCTAGGCAAGTTCCCTATGAATTTGCTGAGACCGAATAAAGGCGTGGACAAGAAGCTGGGGTTTTAAACGGGGTTCATAAAAAAGGGGGGCGGGGTTCATTCCACATTTATTGTCACAGCAGTCACCTGGCTAAGTACAAGCGGCTGGATCCGGCGCTGCTCCCTCCTGCACCCCAGAATGGGCTTAATCCTCTCCTAGCACTAGGGCTCCAAGGCCTCCCTCTGCCGGCTGCCATTCTCTCCTGGTCCTTCCTCCAGGTTTCCCTTCTCTGCTCTCCAGGCTCCCTGTTCTCACGGCTCCCAGCTTCCCCACGTGGGGAACAACTCTGTGGGCCTCTATGGTGACTGGCGGATGCCAACCAATCATGTATCAGGAACTGAGGAGAGGAGAGAATGGTGTTTTCTCTGCCACTACCGTCCCCTGCCCAGGTACTCCCCTGACTGACCAGCCAGCTGCTCTGTCCCTGTAAACACCCCATAGACATGCAAACAGGCTCTTATGCATACATACAATGTGCGCTATTAAAGCCAGGTGGGAATCCTGGTCAGAATTTTCCATTTTCTCACATCTACTTACTTGTTTATTATGTGTTTCTTCATACTAAAATACAAACTCATTGAAGGCAGTAATTTTTGTATGTTTTCTTTTCCCAATGCCTAAAACAGTGCCTGCCATATGGTTAGGTTCTCAATAAGTATTTCATGAATGAATGAATGATGAGCAGAAGACTTGGAAGGCTAATCCCCATGGCAGTTATAATACTCATTATAAACAAATTGGTTCTGTTTGTCTACAGTCTACCCTTCAGTCTCTTTTGAGTTTGGTGAGCATTCATCTGCCTTCAAGTTCTCATCACTCCTAGTTTGTCACATCTCTTTAAAATCTGGCACCCCCACACTAAATACCATTAAATATAATGGCCTGTTTTGAGCTGGATAAAGTACTTGTATTAAGACCAACTAAAATAGTCAGCATACGTTTTGGCTATGTCTCAGTGATAAGATATATTAGGATGAAAAAACCATCAGATTTTTCTAAAATGAACTTTTTAATATCTATTGCTAAATTTCTGCAATTTAATTTTTGAGCCTAAATACTAAATTGTAAAATTTTATCATTAGTTTTAGTTCATCATTCAAAGCTGTTCAGCAGATTTTAAATCTAGAGCTATTCACCAAGTGTTACTTATTTCTCCCACTCACAAAGTTGAGACACATATTAACAAATGTGAGGCACAGATATTAACCAGGACAGTGGTGTGCAACACTCTGCTATAGATGAGCCCTCACTATAAGCAGCCACGAAGTCATTTACTCAACCCTTTGGGTAAACCACCCAACCAACTGTAACTTCACCTAAAGCAAAGTTTTATCCAACCTACATTTCTCCTGGGAGTATCATGAAAAAGTAGGCATTTGATCCAGTTTCTTTGTTCTGCCACACCAGAAGCCTCTTTACTGAGAGGAAGGGTGCCTGGATCAGCATTATCGTGTTGGGGAAACCATTCTAGCTCTTTGAAGCTTCATAATGAAGGTCTTTTTCTTTTAATTAAAGTATCATTGATATATACAATCTTATGATAGCTTCACATACACAAAACAGTGATTCAACATTCACCGATATTATCAAGCCCTCACTCCCTCCATTTCAATCACTGTCTATCCACGCAGTAAGATGTTAGAGAGTCATTAATTGTATTCTCCATGCTGTACTACCACCCCAGTGACCTACCTATGTTGTTACTGCAAAGTATAGTGCCCCTTAATTCCCTTCTCCCTCCCCAATCCCTTCCCCCTTTGATAACCACTAATGCCTTCTCGCTGTTTATGAGTCTACTGCTTTTTTTGTTCCTTCTGTTTCGCTTTGTTTTTATACTTCACTAATGAGTGAAATCATTTGGTATTTACCTTTCTCCACCTGACTTATTTCACTGAGCATAATACTGTCAAGCTACATCCATGTTGTTGCAAATGGTAGGATTTGTTTTGTTTTTATGGTGGAATAATTTTCCATTGTGTATATGTACCACATCTTCTTTATCCATTCACGTACTGATGGACATTTAGGTTGCTTCCATATCTTGGCTATTGTGAATAATGCAGCAATAAACATAGGGGTGCATCTGTCTTTTTGAATCTGGGATCTTCAGGTAAATTTCTAGGAGTGGGATGACTGGGTCAAGTGGTAGTTTTATTTTTAGTTTTTTGAGGAAATCTTCATATTGCTTTCCATAGCGTTGAACCAATTTACGTTCCTCTCAGTAGTTTTAACAACAACTGTTTAAAATGTTTAGTAGAACTCACCTAGTAATAGACAGTAAGCAATGGATTAAATTTTTAATTTGGAAAAAAAAAACAATAAATATGCTAAAGATTGTCCCAAAACTCAAAAAGGACAGGAAAAATAGTGTATTTATGATACATATTTTTCAGGTTAACAATTGGATGTACTGCTTTAAATTTAAAAGTATATCACTTACAAAGGTCTCTGGAGATTGACACAACACATAGTGGGCATTTTACCTGAAAATATAACATACTATTTATCTTTTTCCAATTTTTGGATGCCCTGTACATTCCCTATCTGCCAGTCTCCAGATTTGTGGCACCTATCCCTATTCCATGAGAATCAAAGATTACCCAGACAGCCTAGAGTTTTAAAGGCATGTGGGTTTCTAATCTGCTTCTCTGAGGTGTCTACTTTTTTTTTCTTACCAGGAAGGTATTTCTCTCAATGTTATATATTCATACAACAGTTGCACTTATATCTTTTCCTTCCCTTTGTATTTTATATAAATCCACGGACTTTTCTTCCATTTTGAATCCATAAAAACACTTTAGAACATTTTGATGTGTGTGATGATAGTGATAAATACATGTATGTGCATTTGTATTATTTATATAGATATTTTCTCACTTTGTAAAAGATAATTACCTTTGAATGAGAGAATGATGTCAGGGGAAAAACAAAACAAAACATGCCCACTACAGGAGGATAAAGAGGAATAGAGATAGAACAGAGAAAATCCGTTGGAGAAAATGAAAATGAAGGCACAAGGATGGAGGAAGTGGTTGCCTCAAACAGGGATTGTGCTTCAATCTTCTCTAAGGAGAAAAGTTGATGAAATGGCATAATAAAGAACCAAGATCTACTGAACATGTAATACTGATAACAACAACATGAAATAAAGCTGGTAAAACTGGCTCCCCAGTACAAGTGGCAAAAGGGGCACGTGTTTGGTTTTTGTTTCTTGTGAAGGAACTTGCTGATGTCACTTCCTCGGAGACGCCTTCCCTGCTCATTCCATCTAAAACAGTGCCTCCTCCCTTCCACATCCATTCCATACACCCTTGGCTTTATTCTTCTGACATTTATCAACCAAATTAACATAATTATAGTTTCTATGAAGACAGGAACTTTATCTTCTCACCTAGAAGATGCCTGGCACATAGTGGCAACCAAGATATGACTAGATGAAAAAAATGGGAAACATTCCTCATTGAAATTAAAATATTCTTTATCCACATCAAAAAAAAAGAAATGAAAACCAAAAACCAGGAGGTTATTATTTTCCTGAAACATTTAAGTGTTTTGAAGTTTTAAATTTACCTTGAAATTGAAATAATTATTTCTGAATAAATTATATAGAAAAATTTTACTAGAGATCAAGTTGATGCAGACATAAAAACTACAAAAGTATTAGTATCATTTTAGATGTTATAAATTTTGTTACAAGCTGCTGAACATTAAAACAATTTAGCATTTCTACTGGTACCAGTTTTTATAAGGTGCTATGAGCTGAACTGTGTCCCCCACCAAATCCCTATGCTGAAGCCCTAACCTCCAATGTATTTGGTGATGGGACCTCTGGGAGCTAGTTAGGTTTAGATGTGGTCATGAGAGTAGGGCCCTCATGATGGGGTTAGTACCTTTTTAAGAAGAGACACCAGAGAACTGGCCCCTGCCATGTGAGTAAACAGCAAGAAGGTAACCGTTGGCAAGCCCGGAAGAGAGCTCTCACCATAAAACTGTATTTGTCAAACCCTGATCTTAGACTTTCCAGCCTCCAGGACTAGAAGAAATAAAATCCTGTTGTTTAAGTCACCCAGTTCATGGTATTTTGCTTTGGCAGCCTTGGAAGACTAATAGGCAAAGCAAGCAAAAACTCAGTAATAGAAGAAACCTCATCAGAGCAAAACCAAAAACCATGATGTTTCGGAGCCACTGCCCCTGGTATGACAGCTGAATTAACAAATGAGCTAGGAAGAATTTAAAAAACAAACCAAATCCATCACACACAACTACATAGAAATACTAATCACTGATTTCATTTTTTGACTTAAGCAACAGCTCCTCTTCTGATACTTTATGATTCATCATCTGTATGGAGAGCTGAAATGTAAAGATTTGCCTGTATTGAGACAACAGTAATTCTTTTCTACATACTTTTCTAAATTTGATGTAAATACTTCCAAACAGACCAATATATTTTACCTGAAAGTCACAGAAGCAAATGCAACTTAAGGGGAAGGCTGTGGGTCACACAAAGATCTTATACCTTGTTTTTTAAGAAACACAGTGTAGAATACTAACCTGCTTTCCCCAATACTCAATACTTTAAATTCATGATTATTAATCTCCATAGAGCCCTTATGCTATTTTATTTTTCTAGTCTTAACTTTCCTATTTTCCTCAAATTTCCAATACTTCCATTCCCATCTACTCTCTCAGCTGATGACCTTGATTCCTACTTAACAAAAAAAACAAGACATTTCGCCAGAGACCTTGAACACCTACCATCTAACCGGCATCTGTGCACCCATATCCTCTACCTTTGTCCCTATTATCACAGATATGTTTTCTTTGCTCATTTATATACTAGAACCCACTCCTCTCACTTGATTAAGGACATGACGCCAATAACTCTGCTCCCTTTCTCCCTCATCAGTGTTTAACTCTCTCCTGAATCATTCCCCAAAGCACAGAAATACACTATTATTTTTCCAAATGAGTCAAAAATTTATTTCCCTGGTCTTCCCCATTTCAGTGAATTGCTACTTCATCCTTCCAATTATTCTGGCCAAAAACTTTGGAATCATTTCAACCCTACTCATATCCCCCTTCTAAGTCATCAGTAAATCCTTTAGGTTCTTCCTTCAAAATATATCCAAAATCCAACCACTTCTCACCACCTTTATTGCTACCAACGGGGACAAAACCACCATCTTTTGTCTGAATTCCCACACCTGTCACTCTGCCTCCATTCTTGTTCTCTGACTTTCACTGACTATCCTCTGTACAAGGCCAAAGGGATCCTGTTAAAACATACATCACTGAGTGGATTAATGACTTATTTAGCCAACTTTGTTTTCAAATTTTCCAAGGAAATCAGTAAGTTTTCTTTTTCAAATCTTCTCTGTTGTCAAAGACAAAAAAATATATGAAAAAAATAGCAATCACCAAATATGCTCCCCTAAATCACTTCACTCTCAAAAATGCCTTTTTCCGCCTGAGGAAGGATGGCCAAAAGGAAGAAGCAAGTCTCCATAATACCAGTCCTTTCAGTAAAGCAAGGATAACTGAATGCAACATGACCATGCCCTTTAATCTGATCACCCTCTCCCTATCACTGAGTCACTTTTAAAAGCTCCTTTTATCTCTTTATTGCAACTGTTGAACACCTCTTTATCACTGTTTTCCCCTAGTTTTGGGATTTGTCTGTTACTGTTTGGTTCTGATTTGGTCACTTGCATCCCAAAAATATAGGAAAGGTTGACACTGTGATTCAGGGTAACTTCTCAAGTAATAGCAATAAAAGAACAATTTTCATTATGTTGGAATTATCAACATGGTGACCTGAAACCACAGTCCTGAGTAGACAGTACTTATTAAGACATAAAAGAATTTTCACAAATTAGCATACCACTTCCTAAACTCTCAAGTTCATTTGGGTTTTTTATGCTAAAGACCTTGCTCTAAACTCCAATGGTAAATTTAGTGAGGAGTGTGTAAGATAAAAAGCATTAAGTAAAAGACTAAAATAATCTTTTTTAGTAGGAATTGTATCCATTCAGCATCAGAAATATTTTAAATGTAAATAAACTCTACAACCCTTGACCCATCGTAAGTTTATGTAGACTGCTCCTTCCCAGTCTCTCCCGGATCAGTAAATGGCAAACTACATCCTTCCTTTGGCTCAGGCCAAAACCTTCAGTCATCCTTGACTGGCCTCTCCCCTCGGGGCCTTTGTAATTGCCTTTTCACCTCTGCCTGGAGGGTTCTTTCCTCACATTACCAGTGTCACCTTCACCATTTTTAGATTTCTATTCAAATATTATCGGTGAGGCCTTCCCTGAACTATCTAAGAGTAAACTGCCTCATAACTGCCAACATTGTTTTCTCTGCTTTCTTATTCTCAAAGCACTGGCATACTTCAGACCTATATATACTGCACACTTGGTTTATTTTTCTTGCTCATTATTTTAGTGACTGTCTCTCCTCTAGAATGTAAACTCCACATGCATGAATTTTATGTTTTTTTCAGTGCTGAATCTCCAACTGACAGAACAGCTGACACATAACAGGCACTTAAATATCTGTATAATGAATGGATGACTAAGTAAAACCATGGAAGCTGCCTAAAGAAAGGTAACCATTAAATCTTCAAATTATTCATTTATTCCTAAGAAGCTGTACAAGGATATAAACATCCTTCCTGATTGCATACTGGTGGCAATATTTAGGCATAAATTCAGGAAGGAATTTAACGTTTAGTCCTTATAGCATACAATATACTGCTCATTCTTTACCTCCATTATCATAAAACTAGAAATTATTTTGAGAATTATAGGCAGAGGTGGCATCACAGGTTTACATGACATAGGTTCCTTTTATTCTCCTCCATTCTATCTGGCTCCATTAAAGTCCCTGAGTTCCCTATTGTTCTGGGCTGAAAAGGCCCAGACCTAATTCTTATTGGAAAGGGTCTTCCAAGTATCATCTTGGCATTCTGAATTTCCAGAGAGGCCTAAGTTCTTTAAGCTATTACAATACAAAGCATTTTAAAAAGTCAAGTGCTTCAAAAAACAAGAAGAAGGCCTGAAATACTAAGTTTATTATTACCAACATTAAGCAGGAAAATAGATATGAGTAGGGTGGAAAGAGAAAAAGGCCAGGAAAGTCCACTAAAAAGACCCAGAGTTAATCAAAGCTCAAAAAGCCAGGGGCAACTTGGCCAGGAATGTTTGAATATTCCCCAGATAAAGGAGGGGGGTACCTCAGCATAGCCCGTGTCTTTATTATGTAATCATACAGGCCCAGCTTATTTTTTAACTTTACCTAAATGCTGTTTTTTTTCCTCCTTCTGACCCTAATCAAGTAGTCTGTAACCCAGGCAACCAATTTAGCATGCAGGACCGGCCATAAACAACATAGTAAAAGGTAGGAAGGATTCCATTTTAAAGATTGTATTTTAATACCCAGGAAGTTAAGAAGTAAGATTCTTAACTTACTCTTTAGCAAACAGACAATAACTCAGCCCACCTTGGGGGCTGGGCAGGCAGCCTGTTTCATGTGTTCCCAAACCAAGACAACGGAGAAATCAGAGCAGTAAGTTCCTTGTGTTAATTTCAAGTATTCAAGGTCGACTTAACAGGTCTGCACCCCCAGGCCTTAGTCACATTCCTGAAAAAATCCTTAAAAGGGGGAACCCCCAACCTTTCCAGGCGCTCCTCTGAGGTCGCCCACACTTTCTAAGTGTGTAACCTTTTAAACTTTCTCTCTCCAAACCTTTCAGGGCGCCTCTCCTTGCAGCGGTGGCCTGTACTTTTTCTCTCTATAAGTAACTTTAAATAAAACTTTTACTCTGCTTCACTACTGTGTCCCTGCCCTTCAATTCTTTGTTGCGGCGGGGACAAGGACCGAGGAAAATACACAACGCTCCCCCAACGCCAACAATGCCATCAAACAAGTTCTCAGATTAAGACAAATTAAAGTTAAAAAATATGAAACAGTAAATCAAAATTCATTAACCAACAATGAGCAGGCATCGCTGATATCCAAGGAAAGAAAATTCCTGTCAAGTCTTGATAGCCTAATTTCCTAGAAGAGTTATCAGAACTCTTTCCCAACAGTAGAGTACACCAAAAGTCTGTACAAAGGTCGCTATTTGTTTTCTGTAGCTTTGCAGAGAAAAATCTAAAACCAACTCTTGAGAAAGTAAAAACGTTATGACTTCAAAATATTTGACACATTTTGCATGTTCAGCTGAACTAATTTAAAGGCACTAGGCGAATCCGTTCCGCTCCATTCCCGTGAAGTGCACGTCACTACGTTCCTAGGCAACTCCTTGAAATTGCAAAAAAAAAAAAAAAGTAATTCAGAAGCAATGAAACAGAATGGAGAGTGCACTCCGGCGAGGTCTCACATTCTAACTAGTGTTGCGAACTTGGAACCAGGTTGGTGCAGTCACACGAATGGCAAAATTCTAGCAGTGGCTCTTTTCCACGGCCCGAGGACCCCATCAAGGTCTGCCACGACCTCCGACCCCCAGGATCCCTGAAAGCACGGGCCTCACGGGGCCTGGCTCCCCTCTCACCGTCACTGCACTTATACTGGCAGAGTCCGTCCTCGCCCCCCAGGAGATCCAAGGCGGCGTTCAAGTACGTGTCTATCTTGTGCACGCCGTTCCGGATGGTCTTCAGAGTGGCCCTCCAGTCGGTGGTCTGCGCCTGCTCCTGGCACGTGACGGACGCAGTCAGGAGGAGGAGGAGGAGGAGGAGGGCGAGCGCGGGCTGCGGGAGGAAGGCCATCCGCGCAGAGCCGGGCCGCGCGAGGACTCACTGGTCCCCGGAGCCGCTCGCCGGGCGCGACCCCACGGAGCCCTCACCCGGAACCCCAAGCAGCGGCGCCGGCTCGGGCGTCCGCGGCCGCAGCCGGCTCCATGCCCACGCCTCCTTTCCGGCTGCTGGGCGGGCTCTCGACGCCTTAGCTCATCGGAGGAGGCGCGGTCGCTCACCTGGGCCTCTGGTCGCCCCTGAGCGCCTGCGCGGATCGCGGCGCGTCAGAGGCGCGGGGGAGGCAGGAGCGCAGGCGTCGACGCCCCTACGTCCGCGTGGTCGCCGCGGTGCGCCCGGAGGCCCGAGCCCGGGCGCCGGTTAGTACGCCCGGAAGGGGTGGTGCTAACTAAATACCCAAGCCGAAGCCCCATTTCCTAGAGAGACCATTTACGTTCGTCTCGGGTGTAGGTAGGCACCGGTAGTTCCTACAGGCTGCCTAGGTCGTTGTAGGGTGCGTCCGGGCAGAGAACCGCCCTTACCCGATCTTACCTCGGGGTTCGGCCCGGCCACCCTGAGGGACAAGCTTTTCCGGGTGCGGACAGCGTCGAAGAAGAGAGCCCGGAAGCCCTCTGCAGAGAGCGCCGCAGGGCTTCCCGCTGAGTTTCGGATCTGTGAAGGTGCTTCTGCGGGAGACGTGGGCGGAGCCCGGATCTCACCTCCAGCGCCCTCGGGTCGTGACCCGCGGTGGCCGTGGTGGAAGGAGCCGGCAACTGGAACTTGTCAACTCAGGCGGTGGCGGTGCCTGAGTGACTGATAAGCTAGATCGTGTTTAGAAATTCTGGGAGAAGGAAAATGTTTGGCAATAAAAATCATGTTTTCTTCCGTGGTAAGTACTCAGCATTTGGTTACAGTTAAAAAAAATCTTAACGAAATCACTTTTCCTACTCATGATATTTTGTAACTTGATAGCTCCAGTGACGCTTCTCTGTGCTTTTTCACAGGGCTGTACAGAATCCTTAAACAGCAATTGCAATGGTTTTTACCAGTGCTATATAAATATCTGGCTGTCTTAGTATCTTGGAAACTTCCAAGAATTTTACAGTAAGATCCAGGGCAATATTCCAAGTGTTGGGAAAAGGTGCATCCTTTGTACAAGAATTGCCAATAAATTCTAATTTGTCGTTTGTTGCAAACTTCATGAGTTTGTAATAATGTGCAGTGCAGAGTTCATAGGAATTAATATTCCTTATGTATAGCTTACCCCTTGCCAGGCACTTCACATACAGAGATCTCTTACATTTAGAACACCACTTTACAGGAATGTAGCTTCTGGGCAAGTTAGATACAGAGAAACCCTTTGCAGGTGGATGTAGCCCACCCTCAGGCTGGGTTAGTGGAGAACGACCTGGGTTTAGACCACTCTCAGACCCTCAGACAGGTGCCCTTGGACTGTGATCAAATCACAGCACAATGGAGGAAGAGGAGAAATGTGCCCATGAGACAGGGACCATAGGCTTAGACAGAAAAGGGTGAAAGCCTCGGGAAAAAGCAAAGCAGGTATTTGCAGTCAGAGCAATGTAACTACGTGCAAGGAAACGCCCTACCAAAACTCTGTGTTAAACATGAAGCTCTAGGGTCATTCTTCAGTGAGATCAGTTAATATTCCCCAGATAAAGAAGAGTAGCACATGTTTTTATTATGCTAATCATTTGTAATCATGTGTAAGATTGACTTTAGCATGCTAAAAGGCCCAGGCCTATGTACTGTCTTTCCTCTTTAAGATCTGATGGAGTGGTTTTGCCAACTAGGCAACTAATTTAGCATGCAGACCCAGCTGTAAACAACATAATAAAAGGCAAGAAAAATTCCACCTTAAAGATAAGATTACACTTAACTTACTCTTTAGCAAACAATATCTCAGCCCACCTTGGGGTCAGGCTGAGCAAGTGGCCTTGTTTCATACCCCCCAGACCAAGATATCTGGTTTCTCAGGGAGAAATCAACAAAGCAGAAAGTTACTTGTATCAAGTTACTTGTAACTATTCTAAGACCGCTTAATAAGTCCACACCCCTAAGCTTTTTTCATGTTCTCAAAGAATCATCATCTGCCTATAAAACCCCCTAGACAATGCCACACACCGGACTCTCTTGTCCTCTCCTGGCGTGAGCCGACAGCTCTGTCCTTTCACTTTATCTCTAAATAAAAGCCTGTACCTTGCTCTCTGTGGGTATAGTGGGGTT